>JAJQQW010000022.1:10365255-11080255 GCA_025583905.1 Ia io
CTGATGAGGATGATCTGGGAGAAAGTGGGAAAATGCTGGCAGGGAAGGGATGGAAGAATTGCTGGAGCAATGCCCGCGTAAGCTAGAAGAAACAGAGTCTAGTGCTAAAGCAGGGAGTGTAGACCTTAGGTAGGAGTGTGGCCTTGGGAACCAGAGGGAAAGCAGAACAGGTGAAGGCAGCTTGGGAGATGTGGTGGTGAATGCATCTGTGGAAGTTCTCTTCTGATGATTCTGTTCCCTCAGTGAATAGAAAGTAAAATGATCAGCTGATAAGAAGGTTGAGAAAGGAGATGACAGGGATTTAAGGAGAGAGAAAGCATTCAATAGCCGCCATGCATTGGCAGGCAACATCAAGGGTCCTTGTGGTTGTCAGGAGAAGATGGGAGTGAACAGTTGAAGGTTTACTGTTCCCAGGCATTATGTGGAGAGTCGCTCACGCCTTATCTCAGTTAGCCCTGACTACAACACTGAAAAAGGTGAGGAGTGTCCCAAGATAATACCAGGGTGAGCACATAACATCCAAGATGAGAAAGCCAAGGTTAAAAATTTCTCGTGGCCAAGGTTTTGGGGTCAGTAAGTGGCGAAGGTAGAATTCAAGCTCAAAGATGTCTTATATGCTTTATCGTATATAATCTATAAGGTAAAGATACCACCTCTGTCTTCTTGGAGCTTATTTTAGCTTATAAAATATACTGACATACATATATAACATACATCTCAGGGAGTAAGAATATATACCATGAACAAGATACAGGAGACGGCGGCTGTGGCAATGGGGAAAGAAGTGTTTGCTCGCTGCTGGCGAGTTATAGGATAAGCCAAGAGGAGAACAGGGGAGGCCATGCCAGAGTGATCTCTAGATCCAAACCTGTGGGGATCCAACGTAAAGCTCTTACATCAGTATTTGTCCAATGAATGTGTGAATCAAGGAGAATGAGACTGTTGCCTCAGTTTCCGCCGCACTTTTATTCATATTTACCAATATAAAATTTGTTAATTGCTCCATGTCATATTACCTGAGGACCTCTTAATAGAATAATATTTTTGAATAGGCTTGATGCTTCGTTGGTTATAGTACTTATAACTGGTCTATACAGAGAATGTTAACATTCCCATTCTTTAAGCTTTGATTCGTACCAGTGCTCTTCATGCTGCCTCCTAACCAGGAGTTCTTATTTCAGTGTGCCTTCTTGCTTGGAATGCAGCTGAACACGGGTTGGAAAGAAACCACTTGAATATCAGCAAGCCTCTTTGTATGGGCGCCACATCACTGAAATGATTTCTTAAGCTGTAGCTTCCTATTTGCACTTATTCTCAAGCAGCACAAGGAACACTTGCTTGATGAGAAAGATGGGAGCCCAGTTTCACTGCCAGCTGCTCTTCAAGGACTTTCTGAAGCCTCACCTGGGATGTGCCTGGAGCCAGGCTTTGGCGATAAGCCAGTGGTCGGCAAACTCATTAGTCAACAGAGCCAAATATCAACAGTACAACAATTGAAATTTTTTTTGAGAGCCAAATTTTTTTAAACTTGAACTTCTTCTAAAGCCACTTCTTCAAAATAGACTCGCCCAGGCCGTGGTATTTTGTGGAAGAGCCACACTCAAGGGGCCAAAGAGCCGCATGTGGCTCGTGAGCCACAGTTTGCCGACCACTGCTATAAGCAATTACATACTAGTCACAATGAGGAGTCACCTTTTCTAGGAAGGCACTAAAGTGAACTGTCTTTATATGCAGACTCTTCCTTTTTTATAATCAGCATACTTACTGTTACCACATACTTTTGGTTATAGTGTGGTTTTAATTATTTAGTCATCGTATGAATGATTTCCTGTGGTTTTCATGGGCATATCTTTATAGAGAAGTCTGATTTTATTTTGATAGCAGTTTTTCTTAGAGTTAAACATTTCACTTTAATTTCCACTTGGTTTGAGGTTTTCTCACCCTATATACTTTGTGTTTCCATAATCACTCAGTAATTCCAACTCAAATAAGTTTTCTCGTTTAATTATGGGAGTGAAATTTTAATTCCAGAGTTTTTTTGTGTACAATTTAATCTTTAGGTATATTCTTGGTGCTTTTATCAGATCTGGTTGCTTGTAAAATGTCATTTAATAATGTATACATTTCAAATAAATTTTATCTTTAAAAAAATACTTGCCTTGTATGATTCTTTATGCCATTGGGATTTTGATAGGGATTGCATTCCTTCTACAGATTGCTTTAGGTAATAGGGATAGTGGAACAATGTTGGTTCTCCCAATCTGGGAAGATGAAATATCTGTCTATTTCTTTGCATCTTCTCCAGTTTCTTCCAAAAATGTCTTATAGCACTGGTCAGTGCGGCTCATGGGTTCTTCTCCTGTGAGGACCTCAGGCTGAGGGGCAGGCATTACCTGCACTCCATAGGTCAGCTTACAATACCCCATTTAGGAAAGTTTTCTGTGCAGATGCTTGCAGCTCATTCCTTTTATTATTTTATTTTATTTTAAATTTTATTTTATTGTTTCAAGTATTACAAATAGTAGTATATATATATATATATCCTTTTTTTCCCCATTGACCTTCCCCCAGCCTCCTCTACTCCCTGTCGCATGCCCTCATCCCATCCTCCCACCCCCAGTGTCTTGTGTCCATTGGTTGTGTTTATATGCATGCATGCATACAAGTCCTTTGGTTGATCTCATCCCCACCCCCACCCCCCCAACACTCCCCAGCCTTCCCGCTGTAATTTGACAGTCTGTTCGATGCTTTACTGCCTCTGTATCTATCTTTTTGTTCATCAGGTTATAATGTTCTTTGTTTTCCATAAATGAGTGAGATCATGTGGTATTTTTCTTTCATTAAAAAGAAGGAATTCTTACCATTTGCAGCAGCATGGATGGAACTGGAGAGCATTATGCTAGGTTAAATAAGCCAGGCAATGAAGGAAAAATACCGCAGCTCATTCCTTTTAGAGATAAATCCCACTTTGTTCCTGCTAGTGTCTAACATTATTGTAAGCATCATCTTTCAGAAATTTCCCAGGATTTGGTACATCCTTGCTGGTGGAGAATGGGCAGAGACCTGTTAAATGCAGTTGACAGCAACACCCACTTATTTTACTCAGTATTTAATAGGTATTCATTATGCACCTACTACAGGCCTAGAACAGTCTGGGCACTGGAGGAAAAGCAAGAAAACTCGACCCTTGCCTAAAGGAGCTTGTCCAGAAAATTAGGCAACATGGCCAGAACATATCAACTGGAGCCTCAGATGGGTCAAATCAAACTACGTTAAAGAAATCAAGGTGAGCCCTGACCGGTTTGGCTCAGTGGATAGAGTGTCGGCCTGCAGACTGAAGGGTCCCAGGTTCGATTCCAGTCAAGGGCATGTACCTTGGTTGCGGGCATATGCCCAGTGGGTGGTGTGCAGGAGGCAGCTGATTGATGTTTCTCTCTCATCAATGTTTCTAACTCCCTATTCCTCTCCCTTCCTCTCTGTAAAAATATCAATAAAATATATTTTTTAAAAAAGAAAAAGAAATCAAGGTGAATGTCTTCCATTATATTAAGAAAGGCTTGATGGACACCAGGTGTAGAAATTTCACTGGTTGAAAGTTCCAGTAAAACCTCAGTCCTTTAATCTAGCACCTGTAACTAGCTTACCAAACTCAAGCCATACTTTTTCCTTATCCTTGAAATTTTCTAACAAGAAAAAAAACTTATTTCCAAGCCTCCAAGTAAATGGGAAAGGGTTTTTCAGCTTTATTGAGATATAATTGACATATAGCACTGTGTACAGATGATTGTAGAAAACAATAGATACAAGGGTGAGCAAAAGTAGATTTATAGCTGTGAGTACACAAAACAGTTTATTTTGTATTATTTATTTATTATTGTATTGTTTTCCATACGAGAAACTGTAAACCTGCTTTTACCCACCCCTGTAGATTCTTGTTATCACAAGTAAGTGGCAACATTGAGCTACAGAACATGTCTGTTACATCATTCTTTTACTACCATAAGACATAACAGTACAGTAAATACTCGATTTTGCAGGCCTCAGTTTAACAAACTTCAGATTTAGTGGACAAAATTTCCAGTCCCTATGTCATCTGTGAAAATGAACACTTAACACCCTGTTGATTTTAAAATGCTTATAACCACGATTTGCTTACAATTAAATTAATAGGTTACTTTTTGTTATTAATTCACAGCTTTTATAAAATATATTTTGATTTCAGAGAGGAAGGGAGAGGGAGAGAGATATAGAAACATCAATGATGAGAGGGAATCACTCATCAGCTGCCTCCAGCACACGCCCCACCTGGCTGAGCCCACAACCCAGGCAGGTGCCCTGACTGAGAATGGAACCGTGACCACTGATGCTTAGGTTCATAGGTCGACGTTCAACCACTGAACCACACCAGTGGGCTTCAGAGCTATTTTTTTTTAAAACAAATTTTAGCAAATAAGCTATATGTTGGGGAAAAAAAAAACACTGGTAATTTCACCAACATAAATAAATATTACATATCTACAACTGTAGTCTACATATTTAAATCCAACAGTAACTGCCCATAAACAATGTTTGGCAAATGATTAGCTTGTGATCACACTGTATCAGGCACGGTAATTGGTTCTGATGTCACGTGGCATGACTTTCTGCAGCAGTTTGAATGTGTGCCAGCAGGTGTTCTCATGTGCACATGCCCCAGCTGATTGCATTTGTTTACTCAAGGTGATGGGTGAATGCAGCATTTACTAGACCTATTCAGTATAAATTTAAAATTACTGTAATATGAAAACTTTTCTGTGAAATTAAACTTTTCATAATACTTTATTTTAATTAGACAAACTTGTCTACTTAAGTAAAAGCAGGTAAATTACCTAATTTGTCAATTTTTTAACACACATTTGGAAAACATACTTTATTATATAACAAACTTTCAATTTTAATGGACACCTCCTTGCCCAAATTAGTCCATTATATTGAGGTTTTACTGTAATAATAATTACCCCTCAATGAGGGGTAATTTCCCATCCACTGTCTCCTTACTTATACCTCCTTCAACTGTCATTGTGAAGTGTCTGGATTTTATAATATATATATAAAAGGCTAATATGCAAAGTATCCCCTCAGGAGTCCAATCGCTTGCTATGACATGCACTGACCACCAGGGGGCAGTGCAGAACAAAGGGAGGCCCTGGTCAGCAGCTGGCACCTGGGAAAAGAAGGCCTTGATCAGCCCTGATCTCCCACCAGGCCTAGGGAGCCTACCAGTGCACAAATTTTGTGCACTGGGCCTCTAGTCTAATATAACAAGGTGGTTCTTTTATATTTTACCTTCACACTTAGTGTATTATACACTCTCCCAGAATCTACATTGTCTTGTTCTGAAAGGAAGAGGAAATGCCATGATTTTGATGAACCCACAGTCTTCAGCACATCTCAGGTGCAGCATGGTTTAATTACATATAAAAAAATGGTGTAATTCCAGAAAGTGCATTTGTGGTTTATATGGAGAGCTTCCATTTGCTCAGCATTCTCTCATACCTGAATCCAATGCAACACAGATTCTATCCCCAGTATTTTATTAGCAAAACAGACGTTGATGTATACGTTGGATTTAAATTTTTTTTCTTTCCTTGATTATATAGAAAACTAAAAAGCACAAAGAAAATAAAACATCCATAACCCTATCAACTATTGGTTCATTGTGGTGTTAACATGAGAAACATTCAAACCCGGGAAGAATCTTTGTGAGCTTATTGGAGCCAAACTGTCAACAACTGCCGGGAAGCTGAATCTCAACGGATTGAGACAATGCCCTGGCGAAGGGCCCTTAGTGCACCATGTTTCATACATCACCCTCCAAAGAGGAGACTTCAGTGGGTTCCATGAAATCCATTGGTAATAGATCAGGGAGGCGGGAGAACGCCAAGTGGGGAAACCTCTGGGATTGGGTAAAAAGTAAAATGATAGACACAAACTTCTTTTGCTTAGGCCAGTGCAGGACAGTCAGGAAACAAACAGTGAAATCATCACCTTGGTGATTTTGAAATCTCGCAGACTTTCAACCCCAGAAACCTCCAGTGTTGTCCCTAATGATGCCTCAGGAATGCAAAATTGGAGCAATGTTCCCCAGAACAAAAGTGGAGCCGTAAGGGGTGGGGCCACCGGGCGGCTCACTGTCTAGGGGTTCTGGGTTTCTATTTTCAGGTCGATGAGCTTTATTCTTTTTTTTTTTTTTTTTTTTTTTTCCGGAGTTCCAACAGCTCATTTTCTTTCCAGAGCTACCAGCAGACCCGGGTCGGTTAGAACCAAGCGAGGGATGAGCCGTTTTCCCTTCCCTCCGGTGCTAACCTGCCCAAGCCGGCCCCGGCCCCGGCCCCGCCTTTCTACTCCTTAGCTCGGCCCCGCCCAGCCCCGCACGCCGCGCGGGTCACGCCCACCTGCGGTGACTTACACGCTGTGAGCCCAGCGATTGTTGCGTCTGGGGTCCGCCTTCAAAAAGGTAAGTGCACGCTGCCCCGGAGCATTCCCGCTGACCTCCCGCAAAATGACCCGGTCTTGCGAGCCGCGCAGGGCACCTCCCCGGCCCCCCGAGAGACCCCTTTCTTCTCGGTGCTTCGTGGGGATCACTTTGGTGACCCTCGTGCTCCAGTTCCCCACATCCTTTGGTAGGAACCTGGGAGAGGGTGTGCGCTCCGGAAACGAACTGGAGCCGGTGGGGGAGCGGGCTGAAGGGTGCCGAAGGCGGGGGGTGCGGCGGGGGGTCGCGGCGGGAGCGGGGGGAACGGGCAGGAGATTGTCTTGGTGGGTCAGGGGCAGGTTGGAGGCGCAGGCTTGGGCCCGGGGGGTGCGGAGTTGGGGTAGAAGGCCCAGCCACAGAGCCTCGGGGTGGTGCTGTGGGTGGGTTCCGGGTGGGTTCCTGTAGTGCAGCGGTTGAAGGTTGCTTGGTGGTCGGCACTGAGGTTTCGGGGATGTTGGGGCGCTACCGGTTTTGGCCGGGGACGAAGGAGTATCCCCGGCAGAGGCGCGCAGGTGTTTGCGGGCTGAGTCGCTCGGGATGCGGAGCCCGCACCTGTGCTGAAGGAAGATGAGGGCTTGCTCTCCAGTGCCCAGCGCGTGGGGATGTTGCTGGGGCCCGGGGGTGTTTGCGCTGTGTTTCCTGAGTGGTGATGCCTGGGTGAGGGGAGTGTGCGTGCCCGCCTGCGCTGGGCTGGGGAGCCTTGGCTGGGTGTGCCCTGGTGTGCGCTTGGTGGAAAGCCGGCAGGGGTCCTCAAACTTTATAAACTGGGGGCCAGTTCACTGGCCCTCAGACCGTTGGAGGGCCGGACTATAAAAACAAAACAAAACTATGAACAAATTCCTATGCACACTGCACATAACTTATTTAGGAGTAAAAAAACAAAATGGCAAAAACAGCCGCATGTGGCCCGCGGGCCTAGTTTGAGGACGCCTGGATGGGGGCTGGGAGCGCACGTGGAGTCCTTGAGGGCGAGTAGCTCTGCGTCCTCCGATTTAGGATTGGGAAGGGCGCGCAGTGCTTTTTGTACATAAAGGTTACAGGCTCATTGTTGCCCCCAAATCGTATTGATATGTTGCTCCCTCCCCCGTGGCCCCCATCTAGGGAAGATTCCGAAGCAACCTAAAAAACATAGGTAGCTAAACCTAGTGAGAAATGAGAATCGTGAGACATGAACAATAAGCAATGGTAATATTGTTTTCCCCTACAGCTCATCAACTAAAAGCGAAGGCCATACACTGAGACGTTTCACTGAATCTAATGAGTTATGTTACTTACTATACATTAAAAGCACTTTTGTTGTATAGAAAAGACATATTAGGAATCCTCTTGATATGCTTTCAGTGACTGAGATTGCATAAAACAAAGGTTACTTGCATAATGTAATCATGCTGTTGTGGGCTTTCTTTCTTGCTGGCTCCAGGAAATTCTAGAATGACCTTAAGCATTTGTCTGAGAACAGAATTATATGGACTTTCTAGCTATTTGTTTTCCTATTGCAAATGGGGATGTCTCCCTCAGGGCATTCAGTAAATGGTGACGGAACCGACCTCTCTGGGAATCCTCTTTTAAACAATGCTGTTAATGACTAGGGCTTCAGGGCTGCGTTGGTTTTGTCTTGGGCAGTTGTTGGAGGAGCATCCAGGCACCTAGGTGAGCATCCGGGAAATGTTGAAAACGGTTTGTCAGGAGGTCCATGTTAGGGCATGGTGGAAATGGCATGTTGGACTGGGCAGATATATTTTCAGATTTTTAGAATATGGTAGGAAAGAAGAATAAAATTTGACTTGTTTGGAATACTCTTGACTGACTGGTCCCGCCATCGGAAGCGAGGCCAACCGAGGGTGTGAGAGAGCGGGAAGGTTCCTCAGGATCAGAAGAGGGATAGCTCCTTTTTAAGATCCTTACTCAGATCGGAAAGACCGCTGCATGCTTTTAGCCCTTCAGGACTTTACTTGATGTGTCTCCATCACATTATTTTACATAATAGTTCTAACACATTTTTTAGATTTTCAAGCCCACAGGTAAAAAAAAAAAGAAGATGAATTACTGAAATAAAAAGACAGGGAGAAAAATGACTTCTTAGGAGAGAATTGAGTTTTGAAATGAATTTCAAAAGAAATGGGGAATGATGTATACCTATAACATTGATATTTGTCTCCTAAATTTACTGTTGAATAAAAATTCGGCTCATACCCCAACAAACCAAAAACGAATAGAATGCGATTTAAAGCCCACGGCCCACTCCGAGGACACTTGGGGGAAAGCAGGGAACAAGTCTTTACAATCCTGCCGAGGACTTTCCATTTATTCTGTACTCCCCACCAGCTGCCACGCCACAGTCCCTGGCTGTCAAAGAGGTTAAATGTTTCATTTTTATGCTCTTATTTCCTTACTTTTAGGTGACTGTGGTAAGCCACCAGAGTTTCAATCTATGAAGTTACAGGGTACCCCTAAATCTTCGTATTCACCTGGGGAGATAATATATTATGAATGTAATCCAGGACATTATTATTCCTATTTTTATACCCTCATCTCCATTTGTGAGCAAAATAGCACGTGGCGCCCTACTGATGAAGCTTGTTACAGTAAGTAAACAGACCCTTTCGTTTTTTGTATGCATGTGTGCTTGCTCTGGTGGTGGTGTTTTTTTTTTCTTAACATTTGGATTCGTTTTCCACTATTGCAATGATGATTTTCTCATGGGAAACAAGGTTTTAGAGAGCAAGACAGATGTTTAGGCTTCGACAAATCTCCCGGGAAGTTTTTTGTAGGCAGTTGTTTGGGTAAATGTGAATTTTATGTTTTCCCTTATAATAGTTAACTCTAAGAAAATACTATTGCATGAATTGACAAGAGTGGTGTAGAATTATTTTTATTAAATCTGTTTTGAAATTTGTATGAAAAATAAATTTGCAAATTTTCTTTTAGGAAAAGAATGTCCATTTCCTAAGGTTCCTAACGGTGAAGTTTATGGACAAGATGAACCACAAACAAGCTTTCTATTTGATGAAAGCGCTTACTTTTATTGCAACTATGGGTAAGTTGCTCCTTAGAAAAAATAAGGTAAATGTTACTGATTCAAGATTGTTTTTCTTCTCTTCTTAAACATTCCCATAAAGTTGATTTCACCTGCTTTCTGTGTGACACGTCGCACTTGCAGCAAATCAACTCTCGGGCTTTTTATGGAGACTGAAAACATATGTACTTAATAGAAAGAAACTTAAAGGAAAGCCAAATTACATTACCCTTGCTATAGGTAACAATAAGCTTATTGTAAGCATCACAAATGTAGTAATCATGGTGACTTCATCCTTGACAACAGCATGCACCCTATTAAAAAAACAAGTCTCAGAGTTGAAGAAGGGCTCACAGAAATGTTGTGTGGTTGAAGTCCTCTAATTCTTTACATACTTTCTATCTGGTGGTTCTATACTTTATTGTGAGTGGGGTATTGAAGTCTATAACGATTATGGTAGAAATGGCTGTTATGTAGAAATGTGCATTTCTCCAATTCTGTTGCTTCCTATAGTTTGATGATCTGTCAGGTGTCAATGTTTATAACCATTTTTTCTGCTTGTTTTATGTACCTTTTGTTAATAGCATTTAAGGTCCTTTGTCTCTTGTAAACTTCTTTGATTTTGAGTCTGTTTTACCTGATACTAGTACAGCCACTCCTGCTTTTTGGGGGGATACAATTTGCATGGAATATCTTTTTATATCCATCAACTGGTCTTGTCTTTGGATCTCAAATGAGTGTCTTGTAGACAACATGGAGTTGGACTATGTGTTCATTCTGCCAACTTCTTTCTTTCGATTAGAGCATTTGTCATTTAAATGTAAACTAGTGACCAGGAGGGACTTCTGCCTTGTGGTCTGTGCTTTCTATATGCCTGGTAGCCTTTTTGGTTCATTTCCTGCATTATTGTCGTCTTTTATGTTAGTTGTCTTTTTGTAATGAAATGTTTACATTTATTCGTCATTTCTTTTTTAGTATATTCTATTGCTATATTTTTGTGTGGTTACCATGGGGATTACATTTAAAATCCTAACTTATATCAATCTAAGTTGGAATTTATACCAGTTTAATACACAAAAACAACTCCTTTATAGCTTCATAGCCACCCCATTTGGTTGTTACTGTCTCAAAATTGCATCTTTATATATTCTTTTAAATGCATTATCTCTTAATTTATATACAAAACAATATTTGGAGTTAAATAAAACAAAGTTATAGGCCCAGCTGGTGTGGCTCAGTGGTTGAGTGTCGACCTATGAACCAGGAGGTCACAGGTTCAATTCCCAGTCAGGGTACATGCCCGGGTTGCAGGCTCCATTCTCTCTCATCATTGATGTCACTATCCCTTTCTCCTTCCCCTTCCTCTCTGAAATAAATAAAAAAATAATATATTTTTAAAAAGTTACAGTACCACTAGTTCTTACACTAATATTTTTTCTTTAAATGTATTCTCTCTTAAATTGTGACGAGAACAAAATTATGATTACAAACTATTTTTTATTACAGACTATTTTTAAAATAATACAAGCTTTTGTAATTACCCATGTATTTACCTTTAGTGAGAAGTTTATTTCCTACATGGGTCAAAGTTACTTTCTAGTGCCCTTTTATTTGACCTTGGATGACTCCTTTGAAATTTTCTTATAGGGAAGTTCTAGTGGCCACAGGCTCCCTAGGCTTTTGTTAAATGGGACTGTCTTAATTCCCCCTTCACTTTGAGGACAGTTTTGCTAGATAAAGTATTTTGGGTTTAGAGTTGTTTTTTCCTTTTAGCAGTTTTAGTCTATCTACCCACTGTTTTTTTTTTTTTTTTAAATTTCTTTATTGATTGAGGTATCACATATTTGTCCTCATCCCCCCATTCCCATCCCTCACCCCTCCCCACACATGCCCCCACCCCCCTGTTGTCCTTAACCGCTGGTTAGGCTCATATGCTTGCACACAAGTCCTTTGGTTGATCTCTCCCCTTTGCCCCCACCCTTCCCTACCCTCCCCCTGAGGCCCGACAGTCTGATCCATGCCTCCTTTTTTCTGGGTCTGTTCTTGTTCATCAGTCTATGTTGTTCATTATTTCCCCTAGATGAGTGAGATCATGTGCTATTAGAAATACACTTATAAGAACCGAAAATGAGACAAGCAATAATGGTTATGGTGACAGGCAAATGAATCAGTGTGAAGTGAGTTTCTTTCTGGGTCAACAGTTCTTTTGAGACCCAATTTCACTGTCCAACAGTTCCTTATGTGTACATGTCAGCAATGACATTTCAGTTCTGGATGGTGGACAAATGGTGGTAATGCAGGTCCGACTCTGTCTGGTTTGGTCCTGGACAACCTGCAGTGATGCACAGCTGTTAACTGCTAGTATGGGAAGGCCACATCAGCGTCTTCCATCTCTGGACTGCTTCTCTTCTGTCTTCATGGCTGGAGTAGTCCTGTCGATTCCTCTCTGTTGCTGGAATCCACATGGTTTCGGAGTTGTTTTTGCTTTCAGCGGCGCACTTTTGGAGGTGGAGGTCTCAGGGTTCGCGCATCTGCAGCTGGGGTGGCAGGTCTTCTACCAGAGTGGCTGTAGTGACCAGGTTTGCTTCCGAAACCAGACTGGGTGGTGGTAAGGTTAGGATTCTAGTCTCTAGCAGTTCCGTTCTTAAAGATGGCGGGGTCTCTGTGCCACTGGTGTCCTCCCTGGAGTGTTTGTAGCGGCCCCGGGGTTTTGCCAACCAAGACTGCCTGGATTGGAAGCCCCCTGGAAAAACTGCAGGGTCTAACTGTCCCTATTTCACTCACACACACACCCACACACGTCCACACACACCTCTATCACTCCTTCACTCGATCACACACTCACCCTCCCTACCTTCCTGCCGGTAGCCATCTTCGTCACATCTCCCCACTGTTGATTATATTATTAAGGATCCCTTATGTGTCATGATTTATTCCCTCTTCCTAGTTCAAGATACTCTGTTTTTCGTTTTTGAGTGTTTGATTACAGAAGTCCTTATGTTTCATTGGGGGATTATTTCCAGCACACCTCCCTGCTGATACTAATCCAAGTCCCTTGTATAAAGGGACATAGAATTTGCACTTAACCTATAGACATCCTCCTGTATATTTTAAATCACCTCTAGACTACTTATAATACCTAATACAATGTAAAGGCTGTATAAATAGTTGTTATACTTTATTGTTTATGGACTGATGACAAGAAAAAGAAATCTGTACTTTTTAAGAATATTTTCAATTCGTGGTTGGTTAAATCCACAGATGCAAAACCTACAGATCTAGAGAGTCTACTGTATTGTGTCTTAATGTAGGTCATTTGAAATCATTTTACCTGGTGGTTATTGAGATCTTGGGTGTTTATATTCCTGTCTGTTATCAAATTTGGGGAGTTGTGAGCCTTCATATTTCTTCATATATTCTTTTTGCCCATTTCTGTCTTCGCATGTTGGGATTATCACAATGTGCATGTTGGTCCACTTGATGGTATCCCACAGGTCCCTTAAGCTCTGTTAACTTTTCACTTTTTTTCTTTCTGTCCTTTAGACAATAATTTTTGTTGTCCTAACTTCATGTTCACTGATTCATTCTTTGGCCGGCTCAAATCTACATTTAAAACCTCTAGTGAATTTTTCAAGGTATATTGTACTTTTGAACTCCAGAATTTCTTTTTGTTGTTTTTTTTCTGTTTTTTATTAATCTGCTTATTGATATTTCAGTTTGTTCACACATCATTTTCTTAACCTTCATTTTTTTTTTCATTTAGTTCTTTGAGCATCTTAAGAGTTATTCTGAAGTCTTTGTTTAGTAAATCTGCCATCACGCTTTTATCAGGGACAGTTTGTTGATTTTTTTTTTTATAATGGATCATACATGCCTCTTTCTTGGCGTGCCTTGCGATTTATTTTATTTTTTAGAAATACTGCATAATTGAATCTAATAATGTGGTAACTCTAGAAATCAGCTTCTTTACCTTCCTTAGATCTTGCTATTTTTTGGTATTGTTTTTGGATATTTTTATTGTAGTTTGGTGTCTCTGTGCTGAGATCAGCCCGAGATATAAACTGAAGGTCTTCTCAGGTTGTTTCTGAGCCTTTCCCTGAGCACATGCACTCAATTTCTAATTTTATATATATATATGCATTCTTTTTGAAGATCCTGGTTTTTAATGTCTACCTCCTGAGAGAGGAAAAGAAAAATATGTAGTGGAGAGAAAAGGGCGCAGGATCTTTAAATCCCCTGAAAGTCTCAGCTAGAGAGGAAGGAGCTAGCTAGAGAACAATGGCCTCCCATCTCTTTGTCCACTTCTCTGTGATCTGAAGCAGTAACCAGAACACAATTTTCTGATATTTGTAGGCAGGGCCTTTTGGCCCACCTGGCTATTGCAGGCTGCTTTTAAGAATACATACACAACTGCCTGCCACATTGTGGATGGTAGGGGGTGTATAGCTGCTATTTTCCTAAGAGCTGAAATTTACTGGAATTATGTTTACTTGTTGGGGTTTTTCCCTGGAAGTTTCAAGCCATCAGTAAACCCATTTCAGAGTTCAAAAATAGTTAAATCAAGCAGATTCTGCTATTGAAATTGTTGTCTAATTGGAGTGACAAAGTCCTACTCTTCCATCTTCTCAGAATTCTCTCTTAAAACACTAAAATATGGAGAAAATGAGTGAACCTTCTGAAACCATGTACAAACCGTTTCACTAACTATTTTTTAAATTGATCAAGTAAAAAATAATGGAACATCCATTTAATAGTTATATACAGAACGACTGCTAAAGCATTTTGAGGGGTACCAACCATTTAAGACACAGATTTTTTTTCTCACAGAAATTGTATCCTTATTGAGAAACACAATATATACAGAGAAATGTGATGGCAAAATAGTAAAGTATCAAATAGTTGTTCATGATTATTGCAATGAGAATCCAGAAGGAAGAGAGTACTGTGAATTTAAATAGAGATTTCATCAAGTAGTATGTCTGAGCTATTCCAAGAAACACATTCTGATTTAAAGAATACATGCATACCTCGTTTTATTGCACTTTGCATATATTGCATTTTTATCAGCATCCAGGCATAACACACTGCTGGCAAAAGAGTCACAACTTGGCTGAAGGCTCAATGGTGATCGGCTTTTTTTTATTATTATTATTAAGCATAAAGCATTTTAAAATTAAACTATATACATTCTGTCTTTAGACATAATGCTATTGAACACTTAATATACTACTTTATGGTATAAATATAACTTCATAGGCACTGGTCAACCAAAAGTTTTGTATGATTCGAGTTCTTGGGATATTCACATGATTGTGGTGGTCTGGAACCAAACCCATGATATCTCTGAGATATGCCTGTATTAATAAGAGTTAAAACTTACCTAGCACTCACTATGTGCCAGATATTAACTCATCTACTACTCAAAACAACCCCATGATATATATACTATTACCTCCTCTTCATAAATGAGGAATGTGAAAAGGGAAACATGAAGGGACTTGCCCAAGGTCAAATAACAAGTCAGTGCTAGAGCTGGGACTCCAAGCTCTAGGGCCTTGTCTCTGGACTGAGTTGTTGTGTGACTGAGCAGAATGGAAGGAGCAAAGCCATGGAAATTAATGTGTTATGCCAGGGAGAGCAAAGAGGCCAGCCTGCCAGGCATGACAGATTTATTTAGATATCTTTACTCTTGGCCAGTGTGTGTGTGCAAATGCAAAAACTGTTTAATTAAATTCCAGATTTGGTTAGAACTTTCATGATAGTATGCCATTTAAGAAAATCACCCCTCAACTTACTATAGTGCAGAAAACAACTACATGAAATGTTCCTCTTTATTCTGTACATCTTGTTAACTGGTAAATAAAACAGTAACCCTTTTTTCCCCTTCATTTAGTTATTACTTAAAAGGTGAACCAGTTATAACCTGTAAACTTTCTGGAGACACAGTGTATTGGGGCAGTGATATCCCAACATGCGAAAGTAAGTAAGTTTTCACTTTAGAATTTAGTTTAGCAATTCTCAATATTTTTGGCCTGGGATCCACTTATGCTGATTTTTTTAAAGTAAATTATAGTTGACATACAATAGTATATTAGTTTCAACAAAACGATTCATTATTTATGTGCCTTACAATGTAATCACTATGATAAGTATAGTAACCATGTCACTATTCAAATTTATTACATTATTATTATACTAGAGCCCCGATGCATGAAATTTGTGCAAGAGTAGACCTTCCTTCCCCCGGCTGCCAGCACCAGCTTCTCTCTGGCACCCGGGACCCGGGCTTCCCTCGCAGGCCCTGCTTTGTTCGGAAGGACATCCGGTCTAATTAGCATATTACACTTTTATTATTATAGATTCCCTGTGCTGTACATTACATCCTGGTGACTTGATTCCTTTTTTAAAATATATTTTTATTGATATCAGATAGAGGAAGGGAGGGAGAGAGAGAAACATCAGTGATGAAAGAATCACTGATCAGCTGCCTACTGCATACCCCATACTGCAGACCAAGCCTGCAACCTGGGCATGTGCCCTGATCTGGAATTGAACCATTACTTCCTGGTTCATGGATCAAATCTCAGCCTCTGAGCCACACTGGCCTGGCATTGATTTATTTTATAACTGGAAGTCTATACCTCTTATTCCCCTTCTCCTTATTTACCCATCCTCCCAGCCCCCTTTACTCTGCAACCATCAGTTTGTTCTCTGTATCTGTGAGTCTATTCCTATTCGGTTTGTTTATTTTAGATTCCACATGTAATTGATATCATGTGGTATTTGCTTTCTCTTTCTGACTTATATCATTTAGTATAACACCTTCTAAGTCCATCAATGTTATTGGCAATGACAAGATTTCATTCTTTTTTTATGTCTGATAATATTCCATTGTATATGGATGTATATTTGTATATTATATAAGTATACATATATATATATATGTGTGTGTGTGTGTATAGATAGATACAGATAGATATGTCTCACACCTTTTTAATCCATTCATCTATTGATGGACACTTAGGTTATTTCTAAAACTTGGCTATCCTATCTAATAAAAGAATAATATGCAAATTGACCATCACTCCAACACACAAGATGGCTGCCCCCATGTGGTCAAAGATGGCCACCCCATGTGGACACAAGATGGCCAGCAGGGGAGGGCAGTTGTGGGCGAACAGTCTGGCAGGGGAGGACAGTTGGGAGAGACCAGGCCTGCAAGGGAGGACAGTTGGGGGTGGGGGACCCAGGCCTGCAGGGAAGGGCAGTTAGGGGCAACCAGGCCTGCAGGAGAGGGCAGTTAGGGGCGACCAGACAGGCAGAGGAGGGACAAGGCCTGCAGGAGAGGGCAGTTGGGGGGGGGAGGGCAGGCCTGCAGGAGAAGGCAGTTAGGGGCAACCGGACAGGCAGAGGAGGGACAAGGCCTGCAGGGGAGTGCAGTTGGGGGCAACCAGGCCAGCAGGGGAGGGCATTTAGGGGTGACCAGGCCAGCAGGGGAGGGCAGTTGTGGGGAACCAGGCCTGCAGGGGAGGGCAGTTGTGGGGGACCAGGCCTGCAGGGAAGGGCAGTTGGGGGGGACCAGGCCTGCAAGGGAGGGAAGTTGGGGGCAACCGTGCTAACAGGGGAGGGAAGTTAGGGGTGACCCGGCCTGCAGGGGAGGGCAGTTGTGGGCAACCAGGCCTGCAGGGGAGGACAGTTAGGGGAGACCTGGCCTGCAGTGGAGGGCAGTTGGGGGCAACCAGCCCTGCAGGAGAGGGCATTTAGGAGCAACCAGGCTGGCAAAGGAAGGCAGTTAGGGGTGACCAGGCTCACAGGGGAGGACAGTTAGGGTGACCAGGCCGGCATGGAAGGGCAGTTAGGGCTAATCGGGCTGGTAGGGGAGCAGTTAGGCATTGATCAGGCTGTCAGGGGAGTGGTTAGGGGCAATCAGGCAGGCATGCAGGCGAGTGGTTGGGAGCCAGCAGTTCTGGATTGTGAGGTCCTAAACGGGCAGTCAGACATCCCTAAAGGGGTCCCAGGTTGGAGAGCGTGCAGGCTGGGCTGAGGGACACCACCCCACCCCACCTCCCCCTCCCCCGACACACACACACACACACACACATGAATTTCATGCACCGGGCCTCTAGTTATAAATAATGCTGCAATGAACCTAGGAGTGTATATATGTATATATCTTTTTGAATTAGTGTTTTTGTTTTCTTCTGATAAATGCCAACAAGTGGAATGGCTGGGTCAAATTGTCCTTATGTTTTTATTATTTTGAAGATCCTCACAACTGTTTCCGATAGTGGCTGCACCAATTTACAATCTCACTAACAGTGTAAGAGGGCTCCCTTTTCTCCACATTCTTGCCCTTTGTTTTCAATTAACAAAGAACTTCACTTTATGTGGTTTAGGTCTATTGATATTTATTATATTGGAATGAAAACAAGTTTCTAAAATAATTATTCATTAATATAAATTTAAAAAATAGTAAAGTCAATGCATGTTGAAGTATTTTTTATAAATTTTAAAATGTCCGAAAACAAATAGTGAGAATGGTAGCATTGTTTTACACTTTTATAAATCTCTTCAAAATCTGGCTTAAAGGAAGACACTTAGATTCAATCTGTTGTGAAATATCTCAATACGTAGCTTCTGGAATATTTCACTGTACTCATAAGGTTTAAAATGAAAAAAGAGACATATCTTCGTATAATTGTGAACCAATGACTTAGCAAATATTTATAAATTATAAAGCATTTCTTAATATCAGTGAATCTTTAATCACATGCATATTTTCTCAAATTTTCAGCAAATTTTATAATGACTAGAACAAAATTTAGCCTAGCCTTATAGATAAATATCGGTATTTCATTTAGGTATTTAAGAAAATCAGTTTTCTTTTGAAGGTTCATTTCTACATGGTTTGACTTTGGGGTAATAACATTTTCTCACACAAACATTCTAAATAGGTATTAGATTCACCATTAGACTATAAAAATCATATGCTAATGAATTTATTGAATTTGTTTTACTAAATGTTGTCTTAATCTTTCATTTTCCTCTTTTTCTTTCTCTCTGTCTTTTGTAGAGATTTTGTGTGAAGCACCTGGAGAAATAGCTAATGGAAAGCACACGAATGACTGGAGGGTTGAATTTGAATTTAATGAAGTAGTGAGTTATACTTGTGACCCTTCAAATGGACCTCAGGAGTATTCACTTGTTGGAGAGCGCAAGCTTACTTGTTCTGGGCCTGGCAAATGGAGTAGTGACCCTCCTCAATGTAAAGGTAATGATATTTCCATTTATTTCCTTCTTCATTTGTAAAT
The DNA here is from genome assembly GCA_025583905.1 of Ia io. Taxonomy (NCBI): domain Eukaryota; kingdom Metazoa; phylum Chordata; class Mammalia; order Chiroptera; family Vespertilionidae; genus Ia; species Ia io. Next base: position 10,384,097 of record JAJQQW010000022.1, read on the forward strand.
ACAGTAGAAACACTTTGTAGATAGTCTTACCTATAAGTAAACAAAGAGTCATGTGTGCTTCTTCCTCCTGTTAAATTGACTTTTAATTTATCACAAATTGAAACAAAAATAATTCTAGTTGTAGGAGTCCCCACCTCCAACATGTTCTTGGCACTTCAGTTTATACAATGTGAACTACTGTGTACATGCTTGGAAGGACCAAAAACTTAACACGCACTGGCTTAAAAATAAGAAAATCCTTTTTTTATATTAAAATATCTGAGATATATCGCAATAGGTAATGGTGGAGTAAATTGTAAAAGACCGACTATCTTACTGAAAACAATGATAAAGTCTGTACACACATTTTTTAAAAACGGTGTTTAAGGCACTAGGGAGTAAATTCAAAACGAGGTAACAGAATAATAAAGCTAAAAATCAATGAAATTGTAAAGATAATAGTACAAAAAATTCAATGAAACTAACTCTTGCTTCTTGGAGGAGATTGATAAAATAGATATAACTACAGCTAGAATGACAAATAAAAGGATGATATTTATTTATTATCAATATCAAGAATGAGCCCAGCTGGCATGGCTCAGTGGTTGAACATTAACCCAGGAACCAAGAGGTCACCAGTTTGATTCTCAGTCAGGGCACATGCTTGGGTTGCAGGCTCAAACCCCAGTAGAGGGCGTGCAGGAGGCAGCCAATCAATCATTAGTGTTTCTATTTCTCTATCCCTACCCTTCCTCTCTTCTCTAAAAATCAATAAAAACATATTTTTTAAAAAGAATGAGACAACACTGAATATCCTGTAAATGTAAGGAATAATGTATAATAAGGGAATATTGCAGAAAACATTATGCCTATAAATTTGACCACTTAAATGAAATGGACAAATTCCTAGAAAGATACAAATTACTGATGTCCACTGATAGATGAATGGATAAAGAAAATGTGATACACACAAACACATATACACATACAATGGAGTATTACTTAACAATAAACAGGAATGAAATCTTGCCATTGGAGACAACATGGGTGGACATAAAGGATATTATATAAGTGAAATCAAGAAGAAAAGACAGCTATATGATTTTACTTTTATGTGGAATCTAAAACAACAAATGAACAAACAGAAGCAGACACAGATACAGAAAACAGGTAATGGTTGCCAAAGGGGAGGAGAATGAGTGGAGGGGTGGGTGCAAAGAAAATACTGAGGGCAATAAGATTGACCTTGAATCTTCACCTAAAATTTTCAGTAAAACGCTTTTAAACATGGGACCATATTTTTTTTAAAAAAGGACTTTGTCACTTCTAAACCCTGCTTTGCCACTTAGTTGGCTAAGTTTATTTCTCTAAGGCTTAGTTTTCTTGTTAGTAGAATGATAGTAGCCCAACAAGGTGGTCCTATAATTTAAAAAAAAATTTTTTTAAGACACAAAATACCAAGACTACTGAAAGATGTAGGTAACCCATATAGTCCTATATTTATTAAAGAAAGAGAGTTAAAACTTTCCCTCAAGGAGAACTGCAGACCCAGATGGCCTACCTGGGGAATTCTACTAAACATTTTAGGAATAGACAATAGCACCTCTACACAAACTCTTCAAGAAATATAAGAGAAGGGAATACTTCTCAACTTATTTCATAAGGACAACATTAGTGTGATACCAAAACAAAGACATTGCAAGAAAATTAAAACAATATCTTTAATAAATATCAAACCCAAACTTCTAAACAAAATATTAAATCCTATCATATATAATCCTAATAATGCATCATAACCTATTAAGATTTATCCCATAAATGCAAGGTTGGTCCAAATGTAAAAAATTAATGTAATTTATAATATCAAGAGACTGCAAAGAAGAAAACAACATATGATCATCTTATTAGATGCCCCCACAAACAATTGACAGAACTCATCATCTTTTCATGATAAGACTTCTGAGCAAACTAGGAATCTCAACTGGATAAAAGGCATTTATAAAGAGATTACATTAATTTTAATGGTAAAAACTAATTTATTTCCCCCCAAGGTGGGAAGAAGGGAAGTATATTCACTCTCACCACTCTATTCAGCATCATACTGGAGGTCCTACAACAAGGCAACAAAGAAATAGGCTATATGTATGAAAGGAAGCAATAAAATAGTCTCTAAACTTATGACATTGTCTGTGTAGACACTTCCAAAGACATTAGTTTTAGCTAGGTTTCGCAATAAAAGATCAAGCTGAAGAAATCAATTACATGTCTATGTAATTCTAACAGCCAGTATAAATTGAAATTTTAAAATTGCTGTTTAGAACACCTCCAAAATACTTGTGCAAAAATCTATCAATATATGTGAAAAGATTTGAATGCTAAAAACTCTTAAGCACTAATAAAGGAAATTAAGAAAGACCTTAATATATGAAGGGACATACGTTGGTCATTTATTGAAAGACTCAGCATAATAAAGACATTAATTTTCTGTCTTTGATGTATAAATTCAGCACAATCCTGATAAAAAGCCAAGCAGAACTTTTTGTAAATTGATAAACTGATTCTAAAATTTATATGGAATGACAAAAGAACTAGAATAGTCAAAACCATTTTGAACGTAATTGAAGGATGCACTCTACCTGATATCAAGAGTCTATGTAAAGTAGACTATAAGGTATATAGCCATATAGGACATTGGACAGAATAGTGAGTCCAGAATTAGAACCTTGCAAATATGTCCAGTTGAGTTTCATCTCAGATATGCAAACAACTCAGTGGTAAAATGATCCTCTTTTCAAAATGACACAGGCACAGTTTGGCTTCTATAAGGGAGAAAAAAAAGAACCAGAACCTATGTAAGCACTATTCCCAAACATTTACTCAAAATGGGTCATACGTAAAACCTGAAACAATAAGACTTTTACAAGAAAACAGGAAATATTTGTGACCTAGCCAAAAAATTCTTAAATACAGCCCATAAAGCATGATTCTTGTCAAAATTTTAACAAATTGGGTGTTCCAAACTCAAAACCACTGGTCTGCAAAAGACAAAGAGAATGAAAACAAAGCAATAAATAGAAAATATTTGCAAAGCACACATCTGATAATGAGCTTTTGTCTACAATATATAAAGAACTCTCAAAGCTCAATAAGAATATAAATTTTAAAAATAGGCAAAAGATTTGAATATACCTATTTCACCAAACAGGAAATACAAATGACAAAAAAGTAAATGAAAATTTGTTCAATATCATTAGTAATTACAAAAATGTAATTAAAAAACCACGAAGAGATGCCACTAACCACCTTTTTAAATGTCTGACATAAAAACAAGTCTAAGTTTTAACTTTCAACTTCATCTCAGCTGTGTGTTTATGTAATGGTCTACAACCTAAAATCTAGGTTTCAGTCTAAAATGTTTGGAAAACATGGCCCTAATTCCATTGGCTTTTCTGTTCCTTGAACATCCCAGTTCATATGTGTTGTTGCCACCTGAAAACATTTTCTTTGCATATCTTTGCATGGCCAGCTTCTTTTCAACTTTTAAATTTCAGCTCAACTATTTTCTTTTCACAAGAGTCTTTCCAGCCTTTTTAAACAGACAGGGTATCAATATCAGCATTAGCATGAAGTTTTTAAAAAATCTTTAGAGCTAATGAGTTTCAGAAGTGGCATTTGAAATTACCCAGAATTTGTACCTGGTAGATTTTCTCAAAATTTGCAGTAGAAAAAAAAATGTATGAAACAAAAAATATAATGAATGTTAGTTCTAGGTGGAAAAAAGTTAGATTTTAAAAATATTTTTTATTGATTTTAGAGGCGGGAGGAGACAGAAAGAAACATCGATCAGCTGCCTCCGGTTCGTACTCTGACTGGACATAGAACCCACAACCTGGGTATGTGCCCTGACAAGAATCACGCCAGCGACCTTTTGGTGGATAGGACAATGTTCAACCAACTTAGTCACACTGGCCAGGGCACATAAAAAAAGTCTTTTTTAAAAAATTAGCATCTTGTCTTTCATTCCTTCTCTTTCCACTGGGAATTTCTACTTTTCTGGCACTGGGTTAAAGCAACTTTCTATTAATTCTGAAATTTCTCTACTTCTTAGTGGTACAGTGTGAACCGCCAGTACTCAAATATGGAAAACCATTGTCAGAAATGAAAGAAAAATTTTTCTACAAAGATGAGGTTGCATTTGAATGCCTGAAGGGTTTCTACCTTAATGGCAGCAACCCAGTGTTCTGTGGTGGAAACAGTACTTGGGAGCCTGAGATGCCCACATGTATTAAAGGTACACATTATATCTTTTCTTCCTTTTTTAAGGTTTTATTTCTTTGACATTAAATATCAGTGATACACAGTCATTGAAAAGAAGCAATTTTGGTAATTATCTTGTATTCATATCCATGACAGATGTATGACATAAAGTTCATATAGACTTTTGCTGTTGTGATTTTGTAAGTGTTCATAGGGTTCTCAGCACATTCTGTACATCACATAGGTAATGTTTGTATTTTTATGTATAAAAATGTTTATTAACCATTTTTTCAGGATAAATTGAATGAATCATGGGAATTTTTACCTAAATAAGAATGGAAGTCATTATTTATATAAATGAAAAGTGATAATTTTCAATTGATTGATCCTACATTGTTATGTTTTTCAATGTCAAAGCCTATTTTAAGTCATATTTACTAACATCCTCATATTTTACAAAAATAATTTTAATTCGTTATTAATACTCATTCATCACTTTTAGTAATAAAAGGAGGAAGAACATATTTATAGCCATTTTGATTATTATTTTTACCGATTCTAAAATTATTTGCCATAGTCCACACATATAAACGGGTATGTATACTTGGGCAAGTTATTTAAACTTCAAATGTATTTGCTTACATGTAAAACGACTTAATGCCTCCCTAACTAGGTGATAACAGAGCTTAAACTGGTTGCACTTGAACCACTTAGCATAATGCCGGCATTTGGTAGCCTCTTAAAGGAAGCTCATATATGACTTAATTGATATTAGTGAAGAAGATTTGTGGCATTTGTTTTCTAACATGTATGGTTTTTATGTCACCAATTTTGCTATTTTATTTTTAATATATTTTTATTGATTTCAGAGAGGAAGGGAGAGGGAGAAAGAGATAGAAACATCAGTGATGAGAAAGAATTACTAATCGGCTGCCTCCTGCATGCTCCACACTGGGGACAGAGCTCGCAACCCGGGCATGTGCCCTGACCGAGAATCGAACCGTGACCTCCTGGTTCATAGGTCAACGTTCAACAACTGAACCACCGCAGCTGTGCTAACTTTGCCATTTTAATTCATTTGCCACATTTAAAGGTACCTTCCTGGTCCAGAACTGTGTGTCATTCCCAGACTGCAAGTTCTTTTTATACAGTACAGTTTGAACTGGGAAATTTCTGCTGTCTCTAGAACAAGACTGGTGTTTATACTACCTCATACAATTCTTTTTCTCTTTACTGGGCATTTCTTTGATAACAGAAACTAAATTTCATACCAACTTAAAGGCAGGAAAAGTCATTATGTATAAAAATGAAATGGAGGACTTGTTGCATGGACTACTCATCAACCACTCAGCCTAAAACTTGAGAGATTATTTTCATGCGCTGGAAGGAGTTGTCTTCCTGACTTCAGTGCTGCTTTCTCTGGTTTCTCTTTAGTTTCAAGAAAAGCAAGAGACAAGAGGAATAGTGGGAAGAGCATTAGCCTGGGCTGAACTCACGCAGGGCCCTAATTTGGTTCCACTTACTCATGGAACATCATTTCTGTGGACTTTAATTTCCTATTGTTTAAAGAGGGTGTTGAACACAAATCTCAATCATTGGCTTCTAATTTGGTTATTTTCTGTTGTCCTAAGACTTTAAAGAATTGAGGGGAATTATACATGTTAACATGGTAATTTGAACACCTTTTTATAATATACCTGGCACCTGTTAGCCTCCTTGAGTTTCTTAGTTGTGTGCTATGAGGTTGGGGAGTGGAGAAGAGATGGTTTTGGTGTGGATTGATATATAAGATTGCATGTGAAGTTTATACTCATTGACCCCATCCATGTTTACCTGCATGGTTCTAGTGGGTATATGTACTGTGGGATACTGTGTTTGTTGATATGCTCTTTTGAAAGAGTTGACCTTGATAACTCATAAAGGATTTATAAAACACAAATAGTTTAATGTTTGAAAGAAGAGGAGAGGATTGAGGTGAGGAAAAGCGTATGAAGAGAAAAATGACAAGGATCTTTTTTTAGAAATCATAACTTCTCACGGTATTGTTAATCAATTTTTATTAGATAAAACTATAAGAAAGGACCAATAGCAACATATAATGGTGATAAAGTAGATCTGATTGTGCTATGAAAAAACATGTTCAAGAAATATTAAGAAGAAAAAGGAATACGAATTATTTGGTTTGATACTAGATGGTATATTTTAAATATGTATGTTTACTCTGAACACAATATTTTTGTGATTTTGTTTTTAGTTAACTTCTAAGGTTTTCATTATAAAATATAAAATAGTAGTGAACTTTTTAAATGTATGCACCTGTGTAAATATATTTAGGTCATATTCTCAGAAATAGAAACCCATAGTTTGGAAAGTATGCATATTTTTAACTTTGAGGAATAATCTTTCTGGAGAAAAAAAAAAAAATCAGCCCTGGGTGGTTTTGCTCAGTGGTCAGAGGGTCAGCCCTGGGATTGAAGGGTCATGGGTTCAATTCCCGGATAGGGGCGTGTGCAGGAGGCAACCAATCCATGTTTCTCTTTTTCTCCCCCTCCTCATTCCCTTTCACACTCTCTGGAAATCAATGGAAAAATATCCCCAGGTGAGAATTTAAAAAATCAAATCCATATTTTTATTGATAACTGATGAATGGAATAAAATTTATTTTTCCAGGTTTCAAGCCTACTCATCCAACCAAACCTCCAGTTTCAAGATATCCAGGTTCAGTAACTCTTTATCCTACTTCTATTGTTAAGAACTTTGTATGCTGCTGATGAAAAGTATTATCTTCTTTTAATTTGCATTTCTTTAATTATTAATGAGGCTAAACCTTTTTTGTCTATACTTATTTATTCATGGCCTTTGCTCAGTTTTCTGTTAGGTTTCTAAAATGTTTTTTTGTTGTTGATTGTGAGAGCTCACTACAAATTAAAGACCTTTTAATATGTAGTGAATATTTTTCCAGGTTTTTTTAACCTTAATTTTGCTAGTTCGTTTTCTTTTAAGGTTTTTATACTATACTATTGGATCTAGATTCCTTTTTATATCTTTTCTTACATGAGTAATATACAGATGTATTTTGTATATTTTCAAACATTACAAAAGGATACAGAGCAAAAAATTAGTTCTCTTTCTCTAGTTCATTATCTATTGTCATTGTTAGTAATTTAGGTATATTTTTATTCATTTCTGATGTATAAGGATACATCATATCCTTATATGATATTATACATATTTGGGCATTATTTTTCTTTTTTTTTTTTTTTTTTAATATATTTTATTGACTTTTTTACAGAGAGGAAGGGAGAGGGATAGAAAGCTAGAAACATCGATGAGAGAGAAACATCGACCAGCTGCCTCCTGCACACCCCCTACTGGGGATGTGCCCGCAACCAAGGTACATGCCCTTGACCGGAATCGAACCTGGGACCTTTCAGTCCGCAGGCCGATGCTCTATCCACTGAGCCAAACCGGTTTTGGCCGGGCATTATTTTTCTTAACCAGAAATAGAATCACATTGTTCACATTTTTCTAAAACTCTCACATTTTAAACTTACTATCTTAGATTGGGATTGTATTTAGATTTATTCCCATCCTTTTTTAATGACAACTTTTATACCATATTTTAAATAATTATTCTCCTATAATAGTCCATTATATGTGCAGAAGTTTTATATTAATAGGCAGTTGAATGTATTTATCTTTTCCCTAATGCCTGTGTTTTCTTTCTTATAAAAGCTTTAAGTCTTCAAATTATATAAGCATTTTAACCCTGTATCTATCTGATTGCATTCTTTGCATTTAAATCATTGGTATATCTGAAATTCATTATGGAATGTGGAATTAGATTATGTTCTCCACTCTACCCACCCTAAATCAGTGGCTAAGTATCACCATCTATGGAATAAATTGTCTTCTCTCCAACTGTTTTATCATGTACAAAACTCATTGGTGTTCTAGCCTCCTTTCTGTTCCCTTAACTCTGTCTATTCCTGTACTAACATCAACTTGTGGTGTTTTTTTTTAAAGTAGTACTATAATATGGTTTAATATCTGGCAGAACACCGCCTGTTTAGAAGTGTGCAGGCTACTGTTATGTTGATTTTTTTCCAGATCAGCTTTTATTTTTACCATTTCAGCCATTCTAATTGTACAATTCAGTGGGATTAAATACATGCACATTGTTGGGCAATCATCACTACTATCTCCCAAATTTTTCATCTTTCCAAACTAAAACTTTAGACCCATTAAATAGTAACTCTCCATTCATATCCCTCCTCCCCGCCCAGTAACTTCTAATTTCTGTGTCTATGAACTTGACATGCTAGGTATAACTCATAAGTGGAATTTTACATTTGTCTTTTCTGTATCACTGATTTCATAGGGCATAACGTTTTCAAGTTCATCCATCTAAGAGTAGCATATATCTGCACTTTATTTCTTTCTGTGGTTGAAAATATTACATTGTTTATACATACCACATTTTGTTTACCCATTCATCTGTTAATGGATACTTGGGTTGTTTCTACCTTCTGGCTATTCTGAGTATTCTTTCCTAAATATTGGCATTCAAGTATCTGCATGAGTCCCTGTTTTCAATTTTGAGGGCATAGCTGGCTAGGAGTAGAATTGCTGGGTTTTATGATAATTGTTTCATTTTATGGAACCGTACTTCCACAGAAGCTGAACCATTTTACATCCCCATCAGCAATGCACAAAGGTTCTAAAGTCTCTACCTCTTTGTCAATACATGTTCTTTTCTGTTTTTTGATAATAGCCATCCTAATACCTGGTAGGTAAAATATGTGAAGCAGTATCTCATTGAGGATTTTGTTTGCATTTCCCCCTAGATTGGTGATGTGTAGACATCTTTTTGTGCACTTATTCCCCATTTGTATCTATTCTGTGGAGAAATGTCATTAAAGTCCTTTGCTCGTTTTTGAATTGGGTTGGGATTTTTGTTATTGATATTTAGGAGTTCATTATGTATTTTGGAAATTAATCTCTTCTCAAGTATAAGGTGTTTTCTTCCATTCTGTGGGTTGCCTTTTCACTATTGATAGTGTTTTTTGATGCACAGAAGTTTTTAATTTTAATGACATCCAGTTTATTTTTTATTTGTTGCCTATGCTTTTAGTGCCACTTATCATTTTAGTGTATATTTTTGCATGTTGATTTTATAGCCTACCATTTTGCCAAATTCATTTATTAGTTTTATCAGCTTGTGGGTATGTAATTTTTAGAGTTTTTTACATAAAAGATCATGTCATCTATAAAGAGATGACATAATTTTTATTTTTTAATTAGTTACTCTGACCCAAACTTCCAATATTATGTTGAGTAGTAGTGGCAAATGTCGGCATTCTATCTTGTTCTAGATCTTACAGAGAAAACTGTTAGTATTTCACCATTGACTATGTTGCTAACTATGGGTGTGTGTTGTTTTTTTTAAAATAAGTGGCCTTTATTATATTTAAAGAATGTTTCTATTCCAAATCAACTTCTAAATTTTAATCCCTCCTCTAAAAATTTTAGGTAGAATCATATTTCATTCAAGGCAAATTTGAGAATACAATAATGATAAATTTGCTTGCTATTCCACACAGTATTGTCACAGGAAATGTCAGTGCACAGGGAAAAGTTTGCTGAAATTTAGTATAAACTTTGAATATTTTATAATTCTATCTTTAATGAAAAACTAACAATTTATAAGGAAATTATAAGCACTTTTATATAAATGCAAAAAAGCAATGAAGTTATAGATCTTTAAGCCTTATTTAGTCTTTAACTTATTTCCATTTTTTTCTAGGATATCCCAAACCTCTTGAATTACCACCAATTGAAGAGATTTTCGAATTAGGTATTTATTAATAATTCTTTATCATGAGACCTTAGAGTCCTACATAAATATATTATGTTCCAATTATTTCAGGTTAGGGAGAAAATATGTCAAAAATGATTAGTAATAATTGACATTTATAGCAATAGTATGTGCAGACACATATACGTAATTTTCTCTAATCTTGTGAATTCTAGTTGTCCTATTAACCTTTACTAAATAACCTGGTGTGTTAACTATAGCACAAAACAATGACAAGTGAAGTTCCTATTAAGAGTTTCACAAGACACATCCTATATCTGGATTAGAAGTGTTCTGTAATCAAAATGATCTGAATGGACTAGTAGTCATGCTAAAACTAGAATGATACTTTTTAGATGATCAGATCAAAAGTAAAATGCAACTGCTACCTGGGACCCATACATGCTCAATATCTTTAAAACTACTTTTCATTTCTTCTCAGATCCAGGAATCATTGCTCTAATTATTCTTACTATACGTAAGTATCTCAAACTTGAATACCACTTAAATCAAAATATTACTGTGAAGAAGTGCATTCTTTTCTAATGACTTTGTAGTTTCTCTAATGTTTATAGCTTGAAATTAAGCAAACCAGTGTAAGAAAAAAAACTGACCTTTCATATGATATGCACCTTTTGCAGGTGACTGTGCATTCATTTATATTCTGTATGTCCATTTAATAACCATAAATAATTTTTCAAAATTAGTTATATGACTTTTAATCTCAAGTGTTCTTCAGGTAATTTTCTAAACTAAACAGGACACTGTTCTGATTTACTGTGGACTATTTAAGTGATTCCAGGGAATTGCATTTAGATAGGGAAGAGTCCAGATGGAATTATGAATGTTTATGCGCTTAATTATAATATTTCTGACAGTGAAATGTAGCTGACAGTAATTTCTTTTGCTAGAATTTGAATCTTAGAAATTATTTTTGCGAGTTACATGTCATTTGTTTTCTGGTTTCTTATAGTTGTTGGCATTGCAGTAATTTGCACCTGTGTGTACAAATGTCTTCGCAGAGGAACAAAAGGGGTAAATTAAACATGTTTCTTCTAATTTATTGGTCCTTCTCCCTCTTGAAGTACTTTTGTGTCACTTTTGTTTTTAAAATGTGCTATAATTAGTGTACCATGCAAATTACATTTCTTGACTAAAATTATTTTCAGCTGCTTTTAATATCACTGCAACAAAAGTAATCAGTGCAGGATTGCTTGAGGTATTATAACTGTTAAGATAAGAATTTTAAGTTTAGGTTCTGCAGCAAATCATGGACCATGATGAGCCTTTTCCGTCTCTAGGTATACCCTATTTTCTAAAGTGAATAGTGGCCAAGATTAAATTTAATCTTTCATATGTGGAATCTAAAGAACAAAATAATCAGATGAACAAAATAGATCCACAGCCCTGACCAGTTTGGCTCAGTGGATGGAGTGTCGGCCTGCGGACTGAAAGGTCCCAGGTTCGATTCTGGTCAAGGGCATGTACCTGGGTTGCGGGCACATCCCCAGTGGGAGGTGTGCAGGAGGCAGCTGATCGATGTTTCTGGCTCTCTATCCCTCTCCCTTCCTCTCTGTAAAAAATCAATAAAATATATTTAAAAAAAATAGATCCACAGACATAGAAGCATTGCCCTAGTTTGACTCAGTGGATAAAGCTTCAACCTGTGGACTGAAGGGTCCAGGGTTCGATTCCGGTTAAGGGCAGGCACCTTGGTTGCAGGTTCCCCAGCCCTGGTCCGGTACGTGCAGGAGGCAAGCAATGGATGTCTCTCTCCCTTCCACTCTCCCTAAAAATATCCTCAAGTGAGGATTAAGAACAAAGACATAGAACAGACTGTTGAATCTCAGTGGGAAGGCAGGGTTGGGTGGATGGGTGAGAAGAGATTAACCAAAGGATTATGTGTCTAGCCCATGGACAAAGACAGTAGTGTGGTGAAAGGTGGGGAGGGTGTCAATGGGAAAAAGAACAAAGGGGATATCTGTAATACTTTCAAAAACAAACAATTTTTTTTAAAAAAAGAAAACAATTGAAATAAGTTTAACCAAGGAGTTTTGTACTAAAAAAAAATTTTAAGACACTCAAGAGAAATTGAAAATGGTACAAATAAGCATATACCATGCTTATGGATAGAAAGAACAAACATTTTTAAAATGTCTATAATACCAAAAGCAATGTATTGATTCAATGCAATCCCTATCAAAATACCAATGGCATTTTTTTTCCAGAGAACTAGAAAAAATAATCTTAAAACTTATATGGAATAACAAAAAACCGCAAAGAACCAACGCAATCTTAAGAAGAGCAAAGTTGGAGGTATCATGCTACCAGATATCAAAATATAAGGCTTTAAAAAACTGACACATAAATCAATGAACAGAATAGAGATCCCAAAAATAAACCCACATCACATCATATATATATATATATATATATGATATCGTCATATATAGTCAGTTAACCTATGACAAAAATTAGTCTCTTCAATAAATGGTGCTGGGAAACTGGACAGATGCATGCAAAAAATGTTAGACCGCCTTTTACACCATATAAGAATAAACTCAAAATGGATTAAAGACATATTTAAGACTCAAAACCATAAAAAAATAGAAGGAACCATAGGCAGTAAAATATCAGATATTTCTCTTAGCAACCATATATATATATATAATATATATATACACACATATACATATATAACTTCTTAGGCAAGGGAAACAAAATAAAAAAATGGGGCTATTCAAGCTAAAAAGATTTTGCACAGCAAAGGAAACCAACAAAATGAAAAGACAGCCCACTGAATGGGAGAACATGTTCACCAATGAGGACATACAAGTGGCCAATAGACATGAAAAGATGCTCAACATCATTAATCATCAAAGAAATTCAAATTAAACCCACAGTGAGATAATCAACTCACACCTGTCAGAATGGCTACCAATAAATCAGTAGGGATGTGGAGAAAAGGGAACTCTTGTGCACTGTTTTGTGGGATGCAGATTGGTGCCACCACTGTGGGAAAATATTATGGAGTTTCCTCAAAAAGTTAAAATGGAAATGGCTTATGACCCAGCAATCCCATTTCTGGGAATATGTCCTAAGAATCCCAAAACACAAATCAGAATATATTCACCCCTATGTTCATAGCAGCATTATTTATAATAGCCACGATCTGGAAACAGCCCAAATATCCATCAGTGGATGAGTGGATAAAAAGCTGTGATACATTTACACAGTGGAATACTCCTCAGCTGTAAAAAAGAATTAGAGCATTATGCTAAGTGAAATAAGCCAGTCAGAGGAAAACAAGTACCATGTGATTTCAATCATATGTGTAATGAACAAAATAAATGAACAAAAACAGTCTGAGGAGAGTGAGATTACAGGACTTGGTGAAAAAGGTGAAGGGATTAAAAAAAAAGAAAGTAAAAACCCCTATGGACAGACGAAAGTAAGGAGATTTAGGGAAATAGAAGAGGATATACAGGCATAAATGGATGGAAACTTGACTTGGGGTAGTGAACACACAATACAATATACAGATGAATTGTACACCTAACACCTATATAATGTTATTAACCAATGTCATCCCAATAAATTCAATAAAAAGGAAAAAGGATTAGGGACACTATTGGAAGTATTAACAGAAAGTTAACCACTCTAATAAAACACACCTTCCTGAATATCAAATGTTCAAAAGCAAAGAAGAATAAACAAATTGAGAAATACAGTAAATGTCATGTAATAAACTTTGTCGCTCATCTGGTGTTGCTCAGTGGTTGAGCATCAACATATGAATCAGGAAGTCATGGTTACATTCCATGTCTGTGGTTGTAGGCTCAATTCCCAGTGTGGGGCATGCAGGAGGCAGCTGATCAATGTTTCCCTCTCCCTTCCTCTCTGAAATCAATAAAAATATTTTTTTTAAATTAAAGCCATAGCTGGTTTGGCTCAGTGGATAGTCCGATAGTGTGTCAGCCTGTGGACTGAAGGGTCCCAGGTTCAATTCCAGTCAAGGGTACATGCCTGGGGTCACGTGCTCGAGCCCCAGTAGGGGGCATGCAGGAGGCAGCCGATCAATGAATCTCTCATCATTGATGTTTCTATCTCTCCCTTTCTGATATCAATAAAAATATATTTAAATAAAAAAACAATTGTCAGAGTTGAGACCAAATTTAATAGTCCTCTCAGTAATGTAAAGCTTAATTCATCTATTTTTTAGAAAAATCATTTAAAAATGGCTTATAAAGCAAAACATAAATCCATATTACATATAAGAGAGATACTTAAATTGCAGTGATTCAAAAAAGCGAAAAGTAAAAAGTTGGACAAAGATTTACCAAGCAAATGACAATAAGAAAACAGGAGTTTTAACCCTAATAACGAACAAAATAAATGACCTCCTGAAATTAAATGTCAGAAAAGAACACTTCATAAAACTATCATACTCCACAATGAAGATATGATAGTTCAAAATATCTATGCAACAAATAAAACCACAAGCTACCTATATAAAACAAAATCTATAGGAGATACAATAAAAAAACAGCCTAATAGATTAAAACACCATTCTTATAAAACAGGTTAAATGGACAAAAATTAAGCAAAAAATATAAAAGTTAAATGAAAATTAAAAGGTAAATCTTCTACATATATATACACACTATACCCTGAGAATAATATATGTTAAGTGCACATGAACTGTTCACAAAAATTGTAAGTTTATGAATACATCAGTAGTTTCCATAAAATAGAAATATTATAAACAATATTCTCTATTCACTATGCAATTAACACCAGAAATTGAAAATGAAACCAACACACAAAAAAAGCACTTCTCAGTGGAAGGATGGGATAGAACGCAAACAGGAGAGCCTGGCCAGTGTGGCTCTGATTGTCAAACCATTTACAATTCCTGCTCAGGGAACATTCTCATGTTGTGGGCTGAATCCCCAGTAGGGGGCGTGCAAGAGGCAGCTGATAGATGATTTTCATCATTGATGCCTGCCTAAAATCAATAAAAACTTTTTTTAAAGTATACAGGAGAGAGTGACGCTGAGTTTTACTTTACAGAGTTTTGACTTTTGAAAGCATATTAATCTACAAACTCAAAAATTAAACTAAATCAAAGGAAAAAAATGAAAAACGAAAGCAAATCGAAACAAATCTAATGTTATTTCAAATACATACATACGATATCCACAGAGAAAGAAAAAAAAATAATCCAAGTATTTTATGAACACAATATTTATATGCCCATAAGACTTGGGCACTAAGGCAGTATATGGGTATAGGAAGGAAGAGTTGAAAACAGATCCTGAACTTTAAAAAAAAGTTTTGGTCTGCTTATTGTAGTTACATAGGTGAGAAACTGAAACATTTTGGAGACATTCTGGGATTGAGCAACTACACTGATGTCGTGTAAATCATCGGGAGTGCCCTTGAGAAGAACGTGGTGCTGGAGGTTTTATGGCCAGCCACTTAAACAGACATCGTTGTGGCAAATGTTGTCTGACCTATTGCTTCAACAAACCAGAAGACAAGGAACTGTATATGGGTTAAAAAAAACATGAACAACAAAAAAAATAGTATTTTATTAATTAGGGTTAATAAATTTAATTTATAAATTAAATTTTAATAAAAATTGGTTTAGAAATCAGTAGAATATCAGATTTTTAAAATTTTATGTAAATAAAATAGAGATCTTTCACTTTAGAATATTTATGTAAAACTATCAAAATATTTTTATATGTACATAACTAATCATGTTTAAATGGCACTATTAATGATAGACTGTTACTGAGTTTCCTTCACACACTCAAATATTCACTCTATATACTGCTATATGCTCCCCACAGAATGGATCCTTAAACCACTCACTCTTCTAGTGATCGCTCCAGGCCTCGGTCAGATCGGTGGTGATCACGTTCTGGTGAATGACATTTTGTGTTTGGCTTTATTGTAGGACTCAAATGATAAGCACTGCTGGAGTAATTCTGGCGGCGAAGTTCTTGCACAGCTCTCTCCCTAACGTAAAAAAGTTTAAAATAGAAGTTTTTAAACTTCATATCCAGTGACATTACCAATACTGTGGTAAAACCAAAAATCAATTCACCCATCACGGGATTGCCTGTTATCTAAGAAGCAATGCTTCTCAGGGTCAATATTGCAGAGCTTACCATTCAAAGCGCTCTGTCCCTAGCTGTCTTTTGGTGATGTCTAAATCAGCTTCCAGTTGCGTTACAACATTCCTGAACTGGGCCACATCTCTACTCTGGATGGCCCTGTGTAAACGAACATAAGAATTACTTAAAATATGTCTAGGATGCCCAGGGTCCACTGAACCATATAGGCAACGTTTTCTCTCCTGGATCCAAGCCAAATTGTAATTTTTGTGGATGTGTTGCCAATTTTAGATGTAGTAAATGCACAAAGTAGCCTACTTGAAAAGCTTAAGCTGAGCCAGTCACATTTAATCAGTTAAAATTCCTCTATATCAGTTTCCCTGTGTTTACATGAAGTAATACTATCTGTTATCTAGATTATTTACTGCAAATTATTTTTTATAAAAGTACTTCTAAGTATTACATGCAAATTAATTGTACAACCAATCAAAACGAATTTGTTAGCACCATGATTAACATGATCTGTTGGTTATAACCAAGTGTTTTATGTATACTTATAATTAAATTTGATATACCTGTACACTCTCTCTTCAATTTAACAGGATCTTTTTTAGGACTAAACAATGCCACAAACCCCCTGTAGCAAGGCACACTAGCTTTAGGAAGATAGTGACGGAGATGAATGCTGCTTGTACAGAACACTCTATCCTTTCTGCTTGCTCCCAGGACTGCATTCTAGTCTGCTAATATCTAAACTTAGAGGCTAAGAACACAAAAGTTGATCATGTTTGCCAGTTCTAAGTGATATTACTTACCAGTCAGTCTAAAATAGAATGTACCCTTTAAGGTAAAGTTTGGGCATACTTCACTAAGGCAAAGTTCCACCTACCAGCTTGAGAAAGTGATTTTGCATAACCCACTGAAGGCACCACACAACCCAGCTGCAGTGACTAAAAAGAATGACTCGATGACAGCTGCTGTACCTGAAAAGTTTCTGAAGAAAACTGGCTTTGTCTTTGCAGATTTTGCTTCGTCAGGGGCTCCTATGAGCCGATTCCTGAAGTCATGATTCCTATTCTTTCCTAGGTCCCAAGCTCAGACAGAAGGGCAGAGTTGAGTTTGGATGAAAACGTGTTATAGATGAGATAGATAAGAACAGGGGCTAAGAGTCCCCATCAACTTTTTGTGAGATATAACCAATTGTAATAATAGAACATTCACTATCCAGGCAGGCATTTCTACCCACCTTCCAGCCAGGGTCATGGAGTACGCTGCTAATGGTGCTAGGGATTCTAAAAGCAGCAGCAGCCCAATGGGCATGGACAACAGTGTGGTGACTGCCAGGGAGAGGTGGCTGTGGTGGGGGTAGGTGGGAGAGAGTAGGGGGGGATAAATGGTGATTGACAGAGACCTGACTTAGGGTGGTGAACACACAAGAGAGTACAAATGATGTGATATAGAATTATGCACCTGAAACCTGTATATTTTTGTTAACCACGTCACCCCAATAAATTCAATAAAAAGGAAAATAACTAAAGCCAAAATCAATGCTCTAAGGGAAGTCTTCAATATTTAGTGAATGCAGGAGTTCTTCCAGGTACTTAGTATGTACAATGATAGGTACATAAGGAAATACTGTGTGACAAATGGAAAGGTTAGTTAGCAATATCGGGTGGGTCCATAAATAGAAAACAACTTCTGGTTTCAAAAGTGTTTTTGTTTCTAATCTGATTATAATATTTCCGTATTTTTAGATCAGACATTCTATTATAGCCAAAGCATATTGGCAATAATCAACAGAGAGGGTCAAACTTAAATTTAAATAAATTTAACTAAACATATAATGTAAATAAGTACCAAATCTTAGGCAAATCACAATATTTCTGGTCTTTAGTTTAATAAATGGCAGATTATGGATGCTTTATTAAATTGTATAAATTCCAGCTTTAAAATTCTACTAATCTATAAAGTACCAAAAATTTAAGAAATATGACTTTGTTATTATATCATTAACCAACTCACATTTTATTTTCTGCCAAACAAAGGTGTTCTTTAAGAAGCTGAATTTCAGATTCTTTTTCTTGAAGTGCTATCTGAGACTGATATTCTTTGTCTTGATTGGTCACCAGCAAAGCTTCTAGATTCTGTATGGAGATTCTCTCATTTGTCATCTGACTCCTGAGGAGTTCTATTTCAGAATGAGCAGAATCTAACTCATTCTCCATCTGTACAAGAGGAATATATCTATATTTACTCCCATTCATTCACTTAACTGATTATCAGAGACTTATAAAATTTCTGTATTATGTTATAAACTAAGAAGCCCTTTTAATTTCTTGATTAGAAATAATGCCCTCCTTCTTACCAAATATACACACATACACAGTATCACTTTCCCCAACTCTTTTATCAGAAAAATCATTAATAATGAGTTATTAATCCCAAACTAAAAACAATTTCCATTTCCATTTTGATATTTATATACTACAGGCCTGATGCACAAAATTTGTGCAACAGTAGGCCTTCCTTCCTCTGGCTGCTGGCACTGGCTTCCCTCTGGCACCCAGGACCTGGGCTTCCCTCGCAGCCCTGGCTTCATCCAGAAGGACATCTGGTCTAATTAGCATATTATGCTTTTATTATTATAAATTTCTGCAAGACTGACATGGTGATACTGTGACTACTACTTTGTACTGAGGCGAGTTACAAACACCTAACACCTTATTAAATGCCATTGCACTCCATTGTTAAGGAAGATAGGTCATTACACACTCCCTCTCGCATAAACCGGTGGAAAGCTTCATTTTTTGAAGGTTATCTTGAACCTGGAATACATTAAGTCAAATGTTTTTTCAAAAGGAAGTAAAACAGAGATTACTATTTATTTTAAAAACACCTCTATAATTACATCATAATACACATTATAATAAACTAGAGGCCCAATGCACAAATTCGTGCACCAGTGGGATCCCTTGGCCTGGCCTGTGGAATCGGGCCGAAACCAGCTCTCCAGCATCCCCTGAGGGTCCCAGATTGCGAGAGGGCACAGGCCAGGCCAAGGGATTACACCGGTGCACGATAGGGGCCAGGGAGGGACGCGGGAGGTTGGCCAGCCAGGGAGGGACCGCAGGAGGGCTCCAGGGCGTGTCTGGCCCATCTTGCTCAGTCTGGATCAGCCAGACCCCAGCAGCAAGCTCACCTACTGGTCAAAGCGTCTGCCCCCTGGTGGTCATTGCATGTCATAGCGAGGGATTGAGTGGCCTTAGCATATCATTAGCATATTAAGCTTTGATTGTTGAATGGCTGCCTGGACACTATTATCCTATATTATTATATAGGATTATATATGCACTTAAAAAGTAAAATGTGAAAAGATAAAACTAAGAACAAAGAATTTAATAAAAATTAAATTATTGGGGGAGGGGAAGGTAGATACAGAAAGAAGTTCCTAGACTAGAAAATGATATCTAACAATACAATGGATAAGTTTTGCAGATAGAAAATCAACAAGGAAACAAACACCTTAAATGACACACTAGATTAGATAGATTTAATTGATATCTTTAGAACATTTCACCACAAAGCAACAGAATATATATTCTTTTCAAGCACATATGGAACATTTTCAAGGGTAGATCACATGTTAGTATAAAAAAAAAAGGCTCAATAGATTTAAGAAGATTAAACTCATAGCAAGCATCTAGTCTGACCACAGTGGTATGAAACTAGAAATCAATCACAAGAAGAAGAAAAACAAAAATACACAAAGACATGGAAGATAAATAACAAGTTACTAAACAATTGGTTAACAATGATATCTAGGAAGAAATTTAAAAAAATACCTTGAAACAAATGAAAAAGAACACAACAACCTAAAATCTATGGGACACAGTAAAAGCAGTCCAAAGAGGGAAATTCATATCATTACAGGCCTGTCTCAAGAAACAAGAAAAAGCTTAAGTAAACAATCTAAATTTACACTTAAAGGAACTTGAAAAAGAACAATGAACAAAGTGCAAAGTGAGTATAACAAAGGGAATATAAGGTTCAGAACAGAAAGAAACAATATAGAGTAAAAAAAAATACAAAAGATAAATGAAACCAATAGCTGGTTCTTTGAAAAAATAAATAAAATTGACAAACCTTTAACCAGACTTAACAAGAAAAAAAAAAAGAGGATCCAAATAAAATCAGAAATGAAAGAAGAGAACAACACCAAAGAAATACAAAGGAATGTTAGAAAATTTTATGAACAACTATATGCCAACAAGTTGGACAATCTGGATGAAATGGGTAAATTCCTAAAAACATACAATCTTCCAAAATTACAACTAGCAAAATTGAAACAATAATAAAAAACTCCCAACAAAAGTCCTGGACTAGATGCCTCATGGGTGAATTTTACCAAACATTGTATAAAAAATAACACCTATCCTTTTTTAAAAATATATATTTTATTGATTTTTTTTACAGAGAGGAAGGGAGAGGGATAGAGTTAGAAACATTGACAAGAGAGAAACATTGATCAGCTGCCTCCTGCACACTCCCTACTGGTTATGTGCCCGCAACCAAGGTACATGCCCTTGACCAGAATCAAACCTGGGACCCTTGAGTCTTCAGGCCAACGCTCTATCCACTGAGCCAAACCAGTTAGGGCAGTGGTCGGCAAACTCATTAGTCAACAGAGCCAAATACCAACAGTACAACGATTGAAATTTCTTTTGAGAGCCAAATATTTTAAACGTAAACTTCTTCTAACGCCACTTCTTCAAAATAGACTCACCCAGGCCATGGTATTTTGTGGAAGAGCCACACTCAAGGGGCCAAAGAGCCGCATGTGGCTCGCGAGCCGCGGTTTGCCGACCACGGGATTAGGGCAACACCTATCCTTTTCAAACTATTCCAAAAAATTCATGAGAAGGGAAGATTCCCCAGTTCATTTTAGGAGGCCAGAATGATCTTAATTCCAAAAGCTGATAAAGATAGAACAAAAAGAAAATTATAGGCCAATATCCCTGATGAACATAGATGCTAAAATCTTCAACAAAATATTAGCAAACTGAATTCATCAGTATACTAAAAAATCATAAAACATCAAGTGGGAGTTATCTTAGGAATGCAAGGTTGGTACAATATCCGCAAATCAATAAATGTGATATACCACATAAATAAAATGAAGGATAAAAACAACATGATCTTATCAAGAGATGCATAAAAAGCATTTTATAAAATCCAGTGTGAATTTATGATAAAAACACTCTCAAAGTATACAGAAAACAAATCAACCTATAAAATTTTAATAAACAATGTCACCCCAATAAATTTTTGTAAAAAGTATTTGTGCCCCTACATGCATAGTATAGCTAAAGAAATACAAAGATAAGATAGTCCTTGCCCTGAAAATCTATACATGTATAGATTTTCAAGGCAAAAATAGTATGCCAGAAGCATTTTAAAATACAATGAGAATTAGCCTGACAACTTAACACCCATTTGGATAACTATTATTAAAAAAAAGGAAGGAAGGGAGTGAGGGAAGGGAGGAAGGGAGGGAGGGAGGGAGGGAGGGAGAAAACTAAAAAAATAAGTGTTTCAGTTATTATAATATGCCTTATTTTTCCCATTTGAAAATGCCAGTTAAAAAGTGTTTTTAAAGAAAAATTAAGGACATAGCATTTGAATTTTTACAGTGAATATCTATTCATGAGTTATTTTCATCATTAAAATGTTCTTGCTAATTTACAATAGCTAAGATTTGGAAACAGCCTAAATGCCCATCAGCAGATGAATGGATTAGAAAACTGTGGTACATCTACACAATGGAATACTATACTGCTGTAAAAAAAGAAGGAATTCTTACCATTTGCAACAGCATGGATGGGTATGGAGAGCAGTATGCAAAGTGAAATAAGCCAGTCAGTGAAAGATAAATACCACATGATCTCACTCATTTATGGATAATAAAGAACATTACAAACTGCTGAACAGAAATAGAGGCAAAGAAGCATTGAACAGACTGTCAATGCTGTTGGGGAGGGTTGGGGGGGATGGGTAAGAGATCAACTGAAGGACTTGTATGCATGCCTATAAGCACAACCAACAGATGCAATACACTGGGGGTAGGGGGACGAGGGCAAGTGCTGGGGGGTAGGGGAGGCCAGGGGGAGGTCAGTGGGGAAAAAAAAAAAAAGGGAGACATATGTACTAATATTTGTAATAGCTTAAAGAATAAAATAATTTTTTTAAAAAAAGAGTGAATGGAAAAAGAGAAAAAAAATGTTCTTGCTAAAAAAAAGTTCTTGCTGAAATAAAAAATAATTTAAGGTGAGTTTGACAATACTGGCATATACTTCATTAATAAAATATTAACAATGCAGTCTTACAGAAACCAGCTAGATACATGATTCTCAAATGCAACATATCCTCCTAGTAAACAGTAGACTAACAAAACTAAAATTTCAATAGGATTTGATGATAACAGAAATGTAAACATGACCAAAATTTGTTGATTCTTTAATTACACTATGCAACTTGTATACATATATTCCATTAGGATCTGGGCTCCATTTATCTCTCTAGATGCATCTCCAGCCATTTTCACCCAGGCATGCTACACTGGCATTGAAAATTACTTACTATTCACTGAAGAATTCCTCCATATATTCCCTATGTTGTTCCCTCTGAAGGAAATGCCTCATCCCTTCTACATTCCTTAGTACTTCCTTAGGAACTCCCTGTCTGAAACCTCGAGTATTTCATCCCAAATTACTTGTATGTCAATACTGAAAGGCCCTTGAGGGCAGGAGCCTGTATCTTTTGCACGTTACAGTCACAGCATATTCACAGCAGCAAGCACAATGTCAGGGACATGTAGATAAATCAACGGAATTACAGTTTAAAAGAGCTCAGTTAGTAAATAACTTTATCTTAAAAGAATGTCATTAAAGTTATAATTTAGCTGGATAAACCTCAACCTCATGTGATCTTAGCTGACTGGTATGTAAATAATTCTTTTATAATTCTTCTGGCTAAAAGTAAATATAAATTAAATACTCAAAGGAAGATTTCTGTTTCGTACTTGGAATTGTTCAAATACAGCTGCCAAATTAATCTCTTGGACTTAAAAATAGAATCTAAAGATGAAAGACATGGCTTGATGTAATATTTTATTTTTAAAAACTTGCTTTCTAAACTTGTAATAACTTTATAGCAATAGAAATATGAAAAAAATTTTAATGGATTACATACCATTTCAATTTCTTGATCTTTGGCAACCAGCTGTCGATTAAGAATTTCTTTGCTTGAGTCAAGTTTAATACAAAGTTCCCTTGTGGAAGACAAGTCTGCAAGGGCAGACACCTTTTCTAACTGAACCTTCTGAAGCTCCTCTTCCATCTTCACAAGAAATTTATGTAAGGTACAAATCTGGGACTTGTAAGACCTTTCTGCATTCAAGTGCTATAAAAACCACATTATTTTTTAACTCGGAAAAAGACTATGACATGAAACACAAAATGGGGCAATTTTTAAATGACGCTACACTTACAGTATAAGGAATTTTAGATGATATAGGTAGCAATATATGCACAAAACACTATGGGAAACATAATTTCAGGTTTCACATTTCTCTACATAAAATCTGTGAGTAAAGTGATCAACTGGTCATACTTGGAAAATAACTTTTCCCATTTAAAAGTCTCAGTCCCAAAGTTGATTAAAATATATACATGTTTGGTCTACAGTTCTGTCTATATTTACCAGTTTCAATTATTATGTAATATAAGTATTGTTGTTTTTAAAAACAAAGCGACAAAACATTTGCCACTATTTCACACACAGTACTCATTTTCTAATTCTTGAAAGACATGTTGATATCGACCATAATATCATAAAATGAGGACTTAATAATACCCAAGGAAAAAAGACTCTAGCACTTAATAATACCCAAGGAAAAAAGACTCTAGGCAAATATAAATTAAGAACACATCCTCATTATGTGAAATAAGAGTATGTTTTAAAAATGGTAATATGAGATTCAAGTTATATAAACACTTTCAAACATTCAAGATAATTACTTCCTTTTCAGAGGGGGAAAAAAAGTGTGTAAGGTACACTGTCACCTACAGAGAAGTATTTGCTATTATGTGAAGACTAGAGGCCCGGTGCATGAAATTTCTGCATGGGGGGGGGTTGTCCCTCAGCCCAGCCTGCAGCCCTCTCCAATCTGGGACCCCTCAAGGGATGTCAGGCGACTGGGCTGATCAAGGGAATGCACCAGCCCCATTACCCAACTGCTACAGCCACTGCCAGCCACTGCAGCCGCCAAGGTGTTTTATCAACACGGACTCTAGTCCCTTCACTGTGAAAAAATGACAACTTTCTTTAGGCATTTTCAAGATGTATCTTTCATAGGATATGACATTTCTTTTTTTCTTTTTTTATCCTCATCTGAGGATATGTTTACATTGATTTTTAGAGAGAGTGGAAGAGAGAGGGAGAGACAGAGGGAAACATCAATGTGAGAGGGACACTTTGATTGGTTGCCTCCTGCATGAGCCCTGACCTGGGCCCCGGCCAGGGAGGAGCCTGTAACCTAGGTACATGCCCTTGATCAGAATCGAACCCAGACCCTGCGGTCAGCAGGCCGAGGCTCTATCCACTGAGCAAAACCAGCTAGGGCAGGATATGACATTTCTTAGCCCCTCCAGTAGCAGACCTTCATTTTTTCCTCCAGGAGTGAGGTGGAAAAACCCTAGATCACCTTCTTGGATTCTTATAACCCAATTTACCAAGAACACTGCAAGTGGTGGCCTACAGGGAGCTTAGCCAATGAGCTGTCAGAAAAGGTATTTACTCTCAAACTGGTTTGGCTCAGTGGATAGACCATGGGCCTTCAGACTGAAGGGTCCCAGGTTTGATTCCTATTAAGGGCATGTACCTTGGTTGGAGGCACTTCCCCAGTGGGGAGTGTGCAGGAGGCAGCTAATCGATGTTTCTCTCTCACTGATATTTCTGACTGTCTATCCCTCTCCCCTCTTCTCTGTAAAAAAAATCAATAAAATACATTTTTAAAAAGGTGTATCCTCTGCATTATCACTATGGGTAACTATGTATTCTGTGAGCTCTGCTCATGCAGCCCCTGGGTTGTGTCCACTGGGCTAGGGCATGTCCCTGCCACCCAGTGGTGGCCGCCGGGGTCTCCGCACACCCCAGAGGCCAGCAGCCATCCCCCTGTGGAGGGTGCTGGGATGGGGGCTTGGATGAGAACCGCCACTTGGTGCCGGAGCTCGGAAAGCCGCTGGGGGAGGGGCGGGAACATCCCCGTTTCCAAACGCCCCCCGAGGCCAGCAGCCAGCCCCACCATGGGTGCCAGGCTGGGGGGCATGCAGGGACTTCTGGGCTGCACGCAGCAGTGACCACCAGCCTCTCCACACACCCCAGAGGCCAGCAGCCAGCCCCCCATCATGGGCGCCGGGCTGGGGGCGTGAACCCAAACCGCCGCTTGGTGCCAGAGCATTTGCAAGTTGCTGGGGGTGGGGGCAGGAACATCCTCACATTGCTATGGTGATGCAGGGATGTTCCTGCCCCACCAGGCCGCTTGGCACCTGCACCCATAGGCTCCCAGTGGCCAGGGGGAATTCTGGGACTCCTGCTGCTCAGGACCTAAGAGCGGGCCTACAGGCTAGGAGCAGCCTGGGTCTGGAGGATGTTTCTGGGACCCAGGCCGCTCAGCACCTGAATATGCAAATTAACTGCCATCTTTGTTTGGGTTGATTTGCATATTCACTCTTGATTGGCTGTGGGCATCGTGACGGTATGGTCAATTTGCATGTTTCTCTTTTATTAGATAGGATAACAAAACTGAGAGGCAAATAAAGACACTTTCCTGCTTTTACAACTCCTTTTATACTCAACAAAATTTCTGCTGGAATAAATTATTTGGTCACAATTCACTCCTACCTTTCACCTCCCTTCCTGCCTCACTCACTATTTCTCACTCATTCTTTAAATAATTTTCTATTCATCCATTTACCCACCTACCCATTTATCTATCCATTCTTTATTTATTGAGTATATTCTATGTTCCAGTAAATGTGCCTACATGCATATCCAATGGTAAGCAAAATGATCTCTGCTCTCATAAAACTTTCAGATAATGAAGGAGTCATGCATCAATCAAATAATCACACAGGTGAATATATTAATCCATATTAAGCAAATACTTCTAGAGCAAAACATGTATTAAAAAAAGGAAAGTGACCTAAACTGAGAGAGGCGGGGAAGTCAGAAAAGGTTTTCCTGAGCAAATGGCAGTTGAGCTGAATGAGATCTGAAAGGTGAGTAGATACATAGTGTGCACTGGGGGGACAGCCTCTTTTCAAGTCAGGAATGCTAAGTGCAAAGCTTTGGAGGGAGTGTGTAGAGAGAAGGAAGGAAAAATGACATACTCCAAGAACAGAGACAAGGTTAGTATGGCTGGAGTTTAGAGACCACCAGGAAGAGTGATAGGGGATACAACTGAAAAGGTATACAAAACTTACAAGACAGAGAGCTAAGTCTAAAAATTAGGTGTTTATCTACTGAAAGGTCTTAAAAGAAGGAGGTTATGTAATCAGTTTTGTGTTTTGAAAAGATTAATCTGTATGTTTCCAGTTCTAGTAAGTTAGTTGACTAAAAGGAAAACCTTCTCTTAAAGGCTAAGATAAAAATAAAAATGTTATTTTTGTAATTCATAAATGTGCTTGCAAGCAAGAAAGAAAAATTCTCACATGCCAAAAGTGAGAAAACTAACCCAGAGCAGGAAGCAAATGAACATGCTTAAAAGTTTAAAAGCCCTAGCCAGTTTGGCTCAGTGGATAGAGCGTTAGTCTGAGAACCAAAGGTTCCCGGGTTGGATTCCAGTCAAAGGCACATAACTTGGTTGCAGGCTCCTCCCCGGCCCAGGCTCTGACTGGGGCTCGTGCAGGAGGCAACCAATCGATGTATTTCTCTCAGATCGATATTTCTGTCTTTCCCTCTCTCTTCCACTCTCTCTAAAAATCAATGGGAAAATATCCTCGGTGAAGATTAAAAAAAAGTTTAAAAGACATTAAAGAAAAATTGGAAAGAAGAGAGATATGAAGAAGACTCAAATAGTACTTCCAGAAAGAAAGAAAAAGTAGTCATAAAGGTGAAAAATTAATGACTACATCTAAGAACAGACTAATAGAGCTTAAGAGGGAAAAATAAACTAAAAGAACACAACACAGGAATAAATATATGGAAACTATGATTAAAATGTTAATAACTATTTGGGCTAGAATTCAAAAAAGCAACCTAGTATAGGCATCAGAACAGGCATATAGATAAATGGAACAGAACAGAGAGCCCAGAAATCAACCCATGCCTTTATGGTCAACTAATATTTGGCAAAGGAGGCAAGAGCATACAATGGGGTAAAGACAATTTCTTCAATAAATGTTGTTGGGAAAATTAGACACATGCATAAAAATGAAACTAGACCAGCAACTTACACCGTATACAAAGAATAAGCTCAGAATGGATAAGACTTAAATGTTAGTTTCGAAACCATAAAAATTCTAGAAGAAAACATTGGTAGTAAAATATCAGACATCTTTAGTAGCAATATTTTTGCCGATATGTCTCCTTGGGCAAGGGAAATAATAAACAAGTAGGACTATATCAAACTAAAAAGCTTCTGCACAGCAAAAGCAACCATCAACAAATTGAAAGGGGAACCCACTGTATGGGAGAACATTTTGCCAATGAGATATGTGATAAAGGACTTTCTGGTGTTGAGTTGTAGAAGTCCAAATACATAAAGGATTTCTACAACTCAACACCAGGAATGCAATCAAATTAAAAAAATGGGTAAAGGACCTAAATAGACATACAAATGGCCAAGAGACATGAAAAAATGCTCAACGTCACTAATCGTTAGAGAGATGCAAATTAAAACCACAATGAAATGTCACCTCACACCTGCCAGAATCAACAAATCAACAAATGACAAGTGCTGGCGATGATGTGCAGAAAAGAGAACCGTAGTGCACTGTTGGTGGGAATGCAGACTGGTGCAGCCACTGTGATCCCACTTCTGGGAATATAATCTACTGAAACACCAATTTAAAAGATTATATGTACCCCTATGTTCACAGCAGCAGCATTTACAATAGCCAAGATCTGGAAACAGACCGAATGCCCACCAGTAGATGAGTGGATAAAAAAGCTCTGGTACATTTACACAAGGGAAAACTATGCAGCCATAAAAGAGGAAGTATTACCTTTTGTGACAGCATGGATGAGTGTTATGGAGAGTGTTATGCTAAGTGAAATAAGTCAGTCAGAGAAAGACAAATATCATATGATCTCACAACTTACGAACAAAATAGAAACAGAGGCATGGATACATGGAACAGACTTAAAGCTGTCAGAAGGAAGGGGTTGGGAGGATTAGATGAAAGAAGGTAAAGGGATTTGTCAAAAAAACATATGCATAACCCATGACAAACAATAGTGTAGTGATGGCCAGAGGAAATGGATGGCAGGGGATGGATGGAGGTGGGCAAGGGGGGGATGGGGACATCTGGAATAGTGTCAACAATAAAAATTTTTAAAAAAGCGTGGGCACGCGTGCGTGCGCACACACACACACATACACACAGATGCATGGTTTATACTCAGCAATCAGGAAAAGACTACAGCCATAATAGAGATAAACTATATACAAAATCAATCTGAAGTAAATTAAAGATTTAAATGTGAAGGGCAAAATTTCACGTACTTTCAGAACTTTTATATGATAATGTAAGAAAATAACCTGCTCTTGGGATAGTAAGACTTTCTTAAAGAAGACATAGGGTAAAAAGTTGACTAATTCCAGCAGCACAAGAATTTAAAACTTCTATTTATACTGCAAGCACAGTGAAAAGACAAGCACAGATAAGGAGAAGATAACTGTTAATATCTTTAAAAGGATTATTATAAAAATATGTATAGTTCTTTTAAATCAATATGAAAAAGATAAATAACTCAAAAGAAAAATAGGAGAGTTTAAGAAAATTTGTTCCAGAAAATGGAGAGAAAATTCATAAAAGAGGAATCCCGAATGGCCAAGAAACATGAAAAGATCCTCAATTTCACTTATAATCAAGGAGACACACACAAAAAAGGAATGGGAAAAATGTACAAGTCTGGTAACATCAAATATTGATTAGTATTTGAGAAAATTATAACTCCATGATTTTGGTGGAAGAATAAAACTTTCATAGAGCAATCTGACAATAATGAGAAGAGTTAAAATTATACATATCTTGCATCCAGTTATTCCACTTCCAGGCATAAACCTAGAGAAATATATATCCAAGGGGGAATTATAAAGGATGTGTACTGCGGCATTTGATTATTTAAAAAAAGACAACTACATTTCCTTCAATATAATAATACATTTTAAAAAGAAATATTTATACAATGAATATAGATGCAGTTGTTTAGATGTACACTGTATCAAAATAAACTTCAAAATTATAATATTGAACAAAAAAATGCAAGTTGCAAGTGGATTCCTATAGTATTTTATCACTTTTTAAAAACTTAAAGCATACATTATTTATTATCTGTGGGTGATAGATATGTAGAAAAGTATAAACATATGCAAACGAGTTCTACAACTGACAGGAACCTTATATACACTAACTGTGAAGGAAGGAGAAGGGGAAAGGATAGGGAGTTAGATCTTGTAATGTTCTGCTTCTTTAAATAAAGAGAGACTTGAAGCAAATAAGGCAAGAATGTAGCATCCTTAAGCTTGGGAGGAGGGCAGAATCATGTGTTTTATATTACCTGTTTTTGCACTTTTTTTGGTATGTTTGAAATAGTTCCTAATTTTAATACGTACTACAGATTGCTCTCGTTATAGGGCAGGTGGTAGATTACAGGAGAACCAGAATGGGTACAAGAACAGTTCCCAGGCTACATTCACAGTATACTTAAGTCATATAAATGTTTGCTTATATATTTAATTTATGAAAACACTGAAATGTGATGCAAGATGTACTACAAGCACATATTCCCAAACTCACCTGCTCGACCTCTCTATTGAGGGTATCTACCTTTTTAGTGATAAGTTCTAAGTTGAGGGTATTGTTATCTGCCTCTGCTTGCTCAGCCTTATTTTCCAAGTTTTCAGCATCTTCATTGGCTTTTTGGAGTTGGCCCATCTTTTGCCAGTTCTCAGATTCCTGAAAAGCAAATCTTAGGTATTACTTTAAAAGATATAAAATGGCCTGGCCAGGTGGCTCAGTGATTGAGCATTGACCTATGAACCAGTAAGTCAACAGTTCGATTCCCAGTCAGGGCATATGCCTGGGTTGCAGGCTCAGTCCCCAGTGGGGGACGTGCAGAAGGCAGCCAATCAACGATTCTCTCTCATCATTGATGTTTCTGTCTATCTCTTCCTTTCCCTTCCTCTCTGAAATCAATTAAAAATATTTTTTTAAAAATGTAAAATGTTCAGTATATAATTAAACATTATTTGTCAGGTCATTGGGAATTTGCTTGCCATGAGAATCATGACCTTGAGCAATCCCACCTACCTACCCTCTCAATTTAGAAAACTGGTCCTCCTGTAATTAACAAAAGGGAGTGGATCAGAATCTGCCCAGGACCTCGATGAATATCTATCTATCTATCTATATATATATAAAAGCCAAGTGACCAGAACGACTGGAACGACCAATAGGCCTGATCAGGGCCCCCCCATCGGTCCCCCCTCAACCCCAATCAAGGGCGGAGCCAGCTGACCTCCTGCAGTTTCCCCCCTGGCCGGCCTGGCTGGCCAACCTCCCATGTCCCCTCGCCCCTGCTGGCCCAGCCAGATGGGGGCAGGCCGGCCAGACTCCACCTGTGCACAAATTCATGCACCAGGCCTCTAGTGTCTTTATATTTGCTTCTGCCTTGGCCTAACCGTTTGTATCTATCTCTTCCCTTGTTCCTGACAACATTTTTAGTTGTACCGGCTACAGAGCTTCTGACTGCTTGCATATCTTAAGCATCAACTTCTGATAATTCTCTTGACTTAGTGCATTTCCTGTCTGAAACCTACTTTTCATTCAGTACCCCAGCCTTAATTTTCTTCATCATGGACTGTTCTATGATCCACTTTTGCTCACTGTTCTAAAAACTTGCCTTAAATAGCTCAGAAGTAAAATATCAAATCTATGCCAATAAACACAATTCATAAATATACATCCAGGTATATATATTGGGTATATAATATAGAATCACATTTTTAAAACCTTAAAAGTTCTAACATGACATCTAGACTAAAGTAGAATTTTATTTCTAGAGGAAAACAACTCCACAAATAATATACTATGTTCAGTAATCATTTTGAGGCTATATTTAAAAACATATTTTAGTAGTATTTTATAACTTTGCTAAATAATTTAAAAGGCACTAGATCTCCTTTCCCACCTGTTAATAAACAGTGCATTTCCCTATCAAAAACAGTGGTCTAAATAAAATAACCAAACAACGTACCACTCTGTAAGGCTTTCAAAACATATTTAAATTCTCACAAACATAATAAATCACGAGTCTGGCTGAAATTCAGTTAACATCGCCACCTTGTGACCTGATGTACCTTGACTAATGTGAAAGACCTTTGCAGACTGTTAGTTAATAAGTTAACAAGCCAAGCTACTGTTTTGGCTTTCATGATGCAGATATTCCAAATGTGCCAGTAGGGATCTGATGGGTATTTTCCATTTTACTTAAAATTATAGTTGTATACAGAGTATGTACTTGGGAAGTACATGATACAATATACATAAAATAAATTTAACCCATGTCTATCTTTACTCTCTTTAAATTTCTGTAGCACTTATTATTTAGGTCATTTTCTTAAAATGGCCTTATAACTTTATGTAATTAGGTATAGATGTACAGTCTCCCCAGTAACAACTAGGATTTCTCAAAGATAGGAACTCATTTTTATATTAAATTTAATTTTGTGACTAGGTGATATAGGTTCAAAGTTCAAGTGATGAAAAATAATTGCCATAAAAACGTCTCTCCTGCCCTTTAACCATTTTGTGCCCCTTCCTTGTGGCAACTAAGAAGCCATATTTTATCCTTTCTTTGTATCTGTTCAGAACAGCCAGAGCAGTCTGGGGTCCAAGATAGGCAACAACATAAAAAAAGTGAAACTGCTTTTTGGTCTTCTCCAATTCTCTCCTCCTTCAAGATGTCTTTGCTTCTTTCTGCACATATATAGTGAACCCATAATTGTCAACCTGTCATTGTCAACACTAAAATATGCTATGCATTAAAGGAAGGCTTGATTCAGCTCTCCCCATGAGTAGAACTGATCAATAACTGTAGTGAAAACTCTTAGGGTATCATTAGCAAAGAGGGGAAAAATATATACATACTTCAGACTTTAATATATTTTTTAGCTTGTTAACCTCCAAATTAGTATCTTGGACCTTCAGTTTTATATCATTAAGTTCATTATGTGTATCATTCAATTGTTTAGACAGTGCCTATGAAAAAAAGATAGCTGGATTTAAAAAAAAATTTCAATAGCTCTATATTAAATACATCATAAATAAATTTTAAAATATGTATTATAATATGAAAAGTTAAAGTTAATATACCTACTACATAAAGCTCATATAAAAAGTGAGAAAATATAAGAGTCCAAACAGTAAGTGGGCAAAGAACCCAAACAGATAATTCACAAAAAGGAAGCACAAGTGGATAATACTTTAAAAAGTTAAAAAAATGTACCAGTAATCTAATTAAGACAATGCTAATAAAGACAATGATATAGTATTTAGTCTATCAAATTAGCAAGGACTTAAAGCTATTCTGTTATACAAGGAATGGACATTTCCATTATCATTGGAGTAAACAAATTTACAAGAAGCAAATGTGTGATCTGCTATCTGATGATATATCGAGAGACATTTTGAAATGCTAATAAAAACAAGGAAGTCAAATATGTTGCTTTTTGTTGCAGATGGGAGATGGATACATGCATATTTATTACATTTGAAAATATCCACCTAATTAAAAAAACACTTCATAAGCTTTGATTCAGTTTGAAATTAAATCTAATAAAATTTAATAAAAAGGAATGTTCATTAGGCATTATTTGTTATATTAACAATATTTTTTCACATTAAGTGAATGATGCAGAAAATAATAGTATCTACCTAATGGTATAACCACAAAGAACATTATATCTCTATGAAGAATGTTGGAATAATTTTTAATACAGAGAAAAATATCCATCTATAATCAGTGAAGAAAAATCAGCATAAAGCACTAAAAATACATCATCCCAATTTGTTAAAAATTGTGATATTGAGGGTGAAATTTTTTAAGGTTTCTGTTTTCCAAATCTGTGAGATGGGTTCTTAATCTGTGGTCAACAGAGGGATCCATCTTCTACCCTTGGGCCTATGACCCAAACAAAGGAAAAAAGTGCTCTTGAACATATGAAACTTGTTGTGATACTAATTTTGTTCTGATTAGAAAAAATGTTTATAAAATGTTAACAAAGCAGGGAAGTGATTATAATATTATAGTAAGCTAACAGCCTACAAAATATTTATCAACTGATTATGCTGGACTCTCTAATAAGTGCTTTCTATACATATTCTCATTTACTCTCCATGTTTACAGATGATGTACTGAAATTCAGAGAAGTTAAATGAGGCAGGGGGATTCAAACTCATGTGAGTCTTAAACTTTTCACTCTACTGCCTCCCTATGAACCAGGAGGTCACGGTTCGATTCCTGGTCAGGGCACATGCCCCAGTTGCGGGCTCAATCCCCAGTGTGGGGCATGTGGGCAGCAGCTGATTATTCTCTCTCATCATTGATGTTTCCATCTCTCTCTCTCTCTCTCTCTCTCTCACTCCCTTCCTCTCTGAAATCAATAAAAATATATTTTAAAAATAAAAAGCACAGACTTTTATGATGCAAACTAAATATATTGAGAGTGATAGCAAACTGGGGAAATCATTGGGACTGAAGAATTTTCAGAGGGAAGAAAGCTTCCAAATAAAATTTGACCACTTGTAGTGGTCAAATTTAAATAATGATACTGGAAATGAGAACTGTGGATAAAGTGCATTAGCTTAGAGAGGAAGTGACTAATTATAAAAGAAATTTTCCTGAAAAGAATTACAGTGCTAAAGAGAATCAAAAAATGTGGCATAGTTCATGCACTCATACTTAAACAGAATAATAGTCTATCAAATAAATCTATGATTTTCTGAAAAGTTTCTTGCCCTAACTGGTTTGGCTCAGTGGATAGAGCGTCGGCCTGCGGACTCAAGAGTCCCTGGTTTGATTCTGGTCAAGGCACATGGTTGGTTGTGGGCACATCCCCAGTAGGGGGTGTGAAGGAGGCAGCTGATTGATGTTTCTCTCTCATCAATGTTTCTAACTCTCTCTCCCTCTCCCTTCCTCTCTGTAATCAAAATATATATATTTTTTAAAAGTTTAAGGTTTTTATCTTCATTTGTTGAGTACTTCTAAGGTTTAATACAAATCCATTATATCTCCTGTTCCATCTTTTCCTTAATATTTAACACTTTATGTCTGAGAATCTCATTTAGAAATTATGTTTCATATTGTGTGGTAAAGGTAAAAAATGGCTGGCTTCAAAGCCTGAGCTTTTCTACAGAATGAAAGGAGAACCGAGCCTCAGAAGAAGTATCTATTTTCTTGGAGAAAAAGATACTAGAAACAAATATACCTTGTTTTCTTTTTTAGCTTTAGAAAACTGTTCTTGGAGATTGTCATTCTCACGAGCCAAGATCTCTCTTTTCCTGGCAATCTGAGTCAGTTTATCATTTGTTTCATCCAACTGCCGGCGCATCCTGGAAATGTCTTGTTTACGCTTAATTAGCGCTTCAGTAGACTGCCTATTGCACAAATCAAATAGTACATAAGGAGACATTTTACCAAAACAGAACAACAAATTCTCACATGACAGAAGGACAATTAGCAAGAAAACATTTGAAGAAGTTTTAAACATTTAAATTTATAGGAATTAAATACTGCAAAGATAGTGCATTGGAGCTTCTCTATGTTGCCAACATTTCACAATGAAAAAAAGGATGCTAAATACACATAATAGTCAATGACTAGCTAAGTATTAAAAACTTGTGACATTCAAATATAAGAAAGCTTTCATCCTACTTCTAGGATGCCATGGCTTAGTCTCCTTTGCAGGTTCCTCTTCCTCTGCCCTCTTAAAACTTAATAGTTCTGAGAGCTTAACTCTCAGCCTTCTGATTCGTCTTACTCTAACCTTCGTTCAGACAAATACTACCCATATCCATGGCTCCCAAACCCATCTATACCCAGATGACTCTGAAATCATTACCTCCAGCCTCAGCCTCTTCCTTAGACTCCAGACTCATATTTAACTGCTTCCAAGACATATCTACAGGTGTCTTGTAATTCGGAGAAAAATCATCTTTTTCCATACTTTCTACATGTCCAGTATTCATTCCCAGTCCCAAACCTGGCATTATCCTAGATTTTCTTCCTCGCAAGCATCTTACCCATCTCGCAACTTCCCAACCCCAATCTATCATCATTCTTCATCGTGGGTAATCTTCCTAATGCAAAAATCTCCTCAAAATTCTTTTATGAATTCTTATTTCCCAAAGGATAAAATCAAGACTTGTTTGTCTGTAACACAGGCCTCTGTGTTTGGCCTTTCCTCCCTTTACACTTTGGGTTCCAACACTCACCTATGTGTCATTCAAGAGGCTCCTGAGCATTATCTGTGGTTCTTTATGGGTTTTTTGCTATCTTTTCTACCTTAAATGTGCTTTCCTTCCCGTTCCTTGGCAAACACCATATCCTTTTTTTACTTCCCTACACATATACTTAGGCCTCCTTCCAATATTAGAAAGTTATAAACTCTATACATAACACTAAACCCTTTGTTTTTTACTATCGTTTGCCTAGAGCAAAAATAGTACTTTGCTCCTAATAAATACCCAAATTCTTATTGAATAAGTGGTTTACCTTGATGCATGTTTTGTCTCAGGGATAATATTCTTCATGCCTGAAATGGCCTTTTCCTTGAAAAGTAATATAAGTATGAAATAAAAGATTATCTTAAACTGTTATTTCAGTTTAAAACATTTATAGAAAACAGTGTTGGAATTGCCTTCAGAGTCAGTTTATGAGCTAGAAAGGAGTATCAACATTTCCCTGCCTTTTTGGCACCCCTTTTATGTTGTTTGAACAACAAAAACTGAGGGATGGAGTTGATCATCCAGCTTTTTTTACCAGCTCTATATGGTCTATTTGGTCAATGGCTAAGGACGTTGTGAAATGTGCATCTAGTTCTGAACACAATTACAAAGGCAGTTTTAATAGAATAAACATATTGACTCCCATGATGGCTACCTGGAGGTATAAGTTCTGGTGTGCTTTTAAAAAGAAATCAGTCTCACTGCTTTGTTATCATGCTTCACATTTTGATATTTGAATTAGTTATTGTCAGTGAATGTTAATCACAAACTGATGGGAAATAACACATATTTCTTAAAGACTACCCTGAAATATCAAAATAAGATTTTGTTTTAGCTCTCTAAGAAAAAAAAAGATTTGAGAGAATTATATTATTTGATTAAGATTCAAGAGCAAACATTTCTTTTAAAGCACAGTTCTCAGAACATACTTTCATTGCCAAACTCTCTCCACAGGATGCAATATTCTCGGATTTTTTATCCAAGCATGCTTGTGGGCCTTCCTTTTCTTTGGCCAGATCACTGAAGGCTGCACCAAGAGTGCTAATGTCTTCTTGCCGGGCAATAGTTCGCCTTGTAAAATTATCTAAATATGTAATCATAAAGGCATTTTTAAAATCAAGATCATTTTTTCCAGTTCAAGCAGATTGAAATATTTTTCAAAGTAAGTTCTGCTATATTATATTCAATGACTAAAAATAAGTACTGTATTCCAAATAAAAAACATGGCTTTTATTGTCCGTGATTAAAAACCAAGGTGAATCAGGAAATTCTAAATGACTCATAAATGTAAAAGCACAACTAATACATTTGACTAAGAATAGCAAAGGAAAGCTC
Source organism: Ia io (assembly GCA_025583905.1). Lineage (NCBI taxonomy): Eukaryota > Metazoa > Chordata > Mammalia > Chiroptera > Vespertilionidae > Ia > Ia io. The sequence continues at coordinate 10,421,440 of JAJQQW010000022.1, forward strand.
TATATTTCAAATTCTTAAAGTAGATTTACATGTGTGGTGGGGAGGTACAGGATGATGTTGGGTGGAATACTAAAACAACCATTCCCCCCCTCTAACTCCCCTCCCCTCTAGACTAGAATCACTGATGCATATAAGTTGGTAACTAATAGATCTTAATAAAATATTCAATTATGTTATCTTCAGAATCAAATATCTTCTAATATTCTGATTTTCCAAGTTTTTCTGATTTTTTTCTAAAAATTCCTAGAAAGAAAAAAAATACCATCCCAGGATGTCTGATTTGATTTGTGAAAACACTGGCAAGCCAATGTCAATGCTGAAGGCTTAAATTATAGGTATGTCATTTAGTGGTTTTCAAGCTGTGTTTTCTCAACCAACACCATCAGTATCATGGGAACCCCAGCCCTACTGAATGACAAATTCTGAGTGGGCAGAGCAATTATGTTTTAACAAGCACCCCTCGCACATGATTCTAATGCACAACACAGCTTGAGAACCACTTGAGCAAAATGGCAAAGATACAAAAACCTTGTCCATGTCCTACTCCAGGAGCCTGGCTCAGTGGTCTGTGCTAGCTCTCCAGGGATTCTGACATACACCGAAGCTTACTGGGAGAACCACTCGTCTAGAGTTCTACCAGGGGAGCTCTGCTAGACTAGGCCTCTAGGCTAACCCTGCCCACGGCCATCCAGTGCAGCACTAGAAAGGCAGTATCATATGCCAAGAGGATGACCTATATAGTAACCAAGACTATATCAATTTTCTTTTCCGGGAAGTACTATCTTTCAGGCAAACCACATGTTTTGATATCCGAGTTCATTCCCACTGACATAAGATAAATACATAAATGAAAGCTCTGAAACAGCTCTAGTACCTCCTAGCTTTAAAAAAAATCCTCAATCTTACATACCACTCAAGCTACACCCCATTTTTCTGCTACTCTTAGTAGCCAAACTTTTTAAGAGACTCTACTCTCTACTTCCTCATTTCCCAGTCATTCCTCAACCTCTTGCAACTTCCACATCCAACACTCTGTTTAAACTTTGTGGGTGTTACCAAAACCTCCAATGTGGCAAATCTAATCAACATTTTTTCATCCTTGCCTTACTTTGCTTCTCAAAAGCATCTGATAATTGACACTACCCTCCTTTTTAAAACACTTTGCTCTCTTGCCTCCCAAAATAACACTCACTCATGGGTTTTCTTCCTACTTTTTTGGCTTCTTACTCAATCCTGGATCCTCTTAAATGTTCCCTCTGTTTTAAAATGGGCTCCTTTATAGTCCTAATCAAAACTTTACTTTACAGTTATAAAAATATTAAATTATAACCATATTTTCAGAGATCATTGGTAAGAAACATAAATATAAGACTTTATAAAATATTTTCTCTATAAATTCAAGTAATATCATAAATATAGCCAAATATATGTACACTTTCCACCAAAAGTAATACATATGTGTGCTGTTTCATTACAATTATGAACAAGCCACAGTATCATACAAAAACTTATAAATTTAAAAGTGTTATGCATATTTTAAAGTAACCACACTATAAATTCAACATTGAATCCTGATTTTTTTACCTACAATATTTAAGAATTTTAAGTCAGAAATTATAAACTGTTGTTGCTTCATTTAGTTATTTTCTCATTGAGAAATATGAAGCCATATCTAAGTATTTAAGGTCCTAAATCTAAGTAAAAAGTTTACTATCAATGAAAAACATATTTCCATGATAGACTCAAAAACTTTTAATTTAAGGGCCTACTTCCAAGTTTATCTATGTTATAAATGAATAAAACATTTTTCTATCAGACTTAAAGAAAAAGTAATATTAGGAAAAAAATAACTCACCGATTTTTTCATTCAAGCTCATAATTTTCCCCGGAGTAGGCTGTAGCTCATATTTTTTCTTAGCAAGGTATCGCTGAGTATTAGAAAGATCTTTTTCTGTATTTTCATATAAAAGTCTGTAAATATTTTAATAATAAAACTAATTCTGAAATTTTTATGTTTCATCAATCTCAGTGTATTTAAATCTAAAACTTTTAAGAACACTAGACATTTTCCTTTTAATATTTTCATAAAACCACATGTGCTCTGACCTGGAATCAAACCAGTGACCCCTTGGTGGATGGTACAATGCTCACCAACTGAACCACTCTGGCGAGGCGAATCCCAACTTTTTTAAAGCTCCTCATTTGATTCCAATGTGCAGCCAAGGTTTATAATAAGTGCCTCCTAATGTTTAACCCAGTGGGGCAACAAGCAAAAAGTGACAGTGACTGCGACTTAATATTATCTTTAGGGTTCTTCAGTCCCCCATACTGTGAAGTTAATGTGATTGACACAATGATTACCCCTCAAAGCACTGCTTGACATAATATCTTATCTCCATGGAGAAAATATGTTCATAGACTAAAATCTTAAGACATCTGAAATACCAGCTATTTAAACACACACACAGATTATAGAATGCAACAGCAGATATATTAGAATACATTAAAAAATTAAATTAGACTAGTAAACATATTAAAAGATGAATATTAACAATGTGAAAAAAGAACCAAGGAAAAAATATATAAGTATGAAATAAGTATGAGAAATGTAGTAGTTGAAATAAAAAATATATACATGTAAATAGCAGAATATATGTGTGTGTGTGTATATATACACACACACATATATATATACACATATATGTATGTATGTGTATATGTGTGTGTGTGTGTGTGTATATATATATGTATGTGTATATATATATATGTGTGTGTGTGTGTGTATATATATATATGTGTGTGTATATACATATATATATATATGAAAGGAAACAACTGGTACTGGGACAACTAGATTGCCATGTAGGGAAAAGTGAATCTTGACCCCTAGATCACACTATATATAAAGGCCTACCACAACAGCTAAAACAATAATGCTTTGGGGAGAAATAATAAACATATATGTAAAAAGTTTTAACCAATTTTAGCAAATATAATTCAAGAATATAAAAAAATTATAATGCATAATGATCAAGGGGAGTTAATTTAGGAATACAAAGTTGGTTTACAATCTAAAGCTAATGTAATTCACCATATTAACTGACTAAAAAAATATCATCTGATCAATAGATTCAGAATAGGCATTTGTCAAAATCCAATATCCACCCTTCATGAGAAATGTCAGCAAATTAGGAACAGAAGAGAACATTTCCACCTGACAATAGGCATCTACAAAGAGCCTACAGCTAAGATCATAATATTTAAAGATTGACTGCTTTCCTCCTAAGATCAAGAATTAAACAAAGATGACTGTTCTCATCTTTCTATTCAACATTATACCAGAAATTATAGCCACTGCAATAAGGCAAGATTGGATACTCAGATTGGAAAAGAAGAAGTAAAATTCTCTTTATTCACGGGCAACATGATAATCTATGTAAAAAACTATCTACATAATTTTTGTATAATCTACAAAAAGCTATAATAATAAAAGCATAATATGCTAATTAGACCAGATGTCCTTATGGATGAAGCTGGGGCTGTGAGGGAAGCCTGGGTCCCAGGTGCCTGCCTGTGGCTGGAGGGAAGCTGGTGCCAGCAGCCAGGGGAAGGAAGGCCTACTCTTGCACGAATTTTGTGCTTCGGGCCTCTAGTCTTAAATAATATGAGTTTAGCAAGATTGAAAAATACAAGAGCAATATACAAAAGTAAACTTTAGTTCTATATACTGGCAAAAAGCAATAGGAAACTTAAATTTATAATAGCATTAAAATACGAATATTTAGGTGTAAATATAACAAAGGGTGTGCAATATTTGTATACTGAATATTTATAAAACACTGCTGAGAGAAATTTTTAAAGACCTAAATAAATGGAGAGATATTCTGTTTTTATGGATCAAAAGCTCAATATGTTCAACAATTCTTCCAAAATTTATCTATAGGTTCAACATAATTCTAATCAAAATCCCAATAAACATTTTGTAGATAAATGGTTCTAATAAAGATGATTCTAAAATTTATATGGAAATGTGAAGGGCCTAGGACAGTCAAAACAATTTTAAAATGGAATAAAGTTAGAAGACTTACAGACTTAAAGTAAGACTTCAAGACTTATTATAAAGCTTCAATTATCAAGACAGAGTGGTATCAGCATAAAGATGGAAAAACAGATCAATGAAACAGTATAGAGTTCATAAATAGACTTCCACATATATGGTCAGTCAATTTTTCACTAAGATTCCAAGGCAATTTGAAGGGTGAATGGATAATCTTAACAAGTAAGAAGCAATGGATACCCATATACTAAACAAACCTCTACTTTTAATCTCAGACCTTACATAAACATTACTTCAAAAAGGTTCATAGACATAAATGTAAGAGCTGAAATTATAAAACTGTTAGAACAAAACAATACAACAGTTTATGGTTTCTTTAAAAGTTAAACATATATCCATCATATGGCTTAGTTATTCTATCTACTCTTAGGTATTTATCCAAGAGAAATAAAAACTTACACCCATATGAAGACTCATATAGGAACATTCATAACAGTTTTACTTGTTTTAGCCCCATATTGCAAACTACCCATACAATGGAATATTACTCAATGATAAACAGAAACAAACTTTTGATTATATCTGACATGAATAAATCTCAAAATAATTATGGTGAATAAAAGTAGCTTGACAAAAGAATATATACTATAGGATTTCACTTATATAACACTTTTCAAAATACAAATTTCTATGACAGAAGCAAATCAATGTTTGCCTAGGGATTAGCAAGGTATGGGAGAGATTACAGAAGGGCATGAGAAACTTTTGGGAGCAATGGTTAGGGCCACTATCCTGATTATGGTGATGGTTTCACATACATATGTCAAAACTGACCAAACGGAACACTTTAATTATGTGCAGTTTGCACTAGCTGGTTTAGCTCAATGGACAGAGCATTGGTCCACACACTAAAGGGTCACAGGTTCAATTCCGATCAAGGGCACGTACCTCGGTTGCAGGCTTAATCCCCGACCCAGGTCTGGGCACCTGCGGGAGTCAACCAATCCATGGGTCTCTCTCACATTGACGTTTCCCCCCCTCCTTTCCACTCCCTCTGAAAATGAATTCAATGGAAAAATATCCTTGGGTGAGAATTAACAAAAAACAAATAAATAAATTTGAAATGTATTGTCAAATATACTTCAATAATACTATTAAAAACAAATGTACACCGCCCTGGCTGGTTTGGCTCAGTGGAGTGTCGGCCTGTGGACTGAAGGGTCCCAGGTTGGATTCTGGACATGGGCACATGTGCAGGTTGCAGGCTCGATTCCCAGTGAGAGGCGTGCAGGAGGCAGCCGATCAATGATTCTCTCTCATCATTGATGTTTCTATCACTCTCTCCCTTCCTCTCTGAAATCAATAAAAATATATTTTTAAAAATATGTTTATACTTAAATTTAAAAAACATACCAAAAAAACAAATGTACACCAAAAAATCTCCAATTACATATCTATCTGTTAAAATATTTTAATAAACTACTAAAAGGCTTTTGAAAAACCTCTAATGACATGGGAAAATGCTTACTGTATACAATTAAGTGAAATCGCTTAAATATATCACTCAATATGATGTCAATTACATAGAAAGCCTATATACATAGAGATAAAAATATCTCTGGTTAGAAACAGATCTACATTAAAAAAAGTTTTCCCTGGGTTATGGAATCGTGTGTGATTTAAATTTTCTTTAGTTTTCTCTATTTTCCAAGGTTTTTTTTTTGTTAAGGTTGTTTTATTTTATTACTTTTTAAATTTTACCTAAGATTGCAATATCCTTTTAAGCAGCAATTAAAAATAAATGAAGAGAAGGAGTAAATTTCTATCCCGATAGTGATTCCAATGTATGCATCACAGACCCTTGAAAGATCAAAGAGAAGACTCTAGGAACTCATGTAAGCCAAGTATTCTCTGTAACTTGTTTCACGTTCACATGAATTACTATTTTTCAAATGTTCATAGATGCACTGAAATTCAACCTTACTGAATCTATAGAAATTCTATTTTTCACATCAACAGATACTAAAAGTAAAACAAAACCACTAGCATGGAGGTCTTCAAAAACTTATTCACTTACACTTATTGCCTGGAAATTCTTCTGCTACCATATCAGTATGTAGGAAGTGCTAAGCACAGTACTTGACATTCAGTTAATAAATTCCATTACATGTTCCTATTTCTCTATGACTTTTTATTATATTCTAAACCACACCTTTATTAAACTACTGTAAAACCTATGCTTTGTCTTCTTACACTGTTCAGACCACAGAGCATAGTTTAAGTTATAAAGGTAAATTAACAATCAAATACCAAAATCAAACATGCTCTGTACCCAAAATGGCTTTGTAGAAGCTATTTTTGCTAAACATTGAGGCTTTCTCCAAATGTAAGATTGAGATTACTAAAAGTTTGAGTCCTGGTTAAGTGTGGCATTATCAATCTGTGATTGATCTTGGGGAAATCATTTAATGTATGCTGAGTTTTCTACAACTGCTTCTTAATAATCCTCCCCAAAATTCAAGTCAACAAATAACTTAATTACCATTATAAAATACACTACAAAAAGCAGAGTTATTTATAATAAACTATTAGTTGTTCAAAGGCAATTTAGTTTACCTCAAAGAATTATTCTCTGCTTTTTGTCTGCCAAGTTCACTTTTTATATCTATTGCCTTTCTTGCTAGTGATTTCATTTCTTTTCCCACAGTGGTTATTGTTTTCTTCATCAAAGTCATATTTGACATTTGTTCCATAAGTTCATCATCAAGCTATACAAGGAGAATGACAAAGTTACGCCATCACTAAAAGTGTCTTAATGATCTTCCTAAAGAGACATCCCCTCTTTGTAAAAACTGGTATATGACAAGATTTATACAATGAGATAATCAGATTAGACTTGAATACTGTGGAGGCTGTATGGACAAAGTATTGTGGAGTAGGACCAAGAATAGCATATCTATCTACACTAGAGGCCCGGTGCACAAAATTCATGCACGGAGGGGGGTTGTCCCTCAGCCCAGCCTGTACCCTCTCCAATCCGGGATCCCTCTCACAATCCAGGACTGCTGGCTCCCAACTGCTTGCCTGCCTGCCTTCCTGATTGCCCCTAACCGCTTCTGCCTGCCAGCCTGATCACCCCCTAACCACTCTGCTGCCAGCCTGTTTGCTCCCAACTTCTCTCCTCTGCCGGCCTGGTCACCCCTAAATGCCCTTTCCTGCAGGGTTGATCACCTCCAACTGCCCTCCCTTGCAGGCTTGGTCCCTCTCAACTGCCCTCCCTTGCAGGCCAGGTGCCTCCCAACTGCCCTCTCCTGCTGGCCATCTTGTGGTGGCCATCCTGTGTCCACTAGGGGGCAGGATCTTTGACCACATAGGGGCAGCTATATTGTGTGTTGCAGTGATGATCAATCTGCATATTACTCTTTTATTAGATAGGATAGAGGCCTGGTACAGGGGTGGGGGCCAGCTGGTTTGCCCTGAAGGGCATCCCGGATCAGGTGGGGGTTCCCTTGGGGTGTGGGGCGGCCTGAGCGAGGGGCCTGTGGTGTTTTGCAAGCCGGCCATGCTCCCTGGCAACCCAAGCAGAGGCCCTGGTATCTGGAATTTATTTTCCTTCTACAATTGAAACTTTGTAGCCTGGAGCGGAGCGAAGCCTGGGGCTCCCTCCGAGGCCGGCAGCCATTTGCGTTGGGGTTATAATTGAAACTTTGCTGCCTTAAGTGGGTGGGCCCGGCCAGGGTGTGCGGAAAGCTTTGCTTCCCCTGTTGCCGGCGGCAACCCTGGCCTGCTCTCTCAAGCTCCATTCTGCTGCCATTTGTTTGAATTTGTTTACCTTCTATAATTGAAACTTTGTAGCTTGAGTGGAGGCTTAGGCCTGGCCAGGGCAGGCGGAAAGCTTGGCTTCCTCTGTTACCTAGGAAACCTTACTCTCTGTGGCTGTAGCCATCTTGGTTTGGGTTAAGTTGCATACTCGCTCTGATTGGATGGTGCGTGGCTTGTGGGCATGGCTTGTGGGTGTGTCAGAGGTATGGTCAATTTGCATATTTGTCTATTATTAGATAGGATTTTCAATCTGGTTCAATTTGACTTTAGCATACATATCCTATTTGTAAAAATAATTTATTTGTTGCTCAACATTAACTAATTATAGAGTGGAATTTTTTTTAAAAATTGTTTTTCCCCTATTCCTTGTTGTTTTGTTTTAGTCATTATGTTACTTAGATTCTCCCCCATTGGCCAAGATGGCAGCAAGGAGAGGTTCTTACACTGAACCACCAAAAGCTAGAAATAAGAATGGATAGGATCCCAGCCCCTTCCTATCCCTACCATTACCACGGGCTTGAGCAAGAAGAGAGATCGGTCTTTCAGATGGGAGACTGCCATTCTCCTAGGTCATGTGGCTCCTGAATAAAAGCCCTTTCCTTTGTATCAGCACCTGTCTCACGAATTTGACTTTTATTGAGCCAGGAAGCCAAACCTCCATTTTTTTGTTCAGTTACAATTATAATACAGATACATTTACAAACATATTCAATTAAATTTGGTAACAGAAAATCAAATTCCCTTGTTTATCCTATCTAATAAAAGAGAAACATGCAAATTGACCGTACCTCCGCTACACCCACAAGCCATGCCCACCAGCCAATCAGGAGTGAGTATGCAAATTAACCCAACAAATATGGTGGCAGCCACAGAGCTGGAGAGAGCAGGAGGCTTGGGTTGCCCCCAGCGATGGAGGAAGCCAAGCTTCCTGCCCACCCTGGCCGGCCCTGGCCTCGGCTCAAGGCTACAAAGTTTTAATTATAGAAGATAAATAAATCGCAGATATCAGGGCCTCTGCTTGGGTCACTTGGGGGCGTGGCCAGCCTGCAAACCACCACAGGCCCCTCATCCAGGCTGCTTCATGCCCCAAGGGAACCGCCACCCTGATCCGGGACACCCTTCAGGGCAAACCAGCTGCCCTCCCCCCACCCCCGTGCACCAGGCCTCTATCCTATCCTATCTAATAAAAGAGTAATACGCAAATTGACCATCACTCCAACACACAAGATGGCTGCCCCCATGTGGTCAAAGATGGCTGCCACCATGTGGACACAAGATGGCTGCCACAAGATGGCCAGAAGGGGAGGGCAGTTGGGAGGGACCAGGCCGGCAGAGGAGGGAAGTTGTGGGTGATCAGGCCAGCAGGGGAGGGCAGTTGGGAGGGACCAGGCCTGCAGGGGAGGGCAGTTAGGGGTGACCAGGCCTTCAGGGGAGGACAGTTAGGGGTGACCAGGCCTGCAGGGGAGGGCAGTTAGGGGAAAACAGGCTGGCAAGGGAGCAGTTAGGCATCAATCAGGCTGGCAGGGGAGTGGTTAGGGGTGAGCAGGCTGGCAGGCAGAAGTGGTTAGGGGCAATCAGGAAGGCAGGCAGGCGAGCAGTTGGGAGCCAGCAGTCCTGGATTATGAGAGGGATGTCTGACTGCCCATTTTGACCGATCCCGGTAGGGGTCCCAGATTGGAGAGGGTGCAGGCTGGGCTGAGGGACACACACACCCCTGTGCACAAATTTCGTGCACCAGGCCTCTAGTATATAGTCATAATATCTCAAATATATATTTACAGTATCTTAAATCTTTGATTACTAAAAAAAGGTGATGCTTCACATTTAAATTCATTACATATATTTTTCTCTTTAATTTTTATTTCATAATTAGAGGCCCGGTGCACGAAATTCGTGCACAGGGGTTGTGTGTCCCTCAGTCCAGCCTGCACCCTCTCCAATCTGGGACCCCTCGAGGGATGTCCAACTGCCATTTAGGATCAGGCCTAAACGGGCAGTCAGACATCCCTCTCACAATTCACGACTGCTGGCTTCCAACTGCTCACCTGCCTGCCTTCCTGATTGCCCCTAACCGCTTCTGCCTGCCAGCCTGATCACCCCTAACCACTCCCCTGCCAGCCTGATTGATGCCTACCTGCTCCCCTGCCAGCCTGTTTTCCCCTAACTGCCCTCCCCTGCAGGCCTGGTCATCCCTAACTGCCCTCCCCTGCAGGCCTGGTCCCCTCCAACTGCTCTCCCCTGCAGGCGTGGGTGCCCTGCAACTGCCCTTCCCTGAAGGCCCGGTCACCCCCAACTTCCCTCCTCTGCCGGCCTGGTCACCCCTAACTGCCCTCCCTTGCAGGCCTGGTCTCTCCCAACTGCCCTCCCCTTTTTGCCTGATCGCCCACAACTGCCCTCCCTTGCAGGCCTGGTCCTTCCCAACTGCCCTCCCCTGCTGGCCATCTTGTGGAAGCCATCTTGTGTCCACATGGGGGCAGCCATCTTGTGTGTTGGAGTGATGGTTAATTTGCATATTACTCTTTTATTAGATAGGATTTTTTCTACCCTAGCTACTCTTTAGGTAGAATAATCCAGATTCCCTGCATCTGGCATTGTTATCTTGAATGAAATAGGGAGATGAAAAAAAATTGTTAGAACCTCTGAGAATGCAGCCCTAATGATTTTTTTAAAAAGCACTCGGCAATCTAACATAAAAAGGATTTTACTCACATTTTTAAAAGAAAATAAACAACAAAGAATTGACAATTTACACCAGATATACCACCTTTAATATTTTAGGACTACAAACCTTATTTAGAAAAATAAAGTAACTTCTCTGAACATAGAAAAAAAAGGAAAAGGGGAAAGCCATTGACAGTTTATAGCCAAAAGTGCAAAAGTGATTTTTCTTTACATTAGGAACTGTACACTCCAGATCCTCTATCCTTTGTTCCAAGTGAGCTTTCTCATGAAATGCTGTCTCTTGGGCAATCTGGTTAAAAAACATAAACAAAACACAGTGCTTTCAATGTCACTGCACTGAATTTCACAAATGTTCATATAGATAAAACTCTTTCAAACCTTTAGCCTTTCCCTCAGACTATCTCGTTCTGTGGTCATTCTTCGTAAATCAGTGAAAGCTGTATCTCTTTCAGTCTCCACTCGCCGGAGGATGGCATGTGCTGTTGTTGATTTAGGAGATTTACAGCTTTTCATCATTTCTCGTCGAAGTCGAGCAATTTCTTCCTGTGCCTATTATTTAAATAGGTGGACTCCTATTTAACAAGCTTTAGAACAAACATAAATATAGCTATCTTATATCCAGCCAGTTAAAATCCAAACCTATGATCAATATGCATGGAATAGGATAATGGCATAATTTTGACTTATACAAATAAATGCCAGCAATGCCCCCAAATGCAAATGGATGTATGCAAATAGAAGTTTGCTTCACAAAAAAAAAAAAAAAAAAAAGTTTTAATTCATTTGGAGGCAGTCAATGCAAGAGAAAATTATTTACTAAGAAGTATATATGGTATACTCTATTCACTTTGTGATATAAACATGAATTCAGTACAATTCAGGTAGACTACCTTATCTTCCTTCCTCCCAGTTGTAATCACTATCTATTCAGCTGGTCTCCAAGTCTCGGAGGAAGATAAATTACTTCCCAATTTCCATAAGCCTTCACCAGATTTCTGGACTTCATCTCCTGAAGTGTCTTCTAAGATATCCCTGACTCAGTTATGATTATTTCCTCTCACTTCAAATATCACGTTCTCCCCTGGCTCTTTCTCCCCTGCCTTCAACCATGCAACAGGCTCTCATATCTTGGAAAACTATCACTTAATCCTCTTGTGTCCATTTACCATCCTACAACTATCTTTTTCTCTCTTTTAAGTGTCTCTACCTACCATGGCTTGTTCCTTACTACACACTTTCTCATCCCACTCTAACTTGGCTCCCACACCCATCACTTTGCAGAATTACAACTAAGGACCTCATCTAATTTAATGGCTCTCAGTTCCTGTTCTTGATATTTTGGCAACATTTGACATTTTCTTCAACACAATCCTTGAAATTTCTTCCTCCGTTGGTCTTATACCATAGTTCTGCCTTAGTTTCCTGTCTTCTTTCAGTTCCCTCTATCCATTGAATAAAACTTCCCCAGCTCTCATTCAGAGACTTCACCCACTCTGAAGGCTCAAAACTTACCTCTAAGCAGATGACTTATAAATTTACCTATTCAGCTCTTGCTTTTCTCCCCACTCCAGTCCCACATTTCTTACTACCTGATGGCCATTACTACCTGAATGTCCTCCATTTTTCTGAAACTAAACACATCTTTTACATCAATGACGTTCCTCATTCTTTTTCTACTATCATAATTCTTCAGCCACTCAAAAACAGAACTTCAAACATTTCTACTCATTCCCCCTTTTGCTTAAATCAAATCTTGTCAAGTCTTCCTTGATAGCATTCTAGCTTAGTTCCTGAATGCCTCCCATGGACAACTATAACAGCCTTCTAAAAATTACATGTTTTACCCTAACCACTTTGGCTCAGTGGATAGAGCGTCGGCCTGCAGACTCAAGGGTCCCAGGTTCGATTCTGGTCAAGGGCATGTACCTTTATTGTGGGCACATACCCAGTAGGGAGTGTACAGGAGGCAGCTGATAGATGTTTCCAACTCTCTATCCCTCTCCCTTCCTCTCTGTAAAAAAATCAATAAAATATATTTTAAAAAAATATAAAGTCAATGTTTTCTCCTTCATCTAGCTCTTTTGAAGGAGAGACTGTTATATGAGAAGATAACATATAAAATGTATGAGATAATACAAAATTGTTGAAATTGTAAAAATATGGCTTTGGTCGTATTTCTTCTGCTTTAAAAATATAAACTGCCTATTGCTTATAAAGTATAAACCCTTTGTAAAGCCCAATGAACAGCCTTCTCTATATAGTCCAGAAGCTGGTCAACTACACTAGCACATAGACCAAATCCAACCGCATTCATCCATCCCTCAGTACTCAAACTCTACTGAGTCCAGGAAAGATTTCCTTAATCACCATAAATAAAAATATCTACTTATTTTCTTTTTACAATATATTCTAGACTATTTACACTAAAATAACAAAAAATAAATACAAGGCAATATACTTTATCTCCCTAACTACATTGCAAACATAAAAAACAATGTCTGTGAATGTTTAAAATTGTGTTCCATGACTTAATGAAACAGTGGGATGGATCACAACAGCTTTTCATTAACTATTCTACACTTCAAATCTCAATATAAAATTGTCTGAAGAAAAGGAATATGGCAAATATTTGAAAATCACTAATACTATATGCAAGCATAGGATTTACAAGGCAGAGGTTTCAGTAAAATAACCTCATACCTTACACTTATGCACACAGGCTTCTCATTAAGGGATTTTTCTGTCCCCTAGCAGTGGTCTTATAATCCTGTATATAAACATTGGCTCAGGTTTCATGGCACAGAAAGATACGAGGAAATTTTAATCAAAGCAAAGCAATCACCTACACACTTAGAAGTGGTAGTTGCTTTTTAAACTGCTCAAACAACAAATAAGAAAGCTAATTATAGAAGACAATATCCATTAAATAGCTAATATAATGTTTAACATTTTAAATATAATAAAATCTTATTAAAATGCTGCTGAGAAGAAAAAGAAATTAGCAAGACTGAGATTAGAAAGAAAACAGTACTGTGATTTAACCAAAAGGATTCCATGCTATGACATAGTACACACTGGGCATTTATTTTATATATTAAGATACTAGAGGCATGACATTTGTGCACCGGAGGGGGCTCCCTCAGCCCGGCCTGCACCCTAAGCCAGCAGGCAGACATCCCCCGAGAGGTCCTTAGGGCTCCCGTCACCACCCAGCTTCTGGCTGAGCGACGCTCCCCCTGTGGGAGCACATTGACCACCAGGGAGCAACTCCTGCGTTGAGCATCTGCCCCTTGATGGTCAGTGTGTGTCATAGTGACCGGTCATTCTGCCGTTAGGTTGATTTGCATATTAGGGTTTTATTATATAGGATATGCCCAGACTGATCCAGTTCTACATGGGCCAATTCATCTTCAACAAGCTTAACTAAATGGCAAAGAGCAGACCCAAATAGGAGTCAGAAAATCTGGACTCTGAATCCTGCTGTTCTTGGGAAAATCAGTTAACCTCATTTGGATAATTAGCCCTACCTCCTCATATATAATATGAAGCAAATAGGCCATACAATCATGGTATCCAAAGTCACTTTGGTTATTTAAAAATAGATTATTAACCTTGACTTCCAACTAAAGTAAAATCCACTGAGGCAAACTTTAAAACTTAAAAAAACAAAAAAAACACCACAGTATCTGCATCTTATCACTTTATTCCCTTATAGTAGCAAGCTCATAACCTGCACAAACTTTATGTAATTCTTAATAAAATTTGATATTTTAATTGAAATTATGTTGGTAATACATGGAATTTAATATCTGCTGAGTGAAGAAATGAATTTTAAGCTAAAAATAGAGATAAACTACAAACTGATTTTACTCTCTGGAATTAAACAAATTATATGGCAGTTTCTAAAGTGACTGATAGTATATCAAAATGATATGTTAGCATTTTTTAATCCCCAATCTCTTATGGGCATGGGGATATCATATATATGTGTGTGTATATTACCATATACACTATTGGAAATATATTACATTTCATTAAAAATATCTTAAAAACAAAGGTAATTTCCAAATGGTAAATTAATTTGATTAGCAGACTTAAGCATACCTAAAGAATTATATATCTCTATAATTAACTGTTATTACTTACATATATTGTTTCCTTATAAACAACTTTACCTGTTCATAAAGAAGAAAGGTCTTGTCTCTCTCAGATGTAAGAGTCTTGATATTACCCTGAATTTCTGCCAAATGACGCTCATATTTTTCCAGCATGCATTTAAGTTCTTCACGGTCTCTTGTCTTCAAAAGCTCTACATCATAGTTTGTACCCTACAATTATTATATAAGAAATTTGAAATTCTTCTTTGACCTATAGTATGAATAGAAAAGTACTACTGATGGCAGTACACAGTCTCCACTTAAGCAAACATCCTATTTAATAAAACCCTAATATGCAAATCTACCAAATGGCGGAACAACCAGTTGCTATGACGTGCACTGACCAGATGCTCAATGCAGGAGCTGCCCCCTGGTGGTCAGTGTGCTCCCACAGGGGGAGCATCATTCAACCAGAAGCTGGGCTGACAGCTGGCAAGCACAGCAGCAGTGACGGGAGCCTCTCCTGCCTCCATGCAACACTAAGAACCCCTTGGTGGACATCCCCCCAAGGGGTCCTGGACTGCGAGAGGGCACAGGTTGGGCTGAGGGGTCCCCTCCCTACCCCCCACCCCCATTCATGAATGTCATGCACCGGGCCTCTAGTGACTCTATAAGGAAAGGAAATGATAAAAGAGAGTTTAAAATTCATCTCTTTTAAATTTGTATTGATTGATTGGTATTAGAGAAAAAGGAAGGAGTGAAAGAGGGATGGAGGGAGAGAGAGAGGGCAGAGGGGGGGAGAGTGGGGAGGCAGAGATCAATCTGTTGTTCCATTTAATGAATTCATTGGTTGCTTCTTGTATGTGTCCTGACAGGAGATCTAACCCACAACCCTAGTGTATAGGGATGATGCTCAAACCAACTGAGCTAGCCAGCCCAGGCCAAATCACCTCTCTTTTAAACAACTTCCCCCCAAGTTGCTCCACATTTGTCTGATTACCTCCCAACCAAGACAAATGCTAGGGATAGAGAACCAATTTCAATGATCTACTGTCCATCAGAGACCTCTCTTTGATATACAAATTCATGCTAATCAACCTGAATTACTTCCAGGTAAATCAAAGAATAGAAGTCAGTTTGAGCAACAAACTCCAAAGTATTTATAACTTTCCAAAACCTACCCGAGAAGATGGAGACGGGCGTCTTGGACCTTCAGATGTGCTTTTGATCATCTTTCTCAAATTTTGAGCTTCACTCCTGTAGTAATTTCTGTCTGCTTCTAATGTCTTGACAAAGGAATCAAGTCTGGAAGGAGATTTATTTTGTGCTTTTTCAGTCTCTAAGATTATCTTGCCAGGAAGGAAAAATTAGGCCATTATTTCAAGCTAAACTTCAGCATCATTTATTACATGAAGTCGAACACAAAAAGAATGCTTAAAAACAATAAATGTGGTGAGCTTTGAAAATAATTTTTAAAAATTGTAATTTAAAAAAGCAGTTAGATATCTTTCTTTTCCAGCATTTCTGAATGTTCTTTATATTTTTTTATTGTGACATAACATTTGACATTATTTTTTAATTTAAATTCTTTATTGTTTATAGTATTACATAAGTCTCCTTTTTCCCCCATTGACCTCTCCCCAGCCGCTCCCACCCTCCCAGCACATGTCCTCACCCCCCTATGTCTGTGTCCATTGGTTATGCTCATATTCATGCATACAAGTCCTTTGGTTGATCTCTTACCTCCCCTCCCCGAATGTTCTATATTTTTATTAAACTAAACGTACCTCTAAATTTACTCAATAATTTTAAAGAAAAAATGGTAAAGAAATTTCAGAGAGGGACTTCCGGGAGAAAGATGGCGACCGGCAAGAAGGTAGGGAGAGAGAGAGTGTGAGTGAGGAACCCATAGAGGAGAGCATAGACGTGTAGACGTGTGTGGTGTGTGTGTCTGTATGAGCTAGGGTCAGATAGATTCTGCAGGGCTTCCAAGGGGCTGTCTAACCGGGCAGTCCTAGACGGCGGAGCCCCGCGCACAAAGCGGACACTTCTTGGCGGCTGGTGCGGACGCGGAAACCACGCCATCTTGAGAAACAGAGCTGCCTGAGACTCGGATCCTGGCTTCTGACACAAACCAGGACCCTGCAGCCACTGGGGACAGAGAACTGCTATCACAGCTTCAGTGGAAGAAACAACAAGAATCCAGACTTCCCAGCAGATTCCCGTGAGTCAAAGAGCCTATCCCCCTCCCCGCAGGCGCGTGCGGATAGCGCCAGAGTAACTGATAGACACGCCCCTCGCCCAAGCTGCAGGGCTTTGCGCAGGGACGCGCTCTGCCTTAGGGAATTTGGCGCGCAGGGACAGAAGCAGCTCACCTTCGGGGAAATCTGTCAGTGCGCACAGAGGGCTCCCCTCTGGGGAATTGGGGGGAATTTGGCTTGCGGGTCACAGCTCCCCTTCGGGGAATCTTAGAGCGTGCACAAAGGGGCTTCCCTTTGGGGAATTTGGCGCGCAGGACGGACTCCGCCCCTCTTCGGGGATTCTGGGAGAGTGCACAAAGGCAGCTCACCTTCAGGGATTTGAGAGTGTGCGCCCTAGCCGGTTTGGCTCAGTAGAGAGAGCACACACAGGACGCAGCTCCACTTCAGGGAATTTGGCACGCCAGACACAGCTGCCTGGGATCCCTGACTCACAGCACATTCACACTAAGAGCCAACGACTCCAATTGTTGGTGCATGCACACACAGGGACCCTGATTCTCAACGAGAAACTGCACAAGGCAACAGAGACTCTGACACTTGATTCTTGGTGCAGATACAGGGAAACTCTGACTCCTGGCACATGCTAAGGATCTCATTTTCGGCACATACCAACAGTGTGGTGCTGACAGGGCCCCTGATTCTAAGTGTGCACACGAGACCACACGGAACACTGGGGACACTGACCCTGGGCAAGTCTGGTTCCCACCAACCAAAGGCAGCCACACGTCCTAGTGTCAGAGCACTTCAGTGAAACTCGGGTGGAGCGAAGTCCCCACAGCGCACGGCCGAGGTCCACACAAACGGAAGCTTGAGCTTTCTGGTGATAGCCAGAATGGGGAAACGAAATAACTCACAGAGGAAAGAAAATGTGGAGTCGCCAAGAAAGGAAATTAGTGAAAACTGAAGCTTGCAACATGACCGAAAAGGAGTTCAGAGCAATGGTCGTGGAATTTATACATCGGATGGATGAGAAAATCAACAACTTATGCAAGAATCAGGAAGAAATGAAAAGTGATATAGCTACAATCAAAAACACCATGGAAAGTTTCAACAGTAGACTACAAGAAGCAGAGGACCGAATTAGTGAGTTAGAAGATCAGGTACAGAAACAAGCTCAATCTGAACAGCAATTGGAGAAAAAAATTAAAAAGCAGGAGGAAAGCCTAAGGGAGCTTCGGGACAACATGAAGCGAAGTAACATGCGTATAATAGGGCTGCCAGAAGGACAAGAAGAGCAGCAGGGATTAGAAAATCTATTTGAAGAAATAATGACAGAAAACTTCCCGGATATGGGAAAGATAAAAGTTACGCAAGTACAGAGAGTCCCAAGCAGGATCAACCCCAAAAGACCCACACCAAGACATGTCATAATCTCAATGGCAAATATAAATGATAAAGAGAGAATCTTAAAGGCAGCAAGAGAGAGACAGAGAGTTACCTACAAAGGAACACCCATCAGATTGTCAAATGATTACTCAACAGAAACACAACAAGCTAGAAGTGAATGGAAGGAGGTATACAAAGTGTTGCAAAGCAAAGGACTGAATCCAAGAATACTATATCCAGCAAGACTATCAATCAAAATTGAAGGGGAAATCGAGCTTCGCAGACAAAAAAAGACTCAGGGAGTTTATCACCACCAAACCAGCAATGCAAGAATTGCTAAAGGGAATACTGTAAAAAGAAGAAATAAACAGGTAAGAAGGAATAGAGACACAAAAATAGATATGACTACAAACAAATACCTTTCAGTAATAACTTTAAATGTAAACGGACTAAATGCTCCAATCAAAAGACATCGAGTGGCTGAATGGATAAAAAAGCATGACCCATATATATGCTGTCTACAAGAGACCCACCTCAGAACAAGAGACTCACACAGATTGAAAGTGAAGGGATGGAAAAATATCTTCCAGGCAAATGGAAATGAAAAAAAAGCTGGGGTAGCAATACTTATATCTGACAAATTAGACCTCAAAGTAAATGCCATAACAAGAGATAAGGAAGGCCACTTCATAATACTAAAGGGAGAAATCCAACAAGAAGAAATAATTCTGGTAAACATATACGCTCCCAATATAGGAGCACCCAAATACATAAAAAAACTCCTGGAGGATATCAAGGGAGAGATTAATAGCAATACAATCATAGTAGGAGACTTTAATACCCCACTATCACCATTGGACAAATCCTCTAAACAAAAAATCAGCAAAGAAACAGCAATCCTAAATGACTCACTAGACCAGATGGAATTAATTGACATCTTCAGAACATTTCACCCCAAAGCCACAGAATATACATTCTTCTCAAGTGCACATGGGTCATTTTCAAAGATAGACCATATGCTGGGTCACAGGCAAAGTCTCTTCAAATTCAAGAAGATAGAAATTATATCAAGCATCTTCTCAGATCACAGTGGCATAAAACTGGAAATCAACCACAATAAATACAATCCAAAGAAATCAAACACATGGAGACTAAACAGCATGCTATTAAACAAGGACTGGGTCACCAGAGAGATCAAGGAAGAAATAAAAAACATCATGGCAACAAATGACAATGAAAACACAACAATCCAAAATCTATGGGACACAGCGAAAGCAGTCTTGAGAGGGAAGTTCATAGCTCTACAAGCCTATTGCAAAAAACAAGAAACAATGGTAATAAATTACCTAACCCTACAACTCAAAGAGCTAGAAAAAGAGCAGCAAGAAAAGCCCAGTGTAACCAGAAGGAAGGAAATAACAAAGATCAGAGCGGAGATAAATGACATAGAGACCAAAGAAACAATACAAAAGATCAACAAAACCAAGAGCTGGTTCTTTGAAAAGATAAACAAGATTGATGGACCTCTAGCCAGGCTCACCAAGAAGCAAAGAGAGAGGACCCAAATAAACAAAATCAGAAATGAAAGAGGTGAAATAACAACAGACCCCGCTGAGATACAAAGGATTGTTACAAAATACTACGAACAGCTCTATTCCAACAAACTGGACAACCTGGAGGAAATGGACATATTCCTAGAAAAATACAACCTTCCAAAAATCAATCAAGAAGAATCTCAACAGCTCAATAGGCCAATAACTATGGACGAAATTGAAGAAGTCATCAAAAAGCTTCCGGCAAACAAAAGCCCGGGGCCTGACGGCTTCACAGGAGAGTTCTACCAAACATTCAAGGAAGAACTAAAACCTATCCTCCTCAGACTATTCCAAAAAATTCAAGAGGAAGGAACACTTCCAAGCTCCTTCTATGAAGCCAGCATCACCCTACTACCAAAACCAGATAAAGACAACACAATGAAAGAGAATTACAGACCAATATCCCTCATGAACATAGATGCCAAAATCCTCAACAAAATTCTAGCAAATCGGCTCCAGCAGTACATCAGAAAGATCATACACCATGACCAAGTAGGATTTATCCCAGGAATGCAAGGATGGTACAATATCCGCAAATCAATAAACGTGATACATCACATAAACAAATTGAGAGATAAAAATCACATAGTCATATCAATTGATGCAGAAAAAGCATTTGACAAAATCCAACACCCTTTCTTGATAAAAACTCTCAACAAGGTGGGAATGGAAGGCTCATACCTCAACATAATAAAAGCTATATATGATAAACCCACAGCAAACATCATACTCAATGGACAAAAGCTAAAAACATTTCCCCTAAGAACAGGAACAAGACAGGGATGCCCCCACTCTCACCACTCCTGTTTGACATAGTACTGGAAGTATTAGCTAATGCAATTAGACAAGAAGAAGAAATAAAAGGCATCCAAATTGGAAAAGAACAAGTAAAGCTGTCTTTATTTGCAGACGACATGATATTGTACATAAAAATCCGAAAGACTCCGTCAAAAAACTAATAGACTTAATAAATGAATTCGGCAATGTAGCAGGATACAAAATTAACGCCAAGAAATCTATGGCCTTTCTATACACCAATAGTGAACTTACAGAAAGAGAGACTAAAAAGGCAATCCCATTTACCATCGCACCAAAAAAATTAAGATACCTAGGAATAAACTTAACTAAGGAGGTAAAAGACCTATACACGGAAAACTACAGGACACTGAAAAAAAGAGATAGAGGAAGATGTAAACAGATGGAAGAACATACCATGTTCATGGATTGGTAGAATCAACATCATTAAAATGTCCATACTACCCAAAGCAATCTATAGATTCAATGCACTCCCCATTAAAATACCAACGGCATATTTCACAGACCTTGAAAGAACTCTCCAAAAATTCATCTGGAATAAAAAAAGACCCCGAATAGCCACAGCAATCCTGAGAAAGAAGAATAAAGTAGGAGGGATCTCAATACCAGATTTCAAGCTGTATTACAAAGCCACTATTCTCAAAACAGCCTGGTACTGGCACAAGAACAGACATATAGATCAATGGAACAGAATAGAGAATCCAGATATTGATCCAAACCACTATGCTCAATTAATATTTGACAAAGGAGGCATGAACATACAATGGAATAAAGACAGTCTCTTCAATAAATGGTGTTGGGAAAATTGGACAGACACATGCAAAAAAATGAAGCTAGATCACCAACTTACACCATACACAAAATAAACTCAAAATGGATACAGGACTTAAACATAAGACGGGAAACCATAAACATACTAGAGGAATCCACAGGCAGCAAAATCTCAGACATATGTCAAAAGAACTTCTTCACCGATACTGCCCCTAGGGCAATGGAAGCTAAAGAGAAAATAAACAAATGGGACTACATCAAAATAAAAAGCTTTTTTACAGCAAAAGAAACTATCAACAAAACAACAAGAAAGCCCACTGCATGGGAGAACATATTTGCAAATGGCATCACTGATAAAGGTTTAATCTCCAACATCTACAGGCAGCTTATACAACTTAATAAAAGGAAGATAAATGATCCAATAAAAAAATGGGCAACGGACCTAAATAGAATCTTTTCCAAAGAAGACAGAAGGAAGGCCAAGAGACACATGAAAACATGCTCAAGGTCACTAATTATCCGAGAGATGCAAATCAAAACAACAATGCGCTATCATCTCACACCTGTCAGAATGGCTATCATCAACAAATCAACAAACGACAAGTGTTGGCGAGGATGCGGAGAAAAAGGAACCCTCGTGCACTGCTGGTGGGAATGCAGACTGGTGCAGCCACTGTGGAGAACAGTATGGAGTTTCCTCAAAAAACTGAAAATGGAACTCCCATTTGACCCAGTAATCCCACTCCTGGGAATATATCCTAAGAAACTGGGAACACCAATAAGAAAGGAAATATGCACCCCTATGTTCATAGCAGCACAATTTACAATAGCTAAGATCTGGAAACAGCCTAGGTGCCCATCAGCAGATGACTGGATCAGAAAACTATGGTACATCTACACAATGGAATATTATGCTGCCATAAAAAAGAAGGAATTCTTACCATTTGCAGCAACCTGGATGGAATTGGAGAACATTATGTTAAGTGAAATAAGCCAGTCAATGAAAGAAAAATACCACATGATCTCACTCATTTATGGATAATAAAGAACATTATAAACTGAAAAACAAAAAGATAGATACAGAGGCAGTAAAGCATCAAACAGCCTGTCAAATTACAGCAGGAAGGTTAGGGAGAGGTGGGGAAGATAAGAGATCAATCAAAGGACTTGTATGCATGCATATAAGCATAACCAATGGACGCAAAACTCTGGGGGGCGAGGGCATATATGGGAGTGGGGTGGGGGGGGCAATGGTAAGATATGTACACATATAATACCTTAATAAAAAAATTGGGGGAAAAAAAAAAAAATAAAAAAAAAAAAAAAAAAAAAAAAAAAAAAAAAAAAAGAAATTTCAGAGAGGCCAGAAATGCCCACAGATATGGTTACAAATCCTAGAAGCAAAATTAATTTACTTAGAATAACTTGTATAGCAATTAAGTTTTGTTCACTAAGTATTCAAGGGATGAATAAATTAAATGAATGCTGGAAACATTTCTTTCACAACATTTATTTTACCAAAGCTATATTGGGAGGAAATGACAAATATATTTACAGAGTTGTTTTAAATATCCTACCTAATAAAATAGTAATATGCAAATTGACTGCACCTTCGCTACGCCCAAGCCACGCCCACCAGCCAATCAGGGCGAGTATGTAAATTACCCAACAAAGATGGCAGTTAATTTGCATACGCTGAGGGAGGGAGGAGTGAAGACTGAAGACAACTTAGAAGGAAGAGGGAGGAAAAGCGGAAAGCAAGGTGGCTGCCAGAGGGAAAGCCTGGGCGGGCAGCAGCGGCACGCGGGTGCAGGCGCGGCGGCTGCAACGGCTGCGGCAGTGCACGCGGCCACAAGGGCTGCTTGCAGGATTCTTCCTGCAAATGGGCTACTAGTTTTAAATAATAACGTTAAAATGTCTAAACAGAGTTTTCATTTCACATTGTTAAAGAAAACATATTACTTAGAATTAAACTAAAAATTTGACTTACAGAAATTTATTACTAAGAATAAAAGTTAATGTGTAGACAAACTCATGTTATATTTTGAGAATTAAATTACTCACAGTTATCATTTTAAATCAATTAACAGCTAAGGGCATTAAAAAACAACAACAACCAAAAGCTCTTTCCACTTCTAGGAGTAATGATGAATCAAAGCAAGAACAGCATTGCTCTTACCGATAGGAGTACCCTTGTGCACCAGGCAGAGAGGGCTGATTGTAGAACACAAACACTTTTTATTGCTCACAAAATTCATGAGTCAAATATATGTACAATTTTTTGTAGTTTTACTATACTAACAAAATAAAAATTATTCCTTTACATCTATTTAAGAAAAATGTACTTACAGATCTAAGTCTTCTTATTGTATCTTCCAATACTATCATATTATTTTGTTGGCAAGTGAATTCAATCTGAAAATCGAGCCAAAAAGAAAATACTTGGATTTTAAATAGTTGAGCTGGCTTAACTGGAAAGAGAGCATCAAAATAGTAAGCCACTTAAAAATAAAAACATGCAGACAGTGAATATTTTACAAAAGAAAAGAAGGGGAGAGAGGTGATGATAGTAGTAGTTGTGTGTGTGCGTGCACTTTGAAGGGGGAAGCTCTTTATTTCGCCTTTGATTTCAAATTATAGTCTTGCTGGATAGAGCAGTCTTGATTGCAGGTTCTTGCTTTTCATTACTTTGAATACTTCATGCCAATGTCTCTGGCCTGAAGTGTTTCTGTTGAGAAATCAGCTAAGAGCTTTATGGAAACTCCTTTATAGGTGAATGGCTATTTCTCTCTTGCTGCCTTTACGATTTTCTTTGTCTTTAACCTTGGCCATTTTAATTGTGATGGTTTTGGTGTGGGTATGTATGGGTTCATCTTGATTGGGACTCTCTGTGCTTCCTGAACTTGTGTGATATTTTCCTGAATCAGGCTAGGCAAGTTTTCTGTCATTATTTCTTCAAACGCGTTCTTTCACTTGCTTACTTTTTTCTCCTTTTGGCACCCCTATGATGCAGATGTTGTTTCATACTGTCCCAAAGTTCCCTTCAACTATCCTCCTGCTTTTTTTTAATAAGCTAATTAACTTTTAGAGAGAGATAAAGGGAGAGGGAGAAACATCAATGTGAGATGTTTTGATTCACCTGGCAGGGATCAAGCCCACAACTCAGGACTGTGCCCTGATAGGGAATCGAATCAGCAACCTTTCAGTGCATGGGATGACACCTAATCAACTGAACCATACCGGCCAGGGCTCAGTGGTGCAGTCTCCTTGAACTCCTAACTTGGCTGCTCTATGGAATGTCTTCTGTGTGGGTTATTCGGGCCCTCTTGTTGTGATTGCTCTTGGCCCATTCGTGGGCGGGATCAACTGTCAGGCTGGGTGAGTCTCAACCCAACTATGGCATGTAAACTGCTGTGCAAGTGCAGTCTTGACATGTCTTGTTGGGCTCAGCGGCACAATCATTAACTCTTCAATCTGGTTGTCTACAGAGGTAAACCTGATCACCAGGTATGAGACGCTGTGCAGGCACTGCCCCCTTCCCCCTCAGGTGAGGTTGTTCCCCGAGGGTCTGGAGCCTGAGATCCCTCTTTGTGTGTGCTATTTGTGTGTCTAGTTGGGTCAGCTCTGGTGTGGTCTGAAGCCAACACTAGTTGTGTTGATTCTGGGTCCTCCTGGGTGGGTTTCAGATAAAGGTCACTGCTGGACATTGTGTGTAACTGGCCTTGGGCTACCTGTCTATAGCTATCACTCTGTTTTCTGTTTGTGTCTGTGTCTACTAGACTGGGGGTAGAGGCAGAGGTGGGGGTGGTAGTGGGGTTGGGGGGTTCATTTTGTGTAATGGGTTGGCTTCTTTAAGCTTAGAGGTCAGGGCATATCTGTGGTCAGGCAGAGGTTCCCTGAGATCCCATCCACCTGTCAGCTATTCTGCCTCTCCCCTGGGGAAGGTTACCTGGTCTTCCTACAGAGCCTTCTGAAAAAGGTCTGTAGGATTAACCCAGGCGAGCCTTGCTCGGGCTAGTACGTCACCTGCTTGGGGATTAGACAGCCAGGCACTCAGTGAGGGGAAATTAGTCCCTGCTTCAAAGCCAAACTCCTGTCTCAGCCATAGTCTCCAACTCTAGTTCCATCTGTCTCCCTGACAGAAGCCTCCCCAGTAGACAGTCCAAAAATCCCAGCTCTGCACGGCAACAATGACCCTGCGCCACTAAACCAAGCAGAAAATCAGCTCTGCATGCAACTCTGATCTCTCCATGTGGCTGTTCTCAGTGAAGCAGGGCCCAAATTCCCACTTCTGCTTGGGCTCTGAACCCTTCAGTGCAGGCCAAAAATCCCAGACCTGCACTGCTCCCCTGTCCCCAACAGGACGGGGCAAGAATGGTGGTTCCACAGGTGGAGGAAGGTACTCTGACCTTGTACTCAAGGTGGGAGAGACTGTTCCATTTTTCCCCAATCCATACAGTTTAGTCACTGACTAGGGCTCTGCCCAGTGCCTTCCCAGAAAATAGAGGGTCTCCAAGTTACTGCTGGGTGCAGCCCATAGACTTCTTCACTGTGCAGCAGTTGGAGTCTAGAGCAAACTTCTCTGGCTGGGGCTGCTAACAACAGGAGCGCTTCTTCACTTAGAAGGCGAGGTCCAAGTCTCCCAGGCAGACATAATCTCCCCGACTCCCTTTGCCCAATGCTTCACGGGCTCTTCTTCCTGTCTCTCATTCTGAGTTGGGGAGCCCTGTGTGGGGTTGAGACCCCACACGCCCAGGCAGAGGAAGCTTTCCAGCTGCAATATCCCTCTGGCCTCTCAGTCGCCACACCTGCTCGAGAGGGGCTTTCTCTTTCCATGTCTCTGCTCCTCTTACCAGTCTCTCTTTGGCTTCTTCAGTGCTCCTGAGATATAATATTTCAGATCAGCTACACTTCAAGTTTTTCAAGTTGATTACTCTGTACTGTGCTGGGAGCAGGTGCACGCAGTCTCCAGCTAAGCTGCAGCCATCTTGTATCCCTCAAGCTGCTTTTCAATGTCCTTCAAATACTTTAGTAGCATCCATGACAAGATAAATAAAATTCACAAGTTAAAAGCATATCATTCACTACTCTCTCAAGTAGTTCTAAGAACCTCCTCAAGGCACCATTGTTAAAAAAGACTGTGTCCTTATATTAAAGTAGTAAACTTCACATATTTAAATACACCATTATCCAGACTTTTCAATAAGATAAACTTACTTATCCTTTCTAAATAAATGAGGTTACTGCATATAAACACCATCCTCAAGTTCATTAACTGGGCTCTTATATTACTGTAACAAATAATACCTTCAGTAACACTCATGTTCTCAGCCTAATCATTTAATTAAGTGCTTTATCATATGCTACCAGTAGTATATTAAAAGGATGTTTAAGAAATAACATGTAATGACAATTAGCTTTGGGGGAAACTACCTTATTACAGACACATTTACTAATTTGGTGCCTAATGAAATCAAGTCAAATAAGCACATTAAAAAATTCAATAGGTTGCTTTTCAGCTTTAAAATCCACTCTTGTGTCTTCCTTATAAACCACCAGCAATGAGAAATGAAACTGTCTCCATTTTATAATAGTGTTGAAATCCTCAGTTTCTAAATTTCACGGCAGAGTACTAAAACTCAATCAAGAAATAAAATGTTATCAAAATGTCAGAGCTACAGCAATTAAAATAAGGTGGTAATGGCACATGAATCAATGAAACCAAACAGTACAGAATTTTTATCCACACACATATGTGAATTCAGTTAGCTGCTAAAATGGCACTTCAAATCAGTGACTAAAGAAAGGACTAGTTAACCCAAACTCATAGAACAAAAAGAAATGCCATAGGATTAACACTTTTAAAAAATTATTAAAAAGTATTAAAAGAGCCCTGGCTGGTTTGGCTCAGTGGATAAAGTGTCAGCCTGCGGACTAAAGGGTCCGAGGTTCAATTCCAGTCAAGGGCACATGCTCAGGTTGTGGGCGCGATCCTCAGTAGGGGGCATGCAGGAGGCAGCCAATCAATGATTCTCTTCATCATTGATGTTTCAATCTCTTTCTCCCTCTCTCTTCCTCTCTAAAATCAATAAAAATATATTTTTTAAAAAGTATTAAAAGAAAACTAGAAAATAGTTTCTTGAAGTAAGACGGCCTTCCCAAACAAGAATCAAAATGAGGTGAAGTACAGAGGATTTTTAGGGCTGTGAAACTACTCTGTTTGATAGTATAATGGTGGATAAATGTCATTTTACACTTGTCTAAAACCACAGAATGGACAAACCAAGAGTGAACCTTAATGTTAACTGTGGATGCTGGGTAATAATGACGTGTCAACAGAGGCTCATCAATTGTATCAAATGTACCTACCGCTCTGGTGGGGGATGTTGATGATAGGAGAAGCTATGCACGTATGGGGCAGGAAGTATATGGGAAATCTCTGTACCTTCTGCTTTGTCTTGCTATGAATTTAAAACTGCTCTAAAAAATAAAGTTTATTCAAATTTTAAAAACAGAGAAAGAACCTCAAAGGAATAAAACAATCAAAAGATTGGCAACTATGACTACCTAGAAATATACAACTTTGTTTTAAAAATCTTTTTCTCAAGTATAAAATATATTTTGGGTGTGAACACACACAAAAAAGAAAAAAGAATAGAAATATATGTATCATATTGGTAACCATCTGTGCAGAGAGAAGGATTAGGGAGGAAGAGAAATGTTCTGTATACAGAACATTCTTATTGCTTGAAGTTTTTATCATTACTACATCTTACTTAGGAAATTATCTTAGCAAAAATTTTTTAAAGAAATAAAATGTAAGACACAATATCATTTAATCCCAGAACAGATATCTATATATATAAAAGCCTAAGCGACCAAACGGTCGACCAGTCGCTATGACACTCACTGACCACCAGGGGGCAGATGCTCAATGCAGGAGCTGCCCCCTGGTGGTCAGTGCACTCCCACAGCCAATCTCCCGAGGCCGGCCAACCTCCCACAGTCCCTCCCCTTGACCGGCCAGCCCTGATCGGCCCCGATCGATGGCCAGGCTGAGGGACCCCACACATGCATGAATTTGTGCACCAGGTCTCTAGTTTAAATATAATATCAAATCTAAAAAACTTTCAAATGGCATGAGAATGTCACTTTTTCCACTGCATTTAATAATTACATGATGTTTAAAGTAGAATTAAAATCTTCATCAGTAGTCAGATATTAACTAGAATGATTATGGTCATTTCACTATATATATGAAATATATATATATATATATATATATATATATATATATATAGAGAGAGAGAGAGAGAGAGAGAGAGAGAGAGAGAGAGAGAGAGAGAGAGAGGAGAATCATTATGTTGTATACCTAAAACTAATATAATGTTATATGTCAATTATACATCAATTTTTTTAAACCTATCAGTGGTAAATCTAATACCTTTGCTTCTTCAAGTTCCTTATTGAGGATATCCACCACAAAACTTTCTCTTTTTCTAGTTGCTCTGCTAGTTGGTCAATTTTAATCAGTTCTTTACGAAGTTGCTCATTGTGGCTCGTTGAATTGTCTATTTGACTGCGTACCACCTCCTCACTATCCAAGAGTTTCCTAACGTATCTTCCAAGCCATGATTTGTCTGGTTGAGATCTTCAATCTGTTATCATTAGAAAGAAAATAATCATATTAAAATATGTCCTTGGCTTCCCTCTGAGAACAAACAGGTGATTGGCATCAGAAAGGCAGGTTTGCTTCCCTGGCAAGGAGACTGAACTATATATCATTTTCTGCTTTATGAATTTTGTGCCATGTGACTATTTTCCCTGTCTGAAAAAATATACTAAAATAAAATCTAAAGGTTTATAGCTATATCTTTAAAGACTATTTAGAGTTTAATTAAAAAAGAACTTAATTACTTTTGATTTTTAACCAAGCTATTAGAAAAATTATCAAATATTTATATCTGTAAAAAAGAAACCAGTCTTAAGATTTCATTTTAATAATTAGTATCATCAATTAGACCTTCCTTATAACTAAATTTCTGCTTGTTACCAAAATATGTTAGCTGTTTAGAAAAGTCCTTTTGAATGCATCAATAACTTACTTGAGTAAGCTAAATACCAAATCAAATATTTGTGACTAATACGGAAGACCACATCTTTCCTTTCCAGCCCACTATCAAACCATCAAGGGATGAAGAAAAGACCTTCCTATCGCAAAGACATCCAAATGCCTTTAAAGGGAAAAATATAGGTACGAGACCCACTGAACAATGATTATACGTCAGGAACTATGCTAAATTCCAAAGATACAAAGCTAGGTTAGGTATCTGCCTTCAGAGAATTTATTGTTTACTTGGGAAAACACCAATAAAATATTTTAAGTGCCATAAAAGAAGTATCTATGAGATAAAGTAATGGCACAGAGATCCTTCTCTATAGTATTTGCTTCTCATTGTGTATTTAACAAACATGTATTGAGCACCTGCTATATTCAATGCACTGTTTTAGTACTCTCTGGAAGATGTAAAAATATGAAAGAAAAAAATCTCAGTCTTTAAGAAGCCATCTAAAATTGCTAAGTCCCTCATCTAATTGTATTCAAATTTATCCACATTAAATTTAGTAAAGCCTCACTTGGAGATGTGGACTTTACCTTGGCCCTGTGTAGGGCCTCATTCACATGCTGCTATTCTGCAGCGTGGTGACGATGGACATGACTGGGCCAATATGCACCCTGGTCACTGTGCCCTGGAGCTTTCCAAAAGCACCCTACCCAGATTGGGAACAGCATGAGGTCAGACAGGAGTGTCCACTGGAAAGGGCTGTCTCCAAGGTCCCTTAGGACAAGAGCCAGAGCCTTAGACTAGCAGTTTCAATTTAAATAAAATCACTCCTCATCCCAAGAATCTGGAAGATCTCAATTTCAGTGAGAAAATACAATCAAGATATGCCAACACAGAGATGACTTAGGTATTACACTTATCTGACAAGGATTTTTAAATCGGCCATCTTATAAATGCTTCAGCAAGTAATTTTGGGCATGCCTCAGACACACAAAAGAAACCAGAAAATCTCAGCAAAGAGCTAAGAGATAAAACAGAGACCTTTTCTAGGTCAGAAAGTTGGAATCACAGGGTATGTAACCTTTTCATATTGGCTTTTTTTTTTTCCACTGAGCAATATGCTTTCAAGGTTCCTTTACATCTTTTTGTGGCTTGATAACTCATTTATTTTTATAGTTCCATTGTATGGATGTACCACAGTTTGTTTATCCATTCGCTTATTGAAGAATAACTTAGTTGTTTCCAAACTTTCCATTCGGCTCTTGTGTTTTAGTAAGCTTCCCGTGACACTGCTCCAGCTAGAAAAGAGGGACGCTGCCTTGACCTGCTGGGTGGGATGGAAGTCCAATTTCTACCTTTGGCTTTCAGGAGCACCTAGGAAAGGTGGGCTCCTTATTACTGCTAGGCGGGGATGGAAGTTCAGGCTCCTCACTGGGCCTCTGCTGATACCACAACAGCTAGGAAGAACAGAGATGCCTCGTTACTGCTCTGACGAGTCCTCCACAGCTACTGTGGGTGCGTGAGCTTACTATTGGGTCGTGGTAAAAGCCCTAACTCTGCATTATGTCTCCTCTGACACCTCTTACTACCAGTTGGGGGTAGATGTGTAGGCTCCCCATGTCGTTTCCACTGGCAGTACGGAGTTGGGAACTTCCCTCACAGCCTTGTGGGCACAAAATTTTTAGTTCTCAGCTCAGCCTTCTTCTTTGATACCTCCTTGTCGGAATGGAGAAGTTGGCAGGGGTTGGGGAGGACTATGAGGTGCAGCTGGAGCTCCTTATTACAGCCTGTTTCCTTACTTAGCCCTTGCTGGCAGGAATAGTTTTTTCCATTGTGTTGCTTAGGGCAGGCAGTTATTGTCTAAAACTAGTCTGCCTTGCTAGGCTGTCCCTTGCCGAGTCCTTTGGCTAAAGAAAAAGACAGCTTTTCTGATATCTTTCTTTGTCTGCACCTATTGTTTTGAGTGCCAGTTTTTCCAGCACTCTGTCTGGACTATATGGAGCAAAAAGAAAATCCAGGAACTCACTAATGTGTCATTCATTGTGTGTTGAGGTCCCTAGCCAGACTTTCTTCTTCTTACCTCTCACTGTAATGTTTGTTTAATACATAATGTTCACGGTTTTTAGCTGTACTTAGTAGGGAAAAATAAGTCTACTCTTTCTTCCTAGAAGAAGCCGTTTCCTTAAATGGCATGTATTAAGAGCTACACCACAGATCAGGCACCAGGAGAAGAGAAACAATTCCGAACTTGCAGTTCAGAGAACTGGGTTCAAATCCTAGCTAACTTGGGAGTGCAGAGGAATCCTAGCTCTATCGCTCATTACTCCAGTATCATAATTCTTTAACCTCTTGGAACTTCAGCTTCCATGTCTGTAAAAACAGAAGTAGCATCACTGTTTCACAAGGCTGGGATGAAGTAAGATTATGTACTTGAAAGCACCTAATATAACACTTGGCACATAGTTTGCACTCACTGACTCTGAATCTATGTGTATCAAAATGGTTAAGATAAAAATGAAGTTATTTTAGACCTATAAAAAATCATAAAACTAGCACTGAATTAATATTTATTCTCCTTAATTTAAAATACACCCGAGTCCAAATTAATTCCGAGAAATACATATATAAATTAAATGTAACCTGTAATTTCAGTGTAGAGATGAATTTATCTTGATTCCTGACTTCTTGTTCTAGCCTGAGAGTATTCTGGTGTTTTACAGTTTCAGAAACTGGAGTCCCTAGATCAAAATCATGTTCTTTGTTGGTAACCTAGTGGAAAGAATGGGCATAATACTGAGGCACACAGTTAAGGAAGGCCTGGGGCGGGGGACAGGGGCAGTCTAGAAGAGGTCAATTGGGGGGTGGGAGGAAGGGGGACATGAATTACTTTCAACAATAGAGATTAAAATAAATAAATAAAATATATTTAATGTAAAAATAAAACAACCTTGTGGTTTCTCACAAGTTTTAAAAATTAACAATATTCTTAGATATATTTTCAATTGTTTTTAACCTTGTCACACCAGCAAAGAAGATTTCAGCAAGCTTTACTTACTTAAAATTTTGTTATAAAACTTTTTTTGTGTGCTTTTCAAATATAAAACTATAATATTAAACATGCGTTTAAAAAAATACATACCCCATCCCATCCTCTTGGTAATCACTCTACTAAGGAAATACTGGGTCAGCAGCAAATTAAATAGTCTACCGCTAGGCCTGTGTTTTCCAATATGGTCACCATTCACTATCTATTTATTCTTGCTTTTGTATACTAACAAAAATGTTTGCTACCCATATCACAAAGGGCTGACTTCCCTAATATATAAATAAATCCTAAAATAAAAAAGGAAAAGAAATACCCTAGTAGAAAAATTGGCAAAGATATGTATATTTCATATATATGGATTTTAAATCGATTTAAAAATATTCAATCTCACCATTTAGAAGAATACAAATTAAAACAACACTGAATACCATATTTTAATCGTCACTATTGGCAAAGATAAAATAGTTGGGTATATAACAGCATTCTTATATATCCCTGGTGGCAGCGTAAATTAACACAATATTTATGGAGAAGTGGGGCTCATTTCAGGGGCACAAGGGTGGTTCAACATATGCAAATCAATCAATGTAATATACCACATTAACAAAAGGAAGGATATAAAACATATGATCTTATCCAAAGATGCAGAAAAAGCATTTGGTAAGATACAATATCCATTTAGCCCGACACACACATGGAGTAAAGATAGTCGCTTCAATAAATGGTGCTGGTGCCCAGCCAGTGTAGCTCAATGGTTGAGCATTGACCTATGAACTAGGAGGTTGCAGTTCAATTCCAGGTTTGGGTACATGACTGGATTGCAGGCTCAGTCCCAGTGTGGGCATGCAGGAGGCAGCCAAAAGATAATTCTCTTTCATCACTGATGTTTCTTTCTCTTTCTCTCTCTCTCTCTCTCTCTCTCTCTCTCTCTCTCTCTCTCTCTCTCCCCTTTCCGTTTTTCTGTGAAATCAACAAAAGTATTTTTTTTAATTAAAAATAAGTAAATAAATGGTGCTGGGAAAACTGGAAGGCCACATGCAAATGAATGAAACTGGATTACAGTTTGTCCCTGTGTACAAAAATTAATTCAAAATGCATCCAAGTCCTAAATATAAGACCCAAATAATAAGTTATAGGGAAGAAAATATAGGTACCAAACTTATGGACCTTGGTCATAGAGAACATTTTATGAACTTGACCCCAAAAGCAAGAGAAGGAAAGGCAAAAATAAATGAATGGGACTGTATTAAACTAAAAAGCTTCTGCACAGCCAAAGAAACTGACAACAAAACAAAGAGGCAGCCCACCAGATGGAGATGATATTTGCAAATAGTAGCTCTGACAAAGGTTTAATTTCCAAAATATATAAAGAACTAATAAAACTCAATACCAAACCATCCAATCAAAAAATGGGCAGAGGAGCTAAAAATGTACACCTCTCCCAAGAAGACATATGAACAGCCAATCCTATATAATAAAAGCCTAATATTCTAAGAGATCGACTGTTCATTCGATGTTCAACTAGTCGCTATGACATGCACTGACCACCAGTGGGGCAGACGCTCTGACCAGTAGGTTAGCTTGCTGCTGGGGTCCAGCCAGTTGGGACTGGGTGAGAAAGACCAGTCACGCCCTGGAGCCCTCCCTTGGTCCCTCCCTGGCCCCAATCAGGCACTGGTGGGGTCCCTTGCAATCCGGAACCCCTTAGGGGATGTCAGAGAGCTGGTTTTGGCCTGATCCCCGCAGACCAGGCCAAGGGACCTCACTGGTGCATGAATCCATGCACCAGGCCTCTAGTAGATATATAAAAGGATGTTCAACCTCAGTGACAATTAGGGAAATGCAAATCAAAACTACAATGAGATACCACCTCATACCTGTTATATTGGCCATTATCAACAAGACAAGCAATAATAAGTGTTGGAGAGGTTGTGAGAAAAAGCGAACTCTCATTCACTGCTGGTGGGAATGTAGACTGGTACGACCACTATGCAAAGCAGTCTGGCGATTCCTCAAAAAATTGAGAATAGAGCTACCATATGACCCAGCAATTCCTCTCCTGGGTATATATCCGAAATCCTCAAAATCGTTTATGCGCAAAGATATATGCACCCTTATGTCCATTGCAGCATTATTTACTGTAGCCAAGACATGGAAATCAATAAAGTGTCCTGTGATAGAGGAGTGGAGAAAGATGTGGTACATATACACAGTGGAACGCTCCTCAGCCATAAGAAAGGATGAAATATCGCATGTGCAACAACATGAATGGACCTTGAGAACATTAAGCTAAGTGAAATAAGTCAGACAGCAAAAGCTGACTTCACTCATATGTGGGATGTAAAATGGACACTTGTGAACATAAAGAGCAGTGTGGTGGTTGCTGGAGGGAAGGAGGTAGAGGGGGAAGGAGATCCCAGTATACGCTGACAGGAGAAGATTTGACTCTGGGTGGTGGGTGTTAGGCATTCTTGTGCTCCATTATACACGGCTTGGCAAGAGCCCCTCCCGGTGATTTTCCTGTTATTCTCATTAGAGGTTTCATGATTAACAGCCTTCAGTTTCCTGTAAACTGCCTCACCCACTTTCCAGTGGACCATCTACACCTGACCCCCAACTGCACCTAGTCTGACCTTTACAGGAGACATAAATACCCTGCTCCCCCTACCCTGCCCCACTGATGCCATTTTGGTCTCAGCTCTCCCGCTAGCAGATGTTAACAATAAATGTATAAGTCTTTACCCCTTTCGGCCTCGTGCATTCTTCCCTCGGCCACTCTAACAGTGGGCACATGGTGCAATAGACAGATCCTGTAACAGAAACCCACACCTGAAACCTGTATGTTCATGTTGACCAATGGCTCCCTAATAAATTTAATTAAAAAAAAGTCGAATAAAGGAACACAATGCAAAGAAATACTTAATAAAATTCCATTTATATAAAGTTCAGAAACAAGCCAAACTAGAATGTGCATGTTCACATACAAAGAGGGAAGAACTATAAGGAAAAGCGAGGAAGTGCCTATCAGAGTGCCTGCATCTGGGGAGAAGGGCGTGTGATGAGAAAAGGGAATAAATGATACCTGCTCTAACTGCTTCTGTATCTGGAGTACTTTAAAGCAAATTACCTAAAACAAACTGTACTAAGCAACTAAAAAGAAGACGGAGAGTCCAGAAAATCTCTACAACTAATTATATGCTGGTCTAAAGCAATGATTTTTTTTTTCATAAAATAAAATAAGATATACCTGGGAAGCTGCCATTCAATAATGTCATCGAAGTTTATTATTAAATATTAATAATAAATTAATATTTCATTGATGTACCTTTTGAATTATCTCCCACCAATTAAGACCGATTTAGTTCATTCATTAATTAAAATGCAAACAAAAATCAGTTTTATCCTGGAGGCAGATTTGAATAGCGTGACATATATATTATAACTAACCTATTTTCTTCTACATAAAATCGCATGTTATTTTATTTCCTTACAGGAATTACACACACACACAGTGTAGTTGAAATGCCAGTAGAGGACATTTAAAACACCGAATACTCTGAGATATAAAGGCATGCATGGAACAAGGAAAACTCCAGGATGCCGTCATCTTTGCAAACTTTTCCTGAAGCCGCGAGTCTTGACTATTTAAAGGGGAAAAAAGGTATTCCTACACGTATTTAGGTATCAATTTGTCTCAGCTATTTTTTCAAACAAAAGCCAGCTTACCCTGCCTTTCCTGTGTACAATTTCTACTGAAATTATATGAGGTTTTCATGCAAATGCCTTTGTAATCTCGGCTCTACCTCCCAAGGTCTTATAGGGGTCAGGATAAACCAGGTTGAACTCACAAATCTGATTTGCAAATTCCTCTGCTCCTCTCCCGAGCGTTTCTAAACCGAAGAGTCCCGGTCTCTCACCCTCCACCCCAACATCCGAGCGGAGAGCTTGTGGAAGAAGCGAAGCGGTCACCATAGGAACTGGGCTCAATGCTAAACCCCCAAGAAAGGGCAACAGGAGCAGTTTGCTCCCGGAGGGCTTCCCCGGCCCGCAACTCTGCTGGCAACCGCCCTCACCGCAGCTCTAGCAGTGAATGCCTACCTCGGCGTCACCCTCCGCTCCCGACCCCCGCCACACACCCCCTCTGGCAGCTGCCCTCTCAGGGGCCTTCCGGCCCAGAGGCTGCTTTACGCCCACGGGCGCCTCACCGCGGCTTCTGCCGGGAGCTCCAAATTCACCCCCGCAGTCTCTGCCAGCCGTCCTCGGAGCTCCACCCGCGACTGCCAGGCTCCGCCTCCGCCTGGGATCCAGATCCCACCCATCTCCATCCTCTGCCCTCTCCACCCGAAATCGACCCGGCCCCGCCCCGCCCCGGTGCAGGTGGAGGAGGACAGGACCCAGCGAGAAGCGGGCGGGGGCGGTTAGCCGCGGCCGGCGCCGCCCCTCTGCCCCGCCTTCACGCTCTACCTGAGCAGGGCTTGTCCTCCGCCTCTAATCGTTCCCTCCGTCTCAGAGCCGCGGGCCCACAGTCCCTGTGCGCACGCGTACCGGGCTCCACCCTCCCTCTCGTGGGGACTACGAGACCTGCGCGCGCACCCACGCACATAGCTACGCGTGGACCCACTTTCCAGTCCTCCCAGGTGCCGAGGCAAGGCCTTTTCCCGGTCCAGCCTAGCCGCGCAGGCTCACGCCCGCGCAGAGCCGCTACGTCCCCCGCCCCCCAGCGTCCCGTCTCCTAGTAACCAGACGCTAACTCCTTTCCATCACTTAGTTCTTAATACTGTACTCGCGGCGGCCACCGCGCAGGCAGGGACGCGCATGCGCCGGCCTGTGCGTCCTTGGGCCACCTTCCCAAAGCTCTGGAACACCTGCTTCCTTGATGCTCCAGCTTTGAACCACTTTTCCCAGAGATCAAGCACCGCTCGGGACCCACGTTCAGTGAACTCGATATTCCCCAGAGCTGCTCTGGGGCGCTGGGAGGTTAGCGCGCTCTCCTGCCGCTGTCGGGTGGTTTGGGGAAGCCTCCCAGGTCGGGTCCTGCAGCAGCACCCAGGGAAGGAGCCGGCCTGTTTGGTGAGCACCGGTGGCCTGCAGTATTGGGAGCCTGCAGACCCGCGGCCCCGGTCAGCCTTGCACGGTCCACTCAGAGTTGAATCGGGAGCCCAGCTTGGAAAAAAAAAAAATGTCTTTATGTTTCTTAATGTTGAATATGCCCCACCTTTCTCAAATAACCCGCAGGTTTCTGAACTTTAATGGTGGCTTTATCTCCCTGTCTTTTCCACAGATGAAATAGATAACTAGGTTTTTAAAGCTGTGCTCTGATTATCTTGATTTAGTATTGGCCTGTGTATTTCAAAAGTAATCTCACATTTGAAGAGACTAACAGTTCCTGTTTTTGCCAGGTAAGTACTCATTTCTTTCCATTATATATTATTGCAGAGCATAAACAAACTTTATGTTAGAACAAATTTCTTCATAGAAGTACATTTAAATAAGTGCCATATATTTTTTTCATTCTCTGCTCTGACTTTTTTGATCATGTGTGCTGTTACATTTTCTCATATTTTGTAGCATTTATTTTGCCATGTCGTATACTTTGTAAGTATAGCAAGATAAAAAAATTTAAATTGAGTGTTGCTGCTATTTTAAAGAAGTCAGAGGTCCCAAGAGGTACGTTTTCTCTGAATATATAATTATACCTAATTAAGGAAATAATGTAGAGAAAAGATCACTTTATGGTCAAACCAGGATGTAAAGATTTTCCTTTAAAAAAAAAATATTAAGGACTACTAATTTCTTCCCCAGCCCAAGAAAGTAAAAATATTCTTCCCTCAATGAAAAACCAGAGTGGTCAGTGCTCCATCCTGCCCCAATTAACCCTTTCACAGTACCTCTGCGCTCTTCCTTCTGACACACTCCACTGCAATGCTAAGGTCTGAGTTTTCTATTCCCTTAGTTTCTCTATCATTTCACAAACTTTACTAAGAAAAATCGATATGTTGCCTTTTTTTGTTCCGGCCCCTGGTCGCCTAAAAAAAAAAAACAAAACAAAACTGGAGGCTCCAATTGCACATATGTTAAGCTGCTTGATGCTCTGTGTATTGTTTTTTAATAAGGTAGTTTCTATGATATATATTCAAGTTCACTGTTCTTTCCTTTGGCGGTATTAATCCCATCCACAATGGGATTTTTTTCACATCAAGTATCTTTTCATTTAGTAACTTCCATTTCTTACCTCACCATGCTCACACTTTGCTCTACCTTCTTGGAAATGTGGAATATACTGTATATTAACATAGCTGTTAAGGTCCTTGCATACTAATTCTATCATTTGTGTCATTCCTAGGTGTTTCTGTCAACTAATTTTTTCTCCTATATATTGCTCATATTTTTATGCTTGTTTCCATAGCTCATAACTTTTTATTGCCTACCAGACATTGCAGATTTTACATTGTTAGGTGCTGGAGGTTTTTGTGTTTTAAGTATATTTAGGCTTTGTTATATGAGATGCTGTAAGTTTACTTGGAAACAGTTTGATCCTTTAGAGCTGCCCTATCGAAAATAGGAACCACTAGCTACAAGTGCCTATTTGAATTTATGCCAATAAAGTTAAGTAGAAGTTAAACTTTAATTCCTCATTTGTATTATGTACATTTCAAATGTACACACGCAGCTACTGGCTACTATATTGGATAAGCATTGAAAATAGTTCTATTGGACACTGCTGCTTTAGAAGCTTGCTTTTAAGCTGTTAGGTCCAAAACAGTCTTTACCTAGGGCTGTTTTGGCTCCCTTACAAAACCAATATCTTTGTGAGGAATCTATGCAGTGCTCCATCCAGTCTGTCTGGTGGGCATCTTTCATGTTATTGGACAGCAATAATCTTTGGATTAACTTCCTTGGTTAATTTCTAAGTATTTTGTTATTGTATTTATGCCACTGTAAAGGATTTTTTTATTTTATTGATTTCAGAGAGGAAGGGAGGAGATAGAAACATCAATGATGAGAATCATTGATTAGCTGCCTCCTGCATGCCCCACACTGGGAATCAAGCCTGCAACCCGGGCATGTGCCCTTGGCCAGAATCAAACCTGGGACCCTTCAGTCTGCAGGCCAAAGCTCTATCCACTGAGCCAAACCAGCTAGGGCTGAAATTGTTTTTATTGATTTCCTTTTCAGGTTCATTGTTAGTGTATAGAAATACAACTGGTTTTTGTTAACCATTTTTTAACCATGTTAACTTTGTATCCTACTACTTTGCTGAATTCATTTATTAGTTCTAACAGTTTTTTGTGTGTAGAATCTTTAGTTTTCTACATATAAGATCAAATTATCTGTGAAGACAGATAATTTTATTTCATCCTTTCCGATTAGTATGTCTTTTATTTCTTTCTGCTAGAACTTCCAGTATTATGTTGCATAGAAGTGGCAAAAGTGGGCATCCTTGCCTTATTCCTGATTTTAGAGGAAACACTTTCTCCATTGAATATGATATTGGCTATGACTTTTTCACATGTGTTTTTTTTTTAGTTTCCTTCTTTTTCCAGTGTGTTAAGTGTTTTTTTCATGAAAGGGATGCTGACTTTTGTAAATGCTTTTTCTGCATCAAATGAAACTACCATGTGGCTCTTTTTCTTTATTCTGTAGTGTGGTGCATTATATTAATCGATTTTCATATGTTGAATCATACTTTTATTCTAGGAATAAATCCCACTTGGTCATGATATATAACCCTTTTAATATGCTGTTGTATTTGGTTTGCTAGTATTTTGTTGAGGATTTTGCATCAATGTCCATAAGGGATATTGGTCTGTAGTATTCTTGCACTGTGTTTGCCTGGCTTTGGTATCAGGGTAATGCTGGCCTCTTAGAATGAGTTACTAGTAGAAAGTGTTCCCTCCTCTTTAATTTTTTGGAAAGAGTTTGAGAAAGATTGGTATGATTTATTCTTTAAATGTTACAATAGCATAAAAAGAAAAGCTTTCCTTTGTTTAGAGTTTTTATTATTATTATTATTAATTCAATCTCCTTAGTAGTCATAGGTCTATTTAGATTTTCTTTTTTTATATATATTTTTATTGATTTGAGACGAAAGGCAAGGGAGAAATATTAACACCAATGATGAGAGAGAATCACTGATCAGCTGCCTCCTGCATGCTCGCCACAGGGGATCGAGCCCACAACCTGGGCATGTGCCCTGATTGGCAATTGAACCTTGACCTCCTGGTTCACGGGTCGATGCTCAACCACTGAGCTACTCCACCTAGGCAGATTTCCCATTTCTTCATGACTTCATCTTGGTAGGTTTTGTGTTTCTAGGAATTTGTCCATTTCATCTAGGATATACAATTTTGTGGCATGTATTTATTCATAGCACTCTCTTATAATGCTTATTTCTGTACAATTAGTAGTAAAGTCCCCAACCTTACATTTCTGATGTCATTTGAAACCACTTTTGTTTCAAAGATTTTATTTTTTCTATTATTTTTCTCGTGTCTATTTCATTTATCTCTGCTCTGATCTCTATTATTTAATTCCTTCTGTTAACTGTGGATTTAGTTTGTTCTTTTTCTAGTTCCTTAAGTTGTAAAGTTAGGTTGTTAATTTGAGGTCTTTCTTGTTTGTTTAAGGTGTTTATAGCTATAAATTTCCCAATTAGCACTGATTTTGCAGCATCCCATGAATTTTTATGTTGCATTTTTATTTCATTTCATCTGTACATATTTTCTAATTTCCCTTGTGATTTATTTGATCCATTGGTTGTTTCAGAGTGTACTGTTTAATTTCCACAGATTTGTGGATTTTCCTGTTTTACTTCTGTTGTTGATTTCTCACTTCATCCCACTGTAATCAGAGAAGACACTTTGTATATCTATCTTTTAAAATCTATTGAAAGCCATATTGTAGCCTAAAACGTGGTCCATCCTGGAAAATGTCCCATGTGTATTGAGAAGAATGTGTATGCTGTTGTTGTTGAGTGGAATGTTCTATATATGTTGGTAAATCTACTTGTTTTAATTTGTTTTCATATTTTCTTGTATTCTGTCTGGTTGTTCCATTAAGAGTTGAATACTGAAGTTTCCAACTATTAGTGCAGAACTATCTCTCCCTTCAGTTCTGTCTGTTTTTGCCTCATATATTTTGATGGTGTGTTATTATTTAGTAAATGTTTACAATTGTTTAGCTATCTTTATTTTTTTAGAGAATAACTAGCGAAGTGTTTGGACTTCAGTAATTATTTCTTTAACCCATTAATAATTAAAATTTTTGACAGCAAGAATGATAGAAAGGGCTAAGTAGAGAAGTTCTATTTCCTGAAAGGTGCTGAAACATAAAATCTGATCAATTCTTTTTTAAAACACTTTCAAAGAATCTATAGAATCTGTGATCCCTCCCACAGAGAAAAAGTTAACACTGAGATGTAGCAGTGTTTTACTTTATATTTTTGGATCCACCACCATGACATTCCATTAACACAAACAGTGCCATGATGTTGGTTGACATTCCCACTGTATTCACTTGTTTCCATTTTTTTTTCCTCAAGCGCTCAAGTTGAAGCAATCAAGTTGAAGAAACATTTCCACTACTATATTTATTCAGCTGTTCCAATGGGATTTTCTGTTAGTAAATCTGCTACTCAGGTATCTGCTATGTGTATGGATGCAAAAGTGGATGATCACTTAATGCAAGGGACCGAGAAAAGCAAGTTGGAACCAGTGACTCAGTTATTTCAAAACACTAAGAAAATAAGATTAGAAGACACAAACCAAGAAAACCTTACAAGATATAAAGAGACCGGCACAGGATCTCTTTCCGAGAAAGCCTTGGGTTCTGTAGTTAATGTTAAAGAAAGTGATGGAATAGAAATGACAGATGTGGAATGAAGGTATTTGTACATATTACCACAGAAATCAAAACTTGCTTTTGACTTAAGAGGGCATATTGATTGAGAACTTAACCTCAATAGGAAAACCTAACAAAATGAAGGAAGATTATTGCTTTTCCCCCCCCACTGTTTATAAATCACCTTAGACTATATTTTTTGATGACACATACTCAAAATAGTTGCTTTAGGGAGAGAAAGCTTTCCAAAATGCAAAGTAGATTTCTCTGGTATTCTATCCTTGTCAAAGCCAGAGTTTTGACTAAAAGTATTTAAATGGCACTAAAACATATTAATGATAAAGTATTTAACTAGTAATCAAAAAACACAAAACAGTGCCCAAACAATTTGACATCATTATGTCACACTATTTCTTGTGTGCCAATTTTGTATGTTATATTTCCAGTTTGGGATTTTGCTTGAGGGGACTTTATCTTTCTACATTTTTGCATTTCTGTTATATAAAAGTTCACTCTAGATAATCTATGCAAAAAAAATCCCACAGTAAATTGCATACTTTGAAAAGCATTTCACATTTTAAATCATCTTTTTAAACTGTTTTTATTTCTTCCACATCAAATTCATTTCAGAGTTACAACATAGTTATTTCAAAGTGTAGTAGTTTATCTTACAGTGACTACTATTTTATACCACCAATATTTAATATAAGGAAATAGCCTTAAAATTATTGTTCAGTATATATCATTTTGCTATTCTTATTGAAATATGTAGTAGTTTGAAATGGCAGTATTATCTCAAATAATGCTAGATGAAATTAAAACCATTTTGTGTCTGGACATATAATGAGTTGTAACTCTTTATATTATGTGTGTTTTGAACATTTACCTATATTTTAATATTTAATGACTATCTCTAATGCCCAATTGAGAAATATCCTTCATATTCTCAAAAAACAAACAAAAGGAAAAGGCTTCTTTAAGGGGAAGCAATATTTTATAAATTAAACAGCACTAAACCAAGAGTATAAAAAAAGATGTTGAATGGGATATGATCAATAAGATGATGCTTTTTATCATTTACAGAACCTAATTCTTTGGGAGAGAAAAAATACACAAATCATTCATTTGTTCACCTAACCTGAATTGTTTGAGAGAAAAAATACACAAACCATTCACTTGTTCACCTGACCTGGCACTGTACTCGGTGCTGGGGATACAGTGGTGAGTAAAATAGGTACTGCCTTTATAGTGTTTACTGTCTGGCTACAGAGAAGATAGAACATCAGATAGTAAATATATAAGATACAACTTGTGATGTGCCAAGAAGAAAAAGTAAAATGTTCAGAGAGATAGATGAGGAAACATAACACATAAACTTGATTTTTAATAATGGCATAGAAAGGCTTCTCTGAGGACATGGTAGGCATAGCTTTTACAGGGACATGGTTGTCTAAGTGAGATGATGGTGATGACTGAGGTGTTAAGAAGGGTATAGAGTTCAGGTGAAGTTTGGGAGATGTACTGATGGTTTAAAAGTGGGGAGTGAAGAAAAAGAAGGAGTTTCTAGCAAAAAAGGCTAAATGCATGGAGGTTCCTGGGGGAAGGGTATGTTCAGGGGCACAGTTTTTGGACATCCCGGGTTTGCAAGGCAAGTATGTATGTATGAAGCTAAACATAAACATTTTGAAGTTGTATACAGAAATGCTATTTAAAGTCATAGGAATGAATGATATTGCTTAAGGTGAATGAATAGTTTGAGATCAAGTCCTGAAAAACTCCAACATTTAGGAGCTGGTCAGCGCCAGGGGAGCTGGCAAAGGGGACTGAGAGTTGGCAGTGAGGCTGTTGGAAAACCAAGACGGGCTAATGTCAAGATTGCCCACAGGAGTCGTTAAGGTGGAGGTAGTCAACTGAAAGGTTAGATGAGGGCTGAAAAGTCCATTGGATCTAGCAACATGTCACCAGTGACCTTAGCAAAACCACTTTAAAAAAACAAAAAAAGGGACTTCACTCAGGCATTTACAGAGTGGTGTTCCACGTCCACAAATGTC
This sequence comes from Ia io, assembly GCA_025583905.1. Taxonomy (NCBI): domain Eukaryota; kingdom Metazoa; phylum Chordata; class Mammalia; order Chiroptera; family Vespertilionidae; genus Ia; species Ia io. The sequence goes on from JAJQQW010000022.1 coordinate 10,465,870, forward strand.
CAACAGGACATTTGATATCTGTATTGGATGTTGAATTTGGGATGATCTTTCGATGTGTGTGATGCCCCATGCCCTGCAGGATGTCAAATGTCATAGCACACCCAGTCATTGAGACAACAAAAAATACAAGCATTAATTACCCTCATTGAGAACCACTGCTACTAAGACTTCATAAAATTGGGATCCCCACATCCCATCCAAGCCATAAATTTAGCACACCGGGGAAGGGAAATTCCCAGACTTCCTGAAAGGGGTGCAATGGGACAAGTTTCATCAGAACAACAGCGTCACTTGGGTGTTTTGTTTTGGGGGAGACTTCTCTAAGTGGAATCCTCAAGTAAGCACTTTTTGGAGTTTTATTGTTTCTGATAAGTAAATTTTCCATATTAAAAAACAAAGATGCAGTACAGTCTTCTTTTAAAGGCAATGTCTTTCCCAACTGATTTTAGTTTCCTCGCCTCCCAAGTGGAGTTCCCTCCTTTGGGGCTGTGGGGAGCAGACCCGTTAGGGACCCGGTGCAATGCCTGAACTGAAAGCTGTGAAAGCACTTACTTGTTGGCACCGGGCCTGGCGTGTGTGTGACCTGGATGCCCTGGGTTTCTGGCGGCCTTGCCCAGACTCGCCCACGAAGCGCCCGCTCCCGCCAGACACGGCCGCCCCTCCCACCTTCGCTCCGATGGTGACGCAGTGCGTGTCCATCAGAGCTGTCGGCTCTACGGTTAGGTCGTGCCCGCGTCCTGGCCTCTAACCCGGTGTGGCGCTGCCTCGGCCACTCCCAAGGTCCCTCAGAAGTCCTCCCGGGTCACCCAGACCCGCCCGGACCGCGCAGGGGGCGCGTGAAGCCCAGCTCTTCTCGGTACTTCCGGTGGCTCTTAGCGCTACTTCCGGGGCGGGGCGGGGTCCGCGGTGCGCGCGGCCTGCCCGCCGGGGAGACGGCCCTGCTGGGTACCCAGCGCGAACCCGAGCAACTAGAAGCGGCAGGTGGGATATCCCGGCCGGCCGCGTGGTTCTGGGGGGCCGCTAGCCGGGGCGGGCGGGAAGGTGGGAGCCCCCCAGGCCGGGATCCGCGCGCTGGTGCCGGAGGCGCTGCAGTGTGCGCTCAGCCCCTGGGAGTAGTGTCGGCTCCACGGTTGGAAAAGGTTTCTCCCCACTGTCGGAGGGTAAAAGCTGAAACGTGTTGGGTGCCATCCCACCGAGTCGGAAAGGCGAAATAAAACGTGCACACGGACCGTCCTGAGACTGGGGGTCAGGGACGCACGGTCAGAAATGGCAGAAGAACGCGGAGAGGTGTTCTGAAGGCGCTGGGCCTGCCTAGGTGGATGAGGGGGACGGTTACTGCTTGCTTTCTGTTTGGTGATGAAAGGAAGCATGTTTGGCAATACAGAGTGTCCCCTGCAACATGGAAATAAGATTCTCCTCCGAGGAAAAACTATAAAACTCGTCATTACAAAGTGAGAGTAGAGATAAGCAAAGTTAGTTGAAAGTAACCAGGCCTTCAAGACTTGATTATATCCTGATGATGAAAGAAAGTATCCTTCAGTCGGAGCACCTGTCCGCTACTGAAGATGGAGTGAAAGAGAGGGGCACCTTCGCAGTGAAACCAAGCCTACGGGAGAGGGAGGATGGCCTGGTTTTAGTCGAGGCATCTCTCCAGAGCCTAGGAGTTGAGAATGTGATTTCCAGAGGGCCTATCGGACCAGGGGTCCTCAAACTTTTTAAACAGGGGGCCTGTCCCTCAGACCGTTGGAGGGCCGGACTATAGTTTAAAAAAAAACTATGAACAAATTCCTATGCACACGGCACATATCTTATTTTGAAGTAAAAAAAACAAAACGGCAAAAACACCCGCATGTGGCCCGTGGGCCGTAGTTTGAGGACGCCTGGATCCCATCAGACATTGAAATCACATAACTCACTCCTTTTATTCGGATTCTATATTCACCAAGCAAAATTATGATAGGAGAGGCTGATCTGAATATCCGTTTGGCAGTCTACAGTTCTCTTTGTAAATAATAAATAGGATTTCAAGTTGTGTGTGTATTTCAGACATCCCTTTGTTTCCACTTTTTCTCACTCTGATTCTTATCCTTCAGGGCTCAGTTAAGATGTTACATCCTCACAGGGGACGCCTGTTTGTGTTCAGTTGCCTAGAACAGTTTCTGGCACATAGGCGCTCCGCCTAACTCCCTCAGCTCTCTCAATCCTTGCTCACATGTCACTTTTTCAAGTTTTTGTTTGTTTCTTTGTTGTTGTTGTTTTGTTTTATTCTCTCTTTTTCCAAATGTCACTTTTTAAAGTTTTTGTTTGTGTTGTTATTGTTGTTTTGTTTTATTCTCTCTTTTTCCAAATGAAGCTAAGCCTGCAAACCTATTTAAATAATCAGCCCAGTTCTCCTTACATATACAGTCTTCCCTTTCCAAGCCTTACTTTTTCTTTTTTCCTTTAGTCCTATTCACTCTTATTTACTTGGTTCACTAATGAACCCCACATGTCAAGACCAATGCCTGTCCTATAGTAGATGCCACTTACCAAGTGTTACAGATTCTCTATGCTTAAATTTCTAGGGTGTGTCTCTGATGTATAAATCTGATCTTCTTGTTTTCTTAAAACTCTTCAGCACCTCCTCCATGGCCCTCAGGATTAAGTTATGCATTTAACACAAATTTCAAGTCTCTTCCTTATCTGATCTCTACTTCTCCGGCCTCCTATCTCTTGCAACGCACCTGTCTTGCACTCTTCCCCCCACCCCCCACCATTGATTATTAGAGAGAGTGGAAGGGAGGAGGAGAGACAGAGAGAGAAACATCGATGTCGATTGGTTGCCTCCCGAATGTGCCCCGACCAGAGCCAGGGATTGAGCCTGCAACCGAGGTACATGCCCTTGACTGGAATCGAACCCAGGACCCTTCAGTCTGAGGGCCACTGCTCTATCCACTGAGCCAAACCAGCTAGGGCTCTTGCACTCTTAAGTACCATCTTGTACATCTTAAATGTAAGCCAATGAAATTCAATTCTTTGAATTCTTTGAATGGGTCTTTTTTCCCTCCAGGCTGTTATACTTGGTTGTAATACTTTTCCTTATATATCTCAGCTTCAATGTCACTTCCACAAATTTGATGAATACATAGCCCTATGACACTACTAGAGGCCTAGTGCATGAAATTCCGTGCACAGGTAGGGTTCCTAGTGGCTGCCGCCTGGGGCCTTCCTTCGTTCTGCACAGCCCTCTGGTGGTCAGCACACATCATAGCGAGTGATCAAACTCCCGGTTGGTCAAACTCCCAGGGGGACACTTTGCATATTAGGTTTTTATATGGATAGATTTTAATCATTGTCTTAATTGCTTTTTAGTATCCCCCTTTAGATTTTGAGTTCTTGGAAGATAAGAACCACAGTATGACTTTAAATGTCTCTCATATTCATCCCCTTCTTTATGTCTGCTACCCTAGTTCAGGCCCTCATTATCTCTAACTTGGATAACTGCAGGAGTCTATTAACTGGTCTCCCTACCTGTGATCTAGCTTTTCTTTAATCCATGTTCAACACTGCTGGCAGTGGTAGTTTTGTTTAATGCCTGGCTTAACCCCTGCCTGCTTAAAACACTTCAATAAATCCCAGCTGCTTTGAGAAAAAGTCCAAATGTTTAGGATCACATGAATTTGCCTCCTCCCTTCCTCTATTCCCTTACTGCCTTGTGCCTAGTAGGCACTCCATAAATATTGGTTGAGTGCATGAGGGACTATATCAAACTCAGTCAAACAGAACCAAGAACGAGGGTTTAACCAAAGAAGTGCAGTCTGGCTGCAGGGACTTCCCAAGGCAACGTAGCCATGGACGTCAGTAGAGCCAGAAGACTAGAAGTGTAAGTCTGTCCCTGGGGAGGGTGTCTCCAAAACATGCCTTACTATTAGATGACTCCTTGTCTTTTTATGTCTGGAATATGTTACTCCCATCCACTTGGTAAACACCAACAGATTTCAAGACAGTTCAAGTATTCCTTCCTCTATTAAACTATCCTGTTCTCTCTGGTGTAAATTGACTCAACTTTTCTGTAGCATAATTTATCAAAATATATTAAGAGTGATGAAAATCTGAAACTCTTTAACTTGGGAATTGTGTTTCTAGGACATTACTTAACTACAAAAGACTTTGGCCTACTTTTGGACATTAATAATTCGTTCTATCCCAGTTCTTTAACCTAAAGAAAAATTACGCCATCCTAAGAAACAGAATTGGGACAGAATGGTTTCTTTACAACCATAACTAGTCAAAATATTTCATTGGTATAACTAGTATTTTCAGCCCATTGCCACTAATATTTAATCAGCACTGCTAAAAAAAAAATAGTGTCCAAACATAATAAAGCTAGAGGCCTGGTGCATGGATTCATGCACAGGTGGGGTCCCTCAGCCTGGTCTGCAGGGATCAGACTGAAACCGGCTCTCCGACATTCCTCCAGGGGTCCCAGATTGCGAGAGCACGGTTCTCAGGTGACGCACCTCAGAATCAGGCTTCCTCCTTTCTGATTCTGGGTGCATCACCCAAGAACCACAGCTGCCAAGTCACTGCAGCTCAGCAGCTCCTGCATTGAGTGTCTGTCCCCGGTGGTCATTGCTACCGGCCGGTCGGCCTGTCCCTTAGGCTTTTATATATATAGATTATTCCATATAGCCTGCTAATCAGATTGCCTCTCCGTTTGACCTCAGGGGGTCCATTGTAATCTAATATTGATCTGAATGAGTTATGTTGTCAGTAAATCAGTCAAATAAAGTATTAGAATAGCATAAAGCTTTCCACAGAGATGTTCAAGAATACATTGCTGATAACAGAAAAACTAGAAACAACCTAAATTACAAACTAAGATTGAGTAAACTATGATATATCTGACAATGGGATATTACACAACATTAAAGCTGATGTGAAAACAGATTTAATGTTGAATGAAATAATAGTACAGTTCCACTTCTGTGGGGAAACGTGTGTGTGTTTACATATGCACAGAGAAAAATGAGTACACACCAAATTGTAAACTGTGATTATCTCTAGATGGTACTATGGAGTCTTTTAGTTAGCTCTTTGTACGTATCTATAATATTCTCATCTTTTTCAATTAACGTGTATTACCTATATATTCAAAATAACTGGTTTGACTTTGAGGTATATTATATATTTGAAAATTTATTGTTTGTAAAATCTGTGCCCCTATGCCATTTCAACAGAAATGATTTGAGGTTTGTCTTCATTTATTTCTAGGTCTCTGTTGTTGAATTGCTAAAGACAAATGGTAAAGCTAATAGGCAAGAAAAGCAACTGTCCTGGATAGAGAATTAGATAAGTTTGGATTAAATAACCAAGAAAGGAAAACAGTTTTCCTTTTCTCAACCACTTCATTTGTTTGTCTCCCATTTTTGAAAGCATGCTGATCCCATTTTCAAAGAATTGCTTACAGTTATTTTGTAACTTCAAGGTCCCAGCAACTGGCTTTAAAAACACAGTAAAAAGAGGGCTCATTTTACAGTCACTTTCCAATGATGTTTACCAAAACCTGGCTGTGGAAGACTGGATCCATGACCATGTGAACCTAGAAAGCAAGCCGATTCTGTTATTTTGGAGAAATTCTCCCTCTGTTGTAATTGGTAGGCATCAAAATCCTTGGCAGGAATGTAACCTGCATCTGATGAGAGAAAAAGGTGTAAAACTGGCTCGGAGAAAAAGTGGAGGAGGCACAGTTTACCATGACATGGGCAATATCAATTTGACTTTTTTTACAACCAAAAAAATGTATAATAGGATGGAAAATCTAAAGTTAGTTGTGAGAGCTCTGAATGCCGTCCAACCCCAGCTGGATGTGCAGCCTACCAAAAGGTTTGACCTTTTACTTGACGGACAGTTTAAAATCTCAGGAACAGCTTCTAAGATTGGCCGGACTACTGCTTATCACCACTGCACTTTGTTATATCGTACTGATGCGACCCTCTTATCGTCTTTGCTCAAGAGCCCTTACCAAGGGATCAGGAGCAATGCAACTGCTAGCATACCTTCCTTAGTAAAATGTCTGTTGGAAAAAGACCCCACTCTGACCTGTGAAATACTGACAAATGCTATTGCGGCAGAGTACGCTGCTTGTCATCACATTGAGAATCGCATCAACTTGATAAACCCAACAGATGAGACACAGTTTCCTGGAATAAATAGCAAAGCCAAAGAATTGCAAACCTGGGAATGGATCTATAGCAAAACTCCGAAGTTCAGTATAAAAACTTCCTTTAATGTGTTACAGGAACAGTCACTCTTGGAAATTAAAGTACTCATAGATGTAAAGAATGGGAGAATTGAGACCTGTAACATTGAAGCACCTGATCATTGGTTGCCACGGGAAATATGTGACAAATTAAATTCAACTTTTATTGGCAGTAAGTTCTGCCCTATTGAAACTACTATGCTAACAAATGTATTACATGGAACATGTCCAGAAGACGATGAAGTACACAGTAAATGGAATATTGTCTGTGAAAAAATTAAGGGAATAATGTGACTGCAAGTAAAGTTAATATTGGCAGGTTAAGTGAGTAAATAAAATTTTTCAATGTGTATTGTATGTCTCTTAAAATTAAAAGGGTCTAATCTCTTTGAATAACTTCTCCCCATTTGTGTCTATCCCCTATCCTTGTCCGTATTTTCTACTGACCTCCAGGATACTGTCTCTTTCCTCACTGAATTTAATACCTGGCATACATTTGTATTTTAGCTCCTACCTCTGTTACCATCTTGGGAATGTTTATCATATCGGACACTATGGCTTACATTCTTTTTCTTACTTCTGGGCAATACAACCCAGGCTTCTTGCCACCTCGGATACCTTAAATTCTAAAATTCTACCTTTTAGTTATATCTTCTTATCCTTCCATTCTCTTCCATTAAATCAACCCTGTTTTAAATTTCAACAATTGATTTTTTTACTTCGATGCCGAAATGGCAGGCAGTATGGGAAGAAAATTTACATTATCATTCAGATTAACCCAATTCATATTTAGTTTTCAATTTGTGTTTCTTTTTTCTGTGGTGTCAGATTCAACTCATCTGTTGACTCCTTATCATTTTTCAGAGGCATTATTCCTAAACTAGAGGCCTGGTGCACGAAATTCATGCACGGGGGTGTGTGTCCCTCAGCCCAACCTGCATCCTCTCCAATCTGGGACCCCTTGAGGGATGTCTGACTGCCCATTTAGGCCCAATCCCGGTAGGATCAGGTCTAAACAGGTAGTCGGACATCCCTCTCAAAATCCAGGACTGCTGGCTCCCAACTGCTCGCCTGCCTGCCTTCCTGATTGCCCCTAACCACTTCTGCCTGCCAGCCTGATCACCCCCTAACCATTCCCCTGCCAGCCTGATTGATGCCTAACTGCTCCCCTGCCAGCCTGTTTGCCCCTAACTGCCCTCCCCTGCAGGCCTGGTCACCCCCAACTGCTCTCCCCTGCAGGCCTGGGTCCCCCCCAACTGCTCTCCCCTGCAGGCCTGGGTTCCCCCAACTGCCCTTCCCTGCAGGCCCGGTTGCCCCCAACTTCCCTCCTCTGCTGATCTGGTCACCCCTAACTGCCCTCCCCTGCAGGCTTGATCACCCCCAACTGCCCTCCCTTGCAGGCCTGATCCCTCCCAACTGCCCTCCCCTGCTGGCCATCTTGTGGCAGCCATCTTGTGTCCACATGGGGGCAGGATCTTTGACCACATAGGGGCAACCATCTTTTGTGTGTTGGAGTGATGGTCAATTTGCATATTACTCTTTTATTAGCTGTTTTCACTCTTCTTCAGCTCAGAATTCCACTACTTTTAATTTTGTTACAAATCTTGACTCATGATGTGATAGCAGATGTCTCCAGAAATGAGTGTCTTTAGTCCCCTATGTTGTTTATTTCAACATTTCTCATTTAATCCAATCTCAGAGAAAGAAATACCTCCTTTTCCTTAAAGCTAACCCCTCTAATTGTACCCTAGTTTTTGTCCTCTCCAGCCTATTTGGGTCTTGTCTATCAAATATTTATCTTTTTTTTTTTGTATTTTCTCTCGACTTTCACTGGATCCTTACCCATAGTGAATGAACGAAACTCTCCTGCTCTATTCATTGCCAAACTTCTAGAAAGAGTAACATCACTCCCCTGGCTAGGTAGCAGTTGGTTAAGAGTTGTCCCTATAGGCCAAGTTTGTGGGTTTGATCCTTGGCCAGGGAACTTCATACAAGAATCAACCAATATATGCATAAGTAAGTGGGAACTGTGCCTGCATGAAGAACCAAGTCCTATATAAGCCAGACCCCAACAGCAGTTCAGCAAGCCAGATTCCTCATTGGTGTGTGCTTCCTTGATGCATCAAGCTCCCTCCCTCTCTCCTTTCCCTCCACCTTGTTTTCAGTAAACCTCTTTTTTGGAATGTTTCAACTCCTCACATGATTTCTATCTTGTGAGAAGAGGGGATGGCAAGAACCCCTTCACCAGTGACACATAATAAAGTTGGGCAAAACTAATTTGAGTATTTTCAGGTTCAGCATTATCAGCACCTGAACCTGAAAACATTAAAGAAAAACATCAGCAACTTTTCTGGAATCCCTTGTTCTTTTATGCCAACTCAATCATGTACCTGCTGGCTCACAAAGGTAAAACAAACCTGGTGTGAAAGACACCCAGGACTATGCTCAACCTTAGTACCATGACTCCTTCCACCTGGCTTTGGTCATCCACATTATTTAATTTTGAATTTAATCTTCAATTCTCCTGATGTGATGTTTATATGAGCACTCTTTAACACCAGTACTTCTATTTCTCTCTGTAGACTCTGGGTTAACTTAGTCTTTACTAGTAAGCTTCTGAATTGCCCATTGCTTCTACCTGTATCCACTCTCCCAGTCTAACTCCGTATAACCTAATCTTTTTTTTTTTTTTAAAGAGGATGCTTTTTAAAATATATATATTTTTATTGATTTCAGAGAGAAAAGGAGAGAAAAACATGAATGATGAGAATCATTGAACGGCTGCCTCCTGCATGCCCCCCACTGGGGATAGAGCCTGCAAGCTGGGCATCTGCCCTTGACCAGAATCAAAGCCAGGACCCTTCTGTCCACAGGCCAATGCTCTATCCACTGAGCCAAACCAGCTAGGGCCATACAAGGTAGTTTTTGTTCCTAACCAGTCAATTGGCATCTTGATGGATGAGCTTACCAAGAACAATTGATTCTAAATTGCAAACCTTTATAAATGTGCCAGCCAGGGTTGAATGAGCTGCAAAATGCATCTAAATAACTAAATAGGTGGAGTTGCCTTTATGGAGTTAGGTAATGGTAGATAAGTAAATATTGGTGAGTGTCTGCCAAAGACATTTGATTTTAACAAAATTAACATTGTACTTTTTTCCTGGATATTAAACCCACAAGCCCATCTGTCTCTTAAGAGTACTCTTATCCATTTTATTTCCTCCCGGACTCTAAATTCCCAGGGGCAATATAACATCTAATTCATCTTTATAACAGGTATCATTATTTGCTGATTCACTCTCCAACACCCAAGTAATAGAAAAGCTGGTAAAATGTTTAAATTAACTGTACGACTTAAAACACTGTAAATCTAAGTAATGTATTTACAAAGATATTTAAGATTGGTCACAACTTAACAATGAATCCATAAATTAGTAGGAATGTACAAGTTTATTATTAAATTCACATTTTATAGGAATAATCTGTCCAAAGTATAAAAAAATCTAATATTCACTTAAAATAGAAATATACAATGTAAATTAAGCTACTGCCCATCATATTTTTTTCGTGTGCCTGTTATGAAAAATGTCCACTGTTGTTTCATGACATGGTCTTAAATCCAAATCACAATATCCAAGGGAAAAACGACCCTAAGAAGAGAAGAAAAGTGTTTTTTAACAAAGAACCAAAGGCATGCTAAAATGATACAAAAAGAGTGCTACCCACTCATAAGGCTATATCCTACCTGTGGTTTCTTAAAATAATCCAGTCCCCTTCCAATCTTAATCATCCATCCATTGTTGAACCTATTGAAATGAGTATGTAGTATTATATTCCAGACAGTTATGCCAGACAATTAGCAAAGCTGTAGGGTATGAAGTGTCAGCAAATCTCCCCCTAAAAGAAACCCATTTCCTCCAGTAGCATGAGTTGAGCTAAACCTGGGGTAACTCATGGGCTGTGTCTACAATGAAACAGAACATTCAGAGAGACCATGGGTTGATTTGATTAAGTGATAAGAGTTTAACAATTACATTAAAACTTACTCTTGAGCCCTGGCCAGGTGGCTCAGTTGGAGCATCATCCCATATACCAAAAGGTTGTGGGTTCGACTTCTGGTCAGGGCCCATACCTAGGTTTCAGGTGAGATCCCTGGTCGGGGCATGTGAAAGATGCAAACGATTGATGTTTCTCTCTCACAACGATGTTTCTTTTTCTCTCCCTCCCCCTTCCTCTCTCTAAAATCAATAAATATATCCTTGGGTGAGGATAAAAAGCTTACTCTTGAATTTCAGCTTGATGCTGATAAAACTTTCCTGTTCTGCCAACACGTGGTTTCAAAGTATACTCAGGCTGACTGTGGTGGTGGTTCAGGGGTTTTCCTACCTAGTGACGGGGGACATAAGCAGGAAGAGCTGTGGATCCTGACCTCTATCTGCTTCAACCACAGCAGCTGCATTGTCACTGGTTTTGCATTTAGGCTGTGCTTAAGTTTTTACTAAAATTGGGGGTGCCATTGCTATCTATCTATATATAAAAGCCCAGTGACCGGAATGGCAGAACGACTGGTGACTATGACGTGCACTGCAGCAGCCAACCAGCCTGATCCAGACCCCGATTGGGCCCCCCCCAATCCCCGCCACCCGCCTGGCCCCCGATCGGCCCCCAACATCTCAATCGGGGTGGGCCGGCCGGACCCCACCCGTGCATGAATTCGTGCACCGGGCCTCTAGTCAACATATGAAAGGCACTGTGCTAAACACGGAACATACCACTAAAAAAACTGCATATACTGTTTCTTTATAGACACAGTATACTGTCATGCCTACTAGAATATTTTATAAAGCTTAAGAAGTAAAGACACATTAAATAAATATCAGTATCACACAAAAGGAAATAAATTCTCTCAATACCATAACACAATATGTATAACTGAATAGACAGAAAAGTAGTTCCTCTTCTTACATGACATAGAACATGTAAATTTTATTCCATCAGGAAATATGAAACACATACAGGACAAAATAAGCCAGATTTTTTTTCTTCAAAAGTGAAAAGATACTAGAACTAAGCTTTATTTAAAAACTTCAATATTTAAATGGAATAGTTATGTGCAATTATATAAAACTTAAGTAAAAATAAGTATTTTTCAACCGCATAAAAGTTAAAATATTACTAACCTAATTTCTCGGTCATGTATGGAAGAAGAATATTCTAATTCCAACAGCACTCCATGATTCCTCAGTGATGCTTTTATTTCTTCCAGGCCACTAATTTGCTGCGCTTTCCCAAAGCCCTATTAATAGGAAAAAAATAGCATTTTCTGACCCAGTTATTAATATTTTAAATTACCCCTGAGCTATGCAATGTGTATCATAGGTTAATTAAAATGGAAAGATTAAAAAATAAAACAAAATGGAAAAATTCTACACTAGTGTCAATGTCTATTAATCTGAAAGAAGCCAGCAAAGAATATGAAGTAGTTTATGAGCAATTGTTTTTATCAAAAGAATTGTTTTTTTCTAATGTGGACATAGCTCTGTCCTATCTCCTAAAATATACTTATAGTAATGCTGTTTAGTTACTCAGATGGGACTGGATTGTTTGCAAATTAATCCTAGAAATCTGAATTATTTAGAAGCATTCCTATGTAAGTCAAAATCGAGAGAGAGAGATGCCCACTACCATGCTGTGATTCCCCAGAATGCCAATGCAATCAATTAAGAAAAAGAGATATAAGTGACAACTGGTAGGGAAAAAAGCACACACAAAATTGTCAACAGTGTCGACAGTGTGATCGTCTCTTAGAACTTTCAAGAGACTAAACTGACAAACTATTTGAATCAAGTTTAGCAAACTGGCCAACTGCAAGGTACAAGACACTAAAATCAACAGCATTTTCTCAAGGTGTTCTATGCCCATTGTTAGAAAATAAGTTCACCCCAAGGAAATACCTCTAGCTGAAGCATTATGTCCAGGTTTTCCCTGCTTGAACTGAATCTTGTAACGGAATAACATAAAGTTAAGAAAGAGTAAATGCCTTCAGATACCTACTTCATCCAGGGAGGTCAGAAGATGAATCGTTTTTACTTTACATGGTTTCTTGATAAGCATCTCACAAAACCGAAGAAAGTTATACAGCTGAAAGACATTAGAATGGGTTACTACTAACTTGCACATTTTAAATAACATTGCATCACATGTTCGTGGGTTACCCTTACCTGATGAGTATGTCTAATATAAGGATCTTCTATCCAAACTTCTCTCACTGTCTCATTAAGGTATTCTTGAAAAACTGACTCATAACTGAATCCTGTTGCATTCTCCTCTATTTTAATTTGCTTGTGATACTTTCCATCTACAAAACATAAGCTTTACTAAAAAAAAACGAAAAAACTAGTGACAACTTATTTTACTTTTATATTTATTACATTTATAGATAGTGATTCATCAGGATCAGATACAAATTAATCTTTTTAACTCCTCCACTCAGTAATCATTTTTTAATCCCTGGTGTATACCAGGCACATGGCAGGATGCTACGCATACAGAGGTAAATAAGGCAAAGCATTCCACAAGTGACTTCTGCCTTTACAGAGGCCAGGCAAGTGGGAAGGTCCAGAGATTTCTTGGAACAGGTTCTTGAGCTGATTCCTAGGAACCAGGCATTTTATTCAAGAGAGTACTGTATGCATAAAGATATCTGATATTCTTGTCACTATAACTGCAGTAGCTATCTGGTCCTTCTCCTTAGATTTAAGTCGTTTTAAAAAATATATTTTATTGATTTTTTTTTTTTACAGAGAGGAAGGGAGAGGGATAGAGAGTTAGAAACATCGATGAGAGAGAAACATCAATCAGCTGCCTCCTGCACACTCCTTCCTGGGGATGTGCCCACAACCAAGGTACATGCCCTTGACCGGAATCGAACCTAGTACCCTTCAGTCCACAGACTGACGCTCTATCCACTGAGCCAAACCAGTTAGAGCTAGATTTAAGTCTTTTATGTCCTGCAATTTAATAGCTAAAGTGAGTTTAAATACTTAAATGCAGTATAAGGTGAAGTTCAGAAGTCTTTATTAGAACTTGCATGGGAGTGTTTTAAACAGAAATTGATAGTACTTCTCAATAACCCAAGCCAAAGACTAGGGTGCCAGAGGGTCAGTAGGATTCACTGAAATTGAGTAATTATTGAATAAGTTACCAAAGATCTTTAAGATTTATATTTATGTTTGTAAACTAGAATGCTCATGAGGAGAGAACTAAAATAAATAGGGAACAATACTAGGCATCTCTAATCTGAAATGTTCTAATTCACAACAAAACCCCAAAGACGTCCCAGGAGTTTCTTTAGATACTTTAATATTTTGGTCATATTATGAAGGGAAATACAAATTAAATACAGGATTCATATTCAGTATCCCTCTGTAGTGTTAACTTAAACTTTGTCCACACATAAAGCTTAATGGGGATCTGTGAATTCCTTAAAACAGCAGGCAAAGGTCTGCAGTCTTTATAGCTCTCATCAAATTCTTAAGAGGGTATCTGACTACCCCCTACTCCCCACTCAGCCCCCCAAAAGGTTAAGAATAGCTTCTGTACAGGAGGGCAGAAATGCAGAGTAAACGTGTCCACTCCACCAAGCTCCAACAGCAGGGCCAGAAACACAGGGTGAAATGGGCTTTGGGGGTGGGAGGGTGGGAGTGGTGGTGGGGGAGGGTCAATCAGGGAAAAAGGAGACATATGTAATACTTAAAACAATATAAAAAAAAAAGAAATGGGTTTTGGCAATAGTGTATGAACACATTCTCTAACACAGCCACTTTACCTTCTTTTTCTTGATCCAAGTATTTCTTTATGTTTTCTGCTCTATCCATGTAGTCAGAAATTCTTTTTCTGAGATTACATTTCTTTGTATCATCTTTGGTGCCTACAAATTAAACAAATAGAGTCCCAAGTTTCAAAACAGTTTTTCTATGTAGGATAGGCATTATTTCCCAGCTTCCCAAGTCTTCCGCACATTTCCTATCCCATAGCAAGGTTTGCCTCGGAACTAAAAGACACAAATTTGACTTGATCACGAGTGCACTAAGCATCTGAAGCAGTTTTATTTAGGAGTGGGCCCTCCTACACTGTGTCTCACTTGCTGGATATACCAAATCTGGTGAGGCAACAGAGGTGGCTTATTCCATGTCAAACCTAAGACTGAGTACTGTTTTGCCCTAATCACCCACAAGTTTGAAATCTTAGCATAATAATAATAAAAAACAGAGCTAATGATATCTATCTTTCTTCCACAAAACCAGCTTCCCTTCCAGACTTCTCCATTATAGCTTATACTCAATCATTTTCCTAGCCACTCCAAAATGTAAGGCAATTTTGAATATACTTTTATCAATAAAATCTTACCCCAAAATCCCATCCCCCGAACCCAATCATTAACCAGTTCACTTCTGGATCTTTCCTTCCTTTTGATATTGCTTATATTTCCCATGACAATTTCATTTTTAAACTCTTCGTTTTTAAAACATCTTATTTTGAATTAATTTTATGTTTATGGAAAGTTGCAAAAATGGTATACTCCCTTCACTCAGATTCCCCTAAGATTAACACATCCCATATACTAGTACATAGTACAATCATCAGAGTCAGGAAATTTACATTGATTCAACACTATTAGCTCATCTATAAACCTATTTCTCCAATTTTTCCACTAAAGAAAGGTTGTTTTCTGGTCCAGGATCCCACATAGCATTTAGTTGCCATGTCTCATCCTTTGTGTACTCCGATTTGCAATAGTTCCTTAGACTCTCTCTGCCTTTTATGACCTTGACATTTAGGAAGAGTAGTGGTCAGTTATTTTGTAGAATGTCTCTCATTTTTGGCTATTGATGTTTTCTCATGATTAAAGTTATGCTTTACTGGCAAGAAAATCACAGAAGAGTTACACCTTCTCAGTGGGCACATGATGTCAATGTTAACTTTGGTCACTTGGTTATGGTGGAGTTCACAAAATGTCTCCACTATAAAATCACTATTTTCTTCTTCGTATCTTGAGGAAAGACATCCTGTTTTTCATCACTCTTTGGCCTATTAATTTTAGGCTCCATCGATGTTCCGAAGAGGGACAAGCCCTGAGATGCAACTTTAATTACAGCACTGCTTTGTAAAAACTTTCAGTGGTTTCTCCTTGTCTATGAAATGAGTAAAATCTCTAGCAGTCAAGGCCATCCAGTGTGCTCCAAGACCCAATCTACCTTTAACCTTTCCTTCTCACTCTTCCTCTATAGACGTATGGAGAAACAAAGTGGACCACTTATTTGGTTAAACAGCACCGAGAGAATCTGAACACTAGTAACTGAATGTCTGGTTTCTGAAATTCTGCTAATCCTCCAAAGGCCCTATATAAAAAGCCACGTCCCCTTTTTCACCCCCAAGTGACCTTTAACTTTAAATCCTTCCAGTACTTGTCCATAGCTCTCTCCTGGCACTTATTCCCTGCTTTAGAGTTATTTTCCATCTGTACCTTAACCTGTAAGGTCATGTCACTGACCCTGTAACCTCTACACGCTCAGTGGAGCACACTGGAGCAGCACTCCTATGATTCTCCTGCTTCAGACTCCCAAAGCGCCAGGACTTGAGAAGTGCTCCGCCTGACCAACACCATCTCTCGTTTTGGGAGTCAGTGCACCATTGTCTTTAAAGCCTTCCCTTCCAAATGTGACTCTATCAGTTGTAGCAGAACTGGAAAGCAAACTTTATTTTTTTATTTTTTGCTATAAAATGAGGATAACATCACCTCCTACTTCATAGGGCAACTGCTGGAATGAAACGAGATCATGCCTTTAATGTGTTCTGCACGGTGCCTGGCACTCAGCACTCGTAAGTGCTAATACATCCTCATCACCATTACATGGTCCTGCTCAAGGTAGTTTTATAGTTGAGAGAAGAACTAAACACTGAATAGTGCCCTCTGCTGTCTCAAAACTATCTATCTATCCTCTCCAATAAAATGGTAATATGCAAATTAACCATCACTCTGCTACATAAACCACGCCCACCAGCCAATCAGGGTGAGTATGCAAATTAACCCCAGCCAAGATGGCTACAGCCACAGAGAGCAAGGTTTCCCAGGTAACAGAGCAAGCCAAGCTTTCCATAGCCGTCGCAGGCCTAAGCCTCCACTCAAGCTACAAAGTTTCAATTATAGAAGGTAAACAAATTCAAACAGAAATGGGGGCAGAACGGAGCTTGAGAGAGCAAGCCAGTGTTGCCGGCGGCAACAGGGGAAGCAAAGCTTTCCGCACACCCTGGCAGGGCTCACCCACTTAAGGCAACAGAGTTTCAATTGTAGAAGGTGAATTAACTGCCACAGAAATGGCTGCCGCCCCAGAGGGAGCAGCAGGCTTGGCTCTACTCCAGGCTACAAAGTTTCAATTGTAGAAGGAAAATAAATTCCAGATACCAGGGCCTCTGCTTGGGTTGCCAGGGGGCGTGGCCGGCCTGCAAACCACCACAGGCCCCTCGCTCAGGCTGCCCCACACCCCAAGGGAACCCCACCCTGATCCAGGACACCCTTCAGGGCAAACCAGCTGGTCCCCACCCATGCACCAGGCCTCTATCCTATCTAATAAAAGAGTAATATGCAGATTGACCATCACTCCAACACACAATATGTCTGTCCCCATGTGGTCAAAGATCCTGCCCCATGTGGACACAAGATGGCCACTACAAGATGGCCAACAGGAGAGGGCAGTTGGGAGGCACCCGGCCTGCAAGGGAGGGCAGTTGTGAGGGACCAGGCCTGCAAGGGAGGGCAGTTGAGAGGGACCAGGCCTGCAAGGGAGGGCAGTTGAGAGGGACCAGGCTTGCAAGGGAGGGCAGTTGGAGGTGATCAACCCTGCAGGAGAGGGCAGTTAGGGGTGACCAGGCCGGCAGAGGAGGGAAGTTGGGGGCAAACAGGCTGGCAGGGGAGCAGTTAAGCATCAACCAGGCTGGCAGTGGAGTGGTTAGGGGGTGATCAGGCTGGCAATCAGAAGCGGTTAGGGGCAATCAGGAAGGCAGGCAGGAGAGCAGTTGGGAGCCAGCAGTCCTGGATTGTGAGAGGGATGTCCGACTGCCCGTTTAGGCCTGATCCCACCAGGATCGGGCCTAAACGGGCAGTCGGACATCCCTCCAGGGGTCCCAGATTGGAGAGGGTACAGGCTGGGCTGAGGGACAACCCCCCTCCATGCACGAATTTCGTGCACCGGGCCTCTAGTATATATATAAAAGCCAAGCGACCTTTCAACCGGTAGCTATGACATGCACTGACCACCACGGGGCAGATGCTCAATGCCCAGGCATGGAAACATGGAACAGACTGATGAATCTCTGAGGGAAGGGGGTGGGGGGAGGGCAGGAAGAGACTAACCAAAGATCTTATATGCATACTAGAGGCCCAGTGTGCGGATTTGTGCACTGATGAGGTCCCTTGGCCTGGCCTGCGGGGATCAGACTGAAATTGGCAGTCCAACATCCCACAAGGGGTCCTGGATTGCGAGAGGGTGCAGGCCAGGCTGAGGGACCCCACCAGTGCACTGGGCATCTAGTAACATTATAAACAGGCTAAAAGGCAAGGGTGTGTGTGTGAGGGGGGAAGGGGCAGACTGGGAGCTCCAGGGTGAGGGAAGCAAGGGCTGGTCTCAATCAATTTAAAACAATGACTGGGTATCTACCATGTACCAGAGATTATGCTGGCATTAGGGTTATTTGGGTACTTCACAACATTGTACCCAAACTTTAAGTAACAAAGTCTTACTGTCCCCACCCACAATCTAGCACTTCTCACACCAGATATCAGTAAATCTAATTCTTAGGGGGGGGGGGGAGTTTTCTTCTACCACCATGTGATTTTATTTTTGTTTCCTTTTAATGAAACTCTTAAACAGAAAAGTAAGAGTAACCGTGTAATGAACATCCTTATTCCCCAGCACTTGGATTTAAACATTGTTAGCGTTTTGCCACATTTGTTTCAGCGTTTCTTCCTGAAATACTTCAGTCTGCATCTCTAAAAATTAAAGAAGTTTTAAAAAAGTTTTCTAGGAAAACCTACTGCCTAACAACGATAATAATTTTAACGTTGCCAAATCCCTATTCTAACTTTCCAAAATGTTCTAAAAAGGTCTCGTTCAAACACAAGTCCTATAAGGGCATATGAATTATATTTGGTTATGTCTCTTAAAATTCTATAGCAGTACGCCCCCCCCCCTTTTTTTTCTTGCTGACATCCATCTATTAAATATATAAAAGAAATCAGTAAAAGGTGCCACCTTCTGTATCTGGCTGCTCCCTCGCGGAGCCCAAGAAATCATGAACTTGTACACTCAGCCCAACACAGCAGGATGCAGCTCCTTTCTCTGTCTCTCCCCTCCCCGCGGCCCCCTCCCCGCCCCCCCCAAACCCCACCCCCTCCCCCAGGGCTCCCGGCTCACCTTTGAGAACCTGCAGGAGCAGGTCGATCCCCTCCTGGTAACACACTAGAGCCTGCTGGTACCTGGACTCGGCATCCAGCTCCACCGCCCGTTTTAGCACAGTGGCTGCAGCTACGCCCCCGGGGTCCGGCCCCAGCCCGGATTTTGCCATAATCCTGGGAACTCCTCTCCGCCTCTAACCCAGCCGGAGCGGGCTGGGTCCGCGGCGCTTCCGGGAAGCGATCACGTGACACCGACACGTGACTGCTCGCGCTCCTGGGGGCCCTGGAGTGGGAGGGAGTCGGCCGGAACTTTGGGAGGGCAGCATTTTGCCCGGACTGTGACGGCCGAGTTTGAGGGTAGCACTCGCTGGTGTCCTCGGTCCAGCTTCCTGTCGGCGGGCAAGTTCAGGCTTCGCACCATTTAGCACCCGTAGGTGAGTGGGGCATGCGTGGCCCAAAGTATTGCGGTTTTGCCAGGAGTGCATATCTGGATGCGGGTTGATTTCCCCAGGGATCTAGGCGTGCACTGGCCGGACACTGTCCCTTTGGCTTCCGAAAAGCCTTCGGCCGCCCTGATCGCTTCCCGGGGCGGGGGGAGGGGGGGGGTGAAGGAGGGGTTCCGGGACGCGAACCCGGATTCTGGAAGCGCTGGGGTCGAGCCGCCTTGGCTGGACCGCCTGGGGGAGGGGATTCGCGTTTGGTTTAGCATTTTCTGTGCTTCTGCCTTACTCATAACGGTGGCTTTCCAATCGGGCATTCCGTGTAATCTAATTTGTTGTTAATGAAGATACACACTTGCCTGATTTTCTAAATGCTGCACTTTAGAAGGCGAACCTGCCGAAATTAGCAGTTAAAATATTCGTCCTTTTAGTGAAAGCTGTGATTTCGCAACCACGTTTTGGTCGCCACGTACCCAGAGCTGCTTGTGCTGCGTATTTTTGCCAAAAGGCACTTAGGAGGCCTGCCTAGTGCTTGTTAGGCCTTTAGGAATTCAAAGAAGAGACATTCCTTTTGCCTTTATCATTACATAGATGTCTCTTTAGGAAAGGAAATAGTTTGTTGTGTGTTTAAAAAGAAACAATCGCATGGTCATTGTAAAAGAGCAGCAATAGCAATCTATTTGACGTTACAGGAGGGAAAGAGGAAAAATTGCCCTAGTAGCCTGTCTCCTCCCCCCCGCCCCCCCCCCACCCAAGGGTATGTTAACGTTTTTCCGATAGCCTTCCAGAGGTGTTCTGTGTATACACACATTCACAGATATATTTTTAATGGGATTATACTTCTCATGTGATGCATGTATTTTCTTACTTTTGCATTAGTGCAAGAGACAGGTTATTATTTGAGGTGGTGAACACAATACAGTATACAGATGATGGGTTGTGGAATTGTGCGCCTGAAACCTGTGTAATTTTGTTAAGCAGTGTCACCCCAATACATTCAATAAAAAGGAAAAAATAATAAAATAGAAACCCTTTGGATAAAAAGGAAAGAAAAGCTATTGTAAAGTAGAAGATATTATAAGTGTTTCAAGGTCCAAGAGTTTTGAAGAATAACCTTTATTAAAACTTAGAGCTTTTGACTATCACACCTTCTGAAGTCTGTAACTTAAACTTCATTCATTGAGTAAAACTTAATTGATTGCCTATTACATGGCAGGTGCTGCTTTAGGTAGATGCTTGGGATATATCTGAACAGACAGAACAGACCAAAAACTAAACAAAATTTTAAAATCCTGTCTTGGTGGAACTAACATTCTATTGGGTGGAGATAGAAAATAATCCACAAACCTAACAGATAATTAAATTCTGTTAGAAGGTAAGTGCTATGGAAAGGATAGAGGAAAAGGGATCGCATGGGGTGAGTTGGCAATTGTGGTGTGGGTCAAAATGTTAAAGAATGGAATCAGAGTAGACCTCACTGAGAAGATGAGATTTGAGCCAAAAATTGAAAAAAGTCAGAGAATTAACCATATGAACTTCAGGAGCAGGAACAGCCATTACCAGGGAGAATGCCTGCCTGGCAAGTTTAGAGCCAACACGGGGACCAATATGTTTAGCAATGGAGCAGGAGAGTAATTGGCCATAAAGTGTAAGGGGGGTGGGGGGGCGGCGGGGGCAGGAGGCAGTATGAGGACTGGCTATCACTCTGATGGTAATGGATAGGCATTGGAGGTTTTCCATTTTTTAATAAGTAATTTTAGAATCGTTTTAGATTTTAGAAACTTGTGAAGATAGCACAGAGATTCGATATACCCCAGGCCCAGTCTCCCCTTTTAACATCTTACATTAGTATAATTGATGAACCAATATTGATAGATTATTAACTAAAGGTGATATTTCATTTAGATTTTTTTTTAGATTTTACCTGATGTCCTTTTCCTGTTCCAGAATCCCATCCAAGATACTAGATCACTACATTTAGTCATCCTGTCTCCTTAGGCTCCTCGTGACTATGACAGATTCTCAGACCTTCCTGTGTATGATGACCTTGACAATTTTGAGGCGGTCAGGTGTTTTGTACAATGTCTCTCAATTGGAGTTTGATGTTTCTCTCTTAAGAGTGGAGTTATGGGGTTTTAGGAAGAAGAGGGTACATGCTATCAACTTGACTTTTATTACAGCTAATCTTTCTAGCTGACATCATGCTTGTCAGGTTTTTCTAGTGGAGTGTTCTTTCCCCCCTGTCCTCTGGGAACAGGTCATTGAGCACAGCCCTCACTTCAGGGGTGAGTGGTTTTGCTCAGTCTCTTTGAGGAGGGAATATCTACATAAACTATTTGGAATTCTTCTATAAGGAAGATTTGTTTTTTTTCTCATTAATTTAATTTATTCACTTAATTATATCAGTATGGACTCATAGTTATTTTTTTTTTTAAATTATTATTGTTGAAAGTATTACATATGCCCCTTCTTTCCCCATTCACCCCTTCTGGCATGCTCCTGCCCCCCGACCCAGGCCTTTACCACAACTCATGGTTATTTTATGGTTTGGATTATAAGCCAATACTTCAGTCCTTATTTTGTTGCTCATATTATTCCAGCTTTAGCCATTGGGAGCTCCTTCAGTGGCTCCTATGTCCCTTTGACATCCCGTATCATTTTGATTTTTTGAATGTTCCTTTCTAGCACTATAAGATGGCCCACACTCACCTTTGTATAGCCCCTGCAGCAGTCATGTATCAGCTGTTTCTCCAAGGAGCTCTGGTTCCTTCCCTTAGAGGATTCTACTAGAAACTATGATCTAGACACTGGGTATGCTCATTTTTACTGGGATGCCATTGCTATTAGGTCCTCTGAGGCCAAAAAAGTTAAACTATGTTACATCCATGTATATAATTGTGTCTATATCCATGAATACCTACATTGAGCTGAACATGAGTTCCAACTCTAATCCTGTATCATTAGACCATATGGATCATTCTAGCCTTACCTTCTTATGTGTACACTTCTCCAACAGTGACAAGCCTGGCTCTTCAGAAGGTTTTGAGCAGATTTAGCATTTAATGAGGTGATTTGTGTTAGGAGGTTTGTGTTGAATTGTAAGTGATAACAGAAAGATTTAACAACGTGTGAAGCTAATTGAGTTGGGTTAGTATATAATGTTTAACTTGGAAGGCAGAAGTATGGTAGAGAAAATAATTCAGCATTATTTATTTGATTGGAGGGCCACAGGACTAAGCATCTCTTCTAAGGAAGCCCTGATTTCAATCCTATATAATAAAAGGCTAATATGCAAATCAACCAAATGGCAGAATGACCAGTCGCTATGACACACACTGACCACCAGGGAGCAGACCTCAATGCAGGAGCTGCTCCCTGATGGTCAATGCGCTCCCACAGGGGAAGCACTGCTCAGCCAGAATCTGGGCTCACAGCTGGCGAGCGCAGCGGGGAGTAGGTCTAAGCCGTCAGTTGGACATCCCCCAAGGGCTCCCAGACTGCAAGAGGGCACAGGCCAGGCTGAGAGACACCCCCCTCCACCCCCCCCCCCCCCCAGTGCACGAATTTCGTGCACCAGGCCTCTAGTATGTATATAAGCAACCAGCCAGCAAACAGTGGGTGATTTCAGCTAGAAACTGTTAATGCTGTATTGTATTGATTGAGGTCCAAAGTCATGCATCTTATCTTTCTGCTTTCACTATATATATCAGTATAGTGAGCTATAATTGTTATGTGTCTAAATAAACATGACCTTTTTTATTTAAGTCATAGAAGCAATGTGTGTTTGTTAAAAATAGTTTAAAAAAGCACAACTAGACAGAAAAGAGGGTTCTGCTTTACCTTTTAACATAAAGGTGTTATGATTTAGTGAAAATGCATTGGACTGGGTATTAACAGAATTGAGCTCTAGACCATACACTTCCTGGGGGAACTTTCTGGGATTCATTTTCCTCCTATTTAACATAAGAGGGTTGTCGGTTCTAAGGATAGGATTTGGGATTTCTTCTGTCCCTTCAGCTCTTTAACTTTTTGAGATTCTATTACAAAGCATTCTTTATGTGCCCGCATTGTTGGACAAGATTTTTTTAAATGATAGGCTTTAGTAGCCCCCATTGCTCCAATTTTATTGAATCCTCTGAGGCTGTAATTCATTTGGTGAAAATGGGATGTGGTTCATGTCTAATTACTACCTATGGTTTTGCTGAACTCCAAATAAAACATTTACTATAACTTAATTCTTGCCTTTATTTTACTAAAATAACCAAGTTTTTACTCTTAAACTTCAGTCAGGTTTACAATTTACTTGTTTCATTTTTGTAGACAGAGGGGGGAATCTGTTATTTTCAAGACATATTTGACCCAGAGGTCTGTTTTCTACCTGGCACAGCCTCTGCAGAGGACGGCCACCACACTCATGGCCGGGATTTTGCGCTCAGTAGTTCAGAGGCCCCCAGGCAGACTACACGTAAGTTTTCATTTTCAAGAGTTATCTTTCTTTGTTTCTTTCTGTAAAATGTTTATGTTTCTTTTCTAACTAACAAAATACATGAGCAAGTTAAACTTAACTATTTTTATATATTAATCTTTTAAGGTTGAGGGTTAATTTTGTTTATTTATGATTTATCTGCTGTTAAGTCCCTAAACATTTAGAATCACAAAAAGTCTAAAATTTTAGGGTGTTGTTTTTTTTTCCCCCTTCAATTATGAAAAGTACATTTTCAATCTTAGGAAATTAGAAAAATATAGAAAAGCAGGAAGAAGAAAAAACAGTCTCCCAGAGACCATTAATGTTTGTATTGTCATGTGTTTCCTTCCAGCCTTTCTTTTAGAAACTGCGGTGGTGCAGCTTAACCTATTCCTGAGGGAAACTGCGGTGGTGCAGCTTAACCTATTCCTGAGGGCCAGAGTCTAGATCAGGGGTGGGGAACATCCGAGTAAGGCCTGTGAAATCGCTTGGCCAGTTTGGCTCAGAGGATAGAGCACTTTCTGTCATTGTTTGTGCCATCTCTGCAGTACAGGGAGGGCATGATGGGAATGATTATTGCCCATCCAGAGAACAGTTTCCTGGAATGAAGGATGGGCACTGAGCCCTTTCTCTTTTGCAGGCTGAGAGAAACAGGACTGGGGGGTTATAGGAATGGAACAAGAGATAGGAACTAGGGGTGATGGAATTGTTGGGACTAGAAAGAAAAGTGGAAACTCATTTTGACTTTTCTTTTACATTGTATTGTTGAAGGTGAATAATTGCACATTGTCTAGAGCAGGGGTTGGCAAACTGCAGCCTGCAGGCCAAATCCACCTATTTTTGTAAATAAAGTTTTATTGGAACACAGCCCCCTCCATTTGTTTGTTATATTGTTTAGGCTATTTGCCCTACAGTAGCAGAGTTGAGACTTGGCAATGGAAACCATATAGCTCCAAGCTGGAAATACTCACTATCTGGTCCTTTACAGAAAAATATTGCCAACCCTGGTCTAGAAGTCTACATATAATTAATGTTGTGGTTTTTTTAAATTTTGTAATATGTTAGTGGTAAGATTCATGTAGGGGGCTGAGATTAATGCTTAAAATTACAGGTTAGGCCCTAGCCAGTTTTTGCTCAGTGGATAGAACATTGGCCTGTGGACCGAAGGGTCCCGGGTTCAATTCCAGTCAAGGGCACATACCTTGGTTGCAGGCTCCTCCCTGGCTTGGGCCCTGGTTGGAGCGCGTGCAGGAGGCAACCAATCTATTTGTTTCTCTCACACCAATATTTCTCTCTGTCTTTCCCTCTCTCTTCCACTCTCTCTAAAAATCAATAGAAAAATATCCTCGGGTGAGGATTAAAATAAATAAATAAATAAATAAATAAATAAAATAAATAAAAACATTTTAAAAAGTAAATAAATAAAATTACAGGTTAGGTGAACACAGACTTTTATCACCCAAAAAATGATAAGGGTTTATGCACTAGACAGAGTTCTAAAAAACTAATGTTTTATATTATATTTTAGACTGTGACAAAAGGTGTGGAGTCTCTCGTTTGTACAGATTGGATTCGTCATAAATTTACCAAGTCAAGAATTCCAGATACAGTAAGAACAAGGATTTTCTTGTTTTAATGTTACTATTTTTTTAAACGTTATTTTTTTTTAAGTTTTCTGTTTTTGTCATGTTGAAAACATTTATATTAAATCATTTGTGGATGTACACTTGTGGATGTGCAGAGTTTAGAACAGAGAAGGATTTATAAAATGGTTATTAAAAATAAACTTGTGCCTCTTGCCTTCCAAGTAATGGGTTTTAATGATCTCAGAATCTGTTTATTACTGTGTGTGTGTTTTCCCCTTAATATTTGTTATTTTCCTATCACCATGGTCCAGAGAAAACAGTCTCCTTGCTCCTGCTCCCAAGCTCTGTTTGTGGCTCTTCTCATTCCTTTCTTGGTTGACTGTTGCCACTTTGTATCCTCGAGTTTTCTCTGCTAGATTTATGTATACATGCTAGAGGCCTGGTGCACGAAATTCGAGCAAGAGTAGGCCTTCCTTCCCCCAGCTGCCGGCACTGGCTTCCCTCTGGCACCCGGGACCTGGGCTTCCCTCTGGCCTCTAACAGGCACCCGGTACCCGGGCTTCCCTCACAGCCCTGTTCATCCGGAAGGACTCCCAGAAGGACGTCCTATCTAATTAGCATATTGTGCTTTTATTATTATAGATCATTTTTTTCAAAAAACACTGACTAAGCCAGTGAATAGAGTTATTTCCTAGAGCAGTTTTAAGTTTATAGAAAAATAGAACAGAAAGTACAGAGAGTTTCATATAATCCCTCCCCCTACTTTCTTACATTGGTAGACATTTATTAGATTGACAAACCAATATTGGCCCATTATTATTAACAAATTTCAAACCTACTTCAGGGTTCAGTCTTTGTATTGTACACTCTGTGGGCTTTGACAAATACATAATGTCCTGTACCCACCATTACAGTGTCATACTGAATAGTTTCACTGCCCTAAAAATTGCCTGTGCTTCACCTATTTATCCCACCCTCTCATCCCACAACTCCTGGTAACCACTGATCATTTTACTGCCTGTAGTTTTGCCATTTTCAGAATGTCAAATAATTGGCATAATACAGTATGTAACCCTTTCAGACTGGCTTCATTCACTTAGTAATAAGAAATTAAGATGCTTGCCCTAGCTGGTGTTCCTCAGTGGTTAAGAGCGTTGGCCTATGCACCGGAGGGTCACAGATTCAGTTCCTGGTCAAGGGCACGTACCTTGGTTGCAGTTCAATCCCCGCCCCAGGCTGGTCAGGGTGTGTGTGGGAGGCTACCAATCAATGTGTCTCTCTCACATCGATGTTTCTGTCTCCCTTGCCTTCCACTCTTACTAGAAATCAGTGCAAAAAATATCCTCACTCCTTGGGTGAGTATTAAAAAAGAAGTTAAGGTGCCTTGATGTCTTGACATGACTGGATAGTTCATTTCTTTTGTTTTTAGTTAACTGTATATTTAAACCAAAGAATGATAAATTACAAGTTAACTAGAAAATTTCTGGTTAGAACTCAGGAAAAACATGCATTTGCAAATATCAAGTTGTTTTCCATTAATGTATCTGGGGACTCAGAAATCAAATAAAGTTCTGGAAGTAATGAAAGCTACATTTCTATAACCTGAGTTTTGTGACTGCAGCTCACCTTAGTTTGTGGATGAATAATATGCCATTGTCTGATGCTTAGGTGCAGGTGGCTCACAACCAAGAGCAGCCACCAAGATGGCCAGGGAGCAGGAAAAAAGAAGTTCCCATCCAAACTCTTTAGTGTTATCTGGTTGCTCCTGCCTTGCCCTTCAAACAAACAAACAAAACCAAAATCTTTGCCTGTGATATTTTCTTAGAGGATGAAATCTTAGATTCTATAAGTAATAAGACTGGTAGAAATGTTCAATTTGAGGTTGAGAATTATAGAAAGATTAGGGATGAGATCATTATGTTGTTATTTGGGGTTTTTTGTTTTTGTTTTTGGTTGATTTTTTTTAGGGGGAAAAGGTGGTATATATATAAACTATATAAGTTAAAAATTTACCATTTACGATTCTTCCTTCCTAGGTGTTTCAGCCTTCACCAGAAGATCATGAAAAATATGGTGGAGATCCACAGCACCCTCATAAACTGCATATTGTTACCAGAATAAAAAGTACAAAACGCCGTCCATATTGGGAAAAAGATGTAATAAAGATGCTTGGAATAGAAAAGGTATGCAAGTATTTTAGTCATCTTTAGCATGGTTTAAATTTGCTTTACATTTGGCACTTTTTAAACTTTAAGGAATATATTTAATATTTTTTAAGTGTGTTATTTAGTGGAATGTATTTGAAAGTTTGATTTAGACAGAATGAGCCTTCATTAATTTTACTGAAGCATGGAACCATCTGTGTTTTTGAAATTGACCTCTAATACTATTTCCCTTTATTTGTAGGCGCACACTCCTCAAGTTCACAAGAACATCCCTTCGGTGAATGCAAAACTGAAAGTGGTTAAACATTTGATAAGAATCAAGCCCCTGAAGTTGCCACAAGGACTTCCCACCGAGGAGGACATGGCTCACACCTGCCTCAAGAGCAATGGGGAGTTAGTGGTGCGGTGGCAGCTAAAACCCGTGGACCAGAAAGCAATTAAGTCCTAATGCCAGAGCTGTTCCAGATTAAAAAGTGCAAATCATTTTTATTTAAAGATGTTAGAAAGTGTTCTCATTAAAATATATTTTAAATGCTAGTCATTTTTACTGACTAAACTTGGTGTGATTTTTTTCTGACGATAGGCTTGGAGGTTTTAGTGCTATTATTTGGTTTAGTTCTCCCCTCTTTGCCCCTAATAGTTTCACTGCAAATGGGTAAAAATGGCATTGTTAGAACATTTAGGTTCAGATGTCTCCTTAGCAATCATCATTAATTTTTTTAAAAATTTTATTTCCTTGTTTAACTGAATTCAGCGAGTTCTATGAATGGCCCTCTGAGTGAGCGTTGTGTTGTGTTGGTGAAATCCAGAGCTGCCCTTCAGGACCTCCAGTCTGTTCTGCCAGGGACCAGAGCTTCAGCCAAAGTCATTAAACCGTGGGTGCAGCTAGAGCGGCTGCTTTGTGCGGTGTCTCTAAGTCCCTATGTGGACTTGGCTTCATGTAATACCAAAAACTATTTTCTCATTATAAATCTAATTTGGCCTAAAGTTTATTGGCGTTCTTTGAATTCCTAAGAAACCTCTACCAACAGTTGAGGTGGTTTTTTAAAAGAAGGGAGAAATATTTTAGGGAGAATTGTTCCATTTCCTTTTTTTCTATTTCAGGTACCTGGAAGGTGGGGGGAAGTAAGACTCTTAGGAGAGATGCAGTACTGGGCAATTCTATTGATGATGGTGAAGAATCTTCAAATTCTAGTTACCCTTTGTTTTCCTTCCTTATAAAATTTGGGCTGGGCAACAATAACATTGGCATATTCATTGTTTGTGGTCCCAGTATCCATCCTATCACAGGTCTTTATGTTTTGGGCCATCAAGCAGAAGTGCCACCTGAAATGAAGCCAGAACAGATATTCCTAATTGATAAAGGCAATTACATTTTTAATTCAACAGTTACTGAATATTGTTGAAGGTCAAAGAACTCAGCCTAACTAAAGAGAGACACATATGCCAAACAAAAGGTGTCCTTGCTGCACTTGGTTGAGGACAATTGTGTACGTAAAAGCTGGCCCCTGCTAATTTACTGCCATTTCTTTTACGTTTGAAATATCAATGTTTAAAACAGAAAAGAACATAGGTTAATTTTTACCCAAACAATGTAATAAAGTTTGGGTAACTATTTTTAACCCTAGCAGTCCGCAACCAGAGGTAAGAATCGAAATGTTAAGTTGAATATTGAGAAATGAAATTGTCTGGAAGATGAAAAGTCTAGAGGGAGGATATGGACATTGGCTAGTGCATTAGTTTTCTATTGCTGCGTAGCACATTACCACAAACTTAGCTTCTTAAAACAACACGTGCTTATTATTATCTGACCCTTTGTGGGTCAGAAGAATGCGTTTATCTGAATAGTCTACCCAGGGTCTCACAAGTCTGCAGAAAAGGTGCTGGCCAAAGCCAGGGGCTTGTCAGAGCCCAGTCAGAAAGGGTCTGCCTCCAAGGCCGCCCGGGTTGGTGGCAGAATTCATTTCCTCGTGGCTTTAAGTTTCATGGGAAGTTGCTTTTTCCAAACCAGCACTGGGAGACTTAGCAGGATGTGTGATGCACTATTAGCTGATGGTGTGAATGCAGTCGCTTACATTCCATTTCCATTGTTACACTGCATTGCTTAGAAGCAAGGCACAGGTCCTGCCCTCATTCCAGAAAGAAGGGAATTACCCAAAGGTATGCCTACTGGAGGCAGAGATCTCAGGGGCTTCCTTAAAGTCTGCCTGTCCATCCTCAAGCTGTGCACAGGATGCCCCAGGTTGGCATTCCTTTGCCTCATGCCATCATTTCAAAACCTGGCAAGGACTTCTTCCTAAGCCTTGTGTCTCTGGGAAAACCTGTAAGAATTTTTATGCGTTTATTTGAGCCAAACTGATGACAATTGCCAGGAAGCAAAATCTCAATAGATTGAGAAAATATTCCAAGAATAGCAGTTTTGCACCTTATCTTATTCGTTACAATCAAAGGAGGGGGCATAAGCCAGTTTCATGAAATCCACTGGTGATAGATTAGGGAGGTGGGAAAAAGCAAAGCAGGAAAATCTCTATGAGTGCATACTAGGTGTACCGGTTAATGGTGGTGGATTTTGTAATCAAAGAAAACACGATAATTTCAAGAGAAACATTAAAAGTGCTTTATTCAAAGTAATGTTCATCGCTAGCTACACATTTCCCCAATCTTTCAGGTAATTTGTGGATACCGCCCCAATAGAACTTTTATTTTGAGGCAAACCATTCAGAGACCTAATTTTCCACTGCTCAGAAAATGCATGTGCCGTCGATTGGAACAAGTGGTAATCTGAAGGAGCAAGGTCTGGTGAATACAGCGGGTGGGTTAATACTTCCCAGGCAAGATCTTTTAATGTGTCTTTAACTGGTTTTTGTGTCATGGTTTGTCAAAAATTGGTCTAAAAGCATGCATATTCTCCATTCTCCATCTTTTCTTTTTTGACAGTTTAATATCTTTAGCAAAAATTGGAGGAAGCTCTCCAATTTTTACTCCCCTACTTCATTCAAAGCCTTGACTCTCTAGGGTTCTCCTGTGAGGACTTAGGAAGTTCACTGTCAATACTTTCCCTTTGAACTCAGTCATTAACATGATCTCAAGGTAAGGGGCAGACATGAGCTCCACTTCATAGGTCAGCTTACAATACCCTATTTAGGAAAATTTTCTGTGCAGACACTTGTAGCTCATTTCTTTTAGAGATAAATCCCACATTGTTCCTGCTAGTGTCTAAAATTATTGTAATCATCATCTTTCAGAAATTTCCCAGGATTTGGTGGTACATCCTTGCTGGTGGAGAATGGGCAGAGATGTGTTTAATGCAGTTGATAACAACACCCATTTATTTTACTCATTCTGTGCCTAGTACAGGCCTAGGACAATGTGGGTACTGGAGAAAAAGCAAGAATACCCTTGCCTCAAGGAGCTTAACCAGAAAACTAGGCAACATGGCTCAGAACATATCAACTGGAGCCAGAGATGGGTCAAATCAGAATTAAGTTTAAGAAATCAAGGTGAATGTCTTCCATTATATTAAGAATGGCTTGATGAGGGAAGGCAAGGGCGGGTGGGAAGAGATTAACTGAAGAATTTATATGCATATATGCATGACCCATGGACACAGATGGTGGTGTGGTGAAGGCCTGGGGCAGGGGCTGGGTTCGGGTTGGAAGGGGTCAATGGGGAGAAAAAGGGGACATCTGCAATACTTTCAACAATAAAGATAAATTAAAAAAAAAAAAAAAAGGAATGGCTTGATGGACACCAGGTGTAGAAATTTCACTGATTGAAAGTCCCAGAAAAACCCCAGTCCTTGAATCTAATCTAGTACCTATAACTAGGTTATCAAACTCAAGCCATATTTTTTCCCTACCTTTTTTTTTTTTTCCCCAATTTTTTTATTAAGGTATTATATGTGTACATATCTTACCATTGCCCCCCCCACCCCACTCCCATATATGCCCTCACCCCCCAGAGTTTTGCGTCCATTGGTTATGCTTATATGCATGCATACAAGTCCTTTGATTGATCTCTTATCTTCCCCACCTCTCCCTAACCTTCCTGCTGTAATTTGACAGACTGTTTGATGCTTTACTGCCTCTGTATCTATCTTTTTGTTCAAGTTTTTAATGTTCTTTATTATCCATAAATGAGTGAGATCATGTGGTATTTTTCTTTCATTGACTGGCTTATTTCACTTAACATAATGTTCTCCAATTCCATCCAGGTTGCTGCAAATGGTAAGAATTCCTTCTTTTTTATGGCAGCATAATATTCCATTGTGTAGATGTACCATAGTTTTCTGATCCAGTCATCTGCTGATGGGCACCTAGGCTGTTTCCAGATCTTAGCTATTGTAAATTGTGCTGCTATGAACATAGGGGTGCATATTTCCTTTCTTATTGGTGTTCCCAGTTTCTTAGGATATATTCCTAGGAGTGGGATTACTGGGTCAAATGGGAGTTCCATTTTCAGTTTTTTGAGGAAACTCCATACTGTTCTCCACAGTGGCTGCACCAGTCTGCATTCCCACCAGCAGTGCATGAGGGTTCCTTTTTCTCCGCATCCTCGCCAACACTTGTCGTTTGTTGATTTGTTGATGATAGCCATTCTGACAGGTGTGAGATGATAGCGCATTGTTGTTTTGATTTGCATCTCTCGGATAATTAGTGACATTGAGCATGTTTTCATGTGTCTCTTGGCCATCCTTCTGTCTTCTTTGGAAAAGATTCTATTTAGGTCCGTTGCCCATTTTTTTATTGGATCATTTATCTTCCTTTTATTAAGTTGTATAAGCTGCCTGTAGATGTTGGAGATTAAACCTTTATCAGTGATGCCATTTGCAAATATGTTCTCCCATGCAGTGGGCTTTCTTGTTGTTTTGTTGATAGTTTCTTTTGCTGTAAAAAAGCTTTTTATTTTGATGTAGTCCCATTTGTTTATTTTCTCTTTAGCTTCCATTGCCCTAGGGGCAGTATCGGTGAAGAAGTTCTTTGGACATATGTCTGAGATTTTGCTGCCTGTGGATTCCTCTAGTATTTTTATGGTTTCCCGTCTTACGTTTAAGTCCTGTATCCATTTTGAGTTTATTTTTGTGTATGGTGTAAGTTGGTGATCTAGCTTCATTTTTTTGCATGTGTCTGTCCAATTTTCCCAACACCATTTATTGAAGAGACTGTCTTTATTCCATTGTATGTTCATGCCTCCTTTGTCAAATATTAATTGAGCATAGTGGTTTGGATCAATATCTGGATTCTCTATTCTGTTCCATTGATCTATATGTCTGTTCTTGTGCCAGTACCAGGCTGTTTTGAGAATAGTGGCTTTGTAATACAGCTTGAAATCTGGTATTGAGATCCCTCCTACTTTATTCTTCTTTCTCAGGATTGCTGTGGCTATTCGGGGTCTTTTTTTATTCCAGATGAATTTTTGGAGAGTTCTTTCAAGGTCTGTGAAATATGCCGTTGGTATTTTAATGGGGAGTGCATTGAATCTATAGATTGCTTTGGGTAGTATGGACATTTTAATGATGTTGATTCTACCAATCCATGAACATGGTATGTTCTTCCATCTGTTTACGTCTTCCTCTATCTCTTTTTTCAGTGTCCTGTAGTTTTCCGTGTATAGGTCTTTTACCTCCTTAGTTAAGTTTATTCCTAGGTATCTTAATTTTTTTGGTGCGATGGTAAATGGGATTGCCTTTTTAGTCTCTCTGTCTGTAAGTTCACTATTGGTGTATAGAAAGGCCATAGATTTCTTGGCATTAATTTTGTATCCTGCTACATTGCCGAATTCATTTATTAAGTCTATTAGTTTTTTGACGGAGTCTTTCGGATTTTTTATGTACAATATCATGTCGTCTGCAAATAAAGACAGCTTTACTTGTTCTTTTCCAATTTGGATGCCTTTTATTTCTTCTTCTTGTCTAATTGCAATAGCTAATACTTCCAGTACTATGTCAAACAGGAGTGGTGAGAGTGGGCATCCCTGTCTTGTTCCTGTTCTTAGGGGAAATGTTTTTAGCTTTTGTCCATTGAGTATGATGTTTGCTGTGGGTTTATCATATATAGCTTTTATTATGTTGAGGTATGAGCCTTCTATTCCCACCTTGTTGAGATTTTTATCAAGAAAGGGTGTTGGATTTTGTCAAATGCTTTTTCTGCATCAATTGATATGACTATGTGATTTTTATCTCTCAATTTGTTTATGTGATGTATCACGTTTATTGATTTGTGGATATTGTACCATCCTTGCATTCCTGGGATAAATCCTACTTGGTCATGGTGTATGATCTTTCTGATGTACTGCTGGAGCCGATTTGCTAGAATTTTGTTGAGGATTTTGGCATCTATGTTCATGAGGGATATTGGTCTGTAATTCTCTTTCATTGTGTTGTCTTTATCTGGTTTTGGTATTAGGGTGATGCTGGCTTCATAGAAGGAGCTTGGAAGTGTTCCTTCCTCTTGAATTTTTTGGAATAGTCTGAGGAGGATAGGTTTTAGTTCTTCCTTGAATGTTTGGTAAAACTCTCCTGTGAAGCCATCAGGCCCCGGGCTTTTGTTTGCCGGAAGCTTTTTGATGACTGCTTCAATTTCGTCCATAGTTATTGGCCTATTGAGCTGTTGAGAGTCTTCTTGATTGATTTTTGGAAGGTTGTATTTTTCTAGGAATATGTCCATTTCCTCCAGGTTGTCCAGTTTGTTGGAATAGAGCTGTTCGTAGTATTTTGTAACAATCCTTTGTATCTCAGCGGGGTCTGTTGTTATTTCACCTCTTTCATTTCTGATTTTGTTTATTTGGGTCCTCTCTCTTTGCTTCTTGGTGAGCCTGGCTAGAGGTACATCAATCTTGTTTATCTTTTCAAAGAACCAGCTCTTGGTTTTGTTGATCTTTTGTATTGTTTCTTTGGTCTCTATGTCATTTATCTCCGCTCTGATCTTTGTTATTTCCTTCCTTCTGGTTACACTGGGCTTTTCTTGCTGCTCTTTTTCTAGCTCTTTGAGTTGTAGGGTTAGGTAATTTATTACCATTGTTTCTTGTTTTTTGCAATAGGCTTGTAGAGCTATGAACTTCCCTCTCAAGACTGCTTTCGCTGTGTCCCATAGATTTTGGATTGTTGTGTTTTCATTGTCATTTGTTGCCATGATGTTTTTTATTTCTTCTTTGATCTCTCTGGTGACCCAGTCCTTGTTTAATAGCATGCTGTTTAGTCTCCATGTGTTTGATTTCTTTGGATTGTATTTATTGTAGTTGATTTCCAGTTTTATGCCACTGTGATCTGAGAAGATGCTTGATATAATTTCTATCTTCTGGAATTTGAAGAGACTTTGCCTGTGACCCAGCATATGGTCTATCTTTGAAAATGACCCATGTGCACTTGAGAAGAATGTATATTCTGTGGCTCTGGGGTGAAATGTTCTGAAGATGTCAATTAATTCCATCTGGTCTAGTGAGTCATTTAGGATTGCTGTTTCTTTGCTGATTTTTTGTTTAGAGGATTTGTCCAATGGTGATAGTGGGGTATTAAAGTCTCCTACTATGATTGTATTGCTATTAATCTCTCCCTTGATATCCTCCAGGAGTTTTTTTATGTATTTGGGTGCTCCTATATTGGGAGCGTATATGTTTACCAGAATTATTTCTTCTTGTTGGATTTCTCCCTTTAGTATTATGAAGTGGCCTTCCTTATCTCTTGTTATGGCTTTTACTTTGAAGTCTAATTTGTCAGATATAAGTATTGCTACCCCAGTTTTTTTTTCATTTCCATTTGCCTGGAAGACATTTTTCCATCCCTTCACTTTCAATCTGTGTGAGTCTCTTGTTCTGAGGTGGGTCTCTTGTAGACAGCATATATATGGGTCATGCTTTTTTATCCATTCAACCACTCGATGTCTTTTGATTGGAGCATTTAGTCCGTTTACATTTAAAGTTATTACTGAAAGGTATTTGTTTGTAGTCATATCTATTTTTGTGTCTGTATTCCTTCTTACCTGTTTATTTCTTCTTTTTACAGTATTCCCTTTAGCAATTCTTGCATTGCTGGTTTGGTGGTGATAAACTCCCTGAGTCTGTTTTTGTCTGCGAAGCTCCTGATTTCCCCTTCAATTTTGATTGATAGTCTTGCTGGATATAGTATTCTTGGATTCAGTCCTTTGCTTTGCAACACTTTGTATACCTCCTTCCATTCACTTCTAGCTTGTTGTGTTTCTGTTGAGTAATCATTTGACAATCTGATGGGTGTTCCTTTGTAGGTAACTCTCTGTCTCTCTCTTGCTGCCTTTAAGATTCTCTCTTTATCATTTATATTTGCCATTGAGATTATGACATGCCTTGGTGTGGGTCTTTTGGGGTTGATCCTGCTTGGGACTCTCTGTACTTGCGTAACTTTTATCTTTCCCATATCCGGGAAGTTTTCTGTCATTATTTCTTCAAATAGATTTTCTAATCCCTGCTGCTCTTCTTGTCCTTCTGGCAGCCCTATTATACTCATGTTACTTCGCTTCATGTTGTCCCGAAGCTCCCTTAGGCTTTCCTCCTGCTTTTTAATTTTTTTCTCCAATTGCTGTTCAGATTGAGCTTGTTTCTGTACCTGATCTTCTAACTCACTAATTCGGTCCTCTGCTTCTTGTAGTCTACTGTTGAAACTTTCCATGGTGTTTTTGATTGTAGCTATATCACTTTTCATTTCTTCCTGATTCTTGCATAAGTTGTTGATTTTCTCATCCATCCGATGTATAAATTCCACGACCATTACTCTGAACTCCTTTTCGGTCATGTTGCAAGCTTCAGTTTCACTAATTTCCTTTCTTGGCGACTCCACATTTTCTTTCCTCTGTGAATTATTTCGTTTCCCCATTCTGGCTATCACCAGAAAGCTCAGGCTTCCGTTTGCGTGGACCTGGGCCATGTGCTGTGGGGACTTCGCTCCACCCGAGTTTCACTGAAGTGCTCTGACACTAGGACGTGTGGCTGCCTTTGGTTGGTGGGAACCAGACTTGCCCAGGGTCAGTGTCCCCAGTGTTCCGTGTGGTCTCGTGTGCACACTTAGAATCAGGGGCCCTGTCTGCACCACACTGTTGGTATGTGCCGAAAATGAGATCCTTAGCATGTGCCAGGAGTCAGAGTTTCCCTGTATCTGCACCAAGAATCGAGTGTCAGAGTCTCTGTTGCCTTGTGCAGTTTCTCTTTGAGAATCAGGGTCCCTGTGTGTGCATGCACCAACAATTGGGGTCGTTGGCTCTTAGTGTGAATGCGCTGTGAGTCAGGGATCCCAGGCAGCTGTGTCTGGTGTGCCAAATTCCCTGAAGTGGAGCTGCGTCCTGTGTGTGCTCTCTCTACTGAGCCAAACCGGCTAGGGCGCACACTCTCAAATCCATGAAGGTGAGCTGCCTTTGTGCACTCTCCCAGAATCCCTGAAGAGGGGCGGAGTCCATCCTGCGCGCCAAATTCCCCAAAGGGAAGCCCCTCTGTGCATGCTCTAAGATTCCCCGAAGGGGAGCTGTGACCCGCAAGCCAAATTCCCCCCAATTCCCCAAAGGGGAGCCCTCTGTGCGCACTGACAGATTTCCCCGAAGGTGAGCTGCTTCTGTCCTGTGCGCCAAATTCCCTAAGGCGGAGCGCGTCCCTGCGCAAAGCTCTGCAGCTTGGGCGAGGGGCGTGACTATTAGTTACTATGGCGCTATCTGTGTGCGCCTGCGGGGAGGGGGACAGGCTCTTTGACTCACGGGAATCTGCCGGGAAGTCTGGATTCTTGTTGTTTCTTCCTCTGAAGCTGTGATAGCAGTTCTCTGTCCCCAGTGGCTGCAGGGTCCTGGTTTGTGTCAGAAGCCAGGATCCGAGTCTCAGGCAGCTCTGTTTCTCAAGATGGTGTTTTTTCCCTACCTTTTAAATTTTCTCTCAAGAACTTATTTCCAAGTCTCAAAGTAAATGAGAAAGATTTTGAGTACATGAAACAATTTATTTTGTATTATTAATTATTGTATTGTTCTCCATATGAAAAACCGTAAATCTATTTTTGCCAACCCCTGTAGATACTGTTTTCATAAATAAGTGCCAACATTGATCCACAGAACATTTCTGTTACTACATCACTCTTTCACCACTATCCTATATAATAAAAGGCTAATACGCAAATTGTCCCCTCGACTGGTAGTTTGACCAGGAGTTCGACCACAGGACAAGGCCATCCATCCAAATGCCCGTGGCCCTTCCCCCAGCTGGCCCCACCCCTGATGGGTTCCCCCACCCCAATCAGGGGCAGGGCCAGCTGGCCAACTGCCTGAAGCCCCTCCCCCTAGCTGGTGCAGCCTGATTGGCCTCAATTGGGGTGGGCTGGCCAGACCCCACCCATGCATGAATTCGAGCACTGGGCCTCTAGTAAGACATAACAGTAATAATAATTCTCCCTCAATGAGTTTCCCATTCACTATCTCTTTAATTATACCTTTTTCATTTAAGTGTCATTATGGAGTGTCTGGATTTTAAAATTTAATATACTAAGTGGTTATTTTATATTTCACCTTCACATTTACTGTCTCATATGCTCTCCCAGAATCTAAACATTGTCTTGGTCTGAAAGAAAGAGGAAATCCCATGAGTTTTTTTTAACCCATGAAGTCTTTAGTACATCTCAGATGCAGCATTGTTTAAATATACATAGTTTTGTAATTCCAGAAGATGCATTTCTTGTTATATGGAGAACTTCTATTTCCTCAGCATCCTCTCATACCTGAACCCAAATGCAATACAGATTTCATCCCCAATATTTTATGTGCAAAGTAGACATTGATACATATGTTGGATTTTAAATTTTTTTCTATACCTGATTCCAAATGTAACATAAGGTCAATACAGAAAACTAAAAAGCACAAAAAAATTAAATATCCATAATCCTATCAACTATTAGTTAATTGTAGTATATTACCAATAATCTATTTTATGTGTTCAATATACCAATTTTGTTTTAATAAAAGGAATACCAAAAGGGGGGTATACTGATTTAGAGCCTGCTTTTCTCACATACGAATAGAGCAGTTTCTCACACTGACATTTTTTCACAGTGTTTGCTGCATGGAATTCCATCCCATAAAGTTACCTATAATCGATTCCTTAATACTTTTGCTAGACACTTAGGGTTTACATTTTTTCCCAAACACTACACCTATGCTCACAGCTCTGATGATTTCTGTGGGACAATCTCTAAATGGAAATGGTGGTTTGAAAGCTGTGTCCATTTGAAATCTTTTCACACACAGTATAGTTATGCTAAAAACTAAAACTTGGAGGGTTCCGGTCCTGTCAAAATGTTCACTCACATTGGTTGATGTTTTCATTCTTTGCCAAATAATATGAAGAAAAATGTCAACCCCTTTTGTTTGCTCTTCAGTGGCCATCACATTACTCTTTTTAAAAAATTAGTCATACAGATTTACTCACAACTCTACAAAAAGAAAAAAAATCTTGCTCATTCTTACATTTTTAGCATTGTTTGAGAGATTGTTTCACCAGAAAAGTTCTTCCTATCTACTTCTCTTAACTAATTCCTAACCTTCATAACGCTTATAACATTCATGGCTCCCAAGAATTTGCCCTCTAGTACACCCTTGTCTTTACCTTTTTCAAGCATGTAAATGTCGTCTTCAATAAGTCACTTAGTTCCAAAATGGCAAGGGCCCCAAAGGTTGAGGCCCAATATGCTTAATGGCACGGTGTTTATTAATGTATCTCCCCAGGGGTCCTCTCAAGGGAGTAGGGGCAGAGGCATTTACATTAGGGATTGGGGGTGCAGTGGACAAACCATCTTAGTGATTTTGGAATCCAGCAGGCTTCGATGGGACTCAATAGCGGACGTGCAACCACAGCAATCTCAAGGATTGTCCCTAACAATGCCTGCTTAAAGCCAAATTTGAGCAAGGGTCCTGGCACTCCTGACAGTCCGCAGGCCCCAGGACAAAAGTGGAACCCTAGGACTGGATGCTGGCCCACTGTCGGTGCTCTGCGTTTGTATTTTCAGATCAATGCGCTTTCTTCTCCCAGCCAGCGTTCCGGAAAAGACGCAGAGAGGATGCCCCCAGCTCTTGTATCCTTTCCCGGGCTGCCCACAGACCCGGGTGGCTTAGAACCCAGCAAGGGACGAGCGCATCCCCCTCCGCGGCTAAGGTACCAACTCCGCTCCCCGCCGCCCGCCGGCTCTCGGGTTGGCCCCGCCCACCCCCAGGACCCCGCGCGGGGCACGCCCACCCGCGCTCACCGACCGGCGATTGTTGCGTCCGGTGTCCGCGCTCGACAAGTAAATGTTCGCTGGTCTCCCGGAAAATGACGGCGTCTTGCGAGCCACGCAGGGCACCTCCCCGCCGCCCCGAGAGCCCCTTTCTTGGTGCTTCGTGGGGGTCGTTTTAGTGGCCCCAGTGCTCCTGCTCCCCACATCCTTCGGTAGGAGCCGGGAGGGGGAGTGCGCCCCCGACGTGCGCAGGCGCGGGCTGGAGAGCGGGCCCACGCGAGCCGAGGGCGTGGGAATTCTCTTGGTGGGTCGGGCGGAAGTTGGAATATGACACGAAAGAAGAGGAGTATGTTACCTGTTTCGAGCTCGCTTGACTGGTGTCACCATCTGAAGTGAGACCAATCCAGGTTCCTGGGGGATCAGAATGGATCTACCTTCTTCCTTAGATCCTTCACCTTATAGGCGAGGCCACTATTAGCCTGCATTCTTTTAGCCCTTCAGGACTTTACTTGATGTGTCTCCACCACGTTATTTTACATAATAGTTCTAACACTGTTTTTAAAAAAAGATTCTCAAGCCCACAGGTAAAGGAAAAGAAAAGGAATTACTGCGGTGGCGTGGGGGAGGGGAAGAATAACACGGGAGGAAAAAGACTTCTTGAAAGGGAATTGAGTTTTGAAATGAATTTCACAAGCAATGGGGAATGAGGCATACCTATAACATTGATATTTGCCTCTTAAATTTACTGTTGAATAAAAATTCAGCTCATGCCCTAGCCGGTTTGGCTCAGTGGATAGAGTGTTGGCCTGCGGACTGAAGGGTCCGGGTTCCATCCCGGTCAAGGGCACATGTCTAGGTTGCCAGCTCCGTGTCCCCAGCTGGGGGCTGTGCAGGAAGCAGCCAATCAATGATTCCCTCTCATCATTGATGTTTCTGTCCCTCCCTTCCTCTCCCTTCCTCTCTGAAATCAATAAAAATATATTTTAAAAAATTAAAAAAAAAAATCCAGCTCATTCTCCAACAAACCAAAAGCGAATAGAATGCGATTTAAAGCCCACGGCCCACTCCTAGGACGCTTGGGGCAAAGCAGGGAACAAGTCTTTACAATCCTGCCAAGGACCTTTCCATTTATTCTGTACTCCCCACCAGCTGCCACGCCACAGTCCCTGGCTGTCAAAGAGGTTAAATGTTTCATTTTTATGTTCTTATTTTCTTATTTTTAGGTCGCTGTGGTGAACCACCACTGTACCAGTCTATGAAGTTAAAGGGTACCCCTAAATCTTCCTATTTACCTGGGGAGAAAGCATTTTATGAGTGTAAACCAGGATACTATTATTCGTTTAATTATGCCCTCTATACCTTTTGTGAGAAAAATAGCACATGGTTCCCTGTTGTTGAAGCTTGTTACAGTAAGTAAACAAAACCTTTTTTATGCGTGTGTGCTTGCTCAAGTCTAGTGTTTCTTTCTTTTCTTAACGCATATTTGGATTCATTTTCCACGGTGGCAATGATGATTTTCTCATGGGAAACTAGGGTTTAGATAGCAAGACAGATGTTTAGGCCGCGACAAGTCTCCCGGGAATTATTTTGTAGGCAGTTGGTTGCCTGGGTAAGTGTGAACTTTACGTTTTCCCTTTTATAGTTAACTCAGGAAAATGATATTGCATGAATTGACAAGAGCAGTGTAGAATTTTTATTTTCTTTTAAATCTGTTTTGAAATTTGTATAAAAAATGAACTTATACATTTTCTTTTAGAAAAAGCATGTCCAACTCCAAATGTGCAAAGTGGTAAAGTAGATGCCCCACAAATGGGCTTTGAATTGGATAAAGAAGCTCACTTTTATTGTGATTACGGGTAAGTTGCTCCTTAGAGAAAACAAGGTAAATGTTACTGATTCCATATTGTTTCCCTTATCTTCTTTTTTTTCTTTTTGTCAATATTCCCCTTTTTTGCACCCCTCCACCCAACCCCTGCCATGCCCAGTCCTTCCCCACACTATTGTCTGTGTCCATGGGTTATGCATATATGCATATATGATCTTTGGTTAATCTCTTCTTGTCCCCTCCACCACCCTCCCCACTGAGATCTATTATTCTTCCATGCTTCTGGACCTATTTTGTTGGTCAGTTTATTTTGTTCACTTGATGAGAACATATACGTGAGATCGATCACGTGATATTTGTCTTTCTCTAACTGGCTTATTTCCCTTAGTCTCCGGGTCCATCCATGCTGTAGCAAAGAGTAAGAGCGCATTCTTTTTTTTTTACTTTTCTTTCTTTCTTTTTTTTTTTTTTTTTTTTTACAGTCGCATAGTATTCTATTGTGTAAATGTACCACAGCTTTTTTATCCACTCATCTGCTGATGGGCACTTGGGTTGTTTCCAGATTTTAGCTATTGTAAATAACGCTGCTATGAACATAAGGATGCATATATTCTTTCTGATTGGTGTTTTGGGTTTCTTACGATTTATTCCCAGAAGTGGGATTGCTGGGTCAAATGGCAGTTCCATTTTTAATTGTTTGAGGAACATCCATACTGTTCTCCACAGTGGCTGCACCAGTCTGCATTCCCACCAGCAGTGCACGAGGGTTCCTTTTTCTCCACTTCCTTACCAGCACTTGTTGTTTGTTGATTTATTGATGGTAGCCATTCTGACAGGTGTGAGGTGATACCTAATTGTTGTTTTAATGTGCATCTCTCTGATGATTACTGACACTTTTTATGTCTATTGGCCAATGGTATGTCCTCTTTGGAGAAGTGTCTATTCAAATTCTTTGCCCATTTTTTAATTGGATTGTTTGTCTTCCTGGTGCTGAGTTGTATGAGTTCTTTATATATTTTGGAAATTAACCTCTTATCAGGTCTATCAATGGTTTTGTAGTACATTTTGATATCCAATATTGTGATCCCTCTAACCTTGTTCTTCTTTCTCAAGATTGCTGTAGCTATTTGGAGTCAGTTTTTGTTCCATATAAATTTTTGGAATATTTTTTCTAGGTCTGTGAAATATGCCATTGGTATTTTAATAGAGATTGTGTTGAATCTGTAAATTGCTTTGGGTATTATGGACATTTTAATGATGTTAGTTCTTTTTTTATTAAATATTTTTTTTATTGATTTCAGATAGGAAGGGAGAGGGAGAGAGAGATAGAAACATCAGTGATGAGAGAGAATCATTGATTGGCTGCCTCCTGCATACCCCACACTGGGGATTGAGCCTACAACCCGGGCATGTGCCCCCGACTGTAATCAAACCTGGGACCCCTCAGTCCACAGGCTGACACTCTATCCACTGAGCCAAACCGGCTGGGGTGTTGATAATTCTTAATGATGTTAATCCATGAACACGGTATATGGTTCCACTTGTCTGTATCTCCCTCTACTTCCTTTTCCGATGTCCTGTAGTTTTCTGAATACAGCTCTTTTACTTCTTTGGTTATTCTTTGGTAATTAATATATATATTAATTTGGTAAATGGGAAATTATATTTAGTTCATTATAGGTGTATAAAAATGCCTTTGATTTCTGGATGTTAATTTTGTATCCTGCTACTTTGCCAAATTAATTTCTTAAATCTAACTGTAGGTGTGTGTGTGTGTGTGTGTGTGTGTATGTGTGTGTGTGTGTGTGTGTGTGGAGTCTAGGGTTTTCTGTGTACAATATCATGTCATCTGTGAGTAATTACTGTTTTACTTCCTCCAATTTGGAAGCCTTTTATAACTTCCTGTGTGATCACTGTGGCTAGGACTTCCAATACTATCCTATATAATAAAGAGCTAATATGCTAATTAGACTGAACAGCCAAACGACTGTCCTGACGACCTTCCGGATAAAGCAGGGGCTGTGAGGACCGGCCCAGGCTGCAAGGGGCTGTGAGGGCCAGCTGGGGCTGTGAGGGCCAAGCCCCTTGCACAAATTTCGTGCATCAGGCCTCTAGTGTTGAATAAGAGTGGTGAAAGCACATATCCCTGTCTTGTTCCTGATCTTAAAGGAAACATTTTCAGTTTTTGCCCATTGAGTATGATGTTGGCTGTTGGTTTGTCATATATGGCCTTTATTATGTTGAGGTATGATTCCTCTCTTCCTTTGCTGAGAGTTTTTATCATAAATGGGTGCTGAATGTTGTTGAGTATTTTTTTCTGCATCTATTGATATGATCATGTGATTTTTTTATCCTTTACTTTGTTTATGTGATATATCACATTTATTGATTTTTGAATATTGAACAAATCTTGTATCCCCGAAATTAATCCCACTTGGTAATGGTATATGATCTTTTCAATGTATTGCTGGATCCTATTTGCTAATATTTTGTTGAGGATTTAGGCATTCTACTAGAATGTTTATCAGGGATATTGACTTGTAATTTTCTTTGTAGTGTCTTCTCTGGTTTTGGGATTAGCATAATGCTGGCCTTATAAAAAGAGCATGAAAGTCTTCCCTCCTATTGAATTTTTATTTTTATTGATTTCAGAAAGGAAGGGAGAGGGAGATAGAGAGAGAAAAATCAATGATGAAGGAAAATCTTTGATTGGCTGCCTCCTGCACACCACCCCGCTGGGGATTGAGCCCACAACCCGGGCATATGCTCTGGCCAGGAATTGAACCGTGACCTCCTGGTTGTAGGTCAATGCTCAACCACTGATCCAAGCCAGCCAGGCCTCTTGAATTTTTTGGAATAGTTTGAGGAGGCTGAGTGTTAATTCTTCTTTAAAAGTTTGGTAAAACTTGCTTATGAAGCCATCCATCCTAGGACTTTTTGTTGCTGTGAAGTTTTTTGTTTATTTGTTATTTTTCTACTGTTACAATTTTATTAGTTATTGTCTATTCAGGTTTTCTGCTTCTTCCTGACTGAGTTTTGGGAGATTATATGTTTCTAGGAACTTGTCCATTTCACTCAGGTTGTCCAGCTTGTTGACACATAGTTGTTCAAAGTATTTTCTTACAATCCTTTGTATTTCTGTGTTATCAGTTGTTACTTAGCCTCTTCCTTTCTGATTTTATTTATTTGGGTTCTCTCTCATTTTTTCTTGATAAGTCTGGCTAAAGGTTCACCAATCTTGTTTATCTTTTCAAAGAGCCAGCTCTTGGTTTCTTTGAATATATATATATATATATATGTGTGTGTGTGTGTGTGTGTGTGTGTGTGTGTGTGTGTGTGTGTGTGTATATTTCTATGTCATTTATTTCCACCATGATCTTTATTATTTCCTTCCTTCTACTGACTCTGGGCTTTCCTTGTCCTCTTTCTAAATCTTTCAGTTGGAGTGTTAGATGATTTATTTTAGCTT
The DNA here is from genome assembly GCA_025583905.1 of Ia io. Taxonomy (NCBI): domain Eukaryota; kingdom Metazoa; phylum Chordata; class Mammalia; order Chiroptera; family Vespertilionidae; genus Ia; species Ia io. Next base: position 10,510,720 of record JAJQQW010000022.1, read on the forward strand.
TTTCTTGTTTCTTGGGGTAGGCCTATAATGCTATGAACTTCCCTCTCAGGACTGCTTTCACTGTGTCCCATAGATTTTGAATTGTTGTGTGTTCATTTTCATTTGTTTCCAGGAAGTTTTTTATTTCTTTCTTGATCTCATTTGTAACCTATTCGTTGTTTAGTAACATGCTATTTAGTCTCCATGTGTTTGTCTGTTTTTGATGCCATTGTTATCCGAGATGATGTTTGGTATTTTCCCAATCTTCTTGAATGTGTTAAGACTTACTTTGTGTCCTAACATGTGGTCTATTTTTGAGAAAGACCCATGTGCACTTGAGAAGAATATATATTCTGCAGCTTTGGGAATGAAATGTCCTGTAAATACCAATTAAATCCATCTGATTTGGTGTGTCATTTAAGGCTGCCATTTCTTTGATGATTTTTTGTCTGTATTGCAGAAAACAACTATATGAAAATTTACTCTTTATTATGTACATCTTGTTAACTGGTAAAGAGAACAGTAACTTTTTTTCCCATTTAGTTTTCACTTAAAAGGTGAACCAATTCTAACTTGTAAACTTTCTGGAGACAAGGTGCTTTGGGACCATGATATACCAACTTGTGAAAGTAAGTAAATTTTCACTTTAGAATTTAGACCAGCAATTCTCAATATTTTTGGCCTGGGGACCCACTTATGCTGATTTTTTTTAAAGTAAACTATAGTTGACATACAATAGTATATTAGTTTCATGCATACAACATAGTGATTCAACATTTATGTGTACAATATTATCACTGTGATGAGTCTAGTAACCATTTGTCAGCATATAAATGTATTATGTTGTTAGTGAATATATTCCCTGTGCTGCACGTTACATCCTATTGACCTATTCATTTTATAACTGGAAGTCTGTTCCTCTTGTTTCCCTTCTTCATATTTAGCCATCCTCCCAGCCCCCTTTACTCTGTAGCCATCAGTTTGTTCTGCATATCTATGACTCTATTTCTGTTTTCTTTGGTTTGTTTTCTTATTTTAGATTCCACATATAAATGAAATGGTATTTCCTTTCTCTGTGTGACTTATTTCATTTAGCATAATAACCTCTAGGTCTATCAGTCTCGTTGCAAATGACAAGATTTCATTCTTCTTTATGGCTGAGTACTATTCCATTGCATGTAGATGTACATTTGTGTATTATATAAGTGTATACATAGATATATATCTCATACCTGTTTTATCCACTCATCTATTGATGGACACTTAGGCTGTTTCTATACCTTGGCTATTGTAATTAATGCTGCAATGAACCTGGGGGTGTATATATCTTTTTGAGTTAGTGTTTTTGTTTTCTTTCAGTAAATACCCACAGTGACATAGGGTTATTAGGGTGTATGGTACTTCTATTTTTAATATTTTGAGGAACCTCACGACTGTTTCCAAAGTGGCTGCACCAATTTACAGCCTCACCAATAGTGCAAGAGCGCCCCCTTTTCTCCACATTCTTTCCAACACTGTTGTTTGCCCTTTATGTTTTAAAATTAACAAAGATCTCAAAGAGTTGCTTTATATGGGGTATGCCTATTAACATTCATTATATCATAATTAAAACTGAGAAGTTTCTAAAAACAATTATTTATTTTTAAAAACAGTAAATTTAATACGTATTAAAATACGCAACATATTTTTTATAAAAAATAAAAAATGCCCAAAACAGTTAGAATAGTGACATTGTTTTACATTTTTATAAATGTCTTCAAAATCTGGCTTAAAGGAAGACACTTAGATTCACTCTATTGTGAAATAACACATTTTGTAGCATCTGGAAAATTTCACTGTACTCATAAGGTTCAAAGTAAAAAAAAACAAAAAACAGTATCAGTATAATTGTGGAGCAATGACCTGGCAAGTAGATATGTTTATATACTTATAAATTATAAAGCATTTCTCAACTAGCTGTGAATTTCATCTTTAATCATATCCTTTAATTTTCAGCAACTCTTATGATGACTAGAACAAAACTTAACATAGGATTATAGATAAATATAGGTATTTCATATAGATTTTTAAACAAAATTGGCTTTCTTTTGAAAGTTCATTTCTATATGATTTGACTTTGGGGTAATAACACTTTCTCATAGAGACATTAAATGGATATTGGATTCACAACTAGACTGTAGAAATCAAATGTTAGTGAATTTATTTTACTAAATGTTGTCTTACTCTCTAGATTTTTCCTTTTTCTTCTCATTTCCTCTTTTTTCCCTCTTTTAAAGAGATTTGTGAAGCACCTGGAAAAATAAGTAATGGAAAATACACGAATAGCTGGAAGGAGGTATTTCAATTTAATGAAGTAGTGACTTATACTTGTGATCCTTCAAATGGACCTCAGGAGTATTCACTTATCGGAGAGAGCAAGCTTACTTGTTTTGGGCCTAGCAAATGGAGTAGTGACCCTCCTCAATGTAAAGGTAATGATATTTCCTTCTTCGTTGGTAAATACAGTGAAAAACTTTGTAGAGTGTTTTACCTATAAGTAAGCAAACAGTCATATGTGCTTCCTCCTCCTGTTAAATTGCATTTTAATTTAATTTATTATATGTCAAGTTGAATCAAAAATAGTCCCAGTTGTAGAATTCCCCGCCCCCAACATGCTCTTGGCACTCCAGTTTATACAATGTGAACTACTGTGTAAATGTATGAGTTAGGATTTTGTCTTTGCTTGGAAAAACAAAAAGCAAACACACAATGGCTTAAAATTAAGACTTTTTTTTATGTTAAATCATCCGAGAGATATTGCAATAGGTAGTGGCAGAGTGAATTGTAAAAGGCTAACTCTTACGGACTTGGGAAAACAATGTTTAAGGTACTAGAGAGTAACCAAAAGCCGGTGGGGGCGGGCAATGAAGGGCATTTGACTTTTGTAGGAGAAGGACCACTGAATATCAACGAAATATTTACTCTTTACTAGTGTGTATGGAATGTTCTATAAGGTAGACCATATTCTGGGAAATAAGATAATTTTTTTAAAATTTAAAATAATTGAAACAGAGTACATTCTCTGGTCATAATGAAATAAATTTAGAGTCAGAGATAATTTTTAAAATCTCCAAATTCAGTCATATATCTCATAATGACGTTTCAGTCAGTGATGGGCTATATATACGATGATGGTCTCATAAGATTATAATGGAGCTGAAAAATTGCTATCACCTAGAAAATCCTGTCAGAGCTGTTAGAATGTTATAGCACAACACAGTATTCATGTGTTTGTGATGATGCTGATGTAAACAAACCTACTGCGCTGTCAATAAGAGCTATATTGTAAGTATAGCTCTTAAAATAAAAATAGTAGGCTACACCATCTAAGATTTTGCAAGTACACTCTATGATGTCCACAATTCTCAGAACATTATCCCTGTTGTCAAGCGGTGCATGACCGGTATTTGACAACCATGTAAAACAAATATCTAACTAACCATTGAGTCAAAGAACAAATCACAAGAAAAATTATAAAGTGTTTTGAATTCAATAAAAAATGAAAACACAACATATGAAAATATCAACATTTGTGTGACACAGCAAAAGCATTGTTTAGAGAAAAATTTATAGTGTAACATACAGTAGAAAACACATCTCAAATCAATAATATGGAAACTTTCACCTTAAAAAACTAAGAAAGAAGAGCAAATTAAAGTTAAAACAAGGAAACAGGGGATAATAAAGCTAAAAATCAATAAAATTGAAAAGATATAATACAGAAAAATCAATGAAACTAATCTCTCGTTCTTGGAGAAGATTGATAAAATCGATATACCTATAACTAGAAAGACAAGTAAAAAGATGATATTTATTATTTATCAAGAATGAGCCCAGCTGGTGTGCCTCAGTGGTTGAATGTCAATTCAGGAATCAAGAGGTCTACGGTTGGATTCCAAGTCAGGATACATGCCTGGATTGCGGGCTCGATCCCCCATAGGGGGTGTGAGAAGGCAGCCAATTGATCATTATTGTTTCTGTCTCTCTATCCCTCATCCTTCCTCTCTCTCTAAAAATAAATAAAAAACATATTTTTTAAAAAAGAATGAAAACAGACACAAAACTAAATATCCCATAGATGTGAGGAATAACAAACAATAAGGAAATATTATAAAAAACTTTATGCCTATACATTTGACAACTTAAATGAAATGGACAAATTCCTGGAAAGAAACAAATTACTACTGGTGTTCACTGGTAGATGAATGAATAAAGAAAAGGTGATACACACACACACACAATGGAATCTTAGCAATAAACAGGAATAAAATCTTGCCATTTGCGACAACATGAGTGGACCCAGAAGGTATTATATAATTAAAATCAGAAAGAAAAAGACAAATTTCATGATTTTACTTATATGTGAAATCTAAAACAACACAACAAATTCACAAGCCAAATAGAAACAGACCCATATTCATAGAGAACAGGTAATGGTTGCAAAAGGGGAGGGGAGTGAGTGGAGGGGTGGGTGAAAAGAAAACACTGAGTGTGATGAGATTGACCTTGAATCTTCACTCAAATGTTTCAGTAAAACACTTTTAACCTTGGGAACATTTTTTAAAAAGACTGCAACTTCTAAACCCTGTTCTGTCACTTAGTTGGGTGACCTTGGCTAAGTTTATTTCTCTCTCTATGGCTCAGTTTTCTTGTTAGTAGAATGATAGTAGCCCAACAAAGTGGTCCTACAATAAAACACTTTTTTAAAGGCACAAAATACCCAAACTACTGAAAGATATAGGTAACCCGTATACTATATTTCCCACAATGAGAACTGCAAACCCAGAAGTCCTACCTGGGGAATTCTATCAAACATTTTAGTAATAAACAATAGCATCTCTACACAAACTTCAAGAAATATAAGAGAAGGGAACACTTCTCAACTTATTTCATAAGGGCAACATTAGTGTGATACAAAAACCACACAAAAACATTACAAGAAAATTACAAACAATAGCCTTAATAAATATAGAACCAAAACTTCTAAAGAAAATATCAACAAATCAAATCCTGCCATATATAACACTAATAATGCATCATAACCAATTAGGATTTATCCCATAAATGCAAGGTTGGTTCAAATTCAAAAATTAACCAGTGTAATTTACAATATCAAGAGATTGAAAAAATTAGAACAACATATGATCATCTTGTTAGATGCCCACAAAAAGCAATTGACAGAACTCATCATCTTTCATGATAAGACTTCTGAGAAAACTAGGAATAGAAGAGAACTCAGTATCTCAACCTGATAAAAGGCATTTACAAAAGTCTCACAGCTTACGTTTTTCTTATTGGCAAAAGATTAATTTATTTTCTCCCAAGGTGGGAATAAGGACGTATATTCACTCTCACCACTTTATTTAGCATGGTTGTTTCTACAACAAGACAACAAAAGAAATAGGCATTCATATATGAAAGGAAGCAATAAAATATTATCTTCACTTATGATAGTATTGTCTATGTAGATACTTCCAAAAACTTTAGTTTTAGCAAGGTTGCAAAATACAAGATCAACCTGCAGAAATCAATTGTACACTAAGAGTAAACCAGCAGAAATTGAAATTTTAAAATTGTTGTTAAGAACACCTCCAAAACACAAAATACTTGCATATAAATCTGTCAATATATGTGAAAAGACTTGAATGCTAAAAACTGCTAAACCTAATAAAGGAAATTAAGAAAGATTTTAATATATGAATGAACATACATTGGTCATCAATTGAAAGACTTGTATAATAAAAATTTCAATCCTCTGTTTTTGATCTATAAATTCAGCACAATAATAATAATAAAAAGCCCAGCATAACTTTTTGTAAATTGAAAAACTGATCCTAAAATGTATATGTAACGACAAAAGAACTAGAATAGTCAAAATAATTTTGAGCATAATTGAAGGATGCTCTACCTGCTGTTGGGTTTATAGAAAGCAAACTAAAAAGGCATATAATCAAAACAGTGTGGTATTTGTAGCTATATAGAGCAATGGAACAAAATAGTGAGTCCAGAATTAGACCCTTGCAAATATGTCCAGTTGATTTTCATCTCAGGTATACAAACAATTCAGTGGAAAATGATAATCTTTCCAAAAATGGCACAGGCACAATTGGATTTCCATTTTGGAGAAGAAAAAAACAACAACCCAGAACTTATGTTACCACCATGCTTAAAATTGGTCATAGACTTAACATGTAAAACCTAAAACTTTAAGACTTTTATGAGTAAACTTAGGAAATATTTGTCAGCTGACCAAATATCCTATCTAATAATAGAGTAACATGTAAATTACCATCACTCCGCTACGCCCACGATTGGGCGGCGGGAGGCTGGGGGGCGGGACCTATCCGGCCATTGAGAAGCACGGATCCGCTGCCACTGAGGGGGGCTACCCTGCTGTTGAGAGGCGCAGGGGGTGGGACTCCCACCCCCTGTGCCTCTCAACGGCCAGATCCGTGGCCGCTGAGGGGGCCTGCCGCGGACAGCCAGCTGCTCCTCTCAACAGCAGGGTAGCCAGGTGTCCGCGGCAGCCCCCCTCAGTGGCCGCGGATCTGGCCGTTGAGAGGCACAGGGGGCGGGAGTCCCGCCCCTTGCGCCTCTCAACAGCAGGGTAGCCCCCCTCAGCGGACGCGGACCATCAAAAGTGGGGGAGATGGGTGCCTGTCTGCTCCGGCACCAGGCCTTTCAGAAGCCTCCGCCGAGCCAGAGGCTTCTGAAAGGCCTGGTGCACCAGCGGACAGGCACCCAGCTCCACCGCGAAAAGCAAAAGCGTGTAGGGGACCCTACACGTGCATGATTCAATCATGCACTGGGCCTCTAGTTTCTTAAATACAGCCATTAAAGCATGATTCTTTTTTTTTTTTTACTTTTTAAATTTATTTATTGTTTAAAGTATTACATATGTCTCCTTTTTCCCTGATTACCCCCTCCCTGCAACCCCCATCCTCCAGGAAAAGCCCCCACCACCCCAGTGTCCATGTCCATTGATTATGCTAATATGCATGCATACAAGTCTTTTGGTTGATCTCTTACTCCCCTCGCCTTCTCTCTGAGGTTGGACAGTCTGTTCAGTATTTCTTTGTCTCTGGATCTATTTTTGTTCATGAGTTTATGTTGTTCAGTATATTCCATACATGAGTGAGATCATCTGATATTTATCTTTATCTGATTGACACATTTCCCTTAGCATAATGTTCTCCAGCTCCATTCATGCTGTTGCAACTGGTAAAAGTTCCTTCTTTTTTATAGCAGCGTAGTATTCCATTGTGTAGATGCACCACAGTTTTTTAATCCACTCATCTGCTGATGGGCATTTGGGCTGTTTCCAAATCTTAGCTATGGTGAATTGTGCTGCTTTTAACATAGGGTGGTATATATCCTTTCTGATTGGTGTTTCTAGTTTATTTTATGCCTATACATTTGACAACTTAAATGAAATGGACAAATTCCTGGAAAGAAACAAATTACTGGTGTTCACTGGTAGATGAATGGATAAAGAAAAGGTCACACACACACGCGCGCGCGCACACACACACACACACACACACACACACACACACACACACACACAGGAATCTTAGCAATAAACAGGAATAAAATCCTAGAAGTGGGATTACTGGGTCAAATGTGAATTCCATTTTCAGTTTTTTGAGGAAACTCCATACTGTTCTCCACAGTGGCTGCACCAGTCTGCATTCCCACCAGCAGTGAAAGAGGGTTCCTTTTTCTCCGCATCCTCACCAGCACTTGTCGTTTGTTGATTTGTGGATGATAGCCATTCTGACAGGTGTGAGATGGTACCGCATTGTTGTTTTGATTTGCATCTCTCCAATGGTTAGTGACTTTGAGCATGTTTTCATGTGTCTCTAGGCCTTCTGTATACCCTCTTTCAAAAAGTGTCTATTTAGGTCCTTTGACCATTTTTTTTATTGGATTATTTATCTTCCTTTTGTTAAGCTGTATGAGTTCCCTGTAAATTTTGGAGATTAAACCCTTATCGGAGATAACATTGGCAAATATGTTCTTGCATGCAGTGTGCTTTCTTGTTTTGTTGGTGGTTTCTTTTGCTGTGCAGAAGTTTTTTTTTTTTTTTTTTTTTAAATATATTTCATTGATTTTTTACAGAGAGGAAGAGAGAGGGATAGAGAGTTAGAAACATCGATGAGAGAGAAACATCGATCAGCTGCCTCTTGCACACCCCCTACTGGGGATGTGCCCACAACCAAGGTACATGCCTTTGACCGGAATCGAACCTGGGACCTTTCAGTCCGCAGGCCGACGCTCTATCCACTGAGCCAAACCGGTTTCGGCTCTGTGCAGAAGTTTTTATTTTGATGTAGTCCCATTTATTTATTTTCTCCTTAGTTTCCATTGCCCTAAGAGCTGTATTGGTAAAGATATTGCTATGACTTATATCTGATATTTTGCTGCCTATGGAGTCTTCTAAGATTTTTATGTTTCCCATTTTACTTTTAAATCCTTTAACCATTTTGAGTTTATTTTTGTGTATGGTGTTAAAGCACGATTCTTTAAAAATTTTTAATAAATTAGGTGTTCCAACCTCAAAACCTCTGGTCTGCAAAAGACTAAGAGAATGAAAACAAAGCAATAAATAGAAAGGAAATATTTGCAAAGCACATATCTGACAATGAACTTTTATCTACAATATGTAAAGAATTCTCAAAGCTCAACAATAAGAGAGCAATTGAATTTTAAAATAGGAAAAATATTGGACTATACCTATTTTACCAAACATGATATACAGATGACAAAAAAGTAAATGAAAATTTGCTCAATATCATTAGTAATTACAAAATATAATACAAAACCCACAAAGAGGTACCACTAAACACCTTTTAAAATGTCTGACACAGCTCTGGCCAGTGTGGCTCAGTTAGTTGAGCATTGTCCCATGCTACCGAAGAAGTCACTGGTTTGATTCCCATTCAAGGCAAATGCCTAGGTTGCGGGCTTGATCCCCAGTAGGGGGTATGCAGGAGATGGCCCATTGATATTTCTCTCTCAGCCATGCCTTTATCCCTCTCCTTTCCTATCCCTCTCTATAAAATCAACAACAACAAAAAAACATATTTAAAAATGTCTGACATAAAAACAGAAGTCTAGCCATAACAAGTACTGGCAAGGATATGGAGCGATTGAAACTATTATACATTGCTGCTAAGAATGCACAGTGGGCTGACCACTTTGAAACCCAGTTTTACAAATTTCTTACAAAGTTTAACATAAACTTACCATACAACTTAATCCAATTAAAATGAAAACATAGTCACATAAAAGCCTGTATGAAAATATTCCTTGCCACCTTAGTTGTAATCGTCCACACTGGAAACTACCACATGTTCTTCAACTGATAAGTGGATGAACAGCTGTGGTACATACATACAGTTGTATAAGGAGCAAGATCCTGAATCATGCAATCACAGGAATGAAACTCAAATGTCTTTTTCTTAGTGAAATAAGCCATTCTCAGAAGGATATGATCCCATTCATGATATTCTGGAAAAGTAACACAACAGAGATTAAAACAGAGCAGTGGTTGGCTGATTGGTGCAGGGACTGGATGTTGATCGCACAAGGCATGAGGAAGTATTGGTGGATAATGCAACTTTTCTTTGTCTTTATTATGGTGGTAATTACATAATTATTTGCATTTGTCAAAACTAATGTAGCTGCGCCTTGGCTGGTATGACTGACTCAGTTGGTTGAGCCTCATCCTATGTACCAAAAGGTTGCTGGTTCAATTCCTGGTCAGAGCACATGCCTAGGTTGCTCAGTCACCAGTAGGGGCTGTGCAGGAGACAGCTGATAGATGTTTCTCACATCAATATTTCTCTCTCTCTCTTCCTCTCCTTTCCTCTCTCTCTAAAATTAATTTGAACATATTTTTAAAAAACTAATATACCTGTGCAATTAGAAAAGTGAATTTCACAAGATGTAAATTATGTCCAGTAAGCTTAATATAAAAGAAAATCGTTAGGTAGAATGAACAGCAGATTGACCCAACAGTGAAAACATCAGTGAACCTAAAGTTGTGACAAAGCAAATCTAACACGATTTGAAAAGAAAGAATGTGAAGAGAGAAAATTACAGAACTGCAGGAGCGTACCAATCAGTTAAACATGCATGTAACTTCAGTTTCAGAAAGAGAGAGAATAATGTAGAAAATTATTTGAATAAATACAGACCAAAAAATATTGAACAGGAAAGAAATGTTTCATTTGCCCCACCCCTCTAAGTAAGAATGACAGCTAATTTCTCTTAAGGAACTGTGACAACTAGAAGACAATAAAATTGGATAATGTGCTGAAAGAAAAATAAAACACCCTACAAATCTCTGTCAATGAGAAATCTTCAAAACTGAAGGTGAAATAAAAAACATTTTCAGAAAAAAAAAAAAATCTAGGAGAATTGTCATTACCTGACCTGCACTGCAAGATTTGCTAAAGGAAGTATTTCAGGCTGAAGGGAGGAGAGACCTGACGGAAATTCAGATCCATAGGTGAGGAGAAAGCGCACTCTTCTGGTTTAAAAGGCTGTGCATAATGGGCCCTTTATGTATTGCTCAGATTTAATCTTATAAAGTGTTCTCTGGTACTTACTACCCAGCTCAGTGGTGTGTGTGTGTGTGTGTGTGTGTGTGTGTGTGTGTGTGTGTGTGTGTGTTTCCAAATCCTTCCAAACCCATTACTGGATTCTGAAATCAATCTAGAAGGTCATAACCAGCACTTTTCTTCTTGAGAAATAGAGTAGAATGGGAAATACCAGAGTACACTGGTATGAAGTCTAAGTATTAACTGTTAACTTCATCTCAGCCCTGTGTGCTTATGTAATGGGTCTACAACCTAAAGAAAAAAATTTAATCTCTGGGTTGCAGTCTAATATATTCGGAAAACATGGTCCTAACTTCATTGGCCTTTCTATTTCTCGAACATTCCACATCATATATGTGCTTGCCACCTGAGAACTTTTCCTTTGCATATCTTTGCATGGCTAGCTTTGAAGCTTTTAAATTTCACCCCAACTATTTCCTTCCTACAAGAGTTTTCTAAAAAGACAAGGTATAATAATCAGTGTCAACATGAACTTTAAAAAAAAATCTCTAGAGCTAGAGTATCAAAAGTTGCATTTGAATGTACTCAGAATTTATATCCGGTAGACTTTTTTCAAACTTCGCAGTAGAAAAAAAAAAAATGTATGGCCCTAGCTGGTTTGGCTCAGTGGATAGAGCGTCAGCCTGTGGACTGAAGGGTTCTGGGTTTGATTCTGGTCAAGAGCATGTACCTCGGTTGCAGGCTCTTTCCCACCCTGGAAAAACCAGGTTAGGGCTCGTGCAGGAGGCAATCAGTCTGTGTGTTTCTCTCACATCGATATTTGTTTCTGTCTTTCCCTCTCTCTTCCACTCTCTCTAAAAATCAATGGAGAAATATTTTCAGGTGAGGATTAAAAAAAATTGTATGAAACCAATAAGCTATATTGACTGTTCCAGGTGGGAAAAAGTTATCAGATTTCTCTGAATCTGTTTACCTGGAATGAAAATGCACAGAAAAATCTTTTTAAAAAATATTTATATTTTGCCTTTTACTCCTTGTCTCTTTCCACTGAAAATTTCTACTTTGCGCTATTTTTTTTCTGGTACAATGGTAAAACAACTTTCTGTTAATGCTGAAATTTCTTTACTTTTTAGTGGTCCAGTGTAAACCGCCAGTACTCAAACATGGAAAAGCAGTATCAGAAATGAAAAAAAAGTTTTCCTACCAAGATAAGGTTGCATTTGAATGCCTGAAGGGTTTCTACCTTAATGGTAGCAACCCAGTGTTCTGTGGTGGAAGCAGTACTTGGGAGCCTGCGATGCCCAAGTGTATTAAAGGTACATATTATATCATTTTCCTTCTTGTTTTGTAAGGTTTTATTTCTTTGACATTAAATATCAATGATAAAGAATAACTGGAAAGATGCAATTTTAGTAATTACCTTTTCATATTCATAACAGATGTATGACATAAAGTTCATATAGAATTTTGCTGTTGTGATTTTGTATGTGTTCATAGGGTTCTTAGCACATTCTGTACATCACATAGGTCTGTAAGTTCCTCTTGTTCAGTACTTTTATGGTATGGTCAGCAACCACTTTTTCCAGGATAAATGGAATGAATCATGGGAATTTTTACCTAAATCAGAATGAAAGTCATAATTTACACAAATGAAAAGAAAGTGATAATTTCCAAGTGATTGATCCTACATTGTTATGTTTTTCAATGTCAAAGACTCTTATTTTGAGTCATTCATATTTAGTAACATCCTATTTAAATTCATGTTATTTACACTAATTTATAACTTTTAGTAATAAGAGGGGGAAGAACATACATATAGCCATTTTAGTTGTTATTCTTACTGATTCTAAAATTACTTGCCATAGTCAGATATAAACAGGCATGTACACGTGGGCAAGTTACTTAAACTTCAAAAGTATTTACTTACATGTAAAATGATTTAATGTCTTCCTAACTGGGTGATAACACAACTTAAATTGGTTGCACTTAAACCACTTAGCACTATGCAAAGTTTGGAAAGTATGCATATTTTTAATTTTGAGGAATAGCTAATCTTTCTAGAAAAATAAAAAATCAAATTAAATCCATAATTTTATTGATAAGACTGATGAATGAAATAAAATTTATTTCTCCAGATTCCAAGTCTACTCCTCCAGCCAAGCCACCAGTTGCAAGATATCTAGGTTCAGTAACATTTTTTTTAATTTTAATTTCTCCCTCCCATCACTATTTATTCTTTCTATGCCCTCTTCCTCCTCCACCTCCACCTCCACCCACTCCCCTTCCCCCCTCCATCACCACACTCTTGTCCATGTCCATGAGTTCTCTCTCTCTTTTTTTTATTTTTTGCTCAATCCCTCCACCTTCTCCCCTTTGCGCCCCCCCCCCCCCCCAGTACCCTGCCCCTAACTGGAGCTGTCCTCCTGTTCTCTATCTATGAGTCTGCCACTGTTGTGCTTGGTAGTTTAGTTTGTTCATTAACTCTTTATCCTCCTTATATTGTTAAGAACTTTGTGGGCTGATGGGTGAAAAGTCATGTCTTGTTTTAATTTGCATTTATTTAATTATTAATGAGTCTAAACAGTTTTTTTTCTACATTCATTTACTCAGATCCTTTGCTCAGTTTTCTGTTGGGTTTCTAAAATATTATTTTTGTTAATTGTGAGAACTCATTATAAATTAGAGACCTTTTAATATATAGTGAACATTTTTTCCAGATTTTTATGGCCTAATTTAATTCATTTTCTTTTTAGATTTTATTGGACATAGATTTCTTTTTATAACTTCGTTATGAGGAGTATACAAATGTATTTTTATAAATTTTCAAATATTACAAAAGGATACAGAGTAAAAAAATAGTTCATCTTTTTCTCTAGTCCATTGTCTGAGTTAATCATGGTTCATAATTTAAGTGTCTTTTTATCCATTTCATATAAGGACACATCATGTTCTTATATGACTGGTTTATACATATTTTGCCTTTTTTTCATTTTTCTTAACCAAAAATAGACTCATGTTGTTCATATTTTTCTAAAACTCTCACATTTTACACTAATTATCTTAGATTGGGGTTGTATCTAGATTTATCCCCATCCTTTTTAGTGACAATTTTAATATATACCACATTTTATTTAGCTATTCTCCTATAATGGACAGATATATGTGCAGAAGAGTTGAATGTATTGAACTATTCCCCAATGGCTCTGAGAATTGTGTCATTCTTATAAAAGCTTTAAGTCTTCAAAATTATATAAACATTTCAACCATGGGCACTGATTTCATTTTTTTTTTTTTGCATTTAAATCATTGATATATCTGAACTTCATTATGAAATATGGAATCAGATTGGTTTCTTCTCCACTTCACCCACCCCCATTCAGCAGCTAAGTTGCACCATCTATGGAATGGATTGTCTTCTCTCCAACTGTCTTATCACGCACCACACTCATAAATATTCTAAATTCATAGGCGCTCTAGTCTCCCACAGAAGTTGCACTGTCTTACATTCCCACCAGCAATGCACAAAGATCCTAATTTCTTTACCTATTTTCCAACACATGTTCTTTTCTGTTTTTTGATAATAGCCATCCTAATACCTGGTAGGTAAAATATGTGACATAGTGTCTCATTGTGGCTTTTATTTGTATTTCCCCAGTGGTTAGTGATGTGTAGACATCCTTTTATGCACTTATTCCCTATTTGTATGTATTCTGTGGAGAAATGTCATTCAAGTTCTTTGCTCAGTTTTGAATTGAGTTGGGATTTTTGTTGTTGATATTTAGGAGTTTAATCTTTCCTCTTTTTTTTTTTTTTTTTTTTTCCCCTTATTTCAATTTTTTTCTAGGCTATCCCAACTTTCGTGAATTATCATCATCTGAAGAGATTGTGGAATTAGGTATTAGTTTCTTTCTTCTTCTTTTTTAAAATCCTAAACTGAGGTTATTTTTTCATTGATTTTTTTTTGGAGAGTGGAAGAGAGAGGCAAAGATAGAGAGAAATACCAATGTGAAACACATCCATTGGTTGCCTGCTGCAGGAGCCCAGACCAGGGCCTGGACCGGGGAGGAGCCTGCAACCGAGGTACGGGCCCTTGACCAGAATCAAACCTAGGACCCTTAGGTCCACTGGCTGATGCTCTATCCACTGAGCCAAACCTGCTAGGGCATTAGTTTAGTTCTTAATAATTCTTTATTATGAGACCTTAGAGTTCTACATGAATATATTATGTTCCGATTATTTGTAGTTAGAGGAAAAACAAGATGTCAAAAATTATTAGGAATAGATGACATTTATAGTTCCTTTAGTACTGCAGATACCATAACAAATGTGATAGAATGTATAGACACAGGCAAGTAATTTTCTTTAATCTTGAGAATTTTAGTTGTCCTATGAACCTTTACTAAATAACCTGGTGTGGTAACTATAGCACAAAACAATGACAAGTGAGGTTCCTATTAAGAGTTTCACAAGGCACATCCTATGGTTGGAATCTATTTGAAGTGTTCTTTGAGCAAAGCGATTGGGATGTACTAGCAATCATGCTAATACTAGAATGATACTTTTTTCTGTAGTTTTTAAATGATCAGATCAAAAGTAAAAACAAACAAATAAAAAACCCTGCTATTTGAGACCCATACATGCTCAATATCTTTAAAACTACTTTTCATTTTTTTTCTCAGAACCAGGAACCATTGCTCTATTTAGTCTTTCTATATGTAAGTATCTCACACTTGAAAACCATTGAAAAAAAAATTACATTCTTTTCCATTACATAGAGTGCATTCTTTTCTGATGATTTTTCAGTTTTTATAGGTTTTATAGCTTGAAATTAAGTAAACCAGTGTAGAAAAAACTGACCTTTCGTATGATATACACCTTTTGTTGGTGATTGTATATTCATTTATACAGTATTCTATATGTCTACTTAGTAACAAACCCTAAATAATACTTTTTCCCCCCCAAGATGATTAGTCATATTGACTTTGCATCTCAAATATGCTTCAGGTAATTTTCTAAACTAAACTGGACACTTCCCTGACTTATTGTGGACTATTTAAGTGATTCCAGGGAATTGCACTTAGTGAAGAGTCCAGATGGAATATAAATGTATATGTGCTTAAAAAAGAACACTTTTGAGCACTGAAATGTAACCTACAGTAACTTCTTCTTCTAGAGTTTGAATCTTGGAAAGTGTTTTTCAGAGTTACATGTCATTTATTTTCTGGTTTCTTACAGTTGTTGGCGTTGCAGTAATTTTAATCTGTGTGTACAAGTGTCTTCACAGAGAGGAGAAAGAGTAAATTAAACTTTTATTCTCATTTATTGGTCCTTCTCACTCTTGACATACTTTTGTGCTGCTTTTCTTTGTATTGTTTACCATCTATTTTTTAAATGTGCTACATTAGTGTGCCATCTGCAGTAAATTTCTTTACTAAAATCCGTTTCAGTTGCCTTTAGCATAAAATAAAAAATATATTTTATTGCAACAAGAATAATCTGTGCATAATAATTTAGTTATTATGACCGTAAGAAAGTTTTTTTGTGAGGTTTGAGGTTTAACTGCGGCAGCAAATCATGGACCATGATGGGGCCTTCCCAATTCAAGATATGCCCTATTTTCTAAAGTGAGCTAGTGGCCAGGATTACATTTCAAATAGTTCACTGTGGAGACTTTAAGGCAGGGGTCCTCAAATTTTTTAAACAGGGGGCCAGTTCACTGTCCCTCAGACCGCTGGAGGGCCGGACTATAGTTTAAAAAAAACTATGAACAAATTCCTATGCACACTGCACATATCTTATTTTGAAGTGAAAAAACAAAACGGCAAAAACACCCACATGTGGCCCGCGGGCCGTGGTTTGAGGACGCCTGCTTTAAGGTATGGTCACTGGAATTTTTAGGATGAAAGCTTCCATTTGTCTGCATAACAGGAATTTGTAAGAAGCTATGCAGATGTCGTATTCAAATGGCCAATTTGATTTCATTTAGAATATTTATTTATACAAGTTAAACTGGGAAATTAGAAGCAACACTATTGAATTTCCCTCTTATGTTCTCTTAATTTTTCTAGGTGGTAGTACACTGATGGGTTCAAGTTAAAGGTACAGAGAGGGGTAATGTTTACAAGGTACCTCATTAACTTTATTTGCCATTTTATTTATAAAAATGGAAAAGCACCTGACCAGGTGACACAGTTGGTTGGAGTGTAGTCCCATATATAGATTTGATTCTCGGTTAGAGTATGTGCCTGTGTTGCTGGTTCGATCCCCAGTCTGGGCACATATGGAAGGCAACCAACAGATGTTTTCTCTTCTCTTCTCTTCTCTTCTCTTCTCTTCTCTTCTCTTCTCTTCTCTTCTCTTCTCTTCTCTTCTCTCTCTCTCTCTCTCTTCTCTCTCTCTCTCTCTCTCTCTCTCTCTCTCTCTCTCTCTCTCTCTCTCTCTCTCCCCCCCCCCCCCTTCTCTTTCTCCCTCTCCCTCTCTCTTTCTCTCTCCTTCCCTCCCTTCCTCCCTCCCTCCCTCCCTCGTTCTCCTTCTCTCTCTTTCACAATCAATAAAAACATATCCTCGGGTGAGGATTAAAAAAACAAGAAAAGGCTAGGCTTACAATAGAAAAAAAGTGTACAAATACATATCTTCTAAGGAGAATAGGGATTTTAAACTTTGATCAAACAAATTTTAATGAAATAATTAACAATTTAATGAAAAACTTAGAGTAAATCCTGGAGCATAAACCAAGATTATGCTTTGAAATTTCTGATTTTCAGTAATTCTTCATAGCTTTGAAACACCTTTGAAAGCAAACATAATTTTAAAAATTTTGGTATTTATGGTTTTATGATGTTTACTTAAAATTTAAAAACCAAAATGAAAGCCAACCATTTTTATTTGGGATTAAAGAATAGTCATTCACACAGCACAAGTTCAGGCAGAAACCCATATAGTATCCCAGTGATTGGGTGAAGATAAAGGGGTTTTATGAGAATAAAAGAAGAAGGAATTCCTGTTGGCCCTGAAAGGCGGAGGTACTCTTTACCTATGCACGGTTGGTTACTGATTATATCTTCAAATAGAGAGTCCATAGTGGTCAGTCCTTGTGGTCAGGATCTGCAACCCTGCTGGCTTTACAAACATTTGTTTATGAGACACTGTTGCTTTGGCTTAGACAAAAGTAGTTTTGCCTGGTTCAAACATCCCAAGGTTCCAGGAGCAAGACATGCAAGGATGTTTCTCTAGAACAGCTGCTCTGGCTCCACTTATGAATCTCTTCACTTATGTCAGCTTTCACAATGATTTCTTTTCTTTTTTAAAAAATATATTTTATTGATTTTTTTACAGAGAGGAAGGGAGAGGGATAGAGATTAGAAAACATCGATGAGAGAGAAACATCCATCAGCTGCCTCCTGCACACCTCCTACTGGGGATGTGCCCACAACCAAGGTACATGCCCTTGACCGGAATTGAACCTGGGACCTTTCAGTCGCAGGCCGACGCTCTAGAGTGATCTGGTCATAATTTCCTCACTGGGCAGGTCACGGTGAGTAGTCATACCCACACATACAACTATTTTTTGGTGAAAGTTTTACCTTTGTCTTAAGGAATCTCTGCCCATGATTTAGGGCATCAAAGTTAACACACCTTTGAATTAACCACCCTCAAGAGAGTAACTATCCTGTAAACAATCTCTACCTTCCTTTCTCTCACTTTCATGTAATCTTTCTTACATTCCCTCCTTAATTTCAAATGCATAAAAGTGACTTGCAAAATTATCATTCTCTGAAGTATGTGAAATCCCGTGTCCAGTCCATTGTCACCAGTTTGGCTGAAATAAACAGAAATATGTTCTACAGGTTTGGGCCTTTCTTGTGTCAAATTAGAAATAAGTTCTCAAGAAAGCAAACGGAAATTACTTTCTGCTCCTTACTTTCTTCCATTGTTTAAAATATCATGGTACCAAAATATTTAAAGGCTCCTTAAGAAATATAATAAAACTCTTTCTTGCTATTGGGTCTTTTATTTAAAAATTATCTACTTTTTTTTTTTTCTATTGGGTCTTGTAAGCTGAACATCCCGTTCAAGATGGTGACATAGGAGGATCCTAAACTAACCTCTTCTCCAACACATCAAATCTACAGCTACACAGAACAATTCCTTCTGAAAGAGATCCAAAAGCTAGCTGACCAACTTCTACACAGTAGGTGGAGAAAAACCCACTCGAAATGGGTAGGAGAACCTGAAACACAATCTCTCCATACATCTCACCCATGGCACGGCGACCCACAATCAGGCAGGAACACACATCTCTGAACTTCTCCCTGAGAAGTGAAGTGTTTGAACTTCACAGCTGGTACCCCAACATTTAAGTCCAACACCTGAGAGATGGGCCCCCCAAACATCTGGCTTTGAAAGCAATGGGGCTTATGTCCATGAGACTCACAAGGCTATAGTGAACTGAGCTATAGTACTTAAAGGGCATAGCCAACTGGCTGTGGCTATGCCTGCCCCCGACCCCCAGGGCACAGTGCAGAGGGAGCCTAGTGAAACACACACGTCTTTCTGTGAAAGAGATCTGTTTACTTATCTTAAAAGCTAAAACCTGACTTCCCGTCAAGATTGTAGAATAGGTGAACTCTGTGCTCATCTCCTGCTATGAAAATCACAAATTAAATTATAGCACAACCATTCTTGAGAACCATCTGAAAATTAGCTGATCAGAAATCCTATAAAGGATTAACCACCCTCAAGAGAGTACATAGCCCTGACCATGTGGTTCGGTTGGGTGTCATCTCGTGCACCAAAGGTTGCTGGTTCCATTCCCGGTCAGGGCATATGCCGGGTTGTGGCCTCAAACCCAGGTAAAGGGTGTGCAGGGGCATCCTATGAATGTTTTGCACTCACATTGACGTTTCTCGCTCTCTCTCCCTCTCCTTTCCTCTCTATTTAAAATTTCTTTTTTTTTTAATCTTAAAAAAAAACAAAATAGGGTGCTCTCCCTCCAGGGAGCTCGCCCTTGCCTTCCTCCTCCCCTCCTTCACATTACCATTAGCTTCCTCACTCCCAAACTCCAAGGGCCCTTCCTTTACCTCCATAACTTGTTTGCTTCTTGGAATTATTTTTCTCCCTTTATAATTTACCGAATAAATGTTCTCTTACAAAACAAAACAAACAAACAAACAACACCCACAAAATAGTACATAAATGATTTAAAGGAGAAGCCATGTCAAGACTAGTATAAGGGGCAGAGATGCTGAACTGGCAGGTCCCACACCCACAGGGTGGCAATTGACAATTGAGAGGGCTATTTTAGCCCCAGAGGTCTGCCCTAAGGATTGAGGAGTCTCAGCTCCACACCAGGTGCTTGGGGCACCAGTACCAGGAAAAGGAGTCCCCATAACATCTGCCTGTGAAAAAATGGCGGGGGCGGGCGGAGGGGGGAGAATTATAACATCCCATTGAGACAGAGGGCTGCAGGAGACCTAGGTACTGCAGGTCTTAAAGGGATCATAAACAGATGCGCTTGGCTCAAAAACTCACTGGCTCCGGATCTCAGTATGGGAACATCAGGTCAAAAGTGCCAGGAAAAAAATGGGAAGGAACTCAATTGACAAGCTTCAGGGGGCGGACAGGGAGGCAGGGGTCAGGGAAACATTCTCTGGGGACCAAAGTGCTGGCAGATGCCATTGTTCTTTTTTTGAACTCGCCTCCCAAACAGCCAGCCAGTTACAGGCAGGCTCCAAATCTGAGCTCTCCATTAACCTGGGTAACAAGGTTCACCACACCCCAGTGATCCCTGAAGCTTGGTACCACCCAAACACACTAGACCAAGCCTCTCCCAGTAGCTTCTCCACACAACTGGTCTACCTCGGCTTGTGGTGTGGACTTTCCTAAAAATCTCTCAAATTTCCACTAACTCCAGACAGGCAGTGGTAGGCCTCAGTGTGCCCGTCCCTATTGCCAAGCTGCCCCAGGCCCAAGCAGAAATGGAGACTGATTTCAACTTGCACTGCAACTCCCTTGAGGCAGTCCCAAGTGTGGCATAAGTGGTGGCTATGCATGGGTTGGAACATAGTTGCAATTAAGTAGCCACAAGTTGACCAAAAGTGTTGGCTGGCCTCAGCGTACACAATGGTGCCCAACAAAGAGTCATAGGCTTGGCACAAGTGGCAGCAGGACTCAGTTTATAGCACCTCCAATCCCAGCACAAGTGGCAACCAACTGCAGATCATTTTGTAGCCACCAGGTGGTCCAAGCCCAGCACAAGCAGTGGTGATCTTAGCCTTCACTAGAACACCTCCCAAGAGGCTACAGAACCCACACTCTTGGTGGCCAGCTCTAAGCCACACCAGAGCACCATCCAATGACATATCCAAATAGCATACTTGGTTTGCACTAAAGTAACTTCTGCTCTGTGAGGTCAGCCTCCACAGGTCAGCTTGTCCACTACAGTCATGGCCAGCTTTCACAGCCAGTCAGCCTGGGGATTAACCCCACCCACAAATATGCCAAGAAGATTCAAAGTTCAACTACAACAAATAAGCATACACAACCCACACAAGGGACACTCCTGGAGCACCTAGCTTAGGTTAGAAAGGAGACTATGCCATTCGTGTCCACAGGACACCTATTACAGAAGGCCATTTTGCCAAGATCAGAAGATGTAGTAGATACTTAGAAACAAACACAGGAATCAGCCAAAATGAGGAGACAAAGAAACATGCCCCAAATGAAAGAACAAGACCAAACTTCAGACAAATAACTCAAGGACATGGAGACAAGCAATCTAGGAGGTACAGAGCTTAAAACACTTGTTTTAATGATGCTCAATGAACTTAGGAGAATAATAGATAAACTCAGTGAGAACATCAACAAAGAGAAAACATTAAAAATAACATTAAAACCCCACTTAAAATGAAAATACAATAACTGAAATAAAGAATACATCACAGGGAATAAACAGCAGATAAGATGAAGCAGAGAACTGAATCACAGCAATCTGGAATCTGGAAGACAATATAACAGAAAATACCCAATTGGAACTGCCAAAAAAAAATTTTTTTTTTTTTAAAAAAGAAGAGAGCTTGAGAGACCTCTAGGACAACATCAAACATACCAACGTTCACATCATAGGATGACCAGAAGAAGAAGAGAGAGAACAAATAATTGAAAACCTACTTGAGGAAATAATGACTGAGCTCTGTCTGGGTTGCTCAGTTGGTGGAAGCCTCATCCCATACACCAAAAGCTGTGGGTTTGATTTGGATTCCCGATCAGCACACATACCTAGTTTGTGGGTTTGATCCCCAGTTGGGGCATGTATGGGAGGCAACCAATTGATGTTTCTCTCTCACATTGATGTTTCTCTCTTTTTCTCCCCCTTCCTCTCTCTCTAAAAATCAGTAATCATATCCTTGAGTGAGGATTAAAAAGGAATAAATAAATAAAAAAATATAAAGAAACAATGACTGAAAACTTTCCTATCCTGTCCATTGAAATAGACATGCAAATCCAAGAAGTGCAGAGAGTTCCCAACAAGATGAATCCAAAGAAACCCACACCAAGACACATCATAATTAAAATTACAAAGGTTGAAGACAAGTAATGTTAAAAGCAGCAAGAGAAAATAATGTTATATAAAAGGGAGCTGTCATAGGACCATCAGCTGATTCTTCAACAGAAATTTTGTAAGCCAGAAGAGATTGGCATGAAATACTCAAAGTGATAAAAGGCAAGGGCCTTCAACCAAGATTGCTCTACCTTTCATTTAGAATCAAAGGAGAGATGGTTTCTCAGAGATGAAAAAGCTAAGGGACTTCATTATCACTAAACAAGTAACACAAGAAATGTTCAAAGTCAAAAAGGGGCATGTTTCAATAATTCCTTTTACAAGTGAGGGAATGTCCCCAGAAATCCCAGCAGACCTCCCTTCATTCAGGCAGCTTGTCAGTACCCTTCTCCTCCCTCTCAGTGTCACTGTGGCAGTGGATCTGCTTTGTTTACTGATAACTAAAAAAGAAAAGAAGAATGTTTTTATTATCTCCAAGGTGAGTGCTCGCAGGGCCCACACATCCGTCCCTGGAAATGGCACCAGCACCCTGTCCCCTGCCTCCTGCATCCTCAGCGGAACCCAGGACTGCATGCCAACTGCATTATTCCTCCCAGCCCCTGGAATGAGGAGCAGAGGGAGGGAGGAAGACTGTCCTAGTCCAGAGGGAGGGCTGGCGAGTCTCCCCAAAGCTTCCTTCTTCCCTGGAATTACAGGGGCCCCTGAGTCTGGCCACAGGAGATCTGGCAGCCCAGGCAAAAGGGCAGGGTGGCCTCGTAGCTCCACAGAAGTAAGCCCACCCTGGTGGCACATGTCCTCTTCCATGAGGCACACCAGCTCCCAGAACAACCCTGATCCTAGGTATCACTGTGCTGACAGCGGGACCCAGGAGAACATGTACAGGCCATGGGCTCCTTGGGAAGCGGGAGCGGGGTCCTATCTGGTTTGGCACCCACGTGACCTAGCGCGATGCCTGGCTCATAGTAAGTTCTCAATGCACACGTAGAGAGCTAACGGAATAAAACTGAAGGACAGTGACAGGGAAGAAAGGGGGCAGGGGTGTATTTCCTGCGAATCTGTTGGAGGAGTACATGCTATTAGTGACGCCGACGAGGAAAACAGTTCTGTCTCTGATGTAGAGCATCATCACCTGAGCAGCTTTTGAAAATGGTTAACTGTTTCCGCTGTGCTTCCAGGCAGGTGGTACAGGGTCAGCCCCTGTGGGCGCGGGCGGAGCCTGCGCTGCCAGCGACCAGGTGGGTTAGATGTTGTCCAGGCCACGCCCCATTCCCTCTGGGGCTAACGCTCCGCCCCGGCGCCGAGGCCCCGCCTTGCAGCCTGCCATTGGCCCGCCCGACCATGACGTCACTACTGTGACCACGCCCAGCAGCTGTACCGCCCTGGACACTTCTTGAATCTGGGGATTGTTGCGTGTTGACAGCTGCTCTCAAAAAGGTAAACGCTTGCTGTCCCTCAGGTTTCCTACCGACCTCTTGGAAAATGATGGCATCTTCTGAGCTGCGCGGGCCACCTCCTCACCGCCACGGGAGTGCCTTTTCTTTTTGGTGCTCCCCTGGGATCCTGTTGGTGGCGCTAGGGCTCCTGCTGCCCATGTGCTCTGGTAGGGGGACGGGAAAGGTGTGAGCTCTGGAGGCAAACTGGAGAGAGGGAGCTGGCCCACCGGAGCCGAGGGGGGTGGGGATGGGGAGAGGTTTGCTTTGTGGGTCGGGTAGGAAGCACGGGCTTGGTTAACCAGGTTGGTGCTGGTGGAGCCCTGCTTAGGATGGCCTTTCAGTGGTACCTAAAAAGCTACTGCAAGGCCCGCGGAGGGAGGGCGAGAGAGGCTCTGCCTTCCCGTTTAGGTAGAGTTTGCAGAGCTCTCATATTCACCACTGTATTCTGGTACAGTGTGCTTGCTGATCAGTATTCTGGTTACTGATCATTAAACAGTTCATTTCTATGAGGGAGGTGGTGGTAAGGAGAAAACCAAAGGAAATTTTTAAAGGATCAAGTTGAGAAGAGGCTTCAAACTAGAGTTGAAGGACACTGTGCATGCTATTTGGAATAGAGGAAAATGAATGGAATGTAGGGATCAACATGGGAGAGAACACAACTAGACATGAAGGGGATGAAAAACAAGGTTAAGTTTAAGGTTGAAACGTAAAATCAAGATAAAATAAAACTTAGAGAAAGTAAAAAAGGAGAAATCACTAAGCTGGGCGGGGAAAACTGCGCGGATAAAACAAACATTTCACTCTTGAAGCAGCTCAGGAGAAGGGTTTGTAGGCAGCCTTGTGCCTGGGAGGCCTGCATCTCAGAGGTAAAAGCTGCGAAGTTGCAGACGGGAAAACTTGTTGTGTTTCCAGGAGCAATCTCATTCCTCCAAAACCCACAATGTATGGTTACAAGAGGTCTCTTCTGCCTATTTTAGGTCTTTCCGCTCTTTCTAATTAAAGAACCGGAGATCAACAAGTGCTTACACAGTGTTTCTTTGTTTCCCTTTTGTGCAAATTACCATACAAAGGCAGCAGTCCTTTTCCTATCAGTTGCTAGATTACCAGGATACTAGCAGATAGAAGAAATTACCTATCCAGTGGTCGGCAAACTCAGTAGTCAACAGAGCCAAATATCAACAGTACAACGATTTATATTTCTTTTGAGAGCCAAACTTTTTAAACTTAAACTTCTTCTAATGCCACTTCTTCAAAATAGACTCGCCCAGGCCGTGGTATTTTGTGGAAGAGCCATCCTCAAGGGGCCAAAGAACCGCATGTGGCTCGCGAGCCGCAGTTTGCCGGCCACGGACCTATCCAAATCCTTTCCCAGCGCCTAGAGTTTCAAATGACTATTGCATCTTCTTTATCATCGTCTCTATCCTACAGCAGTGGTTTAGTACTAATTCTTTTGAATAGCTACTATGGGGGACATACTCTGCTAGGTATTTTGGCCACATGGATGGACGAAGTCGGCCATGCTAACTAGTAAACACAAAAACATGTGCCAGTGACCTGAGAGATCCAGGCAGAAGAGAGTGCAAGAATAGGGGACCGTTCACTGCCTCTTTGGGGAGGGAGAATATGTTTCCTAGGGATATTGAGCAGGTAAGTCTACAAGATAAGAGCTGAGCAGGAGTTGCAGCTGAGCAGGGAGGAAAGGTGTTCAGAGCTTAGGGAGCAGTGGGAGCAAAGACTCAGAGATGTGACAAGGCTCAGGGCATTCATAGACTCTCAAGCTATCCAGTGTGGCAGCAGTAGGGCAACGGAGGCAAGAGAAAGACACAGAACAAGATCTGCTTTTAAAATGTATTCGCAGAGATTTTTGCACCCCTATGTTCATTGCAGCATTATTCATGGTGGCCAAAACATGGAAACAACCAAAGTGTCCTGTGATAGAAGACTGGATGTGGTACTTATACACAAGGGGATACTACTCAGCCATAAGAAAGGATGAAATAGCACCATTTGCAGCAAGATGGATGGACCTTGAGAACATTATGCTAAGTGAAATAAGTCAGTCAGCAAAAGCTATGAGCCATATGATTTCACTCATTTGTGGGATATAAAACTGAAACTCGTGAACACAAACAGCAGTGTGGTGCTTTCTAGAGGGAAGGGGATAGGGGTAGGGGGTGAGGAATGTCCTAATATATGGTGACAGAAGACTTGACTTTGGGTGGTGAGCACATGGTGCAATATACAGATCATATAACACGGAAACCCATACCTGAAACCTATATGTTCATGTTGACCAAAGTCACCCCAATCAAGGACCATTTTGTACTAACTACCTGCTGCCCAACCACAGTCCCTGGCTGATGGAAAAGATAAAACACTTTTCTTTTTCATGTTCTTATTATTTTACGCCCAGATGCCTGTGATGCGCCAGCTAGTTTTCAAACTATGATGTTAAATGGTCCTCCTAAAGCATCGTATGGTCCTGGAGACACAGTAGAATTTAAGTGTAAAGTAGGATACAAGCGTATTGTACCTTTTGTCCCCACCACTGCTGTTTGCCAGCCTGATAACACATGGGCACCTCCTCTCCAGGAGGCTTGTGAAGGTAAGTACACAAAGCTTTTATTTGTATTGCTCTGGATATTGTCACACATTTTAGACTGCATAGTCAGTCCGCTATTACCATGATGGCTTTCCCATGGCAACGGAGATTCTAGATAGTAATGTCTTTGAAAATCTCCTGGGAATCTTTTTCTTGGCAATTGCTTGTCAGGGTTGATGTGAATCTTAAGTTTGGGCTTTAAATAGTTAAATGGCTTTAAAAGAGCGACATCAAATTTTGATTTGGATTCACTTGCGTTGAAATTGGCATATAACAACACATTTGAACTTTTTCTTTTAGAAAAGACATGTCCGACGCTAGAAGAGCCCCTCAATGGCCAAATAGTCTTCATAGCTTATGTAACCACAGCTTCCAAGTTTGGTTCTCAAGCTCACTATCTTTGTAATGAGGGGTAAGTTGCTCCTTAGAGGAATATAGTAAATGTTACTGATTATATTTTCAGTTTGCTTCTCTTCTTCAGCATTCCCATAATGTTGAGTTCATCTTGCTTTCTGTGTGACAAGTTGTACTTCCAGCCAATCAACTCTTGGGTTTTTTACTCAGACTGAGAAGATGTGTAATGAATAGAAATTAAAAGTGAAGGAAAGGAAACTTCTATAATACTACATGCAAGAATAAGCCTATCATTAGCATTAAACTTGTAGTAATCATGATGACATTTCTTTAACAACAAAGTGTATCCTATTTAAAATGGCCAACTCACAGAGTTGAAGGAGGGCTTATAGAATTGGTAGGTAGGTTTACCCACCAAAGATATTGTTCATGGAGATAATTCTGTAAAGTGTTACCAGGTGAACATTGACCTGGTTAGCCTGGACCGTAATATTGATCAAAATCCTTTTGTTGGAAAACATGAGTTTTGAGACAGCTATAAAGGAGTGAAGGTCTAAAAACAAGTACTGAGCACTTAATAGTAGTAGCCTTTGTTCTCTTGGGCTCTTTTAATCCTATATAATAAAAAGCTAATATGCTAATTGACCAGCCAGATGACCTTCTGGACGATCATCTGGACAACCTTCTGGATGAAGCTGGGGCTGCAAGGGCCGAGCCCCTTGCATGAATTTTGTGCACTGGGTCTCTAGTAGTATATATTTAGACATTTATAAAAATGTGCATTGACAGGGTAAATGTAATACACTATAAAAAAAGCAACTGATTTTTGATATTGACTTTGTATTCTGCTACTTTGCTGCATTAATTTATTTGTTCTAACAGCCTTGCATGTGTGTGTGTGTGTGTGCGTGCACGCACGTGCGTGCATGTGCACACAGTCTTTAGGGTTTCCTTTTCTTTCTTTCTTTTTTTTTTTTAATCCTCACCTGAGGATATTTTTCCATTGATTTTTAGCAAGAGTGGAAGAGAGAGGAAAAGACAGAGAGAAATATAGAAATATCAATGTGAAAGAAATACATCAACTGGTTGCCTCCTGAAGGAGCCCTGACCAGGGCCCGGGCCAGGGATGAGCCTGCAACCAAGGTAGGTGCCCTTGACCAGAAATGAATCCAGGATCCTTTGGTCTACAGGCTGATACTCTATCCACTAAGCCAAACCATCTAGGGCGGGTTTTCTACATATAAGATTTTATTATTTGCAAACAGTGATAATTTTATATCTTCATAACCCATTGAGCTGCTTTTTATTTCTTGTCTAGTTTCTCTGACTAAACTTCCAGTACTATGTTGATTAGAAATGGTAAAAGTGGGCATTCTTGCGTTATTCCTGATCTTAGAAGAAAAGCTTTTGGATTTAAACCACCGAATAGGATGTTCGCTGTAGGTTTTTCATCTATGGCGTGTATTATCTTGAGGTACTTACCATCTGTTCCTGGTTTGTTGAGTATTTACTATGCAAGAGTGTTGAATCCTGACAAATGCTCAATTGAAATGATCATGTAGATTTACCTTCATTATGTTGATATGGCAGATTACATAGATGGATTTTCATATGTTGAGATACCCTTGCATTCTGGGAATAAATCTCACTTGTGCAAGGTGGATAATCTTTCTGATTTCTGTCTGCTATAATTAGTTGCAGATTTTTGCATCAAGGTTCATAACGGATACTATTCTGTAGTTTTCTTTTCTTGTAGTGTCTTTCTCTGTTGTTAGCATCACAGTAATGCTGTTCTCATAGAATAAGTTCTGAAGGCTTCCTTCCTCTGTAGGACCTGCTCAAAAGAGGAAGGTTTCCTTCCTCTTTTGAGCATCTCATTGAGTCACAGTTTGTTGGTGTATTCACATTTCTTCTTTAAAGCAGTTGATAGCACTGGGTTGCAGGCAAGCATAACATTTGGGTCATATAGTCTTATGGCCATTGTACTTCAGGGGAGTTGGCAGAAAAGTTTCATAGATTCCACCCTACAGGCAAAGCACCAAGTGCAGGGTGGGCTGTTTCTGGATATTACAGTCTGACAGAGTGGTGTCTTCCTCCAAACATGCCCCCAAAAGCAGGTGCTGTTTGCCTGGAAAGATGCCCTCCTTGTCTTAAATTTTAGCTTTGACATTCTCAAAGGTGTCATTGGCCTCAAACCTGAGAGTGCTGGCCTTGCCCTTCAGGGTACTCAGAAAGATCTGCCTTTCTGTGTCTGCCACTTCATGAAGGAAAAGAGGACAGCAAAACTAAAAACCACCGACTTGCCACCAGATTTGCTGTTAAAGACAGCTCTTTTAAAGTCTTTGTCTAGTAGATCTTTCCTCAGGTGTGTTTTTTTCAGGAATACTTTTTATTGATTTACTTTTTCTTTGAATAGGCCATATTCTCCTGTTTCTTTGTATGTCTTGTGATTTTTTTGTTGTTGAACTGAACATTTGAATCTAATAATGAGGAAACTATGGGAATCAGATGGCCATCCTTTTATAGTTTTTTTTTTTTATTATTGTTTTTGGATTTTTATAGGGTGTGTCTGTGCTGAGGATCAGCCTGACAGGTAAACTAAATGTTTTCTCAGATTTTTTTTCTGAGCCTTTCTCAGGGCATGTATAATCACTTCCTAATTTTCCTCACATATGTAGTTGTTTTGAAATGTCCCAGGTTTTAATATCTGGCTCCTGAAAGGGGAAATCACGAGGCATGAAGAAGAAATCATTGGAATTCACCTCAGTCAGCAAGAAAAGGCTTACACGTTGGAGAAGTGAGATATGACAACAATGGCTGCCCATGTCTTTGTCTGCTTCTCTGTGACCAGAAAGATCCATCAGTGATAAAAGCAGGGGCCCCTGATATTTGGAGAACACAGGCCTTTTAGCCCATGCTGGCTCCTTCAGTCTGCTGATAAACTGCTTGAGGAGCACAGCTGCATGTTGTGAGAGTGGGATGGGTAGCTGCCACTGTGCTAAGAGCTGAAATTGACCAATATTAGTGCAATTTACCTGCCCAAGTCTTTCCTGGAAGTTGCAAGCCTTCAACAAACTCCAGAGTTTCAAAACAGTGACATTAGGCAGATTCTAGTAGAAAATGTTGTCAAAATGGGGAGAGCGATTCTTGAAGTTTCCTACCCATCATCATTCCAGAATCCTTTCCTAATAGATTATAATATAGAATCAATGAATAAGGCTAGTGGGAAAAGTCAGCTGGAAATGTGTACAGGCCGTTTTACTGACTGTATTTTAATTTGATCAAGTGCAAATATGCAGTCACTAGCTACATAGAGAGAGAGCCTGCTTGGCACCTTGTGGAGGTTAAAACATAGATTATTCTCAACAAAGTGTCAGCCTTATTGAGAAGTACAATATATACCGAAAGGTGTCCAAGGAAAATAGTAAATGATAAGAACCAAAGAAGTAAATTTACTCCTAAGGAGAGTTCAGAAGGAGGAGAGAGTTCTATGAATTTAAATCATGAGCTATTCTATTGAGGAGTTCTCCTGAGCTGTTACTGGGAAGACATTCCGATCTGAAGAACATTTCACCATACCTAAAACTTACATAGTCTCAGTTGCTACTTTATCTACTATTCAAAACAACCCCAGCAATGGAAGCTAAAGAGAAAATAAACAAATGGGACTATATCAAAATAAAAAGCTTTTTTACAGCAAAAGAAACTATCAACAAAACAACAAGAAAGCCCACTGTATGGGAGAACATATTTGCAAATGTTATCACTGATAAAGGTTTAATCTCCAACATCTACAGGCAGCTTATACAACTTAATAAAAGGAAGATAAATAATCCAATAAAAAAATGGGCAATGGACCTAAATAGAATCTTTTCAAGAGAAGACAGAAGGAAGGCCAAGAGACACATGAAAACATACTCAAAGTCACTAATTATCTGAGAGATGCAAATCAAAACGACAATGCGCTACCATCTCACACCTGTCAGAATGGCTATCATCAACAAATCAACAAACGACAAGTGTTGGCAAGGATGCGGAGAAAAAGAAACACTTGTGCACTCCTGGTGGGAATGCAGACTGGTGAAGCCACTGTGGAGAACAGTATAGAGTTTCCTCAAAAAACTAAAAATGGAACTCCCATTTGACCCAGTAATCCCACTCCTAGGAATATATCCTAAGAAACTAGAAACACCAATCAGAAAGGATATATGCACCCCTATGTTCATAGCAGCACAATTTACAATAGCTAAGATTTGGAAACAGCCTAGGTGCCCGTCAGCAGATGACTGGATCAGAAAACTATGGTACATCTACACAATGGAATACTATGCTGCCATAAAAAAGGGATTCTTACCATTTGCAGCAACCTGGTTGGAATTGGAAAACATTATGCTAAGTGAAATAAGCCAGTCAATGAAAGAAAAATACCACATGATCTCACTCATTTATGGATAATAAAGAACATTATAAACTGATGAACAAAAAGATAGATACAGAGACAGTAAAGCATCAAACAGACTGTCAAATTACAGCGGGAAGGTTAGGGAGAGGTGGGGGAGATAAGAGATCAACCGAAGGACTTGTATGCATGCATATAAGCATAACCAATGGACGTAAAACTCTGGGGGGTGAGAGCATGTATGGGAGTGAGGTGGGGGAGGGCAATGGTAAGATATGTACACATATAATACCTTAAAAAATGAAAAAAGTTAAAAAAAAAAAAATCCCAGGAGCGATATAGTATTATACTGTTTTCATAGACAAGGAAACTGAGATATAGAAACATGAAGGGACATGCGCACGCTCAAATAACAAGCCAGTCTTGGAGCTGGGACTGGAATCCAGGCAGGTAAGTGCTAGGGCCAGATCTCTCTGCTCAGTTGGTGTGTGACTGAGCCGAATGGCATGATCAGGTTCAGAGAAGTGAATGTTGATGTGCCTCCTAAAGACAGAAAAGAGGCCAGACTGCGAGGCATGACAGACTTTGTAGACATTTTTTTCTAGACCAATGTGTGTTCAAATGCAGAATCTCTTCCATTGAATTGCAGGTTTGTTTATCACGTTCAATATAGTCTATTTAAGAAAATTCTCCCTCAAGCCCACTGAAGTGCACAAAAACAACCACACAACATTTGTCTTTGTAATTATGTATTTCTTCTTAACTGATAAAGAAAACCGTATTCTTTTCCGTTCTCATTTAGTTATTACTTAGTTGGACTAAAAAATCGATATTGTGAAATTTCTGGAAATGTGGAATGGAGTGGTAGTCCCCCACACTGTGCAAGTAAGTATATTCTCTCTTTAGAATTTTGAGCAGTAGTTCTCAAACTTTTGGCCTTGGCTTGACTTCATGCTTTTACATTTTAAAAGACCCCCACAGAGCTTTTCTTCAGGTGGGATATGGCTATTGCTATTCCATTATATTGGAATTAACCCTGAAAAGTTTTAAAAATAATGATTTATTAATTCATTGAGAACAGTAAGTACAATACGCATTAATCTATACAACATATTTTTTTTAAAGGAAAACCATAATTTTCAAAAAGTGAGAATAGTGGCATTGTTTTCTGTGTTTGCACACTCTTCAATATGTGGCTTCAATGCAGACCTCAGGATTGGGCTGTTGCATTAACACACCATTTGTACCTTTGGCAGATTGCACTACATACTCTTAAGGATGAAAAAGATATTACATTTTTTCATAGAATTTTTGGATATTGGATATGCAACTAGATTATAGATATTGGATATGCAACTAGATTATAGAACTCACATGGTTAATGAATCCAAATGGATATTGGATATGCAACTAGATTATAGAACTCACATGGTTAATGAATCTATTGAAGACAGTTCAGAAGACATTACTAATGCTGTCTTAATCTTTTACCTTTTCTTTTGCCTTTCCCATCCTCTTTTTAAGGGATTTTGTGTCAACCACCTCCACAAATACCCAATGGAGAATTCAGCAATAGCCAAAAGGATACATTTGAATATAGTGAAGTAGTAACTTACCATTGTAAACCTTCGAATGGGACAGATGAATATTCACTTGTTGGAGAGAGCAAGCTTGTTTGTTCTGGGCATAACAAATGGAGTAGTAAACCTCCCGAGTGTAAAGGTAATAATATTTCCATTTCTTTCTTTCAAATTTCTTTACCAAAAAGTAAAACAGTCATATGTTCTTGCTCCTCCTGTTAAATTGGTTTCTAAATTAATTTACAATAGGCCAAATAAAAAAAATAGCTCTAGTTGTAGAGTTCCCAATCCTTCGCCCCACCTGTTTTTGGTATTTCACTGTATACCTTGTGATTTACTGTGTATTGCATGGATTAAGGTTTTTTTGCTTGAAAGCACCACAAAACACACACTGGCTTAAAAATAAAGTGTTATCTGATAATACAGGACCTGACGAAAATCACCTACATGAATCTCACAGCTAACATTATACTTAATGTAATAGAGTAATTTATTTCCCCCTAACGTTGAAACAATACAAGGATGTCTATTCTTACCACTCTATTCAGCATTGTATTGAAGGGCCTCGCCAGACAATAATGCAAGATATGGAAACAGGCAAACATAGTGGGAATGAAGAAATGAAATAGACTTTATTCACTTATGGCATGATTATCTTTTTGGAAAATAGGAAAGACTGAAGTTTTAGACAAGAACTGAATGTGCAGTAATAAATTCCATGTCTATTTACTAGCAGTAATCTATTAGAAATTGAAACTTAAAAAATATTTTTATTGATTTCAGAGAGAAAGGAAGAGGGAGAGAGAGAGAGAGAGAGAGAAAGAAACATCAATGATGAAAGAGAATCACTGATCAGCTGCATCCTGCACGCTCCACACTAGGGACTGAACCCACAATCTGGGCATGTGCCCTGACCAGGAATCGAACAGTGACCTTCTGGTTCATAAGTCAATGCTCAACCACTGAGCCACGCTGGTCATGCAGCCTTTCCATTTTATAAACATCCCAGTTCATGTATGTTGTTGCTACCTAACAACTTTTTCTTTCATATCTTTGCATGGCTAGCTTCTTTTCAACTTGAGCTCAAGTATAACCTTCTCACAAGTCTTTCCTGCCTTTCTGAAAAGCAGCGTACTGTAATCAGTGTCAGCATGAATTTTTTTTAAAACCCTAAATTAAGGAGAATCAGAAGTTGCTTTTGAACTTGCCCAGAATTTGTATCTGGTAGTCAAACCTTTTCAAAACTTGCCACTATTGAAAAAACACATAAGAAACTAACCGGTTTGGCTCAGTGGATAGAGCGTCGGTCTGCAGACTCAAGGGTCCCAGGTTTGATTCTGGTTAAGGGCATGTACCTTGGTTGCATGTACATCCCCGGTAGGGGGTGTAGGAGGCAGCTGATTGATGCTTCTCTCTCATCGATGTTTCTAACTCTCTCTCCCTCTCCCTTCCTCTCTGTAAAAAAATCAATAAAGTATTTTTTTAAAAAAAGAAACTAATAATCTATCATGATAGTCTGTTCTAGGTGGGCAAAGGTTATTCGATATCTCTATATCTGTTTCCCTGGAATTGAAGTCTTTTATTTAATTAATATCCTGACTTCCATTTCTTGTCTCTTTGTTCCCAGTGGAAAATACTACTTTGCAGTAACATTTCTGCCCTAGGTTAAAACAATTTTCCATTAATTTTGGAATTTCTTCGCTTTTCAGTGATCAAATGTCAATATCCAGTACTCAACAATGGGAATATCATTTCTGGACTTGGGAAAAAATTTTACTACAAATCTGAGGTTACAGTTGAGTGCCTGAAGGGATTTTACCTTGAAGGCAGCAAGACAGTCATCTGTGGAGTTAACAGTAATTGGGAGCCCGAGTTGCCAAAATGTGTTAAAGGTACAAAAAGTGTTTTTTTCTTTCTTTCTTATTTTATTTTATTTCTTTGACATTAAATATCAGTGATACAGAATAACTGAAAAGAAGCAAGTAATTTTTGTATTTTACTCTGTGTTGTATTCATTTCCAGAACAGAGGTATGACATATAATATATGTTTTGATAGGCTCTTAGCACATCATGTACATTACTGTGCCTACATTTCTGTTATTTGGTACTTTTGTGTATCAAAATGCATAGGACAATTTTTTCAAATAAATTGAAGCATGGGAAACTTTACCTATATGAGTCAAGAATGAAAAGCATCATTTTGTATAAATGGAGATAATAACCAAGTGGTTATTTTGTTTTTCAATGTCAACTCCTCCAAGGAAAAAAACCTACACTTTTTCCTGTCTCAGGTTTAGTAACTTCCTGCTTTATTTTTCTAAATTGTTTAAATACCTATGGTTTTTTTAAAAAAAATCTTTTGACTGTCTGGTGATTTGGTCATCCATCATTTTAATAATAAAAAGAAAAATAACATTTTTGCAGCTATTCTAGTTGTTATACTAGTGATTCTAAATTGATTTGCCATAGTCCGCAGATCTAAATAAGTGTGTAAACTTGGGCAATAACATAAGCTTTACTAGTAAATGTGCTCACTTATATGTGAAATGATTTAATGTCTTCCTTCCTGGATAATAGAAAAGTTAAAATGGGTTGCACTTAAAGCACTTAGCACAGTGCCTGCCATATAGGAAGCTTACAACATTATTCCAATCAATACATGGAGAGGAAGGCCCATGGCTTCCATGTATTCTGTTAGTGACTTTGCTCTTTTATTCATATTAAAAGATATATGTTGATACCTTTAATAGAGTATCTTTCCATGACCACTTTAGTTCTTTTTATACAGTACCACTTAAACTAGGATGTTTCTACTGTCTCCAGAACAAGACTCATTTTTCTACCACCTCTCCACATTTCATACAGTTATTCTTTTTCTCTATACTGGGAATTTTTATTTGGCAACAGAAACTAAATTTCATAGCAACGGAAAGACAGGAAAAGTCCTTAATTATTTCAATGAAATAATTGCATGGACTACTGATCAACTGCTCTGCTTAAGACTTCAGAGATCAGAGTGTTCCAGTCAAGATGGCAGAGTAGGTAAGCACTGTGCCTGCCTCCTCCCATGACCACATCAACTTACAACTCAGTTATACAACAGTCAACCTGGCGACCCCCCTGAAGACTAGCTGAACTCCTACAGCTAAGGATAAGATCGAGAAATACCAATCCCACACCAGGCTCCCTAAACCAGGACATCAGTGCTGGGAAGAGAAGTTCCCATGGCAGCTGGCTGTGAAAATAGGTGGTGATTCAGCCCCACCCTGGTGAGATGGAGGGTTGCTGGAAACCCAGACATTCTCCTAGAAAGCCTGCACACAGACTCCATCACTCACAAGCACTCACCTGTAGCACTTGGAAAGGAACAGCAGCTCGAAAGGCATCAAGACATATGGGGAGAAACTGAGTTGTGTGGCTTCAGGGTGGGGGCCATTATTGTCCCTGTTTTGAGCACTTTCCCATGCAGCCTGCAGGGACAGATAGGAACCAAATCTGAATCTGCATTAACCCAATAATTACCACTCACCCAACCCTGATGATTCCCTGAGACTCAGCTCCACTCAGTGCACACACTGCACTTGGCTCTTTCAGTGGCTGTGCCTCATGGGCAGACATGGCTCATGCTGCAAGCTTTCTTAAAATCTCTCCTCTAAGATCTGCAGGACCCAAGAAGGCAGTGACTGGCCTCAGTGTGCATACCTGTGCCTTTTGCTGAGTGGCCCCAGGCCTGGCCTGCATGGCAGCTACCCTCAAGTCATGGCGTGGCTTCTCCCATGAGTCTCCTGGCTCTGTATAGGCATTTGCCAACTGGGGATCACTTGTAGCTCCTACCAGGTGGCCCTTGGCTGGGCATGGGTAGTGGCTGACCTCTGCCTATACTGGAGCCTCTCTCAAGAAGCTCCAGAAACAACACATGTGATGGCCGACCTCAGATCACAACAGAGTACCACTCTATTAGCTCCACAAAAGCACATCCAAAGGGTGGTCTTAGAAGGCACCAGGAGCCCTGCTGGGGTGAATCAGCCCTCACTGTGGTCATTACCAGTCTTCAGAACTAGTCACCCTGAGAGACAGCTTCACCTACTGAGGAGCAAACAACAATCAAGGTTGAATTACAACAGGAGGCTACACACAACCCACACAAGGGACAGTGCCACTGGGCCACTGGGCGCCAAAAGGAAACCTCTTATATAAGGCCACCCTGACAGAATTGGTAAATGTAGCAGATCTTTCTAATACATAGAAACAAACACAGAGAAGCAGCCAAAACGAGGAGACAAAGAAGCATATCCCATATTAAAGAACAGGAGAAAACTACAGAAAAAGAACTAAGCAAAATGGAGGTGAGCAATCTACCAGATGCAGAGTTCAAGGTTATAAGGATGCTCAATGAACTTCGGGGGAAGAATAGATCAACTGAGTAAGAACTTCAACAAAGAGAGGGTAAACATAAAAAAAATACACACCGTAGAAATGATAAAACTAACCACTTAGAAATGAAGACTATAATAACTGAAATGAAGAATACACTAGAAGGAATCAATAACAGTTTAGATGAAACTGAGGATTGAATCAGTGATTTGAAAGGCAAGATTGTGGAAAACAACCAATCAAAATATCAAAAAGAAAAAACCCAGAAGTAAAACATTCTGCAGAATAGCAATATAATAGCTTTACTGTAGAAATATATTGAATATACAAATCAGCCAGCCACCTTAGGAAATGATAGATAGATATAGATGATATAGATGATATAGATAACGATATAGATAACAATATAGATAATGATATAGATATAGATATAGATATAGATATAGATATAGATATAGATTTAGATATAGATATAGATTGGTTGCAGAAAGGAGAGAGAGAGAGAGAAACATCAATGGTGAGAATCATTGATTGGCTACCTCCTGCATGCCCCCTACTAGGGTTGGAGCCTGCAACTCAGGCATGTGCCCTAACCAGGAATCGAACCATGACCTCCTGGTTCATGGGTGGATGCTCAACCACCGAGCCACATCCATTGGGCTATGGACTTTTTTATTTTTTTTTAATGACTCAGAGGGCAAGAACACAGCGCAAGAGTTTGGCGCTTAGTCTGCGGTTTTTTCCTAATAGGCAGTGTGCATGAAAGACCTCTGTAAACAATGGATGCTAGACTCAAGTTATGAAATTCAACCCAATTAAACACAAGGAGTACTTCTTGGCAGACATACATTTTCTCAGGATTAACATACGAAACCTTATATTTTAAAATACTTTAACCCTATTTTGATCTATGAAATGCACATATATATATATATATATATGTATATATATATATAAATGCTTATATATTAATCACCTGTTACCATAGCATTTCTTGAGGAACAACTTCATGCAGAATGTAGTAGAAAAAGAAGACATATGATTTGCAACCTCTAGGAACTTGCCTTCTTAGAGAACCCTGAGGTTTCATGAGATTATGTTTCAAACTGTGAAAGAGAAATCTGACCCGACAGACTACAGATGTTTTTTTAGGGGAGTTGTGAGTATGAGATGAATTCAGAAAAAAATGGGGAAGGACGCATATCTGTGGATATATTTTAAAATCAAAAAACATTGCTGCTGTCTCTTCAATTTTACTGTTAAATGAATTTTCACCTTATTCTCCAACACATCAAAAGCTCATCAGGTATTATTTAAAGCAAGCTTGGCACATCACTACCACCATCACTTGGGTAAAAGGTTGAAACAATCATTTAAAATCTTTCAAAAACATTTGCATTTATTTACCATTTCCCATGAAGCTACATCCAGACCACAGTCCCTGGCCGATGAAAAAGTTAAAATAATTTACTCTCATGTTCTTATCTCATGCCTAGGTGCCTGCGATGACCTACCGACATTTACGTCTATGAAACTAAAGGGTGATCCTGCACCCCATTATGCTCCCGGGAACACGGTAGAATATGAGTGTCTCCCAGGATACAAGCATCTTGTTCCTATTCTTCCCACCTCTGCTGTTTGTCAGCCTGATAACACATGGACCCCTCTCCAGGAGGCTTGTACAAGTGAGTTCGCAAAACTTTTCTTTTTGTTCCTTAGACGTTTTCACATATTGTAGGCTCTGCCTGTCACTACTGTAAGGATGGTTATCTCGTGGGAAAATATATTATAGGTAGCACTGTTTTTGAAAACTTCCCTGGAATCTCCTCCTTGGCAATTGGTTGTGAGGGGATATGTGAATTTTAAATCTGGGCTTTTGATAGTTAAGGAACGAAAATATTTCCATGAATTCAAAAGAGCAGTGTCCAATTTTGATTCAAATCGGTATTGCAATTGGTATAAAACAACACATTTGTCATTTTTCTTTCAGGAAAATCATGTCCACCGCTAGCAGATGTTCAAAATGCCCAAGTATTTTACACACATGGAACTTTTCAATTTGGTTCACAGGCTCATTATGCTTGTAATGAGGGGTAAGTAAGGTGCTCCGTTAGAGGACTAATGTAAACGTTACTGATCTTATTTTGGGGTGTTTTCTTAAGCATTCCTATAGTGTTGACTTCTTCTTGCTTTCTGTGTGACAAGTTACACTGATAGCTAATGTACCCTTTGGCTTTGTGTGGAGACAAAAGATATGCAATGAATAGAAAGAAATTTAATATTTTTATTGATTTTTTACAGAGAGGAAGGGAGAGGGATAGAGAGTCAGAAACATCGATGAGAGAGAACCATCGATCAGCTGCCTCTTGCACACCCCCTACTGGGGATGTGCCCGCAACCAAGGTACATGCCCTTGACCGGAATCGAACCCGGGACCCTTGAGTCCGCAGGCCGACGCTCTATCCACTGAGCCAAACCGGTTTCGGCTAGAAAGAAATTTAAATGAAAAGAAAACCAAATAGTATAACACTTACTATATATATAATAATGCTATTGTTAGCATTAAAAATATAGTAATCATGGTGACTTTATCCTTAACAACAAAGTGTACCCTGTTCAAAATGGCCCACCCTGAGAGTTGAAAGAGGGTTTGTAGAAACGGAAGGTAGAATTGCCAAGCAAAAGTAATCTAACCTTCAGATAACGCTGTCAGGTGTTTCCCGACAAAATTGACCTGGGTAGCCAGTTTCTTAGGTGAAAAACCTTATTTTTGAGACTGCTGCAATGGAGGGAAAGTCTCAAAAACAAGTGCTGAGCACGTAACAGGAGGCTTTTTTCTATAGGGCTCTTTTAATAGTGTATATTTGAGATATTGGAAATTTACTTAAAATGTGCATTTAGCCCTAACCGGTTTGGCTCAGTGGATAGAGCATCGGCCTGCGGACTGAAGGGTCCCAGGTTCGATTCCGGTCAAGGGCATGTACCTTGGTTGCGGGCACACCCCCAGTAGGGGTTGTGCAGGAGGCAGCTGATTGATGGTTCTCTCTCATTGATGTTTCTAACTCTCTAT
Organism: Ia io; assembly: GCA_025583905.1. Taxonomy (NCBI): domain Eukaryota; kingdom Metazoa; phylum Chordata; class Mammalia; order Chiroptera; family Vespertilionidae; genus Ia; species Ia io. Next base: position 10,550,679 of record JAJQQW010000022.1, read on the forward strand.
CCCTCTCCCTTCCTCTATGTAAAAAACTCAATAAAATATATATTTTTTTAAAAATGTGCATTTAGAGGGTAAATGTAATACACTATAAAAATGCAGCAGGCCCTGGCTGGTTTGGCTCAGTTGATAGAATGTCAGCCTGCGGACTGAAGGGTCCTGGGTTTGATCCCGGTCAAGGACACATGCCCGGGTTGTGGGCTCAATCCCCGGTGTGGGGCCTGCAGGAGGCAGCCGATCAATGATTCTCTTTCATCATTGATCTTTATATCTCTCTCTCCCTCTCCTTTCCTCTCTGAAATAAATAAAAATATAAAGAAAAAAAATTACTGACAAAGAGGGACTTACTTCTCTCATTGTGCTGTTTGTGTTCTGTATGCTTTTAAACTTTGGGCAGGGGGTCACTCCCTTTGTGCATTAGAGTTTTCTTTTGTGTTTAGCTAATTTTTATAATGAAATGTTGAAATTTCTTCCTCATTCCCTTTTATGTATTTTCTATAGTGATTTTGTCTGTGGTTCCCATTGGGGTTGCTTTTAACATCCTAAAGTTATAACACTCCTATTTGAATTTATACCAATTTAAATTCAATAAATTACAAAAAAAGAATCCTTTACAGCTCCATCTCCACCCTTTTTGGGTATTAATATCATACTAACTTCTACACTAATAATTGAAATACTGACTTCTACACTATTGTTTTATTTTCTTTTAAAAGATTACTCTCAGATAGCACATGTAAATAAAAAAATCCCAATACAATTCCATTGTTACAATAACATAGATTTTATAATTGCCCACATATTTACCTTTAGTGAAATGTTTATTTATCCATACAAGTTCAAGTTTGTAGTGTCTTTTAATTTTACCTTTTAGGACTGTCTCCTTTGAGCATTTTTAAAAATATATATATTTTATTGATTTTTTACAGAGAGGAAGGGAGACTGATAGAGAGTTAGAAACATCGATGAGAGAGAAACGAGAGAGAAACATCGATCAGCTGCCTCCTGCACACTCCCCACTGGGTATGTGCCCGCAACCAAGGTACATGCCCTTGACCGGAATCGAACCTGGGACCTTTCAGTCCGCAGGCTGACGCTCTATCCACTGAGCCAAACCGGCCAGGGCCCGAGCATTTTTTTTTCTTTTTTTGCAGGCCAGGTATAGTAGTGGCAAACCTCTTCTGCTTTTATTTCTGGGAAAGTTTTAATATCTCCCCCATTTTGAAGCACGGCTTTACTGTATGGGGGACTTTTGGTTGACAGTTTTTTCTTTTTTTATCACTTTGAGTCTGTTGGTTCATTGTTTTGGCCTCTGAGTTGCTCATGAGAAATCTGCTGATTATCTTATTTAGGATCCCTTGTACATGGTGATTCTCTTCTCACAGCTTTCAAGATCTCTCTTTATCAGTGGCTTTTGAAAGTTTGATTATTAGGGGTCTTAGTGTGGGTCTTTTTGAATTCATATTACTTGGAGTGTGTTGAGCTTCAGGAGTTTTTATATACCTGTCTTTCATCAGCCTTGGGAAGTATCAGCCATCATTTCTTCCAAGATCCTTTCTGCCCCTCTCTCTTTGTCTTCTTCTAAGAGTCCCATTGTGTGTATATATTGGTCTGCTTATGGGTATCCCACAGGTCCCAAAGCTCCCTTAGGTCTGTTCACGCCCATCTTTTTTCACTCTGCTCCTCAAACTCAGTAACTTCCATAGTCATATCTTCTCATTTGAGGATTCTTTCTTCTGCCTGCTCAAAACGGCCTTTGATTTTTCTAGTGAATTTTTCTTTGCATTTCTTCTTCTTCTTCTTCTTTTTTTTTTGTACGTGTGTGTCACTATTTATCCCTCTTATACTTTCTTTCACCTCAACCTGCTGTGGGAGTGGGGTGGGTAGCTGCCACTGTGCTAAGAGCTGAAATTGACCAATATTCGTGCAATTTATTTTTCCGTATTTCCTGGAAGTTGCAAGCCTCCAGAGTTCCAAAAACAGTGGCGTTGGGCAGATTCTAGCAGTGAAATTGTTGTCTAGTTGGGGAGACAGAGTAGCAGTGCTTCCTACTGTGCCATCACCCCCAAATTCTCTCTTAACACATTATAATATAGGGTCAATAGTGAGTTGTGGGGACAGTTGCCTGGAAGCAGTTCCAGGCAGTTCCAATGTCTATTTTGTAATTTGATCAAATGAAAATATCTAGTCAATAATTAGAGAGAGACTGCTAGATTCTTTGAGGAGTACCAAAGGTTAAGATGTAGACTCTTCTCAAAGAAGTTGTATCTTTACTGAGAAGCCCATTATATACAGAGAGGTGTCAAAGGGAAATAGTAAATGCGAGTACCAAAGAAATAGACTTATTCATGATTATCCTAAAGAGAGTCCAGAAGAAGGAGGTGGTACTCTGTGACTTTAAATCATCAGAGATTTCATCAAGTAGGAGTATTTCTGAGCTATTCCTAGGAAGGTATTCCAACCTGAAAAATATTCATAACACCAAAACTTACCTACTGCATTCACCGTGTTCCAGATGCAAACTCATCTACTACTTGAAACAACCCCACAGAACATATACTATTATTCTTTATCTAAATGCAGAAATTAAGAGAAACATTATGGGACTTGCCCAACACAAATATCAATTCGGTTGTGGAGCTGGGACTCAAATCCAGTCAAGTAAGATCGAGGGACATATTTCTCTCTGTTCATTCTTGTCCTGACTGAGCAGAATGGCATGAGCAAGGGCGGAGAAGTGAATGTTGATGTAATTGCCAGATATAATAAAGAGGCCAGGCTGACAGCAATGATAAATTTACTTAGACATTTTGCTCTAGGCCAATACATGTTCACACCCAGAATTTCTCTCTTTCAGTACACTGCAGATTTGGTTAGCACATTCAGTACATGCCACTTAGGACGTTTCTCCCTGAAACTACTGTGGTACAGTAAAAAAACAAAACATACAAAACTTGTTTTCATTGTGATGTGTTCTTGTTAACTGATAAAGAAGAAAGTAATCTTTTCTTTTCTCATTTAGTTATAAGTTAATTGGAGTAAACATTCTATATTGTAATCTTTCTGGAAATGATGTGCAATGGAGTGATAGCCCCCCACAGTGTGAAAGTAAGTATATTCTCTCTTTAGAATTTAAAGAAGTAGTTCTCAAATTTTTTGGCCTGGTGACCTCTTTATGCTGTTAAATTAACAAATACCCCATGGAGATCTTCTGCAGATGTGTTAGGTCTATTGATATTCATTATATTGGCATTTAAACAGACGTTTTAAAAATAATTACATATTAACCCATTTTTAAAAACAGTAAGCTCAATACATATGAATGAATGCAACATATTTTTTTAATAAAATAAAAAATATTCAAAGCAAAGAGTGAAGATAGTGGCATCGTTTTACATTTTTTTTCAAAATTTTTTTATATGTGGCTTAAAAGTTAGCCTGAAAATTCATTCTATTGCATTATTAAACACTCTGAAACCACCAGAAATTTTCACTATACACTCTTAAGGATGAAACTGGGGGAAAAATAATATCTTGGTATTGCTAAATATTACTAAATACTACTATAAGCCATTGATCTAGGAATAGATATATTTATAAAGTATAAAGCATTTTTCAACTAGCCCTGAGTTTTAGTTTAATCATAAGTATATTTTCTCACTAAGTTACCAGTTCTCTAATTATGAGAACAAACTAATCATGGCCTTTCGGAAAAATATAGGTATTTAACATAGGTAACTTACATAACTTTTTTTTTTAAGAAAATTATTTTTATTCTAAAAGTTCATTGCACATTACTCCCTAGCCAGTTTGGCTCAGTGAATAGACATCGGCCTGCAGACTGAAGGGTACCCAGTTCAATTGTGGTAAAGGGCACACTCCTGGGTTGCAGGCTCAATCCCCAATAGGGGGCATGCAGGAGGCAGCCAATCAATGTTTCTCTCTCATCATTGATCTGTCTATCTATCTCCCTCTCCCTTCCTCTCAGAAATCAATAAAAATATATTTAAAAAAATAAAAGTTCATTGCACATTAGTATTTTGATTTGGGATAATACATTTTCTTGTAGAAACTTACTTCTAGATGGATATTGGATTCACAACTAGATTGTAGGTATCATATATTAACGACTGAAGACAGTTCACAGGACATTACAAATACTGTCTTCATCCTTCACCTTTTCTTTTGCCTTCCATCTCTTCTTTTTTCTCTCCTTTTAAGAGATTTTGTGTCAACCACCTAGAAAAATATAAAATGGAAAATGCACCAAGAGTCTCAAAGATACATTTGAATATAATGAAGTAGTAATTTATAGTCCTAATCCTTCGAATGGACCAGATGAATAGTCACTTATTGGAGGGAGCAGGCTTCTGTGTATAAAATATGGAGTAGTGACTCTCAGTGTAAATGTAAAAATATTTCCATTTCTTTCTCTCTGTTTAAATCGTATGTAAATATTTTCAAATTAATTTTACCAAAACACAAACAAATACCATATGTGCTTGTTCCTCCTGTTACATGGGTTCCTAATTTAATTCAATATAGGTCAAACAGAATAAAAAATAGTTCTAGTTTTAGAGTTCCCCACCCTTCACCCACATGTTCTTGGTATTTCACTGTATACATTGTGAATTACTTTGTGCATGCATGAATTAAGATTTTTGTTTTTTGCTTGAAAGCATCAAAAATTACACTCTGGCTAAAAGATATTTAAGGCAATTGGAAATATAAAAAACACCTGGGGAAAAGCAATACTTATATCAGACAATATAGACTTTAAAACCAAGGCTATAACAAGAGACAAAGAAGGCCATTTCATATATCAGAGCAACCTAAGTGTCTGTCAATAGACATTTGGATAAAGGAGATGTAGTACATATATAGGGTGTCCCAAAAAGTGTATACACACACTTTACATAATCATAAAGGCAGTGTTTACTAAAGTACATTTCATTTTCAAAATTATGCTATTAGCTGTTAAAGTGTGTATACATTTTTTGGGGAACACCCTGTATACAATGGAATATTATTTAGCCATGAAATGAGTGAATTCTAACAATTTTCAACAACATGGGTGGAGCTAGAGGGCATTATCCTAAGTGAAATAAGAGGAAGACAAATATCATAGGATTTCACTTATACGTGGAATCTAAAAATATGAAATAAACAATCAAAATAAACTTATAGATACAGAGAAAAACTGAAGGTTGCCAGATGGGATGGGGGTTAGATAGGAGGCTGGGTGAAAAGGCGGAGGAATGAAGAAGTACAAATTGGTAGTTACAAAACAGTCCTAGGTGTGTGAAGTACACAGGGAATATAGTCAAGAATATTGTAATACCTGTGTATGGTGCCCAGCTATATAAATGTCTAACCACTATCCCGTCTACCTAAAACTAACATAATATTGAATGTCAATTGTAATTGAAAAAAATCCTGCTGTTTATCCTACAGATACACACACACACACACACACACACACACACACACACACACACACACACACACACACACACACCTCCCTGCTCCCGCAGCCCCCCAAGATGATTAGTATCAAAAGTTTGTTTGAACTGACCCAGAACTTGCATCTGGTAGTCAGACCTTTCTCAAAACTTGCAGTAGAAAAAAATAATGTTAGAAACCAATAAACTACGACAGTTTGTTTTAGCTGGCAAAAAAATTGTTACATTTCTCTCCATCTGTTTACTGAAATCAAAATGCACAAATCAAACATTTCTTGTAAAAAATTAACTTCCTGCCTTTCATTCCTTGTCTCTGTGTTCGCAGTGGAAATGATGACTTTGCACTAGTTTTTCTCCCCTATGTTAAAGCAGTTTTTCATTAACTCTGAAATTTCTTCACTTCTCAGTGATTAAATGTGATAATCCAGTACTCGAGAATGGAAGACTGGTGTCAGGACATGAAAACATATATCACTACAAAGCAAAGGTTGAATTGGAATGCCTGGAGGGTTTTGACCTTCAAGGTAGCAGTACAGTTTTCTGTGGGTCTAACAATAATTGGGAGCCTCAGATGCCAACATGTATTAAAGGTACAAAGGGTATCTTTTTCCTTCTTGTTTGTTTTTAAATATTTTATTTCTTTAACATTAAAAAAATCAGTGATACAGAATAATGGGAAAGAAGCCATCTTAGTAATTAACTCTATCTTATATTCATTTCCATGACAGAGGTATGACATCCAGTGTACAAAGAATTCTGCTGTTGTTATTTTATATGTTTCCATAGGGTCTTAGCACATTCTGTAAACCACACAAGTGTGTAAGTTACTGTTGTTTGGCATGTTTATGTGTAAAAATATATAGCAATATATTTTCAGGGTAAATTTCATAGGTTCCTAGCAATTCTATACATCATACATATAATGTGTAAATATATATTCATATATATAAAATATATAACAACCATTTTTCAGAATAAGTTTCATAGGTTCTTAGCACATTCTGTATATCACACAGGTGTATAATTTCTGTTGTTTGGCTTATTAAAGTATAAAATATATAGCAACCATTTTTCAGAGTAAATTGAATGATTGGAATTTATACCTAAGTCAAGAAAAAATCATAATTTTATACAAATGGAATAAAGCAATAATGCCCAAACATTTGATCCAACCTAGATTATTTCTTTAGCCAGTGTTGACTCCTCCCAGTACAAAATCTACAATTTCCCATTTCTCAGGTTTAGTAATTTCCTGCTTATCTTTTTCAAAATCCTTTAAATATTGGTGATTTTTAAAAAATACTTTGTATTTCTGGTGATTTTACACTTGTCATTTTTAGTAATGAAGGAAGAAGTACATACTTACAGCTATTTTAGTTGTTATACTTAGTGCCAATAGTCAGCACATACACAGTTATGTGAACTTGGCAAGTTATGTAAAGTTTAAATGTACTTACTTATATGTAATGCCTTCCTTACTGGGTGATAGGACAGTTAAAATGGGATGTATTCAAAGCACTTAGCACAGCACCTGTCATTTAGGCAGCTCTTAAAGGAAACTCATAGATTTACAGCATCACTCCCATCAGTATTCGGGGGAATTGGAAGGTCTGTGGCTTCTGTTTTCTTAATGTGTCTTTTTTATGTGTCATCAACTGCGCTATTTCATTCATTTAAAAAGTGATCTGGTGACACCTGCACAGGGTATCTTACTAGTACGGGACTGCTTCATTTCCCGAACTGCAACGATTTACATTTTCCCACTTCACCGGAAAATTTCAAAATTTCTGCTGTCTCCAGAAGAAGACCCGTGTTCCTATTGCTCCCACCTCTCCTCACCTCATACAATTACTGTTTTTCTCCTTACCGGGAATGTTTAATTTGACAACAAAAATACATTTCCTAACTGAAAGGCAGAATGAAATGGAGGACTTCTTGCATGGACTACTCATCAGCTGCTCTGCTGAGGACTTGTGAGATTACTTTCGTCCGGTGGAAGGAATTGTCTTCCTGATTTCAGTGCTGCTATCTCTGGCTACCCATTGGTTGAAGTAGAAACGAGAGGAATACAGTAGTCACCATTTATCTGTGGTTTTGCTTTCTGCTATTTTCGTTACCTGCAACTGGGGTCCAAAATATTAAATGGAAAATTCCCAGAATAAAGAATTCATTCGTTTTAAAATACTCGCCATTCTGAGTAGCATGATGAAATTTCATGCTAGCCCACTCTGTCCCACTCTGTAGGCAGAAGGGAAAGTATAGTACAATGATATATTTTGAGGATGAGAGACCCCATTCACGTAACTTTTATTATAAGATATTGTTATATTTGTTTTACTTTGTTATTAGTTATTGTTGTTAATCTCTTACTGTGCCTAATTTATAAATTAAACTTTATTATAGTTATGTATGTGTAGGGGCCAACATTTTATATATATATATATGGTTTGGTAGTATCTCTTATTCCAAGCATTGACTGGGGGTCTTGGGACATATCCCCCATAGATATGGGGAAACTACCGTAGTGTGAAGAGTATTAGCTTGGGCTGATCTCGCTCAGAGTCATAGTTTGGCTCTGATTACTCAATTACATTATTTCCATGGATTTTAGTTTCCTGTCATTTAATGAGGGTGTTGAACTCAAATTCTAATACTGGCTTCTAATTTGTTTCTATATTTCCTGTTGTCTTAATATTTTAAAGGATTCAGGAGAATTATGCATGCTAACATGGTAATTAGAACACCTTTTTGTAACTCCTGTATATCTGGTAACTGGTAGCCTCCTTGAGAACCTTAGTTGAGTGTTGTGAGGTTTCAGGGAGAAAGAGGTGTGTTTTTTTTGTTTTTTTTTGTGGACTGGTACATTAAAATTGCATGTGAAGTTTGTATTCATCGACCCATCGTGTTTACTCACAGGGTCCTACTGGGTATATGCACAGTGGGATACCAGGTTTGTAGATATGCTCTTTTGATGGAGTTGACCATAAAAATGTATAAAGGATTTCAAAACAGTGATATAATTTAGTGTCTCCAATAGGAGATAATTAAATAGGAGGAAATTTTATAAAGCAGATAAACAGCAGGAATCATTTCTTAAATATCAAAAACTCTCAATTTTTTTTTATCATCAGTTACAGAAAGACTTTACAAAAAAAGGAACACTAGCAACATACAATGTGATAAGGTAGATGTAATTGTGCAAATATGAAAAAATGTCCATGAAATACTAAGTGGAAAAGAAGGCAATTTAAAAATTATGTATTATGGTATTACTTGTATGTTAATTTTTAAAAAAAGATATACAGGTTTACTCTGAAGATGTTATTTTTATGATTTATTATTAAACTTCTAAGATTTATGTTATAAAATACAAAGCACCAGTAAACATTCTTATGCAAACATTTTTATGTATTTAGGTGACTTCCCAGAGGTAGAATTTCAAAGTTTAGAAAGTAAGTGTATTTTTCATTTTGAGAAATAACCTTTTAAAATAATTTAAAAAAATCAAATTAAATGATTAACTTTATACTGATAAATATGGTGAATAGAATCAAATTTATCTTTCCAGATGTCAATCCTGTTTATTCAGCCACGCCTCCAGAGACAAGTTTTCTAGGTTCGGTAACTCTTTATCTCACTTATAGTCTTAAGAAATTCATAAGGTGATGGGTAAAAAAAAAAAAAAATGACGTTATGTATCAATTTGCATTTCTTTAATCAATGAAACGAAACTTTTTTGGTCTATATTTATTTATTTATGTTCTAAAATATTTTCTTGTTTATTTATCAGAACTCATTATAAATTAAAGTCTTTTTGACGTGAAGTGAACATTATTTTCTAGGTTTCTTTTCATTGCCTTATTTTTAATAGCCACTTTTTATTTTTATTTTTTTATTATCTAAAGTTTTACATATGTCTCCTTTTTCCCCAATTGAACCCCTCCCCCCCCCCCCAGCCATTCCCACCCTGGGCAAGCCTCCACTGCCCCAGTGTCTGTATCCATTGGTTATGCTAATATACATGCATGCAAGTCCTTTGGTTGTTAATAGCCATTTTTTAAAAGATTTTATACAGTTTGATATATATTGCATTTTTGTACATTTTCATTGCATAAGTAGCATACAGCTTAATTCGGAGAATTTCAAATATTACGAAAGTATACAGAGTAAAAGATAGTTTCCTCTTTTTCTAATTCATTACCTAAGTTAATCACATAATAGTTTAGGTGTCTTTTCATCTATTTCTATACATCAATATCCTTATATGTGCAATTATACATATTTTGGTATTTTTTTTCCAGAAATGGCATCATGCTGTTTATATTTTTCTAAAACTTGCACGTTTTACACGTACTGTCTTAGATTGGGTGGGGGGGGTGTTTAGATTTATTCCTATCCTTTGGGTGATTACTTTGATATATGCCAAATTTTATTTAACTGTTTTCCTATCAGTGGTCATTTATATGTGCAGAAGTTTTACATTAAGTTGGATTTATTGACTTTTTCTCCTCCAAGGGCTGTGAGTGTTGTGTTTTCATTATAAAATCTGTAGGTCTTCCACACGCTCAAATTACAAACACTTCAACCATGTGTTCTGATTGCATTCTTTTTTTTCCCTTTTTAAATTTTTCTATTGATTAAGGTATTACATGTGTCCATATCCCCCATTGCTCCCCCATCCAACTCCCATATATGCCCTCACCCCCCCAGTGTCTTGCGTCCATGGTTATGCTTATATGCATGCATACAAGTCCTTCGATTGATTCTTACCTCCCTCTCCCCTCCCCAGACTTCCCGCTGTAATTTGACATTCTGTTCAATGCTTCTCTGTCTCTGTATCTGTCTTTTTGTTCATCAGGTTATAATGTTGTTTATTATCCATAAATAAGTGAGATCATGTCTGATTGCATTCTTTGCATTAAATTGTTGGCACATCTGAAATTCATTATGGTATATGGATTGATAGGGTTCCTTTACACTCCACCCACACTCATGTTTTGTCTGCTCTCCTACTGTTTGAAGTGCCAGTTTTATCATACATTAAATTCATAAGTGTTCTAGTTGTCTCTGTTCCCTGGAATTCTGCCCATGCCTTTGCCAGTGCCAAATAATGTTTTCTCACTGTAGTACTATCTGTTAAAATATCTGTCAGAACAGTTTCAGAAATGTTTGGACTCTATGTTCATTTTTGTAGAGCAACCTTTATTTTACTTTATTTTATTTTTTACCATTTTAACCATTTTTTTTTTTTACCATTTTAACTGTAGTGTGAAGAGTATTAGCTTGGGCTGATCTCGCTCAGAGTCCTAGTTTGGCTCTGATTACTCAATTACATTATTTCCATGGGTTTTAGTTTCCTGTCATTTAATGAGGGTTTTGAACTCAAACTCTAATACTGGCTTCTAATTTGTTTAGAAGGTACATTTCGATGGTATTAAGTACATTCACATTGTCGTGCAACCATTACTACTCTATCTCCAAAACTTTTTCATCATCTCAAATGGAAACATTATACCCGTTAAACAATAACCTTCTATTCATTCTTCCCCCCAGCCCTGATAATCACTGTTTAATATTCTGTCTATGAATTTGACTATTCTAGTACCTCATTAAAGTGGAATCACTTCTGGCTGATTTCACTTAGTATACGAGGATTTTCTGTAAATGGTTTTTATTATGTTGCAATTTCCTTTAATTGCAGATGAGATTCTAGATCATTTATTAAGTCTTTCTATGTTTTGATTTTAAGTTATGTCACATTGAATCCACAGGTTAATTTTATTTTTTTATTGATCAACATAGACATATAGGTTTCAGGTGTGGGTTTCTATACAATATCTGTATATTGCACCGTGTACCCATCACCCAAAGTCAAATCTTCTCTTGTCATCTTATATTGGGACCCTCTTCTCCCCCCAGTAGATGGTGCTGAATCGCAAGATTTTTTTTTTTTTTTTTTTACTTTTTGCAATCTTTATTTGTAAGATTTATACTTGGTCCATTGCTGGATCACTGCCTACCACAGTGATATATTTGATGTATCTGCCAGGGCAATAGCTTGCCATAAAAAATCTGTTCTGCAGGTTTTTTTGTTGTTGGTTTATTATTTATTTTTAAAATTTCTTTATTGATTAAGGTGTTACATATGTATCCTTATTCCCCCATTACCCCCCCTATCCTCCCCACTCATGCCCTCACCCCCCTGGTGTCTGTGTCCATTGGTTAGGCTTATATGCATGCATACACGTCCTTTGGTTGATCTCTCCTCCTTCGTTCCCCCTTCCCTACCTTCCCTCTGAGGTTTGATGGTCTGATCAATGTTTCTCTGTCTCTGGATGTTTTTGTTCAACTGGAGAGCATTATGCTAAGTGAAATAAGCCAGTCAGAGAGAGAGAAATATCACATGATCTCACTCATTTATGGAATATAATGAACAACATAAACTGATAAACAAAAACAGAATCACAAGATTTTACCTCTGTGATCTCCCAGTCTTGAACCTCCGTGGCTTCTGTAAGACAGTACAGCTGTGCTGCTTGGGGGTGGGGTTTGTTTTGCCTTCACCACAGTGGCAACCCCTGACCTCTTTCGGGGTCCATCCCAAGCAACCCTCTTAGGGTTCAGCCACAGAGGGATACAGGGATTCTACTGCAACAGCTCTTGGTTTACAGATAATATACTCCTGGACCCGACTCCAAGGGCCACAGGAGGCAAGTTTTGGGAGTCCAAGTGGCAGCAGGGCTCTGTGGTTCTGTTTCTTTGTCTGAAACACCAGCGCCTGGCCTGACAGTGGGGAGCCGCAGGGCAGAACCCTGTCACAGGCTAATTTTAACAATATACTAATGATAAATACTAATGATAAATTTGCTTGCTCTTCCAAGAATATTGTTATAGGAAATATTAATGGATAGGAAGAAGAATGCTGATGATGTTGTATATAAATTTATAATACTTCATACTATTAATGAAAACAAACATTAAGGTAACTTATAAAAGAAAAATAAAATTGTAAGAGGTTTCTTTTTTTTTTTTTTTTTCCAATTTTTTTATTAAGGTATTATATGTGTACATATCTTACCATTGCCCCCCCCCACCCCACTCCCATATATGCCCTCACCCCCCAGAGTTTTGCGTCCATTGGTTATGCTTATATGCATGCATACAAGTCCTTCGGTTGATCTCTTATCTTCCCCACCTCTCCCTAACCTTCCTGCTGTAATTTGACAGACTGTTTGATGCTTTACTGCCTCTGTATCTATCTTCTTGTTCAAGTTTTTAATGTCCTTTATTATCCATAAATGAGTGAGATCATGTGGTATTTTTCTTTCATTGACTTGCTTATTTCACTTAACATAATGTTCTCCAATTCCATCCAGGTTGCTGCAAATGGTAAGAATTCCTTCTTTTTTATGGCAGCATAATATTCCATTGTGTAGATGTACCATAGTTTTCTGATCCAGTCATCTGCTGATGGGCACCTAGGCTGTTTCCAGATCTTAGCTATTGTAAATTGTGCTGCTATGAACATAGGGGTGCATATTTCCTTTCTTATTGGTGTTTCCTAGTTTCTTAGGATATATTCCTAGGAGTGGGATTACTGGGTCAAATGGGAGTTCCATTTTCAGTTTTTTGAGGAAACTCCATACTGTTCTCCACAGTGGCTGCACCAGTCTGCATTCCCACCAGCAGTGCACGAGGGTTCCTTTTTCTCCGCATCCTCGCCAACACTTGTCGTTTGTTGATTTGTTGATGATAGCCATTCTGACAGGTGTGAGATGATAGCGCATTGTTGTTTTGATTTGCATCTCTCGGATAATTAGTGACCTTGAGCATGTTTTCATGTGTCTCTTGGCCTTCCTTCTGTCTTCTTTGGAAAAGATTCTATTTAGGTCCGTTGCCCATTTTTTTATTGGATCATTTATCTTCCTTTTATTAAGTTGTATAAGCTGCCTGTAGATGTTGGAGATTAAACCTTTATCAGTGATGCCATTTGCAAATATGTTCTCCCATGCAGTGGGCTTTCTTGTTGTTTTGTTGATAGTTTCTTTTGCTGTAAAAAAGCTTTTTATTTTGATGTAGTCCCATTTGTTTATTTTCTCTTTAGCTTCCATTGCCCTAGGGGCAGTATCGGTGAAGAAGTTCTTTTGACATATGTCTGAGATTTTGCTGCCTGTGGATTCCTCTAGTATTTTTATGGTTTCCCGTCTTATGTTTAAGTCCTGTATCCATTTTGAGTTTATTTTTGTGTATGGTGTAAGTTGGTGATCTAGCTTCATTTTTTTGCATGTGTCTGTCCAATTTTCCCAATACCATTTATTGAAGAGACTGTCTTTATTCCATTGTATGTTCATGCCTCCTTTGTCAAATATTAATTGAGCATAGTGGTTTGGATCAATATCTGGATTCTCTATTCTGTTCCATTGATTTATATGTCTGTTCTTGTGCCAGTACCAGGCTGTTTTGAGAAGAGTGGCTTTGTAATACAGCTTGAAATCTGGTATTGAGATCCCTCCTACTTTATTCTTCTTTCTCAGGATTGCTGTGGCTATTCGGGGTCTTTTTTTATTCCAGATGAATTTTTGGAGAGTTCTTTCAAGGTCTGTGAAATATGCCGTTGGTATTTTAATGGGGAGTGCATTGAATCTATAGATTGCTTTGGGTAGTATGGACATTTTAATGATGTTGATTCTACCAATCCATGAACATGGTATGTTCTTCCATCTGTTTACATCTTCCTCTATCTCTTTTTTCAGTGTCCTGTAGTTTTCCGTGTATAGGTCTTTTACCTCCTTAGTTAAGTTTATTCCTAGGTATCTTAATTTTTTTGGTGCGATGGTAAATGGGATTGCCTTTTTAGTCTCTCTGTCTGTAAGTTCACTATTGGTGTATAGAAAGGCCATAGATTTCTTGGCGTTAATTTTGTATCCTGCTACATTACCGAATTCATTTATTAAGTCTATTAGTTTTTTGACAGAGTCTTTCGGATTTTTTATGTACAATATCATGTCGTCTGCAAATAAAGACAGCTTTACTTGTTCTTTTCCAATTTGGATGCCTTTTATTTCTTCTTCTTGTCTAATTGCATTAGCTAATACTTCCAGTACTATGTCAAACAGGAGTGGTGAGAGTGGGCATCCCTGTCTTGTTCCTGTTCTTAGGGGAAATGTTTTTAGCTTTTGTCCATTGAGTATGATGTTTGCTGTGGGTTTATCATATATAGCTTTTATTATGTTGAGGTATGAGCCTTCCATTCCCACCTTGTTGAGAGTTTTTATCAAGAAAGGGTGTTGGATTTTGTCAAATGCTTTTTCTGCATCAATTGATATGACTATGTGATTTTTATCTCTCAATTTGTTTATGTGATGTATCACGTTTATTGATTTGCGGATATTGTACCCTCCTTGCATTCCTGGGATAAATCCTACTTGGTCATGGTGTATGATCTTTCTGATGTACTGCTGGAGCCGATTTGCTAGAATTTTGTTGAGGATTTTGGCATCTATGTTCATGAGGGATATTGGTCTGTAATTCTCTTTCATTGTGTTGTCTTTATCTGGTTTTGGTATTAGGGTGATGCTGGCTTCATAGAAGGAGCTTGGAAGTGATCCTTCCTCTTGAATTTTTTGGAATAGTCTGAGGAGTATAGGTTTTAGTTCTTCCTTGAATGTTTGGTAGAACTCTCCTGTGAAGCCGTCAGGCCCCGGGCTTTTGTTTGCCGGAAGCTTTTTGATGACTTCTTCAATTTCGTCCATAGTTATTGGCCTATTGAGCTGTTGAGATTCTTCTTGATTGATTTTTGGAAGGTTGTATTTTTCTAGGAATATGTCCATTTCCTCCAGGTTGTCCAGTTTGTTGGAATAGAGCTGTTCGTAGTATTTTGTAACAATCCTTTGTATCTCAGCGGGGTCTGTTGTTATTTCACCTCTTTCATTTCTGATTTTGTTTATTTGGGACCTCTCTCTTTGCTTCTTGGTGAGCCTGGCTAGAGGTCCATCAATCTTGTTTATCTTTTCAAAGAACCAGCTCTTGGTTTTGTTGATCTTTTGTATTGTTTCTTTGGTCTCTATGTCATTTATCTCCGCTCTGATCTTTGTTATTTCCTTCCTTCTGGTTACACTGGGCTTTTCTTGCTGCTCTTTTTCTAGCTCTTTGAGTTGTAGGGTTAGGTGATTTATTACCATTGTTTCTTGTTTTTTGCAATAGGCTTGTAGAGCTATGAACTTCCCTCTCAAGACTGCTTTCGCTGTGTCCCATAGATTTTGGATTGTTGTGTTTTCATTGTCATTTGTTGCCATGATGTTTTTTATTTCTTCCTTGATCTCTCTGGTGACCCAGTCCTTGTTTAATAGCATGCTGTTTAGTCTCCATGTGTTTGATTTCTTTGGATTGTATTTATTGTAGTTGATTTCCAGTTTTATGCCACTGTGATCTGAGAAGATGCTTGATATAATTTCTATCTTCTTGAATTTGAAGAGACTTTGCCTGTGACCCAGCATATGGTCTATCTTTGAAAATGACCCATGTGCACTTGAGAAGAATGTATATTCTGTGGCTTTGGGGTGAAATGTTCTGAAGATGTCAATTAATTCCATCTGGTCTAGTGAGTCATTTAGGATTGCTGTTTCTTTGCTGATTTTTTGTTTATAGGATTTGTCCAATGGTGATAGTGGGGTATTAAAGTCTCCTACTATGATTGTATTGCTATTAATCTCTCCCTTGATATCTTCCAGGAGTTTTTTTTATGTATTTGGGTGCTCCTATATTGGGAGCGTATATGTTTACCAGAATTATTTCTTCTTGTTGGATTTCTCCCTTTAGTATTATGAAGTGGCCTTCCTTATCTCTTGTTATGGCATTTACTTTGAGGTCTAATTTGTCAGATATAAGTATTGCTACCCCAGCTTTTTTTTCATTTCCATTTGCCTGGAAGATATTTTTCCATCCCTTCACTTTCAATCTGTGTGAGTCTCTTGTTCTGAGGTGGGTCTCTTGTAGACAGCATATATATGGGTCATGCTTTTTTATCCATTCAGCCACTCGATGTCTTTTGATTGGAGCATTTAGTCCATTTACATTTAAAGTTATTACTGAAAGGTATTTGTTTGTAGTCATATCTATTTTTGTGTCTGTATTCCTTCTTACCTGTTTATTTCTTCTTTTTACAGTATTCCCTTTAGCAATTCTTGCATTGCTGGTTTGGTGGTGATAAACTCCCTGAGTGTTTTTTTTGTCTGCGAAGCTCCTGATTTCCCCTTCAATTTTGATTGATAGTCTTGCTGGATATAGTATTCTTGGATTCAGTCCTTTGCTTTGCAACACTTTGTATACCTCCTTCCATTCACTTCTAGCTTGTTGTGTTTCTGTTGAGTAATCATTTGACAATCTGATGGGTGTTCCTTTGTAGGTAACTCTCTGTCTCTCTCTTGCTGCCTTTAAGATTCTCTCTTTATCATTTATATTTGCCATTGAGATTATGACATGTCTTGGTGTGGGTCTTTTGGGGTTGATCCTGCTTGGGACTCTCTGTACTTGCGTAACTTTTATCTTTCCCATATCCGGGAAGTTTTCTGTCATTATTTCTTCAAATAGATTTTCTAATCCCTGCTGCTCTTCTTGTCTTTCTGGCAGCCCTATTATACGCATGTTACTTCGCTTCATGTTGTCCCGAAGCTCCCTTAGGCTTTCCTCCTGCTTTTTAATTTTTTTCTCCAATTGCTGTTCAGATTGAGCTTGTTTCTGTACCTGATCTTCTAACTCACTAATTCGGTCCTCTGCTTCTTGTAGTCTACTGTTGAAACTTTCCATGGTGTTTTTGATTGTAGCTATATCACTTTTCATTTCTTCCTGATTCTTGCATAAGTTGTTGATTTTCTCATCCATCCGATGTATAAATTCCACGACCATTGCTCTGAACTCCTTTTCGGTCATGTTGCAAGCTTCAGTTTCACTAATTTCCTTTCTTGGCGACTCCACGTTTTCTTTCCTCTGTGAGTTATTTCGTTTCCCCATTCTGGCTATCACCAGAAAGCTCAAGCTTCTGTTTGTGTGGACCTCGGCCGTGCGCTGTGGGGACTTTGCTCCACCCGAGTTTCACTGAAGTGCTCTGACACTAGGACGTGTGGCTGCCTTTGGTTGGTGGGAACCAGACTTGCCCAGGGTCAGTGTCCCCAGTGTTCCGTGTGGTCTCGTGTGCACACTTAGAATCAGGGGCCCTGTCAGCACCACACTGTTGGTATGTGCTGAAAATGAGATCCTTAGCATGTGCCAGGAGTCAGAGTTTCCCTGTATCTGCACCAAGAATTGAGTGTCAGAGTCTCTGTTGCCTTGTGCAGTTTCTCGTTGAGAATCAGGGTCCCTGTGTGTGCATGCACCAACAATTGGGGTCGTTGGCTCTTAGTGTGAATGCGCTGTGAGTCAGGGATCCCAGGCAGCTGTGTCCGGCGTGCCAAATTCCCTGAAGTGGAGCTGTGTCCTGTGTGTGCTCTCTCTACTGAGCCAAACCGGCTAGGGCGCACACTCTCAAATCCCTGAAGGTGAGCTGCCTTTGTGCACTCTCCCAGAATCCCCGAAGAGGGGCGGAGTCCGTCCTGTGCGCCAAACTCCCCAAAGGGAAGCCCCTCTGTGCATGCTCTAAGATTCCCCGAAGGGGAGCTGTGACCCGCAAGCCAAATTCCCCCCAATTCCCCGAAGGGGAGCCCTCTGTGCGCACTGACAGATTTCCCCGAAGGTGAGCTGCTTCTGTCCTGTGCGCCAAATTCCCTAAGGCGGAGCGCGCGTCCCTGCGCAAAGCTCTGCAGCTTGAGCAAGGGGCGTGTCTATTAGTTCGAGGTTTCTTTTTTTTACAAAGGTTTTATTGTCTTTACTTTTTTAACTTCTGTTTTTTTTTCTAGAGCAATCCACTCCAAGTAGTACACCACCACCTAAAGACAATAAGGAATACGGTATTATTTTGATGACTCTGCATTATGTGGCTTTAGAGTTCTACATGAAAATGTCATATTTCAATTGTCTATAGTTAGAGAAGGAACAATCTGTCTCAAATGAGTGATAATTGACATTAGTACTTATTTCAATGTTGCAGATACTATGACAAATGTAAGCAGTAGTATGTAGACACATGTAGTTAACAGTTTTTAAAAGATGCCTCAAATTAGGATTCCTAATAGGGTGAGGTCACTTTTTCAATTGCTATGTTTATATGTAGGTTAAAATTTATAGAACATAACTTGCTTTTTATGTGATCGTGTTATTTTGTGATGGTAATTTATAGATTAATTTCTTTCTATTCATACCTGTATATCCAAGCCTTAAATACTATAAGTTGGGTTTGTTTTTTTCTACAACTAGCTGGTGCATCACACTTTATGTAGACCAGGCGTCCTCAAACTACGGCCCGCGGGCCACATGCGGGTGTTTTTGCTGTTTTGTTTTTTTACTTCAAAATAAGATATGTGCAGTGTGCATAGGAATTTGTTCATAGTTTTTTTTTAAACTATAGTCCAGCCCTCCAACGGTCTGAGGGACAGTGAACTGGTCCCCCTGTTTAAAAAGTTTGAGGACCCCTGATGTAGACTCAAAAGGTTCACACAACATATGTTAAAGTATCCGATAAAGTATAGTTGTACCATTAATGAAATATAAATATTTCTAGGTGAGTAAAATGAAAAAAATATTGCTTTTATTTACGTTAGATGTGTTTAGTAAGGTTAGCCTTTTCATGAAATGCACCTTAGGCTTGTTAGGTTCTTCCCTGAACACTGTGGTCCAAGTGTCATTGTATCAGTAAATCCATTGCCATCTTAAGATGTTAAGCAGTTGATAATTTTTTATAAAAATGAGAAGAGTAAAGGAAAACATAATATTGTATGCTTTGACTTATAGAAATTTAATAAAAACTCTGGCAGCTTAGAAGCAGAGATACTACTAACATTAACAAGAATTAAGATGTGGATAGTAAAAAATGTATGTTTAAGTTTCTAAGCATAATTTTTATCCATGTGCCCTGGTGTTTCATTTACATTCTTAGAATCTCCTTAATAATTGTGACTATATCATACTGTTCCTTTGGAGAAAGATATAAGGAGGGGTTGATGATAAGATAAAGTATTGTTTGTGAAGATTGCAGATAACATCTGTGTGACAGAATAAGATAGCTTCATTATGACTTATTCCACAGACCAGCTTTTGGTAAAAAAAAATATGTAAATTCAATCCCTAATCCTATCTAATAATAGACAAATATGCAAATTGACCATACCTCTGACACACCCACAAGCCATGCCCACAAGCCATGCCCACCATCCAATCAGAGCGAGTATGCAAATTAACCCAAACCAAGATGGCTATAGCCACAGAGAGTAAGGTTTCCTAGGTAACAGAGGAAGCCAAGCTTTCCGCCTGCCCTGGCTAGGCCTAAGCCTCCACTCAAGCTACAAAGTTTCAATTATAGAAGGTAAACAAATTCAAACAAATGGCAGCAGAATGGAGCTTGAGAGAGCAGGCCAGGGTTGCCGCCGGCAACAGGGGAAGCAAAGCTTTCTGCACACCCTGGCCAGGCCCACCCGCTTAAGGCAACAAAGTTTCAATTATAACCCCAACCCAATTGCTGCCAGCCTCGGAGGGAGCCCCAGGCTTGGCTCCGCTCCAGGCTACAAAGTTTCAATTGTAGAAGGAAAATAAATTCCAGATACCAGGGCCTCTGCTTGGGTTGCCAGGGGGTGTGGCCGGCCTGCAAACCACCACAGGCCCCTCGCTCAGGCCGCCCCACACCCCAAGGGAACCCCCACCTGATCCGGGACGCCCTTCAGGGCAAACCAGCTGGCCCCCACCCCTGTACCAGGCCTCTATCCTATCTAATAAAAGAGTAATATGCAGATTGATCATCACTGCAACACACAATCTAGCTGCTCCCATGTGGTCAAAGATCCTGCCCCCATGTGGACACAAGATGGCCACCACAAGATGGCCAGCAGGAGAGGGCAGTTGGGAGGCACCCGGCCTGCAAGAGAGGGCAGTTGAGAGGGACCAAGCCTGCAAGGGAGGGCAGTTGGAGGTGATCAACGCTGCAGGAGAGGGCAGTTAGGGGTGACCAGGCCGGCAGAGGAGGGAAGTTGGGAGCAAACAGGCTGGCAGCAGAGTGGTTAGGGGGTGATCAGGCTGGCAGGCAGAAGCGGTTAGGGGCAATCAGGAAGGTAGACAGGCAAGCAGTTGGGAGCCAGCAGTCCTGGATTGTGAGAGGGATGTCCGACTGCCCGTAAACGGGCAGTCGGACATCCCTCGAGGGGTCCCAGATTGGAGAGGGTACAGGCTGGGCTGAGGGACAACCCCCCTCTGTGCACGAATTTTGTGCACCGGGCCTCTAGTAATACCATAAGAAATGGTATACTAACTATGGAACGAAACCAACTAGAATGAGATGACATCTTTTTAAAACAAATTTTCTCTAGTATAATGAACACTACGTGTTCTAATAATAACCTTTACTAAATAACCTAGTGTGGTAGCTACGGCACAAAACAGTGTTGGGCCCTAAGCCTGGGTCAAATTAGAAGGGGTCTGTGATGAAAATGAGCTGGATGCATCAGCAGTCACACTGAACTAGACTGATAAACATTTCCTTTGCTGTAGTTTGTAGATGGTCTGACCGAAATTTAAATGTAGCAACTATCTGGAGATGCACAGGTGCTCAATTACCTTCACACTGGTTTCATTTATTCCTTAGGTAGAGGGCTCATTGCTCTGATGGTTCTTCAGCAAGTAAGTATCTCAAACCTGAATACCACTTAAAATGTCACTGTGGAAAAGTGTATTTTTAAAAATGATTTCCCAGTTTCTACAGTTTTTATAGCTTCAAATTAAGTAAACCAGTCTATATGGTATACTACTTTATTCTGGTGATTTTGTATTTTTCTATATTCCATATTTTTATTTAATAACAAACCCTATATAGCACATCTTTTTAAAAAAAATATGATTAGTCATATGAGTTTTCATCCCAAATATGCTTTGAGTAATATTCTAAATTAAGCAAGAGCTCTTTCTGGCTTACTGCGGACTCTGATTCCAGGGAACTGCATTTAGACAGTGAAGAGTCCAGATAGAATATGAATGTATATGCACTTAATAAAATAATATTTCTGCCCACTGAAATGTAAGCAACATTCATTCCTTCTGCTGGGTTAGAACTTGGTATCCGTTTTTAGGGTTACATGTCACTTGTTTTCTGGTTTCTTGTAGCTCTTGGCGTTGCAGTAGTTGGCACCGGTGTGTACAGATATCTTCACATCAGCCAAAGAGAGTAAATTAAACGTATTTCTTGAACATATTGGTGCTTCTCACTCTTCTTTTAAAAATATGTTTTTATTGACTTCATAGACGGGAAGGGAGAGGAAAAGAGGGATAGAAACGTCAATGATAAGAGAGATTCATCAACTGGCTGCCTCCTGCATGCCCCACACTGGGGAATGAATCCGAAACCCAGGCATGTGCCCTAACCAGGAATCGAACTATGACCTCCTGGTTCATGGTTCGACGCTCAACCACTGAGCCACACCGGCTGGGCAGTGCTTCTCACTCTTGACATACTTTTGTGAAGCTTTTGTTTGCACTCTGTATTGTATGCTGCCTTTTTAAAAAAATGTGTCTACATTAGTGTGCTGTCAGAATTGCATTTCTTGCTAAGAATATTTTCAGCTGCTTTTAATGTCATTGGAACAAGACTAATCTAAGTAGAATTGCTTTAGCTCCATGGTCGGCAAACTGCGGCTTGTGAGCCACATGCGGCTCTTTGGCCCCTTGAGTGTGGCTCTTCCACAAAATACCACGGCCTGGGCGAGTCTATTTTGAAGAAGTGGCATTAGAAGAAGTTTAAGTTTAAAAAGTTTGGCTCTCAAAAGAAATTTCAATCATTGTACTGTTGATATTTGGCTCTGTTGACTAATGAGTTTGCCAACCACTGCTTTAGCTATTATGACTGTAAGAAAAATTTGTGGGGTTTGAAGTTTAAGTTCTGCAGAGAATCATGGATGTTTATGGAACCTACAACCTAAAATGGTTTAACTGCCAAGGATATCATTCAGAATTGAAGGAAAGATAAAGAGTTTCCTGAACAAGCAAAAACTAAAGGAGTTCATCACCATTAAAGCAGCTTTATAAGAAATGGTAAGGGAAGGAAAGGCCATAACTAGAAATAAGAAATTATGACAAAGGAAGAAATCATATGTAATGACAAATATTTAACACACGCAGCAAATCAGACATTTAAAAACTTCAAACAGTCAAAAGGCAAAAGTACCAAATTCAACTCAAATTTTAAAGAGTAGTTAGGAGATACACAAAATGAAAAGATCTAAAATATGACATCAAAAACATAAAGCATAGGTATGGGAGTAAAAGTGTAGTGTTTTTTTAGACTATATTAAAATGTAAATGCCTATCCATTTTTAATGGATTGCTATATATAGATCAGCAATTTTAAACCTGTGTGCCACAATATTTTTTTTAAAACTTGCAATACCTGACTATTTAGTCAGGAGCACTGACCTCTTTTCCCTTAGAGTGTCAAATAAAGAAATGACAATAGCCAATAGAACAATAGCCACCTGGTGTAAAAGAATCAAAATTATATCTCATTTTTTGTCAGGCCAGCAAAAAAAAAATTTTTTTTTTGGTGTCCTGCAGCATTTTAGCGATTAGCTTGTGTGCCATGAGATGAAAAAAGTGATATAGTAGTACATGAACCTCATTATAGCCACAAAGCAAAACCTATAAAGACACACGAAGAATAAAGAGAAATTAACCCAAGTAAAACAATAAAGAAAACAAGCAAACCATAAGGGCAGGAATCAAAAGAAGAAAAAAACAAAACAGAGAACTACAAAAACATCAACAACAAAGTGACAATTAGGAGACACTTATAACTTTAAATATAACTGGATTAAATACTCTAATAAAGAGGTATAGGGTGGCTGAATTGATTTAAAAGCATGACCCATCTATATGCTGCTTACAAAACACTCACTTTACATGAAAGACTCATACAAATTGAAAGTAAAGGAAAGGGAAAGGATATTGCATGAAAATAGGAACAAAAAGAAAGCTGGCATAGTAAAACTCATATCAGACAAAATACAAAAGAGTGTAAAAAGAGAGAAAATGGACATTACATAAATATAAGATTTCAATAGTGAAGAGGCTATAACAATTGTAAATATTTACACACCTAACGTAAGAACCCCTAAATATATAGAGCAAGTATTCATGGACATAAAGGGGGAAACACACAGTGATACAATAATAGTGAGGGGATCTTAATATCCCACTCACTTCAATGGAGACATCATCCAGACCAAAAATTAAGTAAGGAAATTCCCTTTAAAACGTCACATTAGACCATATTGATTTCATAGACATTCATTGAACATTTTATCCAAAAGCTGCAGAATACATATTTTTAAAAGTACATAAGGGACATTCTCCATGATATTCCATATATTAGGCCACAAAATAAGCCTCAGTAAATTCAACAAGATTGAATTCATTTCAAGCACCTTTTCTGACCACAGTGGCATACAACTAGCAATCAAGTACAGAAAGAAAACTCAAAATGAACATAAATATGTGGAAACTAAACAACATGCTACTAAACAACCAGGGACCGAAAAGGAAATAAAAAGTTCCTTGAGAAAAATAAAAATGAAACAACTTTTCAAAAGGTATGGGATGGAGCAAAAGCAGTTCTAAGAGGAAAAGTTATAGTCATAGAGGCCTCAAGAACCAAGATACATTGCAAATAAATAATCTAGCTTTACATCTAAAGGAATTAGATAAAAAGAACAAACAAAACATAAAATAAATAGAAGAAATGAAATAATAAAAATCAGAGTGGGAATAAATGAAAAGAGAAATTTTTAAAAAGACAATAAAAACATCAATGCAAGCTAGTTCTATGGAAAGATAAAGAGAACTGAAAAATCTTTAGCCAAACTCATCAAGGAAAAAGAACCCAAATAAAAAAATTATAAATGAAAGAGAAGTTACAGTTGACACCACAGAAATACAAAGAATCATTAAAAAAAAAATTCTACAATTACTTGCCAACAAATTCCACAATTTAGGAGAAATTGATAAATTTCTACATGCATATAGCTTTCAAAGACTGAACCAGAAAAATAATCCAGCATACTAATTACTAGCAATGAAACTAAAGCAGTGGACTCAATAGAGTAATGTTCCCTGGTCCTTTTATCAGACTATCTGCTTCCTCTCCCCTCTAGCAGCTGTTTAATAAAGGTAATGCCAAGGGTCATTTAGAGTCTGTTTTGTCCATTTACAAATCTGTCAGTTACACTGATATTTTTATACTGCCTGCTGCATAGGACTCCCATAAATTTCTTAATACAATTGCTATATACTTAGCATTTATATTTTTCGAAAATCCTACATCTTTGCTCACAGCTTTGATGACTTCTTTGGGATAAACTCTAAACAGGAATGGTGTAAAAGCCATGTCCATTTTAGAACTTTTAACATACAACAGTTATATAAAAACAAAATTTGAGGATATTGCCACTCCCAATACATTTAGTCACAATTGCTGACATTTTGATTCTTTGCCAACTAAGGAACAAAATGTCAGCTCCTTTCGTATGCTCTTTAATATCCCTCATGGTACTCTTTTTTAAAACTGCTTTTACAGGTT
This sequence comes from Ia io, assembly GCA_025583905.1. NCBI lineage: Eukaryota > Metazoa > Chordata > Mammalia > Chiroptera > Vespertilionidae > Ia > Ia io. The sequence goes on from JAJQQW010000022.1 coordinate 10,575,834, forward strand.
TACTCACAACTCTACACGTAAATCTTGCTCATTCTTAATGTTCCAGAATTGAGATGGTTTCACCACAAAAGTTCTCCCTCTTATCAATTCCTACTCATCCCACCAATCATGGCATTGACCACATCCAGGAATTTGACACTTAATATACCTGTGTATTTTTCATGTTATGTGTATTTTATTTTCAATAAAATGTTTAGTTCCAAAATAGCAGGGGCCCTATAGGTTGAGACCCAATATCCTTAATGGCACAGTGTTTAATAAATTCCTTTCCCTGGGGTCCTCTCAAGGGAATAGGGGCAGAGGGATTTACATTGGGGTTTGGGGCCCAATGCAGTGGCCAAATCATCATGGTGATTTTGAAACCCAGCAGGCCTTGAAAGGATTCAATAGCAGAATTGAACCACGGAAATCGCAAGTATTGCCCCTAATTATTCCAGATTAATGGCAAATTTGGACAAGGCCCTGGCTCTGTTATCTGCGGAACGGGGGGTGTCCACCTGTGGAAGTGGGGGATCCCTTTTTCCACTTGGTGTTTAGGGTCCCGTCCTTATGATATCTAGACAAAAAGAGTTTTCTGAGACTAGAACTGGGAAAGGCATAATGATGACTAGGGCCAGCTCTTGTTATCTCTCCACCCTTCCTGAGTGGAGTGCTAACTGACTGTTTAGGATCTTGGAGGTGAACCACCATTTCCAGCAAACCTTGGAGATGCTTCAGGGCAGGTTGAAGAATGATCAGCTCCACCAAGTGCGCAGGCTGACCCTGAGCTGCCAGCTGACCCAGTTGGGTTAGACCTTGGCCAGGCCACACTCCATTCCCTCCAGGGCCCAAGCACAGCCCTGGGGCCTAGGCCCCGCCTTGCAGGCCGCCATTGGCCCCTCCCCTCATGACATCACGATCCAGGCCTCGCCCATCGGTGAAAAGCCCTGGACACTTTGTGAGTCTGGGGATTGTTGCGTCTGGGACCTGCATTCACAGAGGCAAATACTCACTGTCCCTCGGGTTTCCCCGCTGATGTCTGGCAACATGAGGGCCTCCTATGAGCCGCGCAGGGCATCTGCTCGCCGCCTGGAGAGTCCCTTTTCCTGGGGCTTCTTTGGAGTCCTTTTGCTGGCCCTAGAGCTCCTGCTACCCATGTGCTCAGGTAGGGGAAGGGAAAGGGGGTCAGCTCTGGAGGGAAACCAGAGCGGGTAGGGGAGCTGGCCCACCAGAGCAGAGGGTGAAGGGAACTTTGCTTGCTGTGTGGGGGGTAGGGGATCAGGGCTTGGTGGACCCAGGTGATGCGGGGTTAGGGTAGAAGCCTTAGCCACAGATCCTCTGGGTTGTTCCGTGGTGGACCCAGAAGTGAGGGGGACTTCAGAGGGCCCGCGGTGAGGGTTGTTAGGTGATAGGTTCTGAGCCTCTCGGAGTGCTGGGTACAGTCAGTGAGTGCCGGAGTCCAAGCTGTGTCCCTAGCAAAAGCTTGCAGGTGTTTGGGGACTGAGATGTCAGAGATTAACAAAAGAACATATATGCATATATGCATAACCCATGGACACAGACAATAGTGTGGGGAAGGCCAGGAGTGGGTGGGCACTGAGTGGATGAGGGCAAAGGGGTGGGGAAATGGGGGACATGTGGAATACTGTCAACAATTAACAAAAGGAGATGGGAAGCCCTGACCAGGTGCTGAAGGTGAGGGCTTGCTCTTCAATGCCCAGCTCTGTGTGTGGTGATGTTGCTTGGGCCAGTGCTGGGCCCATGGGGAGGCTTTGCCCTGTGTTCCTGGGCTTAGTGAAGCCTTGGTGAGTGGGTGCTGTGCCCCACTGGGTTGGGCTGGGGGATCCCAGGCCAGGTGTACTAGGTGTCTGCTTTACAGAAGGGTCCAGGCCAGAGGGGCAGGGTGTGTGGTAAGGAAGCTCACTGCTTGATTTGTATGGGGTTTGGGGAGCGCGTGTTGCCCACAGAGCCCTTAGTGAGTGAGAGCTAGCTGGAGGGCCTGGGATTTAGAAGGACTGGGAAGGACACGCAGTGCTTTTTGTACAAAAAGTAGGCTGCTTGTTGCCCCCAACTCATATTGGTATTGCTCTCCAGGCCCTTTATGTTTTTAAGCATGGAGACACAGTCCTATTCCCATCCAATGTAGATAATTCCCTATGCCAGTGGTCGGCAAACTCATTAGTCAACAGAGCCAAAATATCAACAGTACAACGATTGAAATTTCTTTTGAGAGCCAAATTTTTTAAACTTAAACTTCTTCTAACGCCACTTCTTCAATAGACACGCCCAGGCCGTGGTATTTTGTGGAAGAGCCACACTCAAGGGGCCAAAGAGCCTCATGTAGCACGCGAGCCACAGTTTGCCGACCACGGCCCTATGCTATTCCAAAATGTCATGTGCGCAACCTTTTTTCTTTTCTTTTCACTAGGTTGGGTCCCATATGAGGGGAGATTAGAAGCAACCTAAAAAATTGGTAGCCAAACTCAGTGAGAAATGAATCATAAGAAGTGAACAATAAATTATATCAATAAGCTTGCCCTGTAGCTGATACACTTAAGCTGAAGGCCATCCACTACATTCGATTCCTGTTTTACTGAATGCAATCAATATATATATACATACATATGCTTATTGTATAAAACATATACAATCAAAGGACAACCACTGATTACTTTGGGGTATTTCCAACTGTCGTCGTATGCATGTGTGTTTCTATGCCCAAGTGATTTTTAGGATCCTATAACATAGACAGTTTGTATGCTGCATTCTCTCCTTAGGAGAATTCATTCAATAAATATTTGCCTTGTATGTGCCAGGCACTGTGTTGGTTCTGGGGATACACTGGTGACCAATAACAAGCCATTCCTATTTTCATGATGCGTATTTCACACTTTGCACACGAACACACTTGACCTTACAAAACCTTATAAAGAGCAACTGTGTTTTGCTCACTTTTAGATCCCCAGTGCCAGGCGCACAGTAGGCAATCAGTAAAGATTTGCTGACATTTACTGGGACTGGCAGACAGTAACCAAACCACAATGCTAGTGTTACACCCCAGGCAGCTGCCCTGGAGGAAGGACCATGACTCTCTGACAGCCTTTAACAAATGGCTGGTGGGAGGGAAGGCTTTTCTGCTCAGAGGCCACACTCTGCCACTTTGGGGCTTCTGACTTGCTGTCCCAGGCTCCTCTTTTCTCTCGCATAATTGGCTCCTTGTCCTTCAAACTTAGGTGTGATGACTTCCCCTCAGACACCCTCTCTGAGCAAAATATCTCAGAGAGACCCACACACTCCAGCTCAAATTCCCCTGATTTGTTGTCCCTCTTCCCAAACTACCTTTTCTGTCCTAGCTCTACTAGAATGCAGAGATCCTTTCTGGCTTGTCACACTGGTGTTTGCAAATGCCCCATGTTGTTGCCATGGTACCACCACTCTTTTATAACTACTGAGTTCCAGAAAAATGAAGTATGATATTCAGTGGGGTCCGCAGCCCAGTAAAAATTCAAATCAAACAGTTAAACAAACACTACCTTGAGAGAAATGAAGATGAAAACCAAAACCTTACAAAATGTATGAGATACAGCAAAAGCAGTTATAAGAGGAAAGTTTATAGCTACACAAGCCTTCATCAAGAAGTAGGAATGATCCCAAATAAACAATCTAATTTACATCTAAAGGAACTAGAGAGAGAGGAGCAAACAAAATCCTAATAAGTATATGGAAGGAAAAAATAAAGATCAGAATGGAAATAAATGAATGAGAAAATAGTAAAAGATTAGAAAAGATCAGTGAAACTAAGAGGTGGTTCTTTGAAAGGATAAATATCATTGACAGGTTTTTACCAAGAATCATAATTTGAAAAGAGAGAGAACACAAAATTGGTGAATATAATAGAATCAGGGACATAGAAAGGGAGTGGACTGACAATTCGGGGGGGGGGGGGGGGGGGGGGGGGGGGGGGGGGGAGGGAGGAGTGTGGGAAGAGATTGGACAAAAATCTTACACCTATGGCCCTAACCGGTTTGGCTCAGTGGATACAGCGTCAGACTGCGGACTGAAAGGTCCCAGGTTCAATTCCGGTCAAGGGGATGTACCTTGGTTGCTGGCACATCTCCAGTAGGAGGTGTGCAGGAGGCAGCTGATCGATGTTTCTCTCTCATCGATGTTTCTAATCTCTATCCCTCTCCCTTCCTCTCTGTAAAAAATCAATAAAATATATATATAAAATCTTACACCTATGGATGAGGACAGTGGCGAGGGGTAAGGGCATGGGGTGGGGGTGGAGAATCAGGTGGAGGGGACCTATGGGGGGAAAAAAGAGGAACATCTGTAATAATCTGAACAATAAAGATGTATTTAAAAAAAGAATTGAAAGAGGAGATATTGCAGTCGACAACACAGAAATACAAAGGATCACTAAAGAATACTAGGAACAATAATATGCCTACAAATCAGATAATATAGAAAAATGGATGACTTTCTAGAAACATACTTGCTCTTAGGACTAAACCAGAAAGAAAAAGAGAATCGGAATAGTCCAATTATTAGCAATAAAATAAAGCATTAAAAAAAAACTGACAAGAAACTGAAGCACTGGAGCAGACAGCCTCAAAGTTGAATTTGACCAAATATTTAAAGAATTAGTACCTATTCTTCTGAAACGATTTCTAAACACTGTAAAGGAAGGGACAGGTCCAAACTTATTCTACAAGGCCAGCTTTAGTCCAAGAACCAAAACCTGACAGAGACACTACCAAAAAGAGAATTAGAGGCCAATATCCCTGATGAACATAGATAACAAAATTCTCAACAAAATTTCAGCAAATCAAATTCAGCATACATTAAAAAGATTATATACCATGATCAAGAGGGATTTATAACAGGGATGCAAGGATGATTCAACATCTGCAAAACAATGCATGTGATTCATCACATCAATAAAACCTATGGTGAAAATCATATGGTTATCCCAATAGATTCAGAAGAAGCTTCTGTGCTGCCACCGCCAACCTAGGGCCCACACACTGAAGTGTCATTGGTTTGATTCCTGGTCAAGGGCATGTACTTGGGTTGCAGGTTGGATTCCCCAGCCCTGGTCAGGGAGAGTGCAGGAGACAACCAATTGATGTGTCTCTCAGATCCATCTCTCTCTCTCTCTCTCTCTCTCTCTCTCTCTCTCTTTCTCCAGCTTCATCCTTACCACTCTGTCTAAAAATCAATGGAAAATGTATTCTCGAGTAAGGATTAACAAAAACAACATGAAAAAATTGAAGAAATATTTGTAAAAATTGCCTCTGATAAGGGGCTAATTTCCAAAATACATAAAGAACTCATACAGCTCAACAACAATAAAATCTAATTAGAAAATGGACAGAGGACCTGAATAGACAATTAAATTACCCAAGGAAGACATACAGATGGCCACCCAATTATTAAAAGTTGCTCAACATCACTAGTTATAAGGAAAAACCACAATCAGATACAACCTCACACTTGTTAGAATGTCTAATAAAGACAAGATATAACAAGTGTTAAAGAGAATATGGAGAAAAAGGAACCCTCATGCACTACTAGTGGGAATGTAAATTGGTGCAGCCACTATAGAAACAAGTATGGAGGTTCATCAAAAAGTTAAGAATAGAGCTTACATACAAACCAGCAATCCTTCTTCAGGGTAACTACCTGGAAAACTTGAAAACATCAAGATATATGGAAGGCTATGTTCATTGCAGCATTATTCACAATAACTAACACATGGAAACAACCTTCATGTGTTAACAGCTTTAAGTGTTCTTCAATGGATGATTGGATAAAGAAGTGGTACATACAGACAATGGAATACTTCTCAGCCAAAAAAGATTAAATACTGCTATTTGCAACAACATGGATGGATTGTGAGAGGATTATGCTAAGGAAGTAAGTCAGCCCGAAAAGGCCAAAAACTTCTGTTTCACTCATGTGGGATGTAAAACAAAAACAACAATGAAAAAAGCAAACAAATAAAACAAGTCACAAATGGTGGTTACCAGAGGTTAATGGGAGGTGCGCGGAGGAGACTAAACTTCACAATAGAGTATACAGATGTCTTATTACAATGTTGTGAAACAGGAAATTTACATAATATTATCAACCAAAGTTACCCCAATAAATTTAATTCAAAGAGTCACATATTTTTATTTGATAGAAGTACAAATATATATATTTTAAAGCTTAACATCAATCTGACATAAGACCAACCCAGGGAATAAGAAAAGAGAGGTTTCTCAGGGATCAGCATAGATCTAGCTCCGTTCTTAGATCCTTAATCTTATAGGAGGGACCTCTGCATTCTTTTTGCCCTTCAGGACTTTACTTGTGTCTACATCACATTATTTTATATACTAGTTCTATCAGATCTGTAAGATTTTCAAACCCACAGATAATTAAAAGGAAGGGAATGGTTGAAGTAGAAATGATCCTATTTTAGGAAGAAAAAAACTACCAAAAAATTTAAAAGTCCTAATAGCATAGCAATTTGGTAACACAACTTAAACAGCTACCTCAGAGAACTTCTGTGGCCAAGCATGACCCATTGATTAGTGAAGGAATAATAAAATCATATTTAAAGCAATGTTAAAGTTATAAATTTTGACATTTAATAGACGTCTATGCACTTATAAAATGCTCAGTTCACTGATATGGAACATATGACATGAAGTCTTATATTTTAAAACTAAAAGCCTGATGCACAAAGATTCATTCAAGAATGGGCCTTCCCTTCCCTGGCTGCCAGCACCGTCTTACCGCTCTGGCCCCAGAGCCACCTCTTTCTGCTCTGGCCCCGCCTTCCTATGCTGCCCAGAGGCTCTGAGCAGCTGGCGTAGTGTGGGACAACTGTGTCATCGGCATGATGATGATGCAAGCATCCCGCCCCTCTCCCAGCTGCTCAGTGCCTGCGTATGCAAGTTAACACACCATCTTTGTTGGGTTAATTTGCATACTCACTCCTGATTGGCTGGTGGGTGTCACAAAGGTATGGTCAATTTGCATCTTTCTCTTTTATTAGTGTAGATAGCTTAGTCCACCTTTATTTTGATCTATGAAATCCATGATGCTTATTTAAGAGTCAGCACTTACCATAGCATTTCTTGAGCATGCAGGGGGTACAGAGTATAGTAGGAAAAGAAGGCACATGATCATGACCTCTAGGAACTTGCCTCCTGAGAAGAGACTGAGCCTGAAGTAACAAGTCCTCATCATCCTATAGATAAAAACCCAGTATGTTAAGTGTCCGGTTGTCTGTTCAACCAATCAAAGTGTAATACGCTAATGATATGCTAAGACCACTCAACCGTTCACTATGACATGCCTTAACCACCAGGGGGCAGATGCTTTGACTTGTAGGTTAGCTTGCTGGTGGGGTACAGCTGATTGGGACTGAGAGAGATGGGCCAGACAAGCCCTGAAGCCCTCCTGTGGTCCCTCCCTGGCCCCGATCAAGCACCAGTGGGGTCCCTCAGCCTGGCCTGTGCCCTCTCGCAATCTGAGCTGAGGGAACACCCCCCAATTGCATGAATTTCATGCACCAGACTTCTAGTCTTTTATAAAGCCATGTCTACAGCCAGCAGAAGTCCTAAGTGGCAAAGTAGCCCACGTTAACAGAACTGCCAATTGGTTCACATTCTCACCATGTTTGTAATGAGGGGAAAGTTTCTCCTTAGAGGAATGAGGTAAATGTTGCTCATTTCATTTTTGGTTTGGTGCTCCTCTTGTGTTTGAAACTGTGGAAGAGTAATCTGATGGAGGGCTATATACTACAGAAGTCTTCTGAGGGGGGAGGTGAGTGTGGAATAAACTCAAAAAATAATGGGAAGTGCATATATCTATAAATAAATTTTTAAACCAAAAATATTGGTGCTCTCTCTTCAATTTACTGTTGAAAGAATATTCAGGTTATTCCCAAAGAAACCAAACGTTAATAGGATGTGGTTTAAAGCAAGCACAGCTCATCATCTGGTAAAAGCCTGGCACAATCACTTAAAATCTCACCAAGGACTTTCCATTTATTCTGTACAACCTGCCTGCTGCCAGGCCATAACCCGTGGCTGGTGGAAAAGAAAATACTTTACTTTCATGTTCTTATTCTCTCATGCCCAGATGCCTGTGGTGAGCCACCAAAACACCAAACTATGAAACCCAAGGGTGATCCTGCACCTCCTTATAATGCTGGGTTCACAGTAGAATATGAGTGTCGCCCAGGATACAGGCTTATTGTTCCTCTTGTTCGTCCCTCCTCTGCTGTTTGTCAGGCTGATGGCACATGGGCACCTCCTCTCCGGGAGGCTTGTACAGGTAAGTACACAAAATTTTTATTTTTATTGCTCTAAAGATTTTCACACATTTTAGACTACATATTCCACTGTTACCATGATGGTTTTCTCAGATGGATGTAGATTTTAGAATGTATTTTTTCAGGCTTTGAAGATCTCCAGGAAAATTTTAATTTGGCCATTGATTCTATGCGTAAGTGTGAATCTTAAGTTAACCGCCCTGGCAGGCCCTGAACTCCACTCAAGGCTACAAAGTTTCAATTATAGAAGATAAATAAATCCCAGATCCTTGCTTCTAGCCGACCCTGGCCTCTGCTCAAGGAGGTGCTGAAAAAAAAAAAAAAAGGAGGGGCTGGGAGCTTGGGTCACCAGGGGGCCTGGCCAGCCTACAAACAGTCATCAGCCCCTCACCCAGTCTAGCCAGGCACCCCAGTGGGGACCCCACCCTGAAGGGGGTGTGGCCAGCCTGAAAACAGCCCTCAGCCCCTCACCCAGGCTGGCCATGCCTCCCTCAGCGGGGACCCTCACCCCATGAGGGCGTGGCCAGCCTGCAAACCACCACAGGCCCCTCACCCAGGCCACCCCACGCCCCAAGGAAACCCCCACCCTGATACAGGACACCCTTCAGGGCAAACCAGCCATCCCCCACCTGTGCACCAGGCTTCTATCTATACTAATAAAAGGGTAATATGTTAATTAGACTGGGAGACCTTCCAGGAGACCTTCTGGATGCTCTTCTGGACAAAGCCATGTTGGTGGGGCCAAGGTAGAGGCAGTTAGAGGCCAAGAGGGGAGGGCAGTTGTGGGCTGGTGGGGGGTGGGGCCATGGGGGTAAGCAGACCAGCAGGGGGGCCAGTTGGGGGCAAGCAAGCGGTCAGTGGGGGTCAGTTGGAGGTGATCAGGACAGTGGGGGGTGCAGTTTGGAGTGGGCAGGCCAGCAGGGGGGCAGTTGGGGCGAGCAGGCCAGTGGGGAGAGAAGGTGGGGGCAAGAAGGCCAGCAGGGGGGGAAGTTGGGGGTGAACAGGCTGGCACGGGGGGCAGTTGGGGGTGATCAGGCTGGTGGGGGGGACATTTGGGGATGAGCAGGCCGGCGCCGGGGGGCAGTTGGGGGCAAGCAGGCCGGCAGGCAGAGTGGTTAGGGGCAATGAGGCAGGCAGGCAGGCAGGTGAGCAGTTAGGAGCCAGCAGTCCTGGATTGCGAGAGGGATGTCCGACTGCCAGTTTAGGCCTGATCCCTGTAAACCAGCAGTAGGACATCCTTCGAGGAGTCCCAGATTGGAGAGAGTTCAGGCCAGGCTGAGGAACACTCCCCCCGCCCCCCGCCCCACATGCACAAATTTCATGCACCGGGTCACTAGTATCTGTATAATTCATAAACACTCATCCAATCTCCCTAACACCACCGTTTCCCAGAAATGTATTACTCCTCATGTCCTGAGAACCTTGATACATGCTGTGCATGCCTTTATCTCTCTCCCTCCTCTTCTGAGGTCATCCTGAGAGACTCTGTTGTCCTTAAGGACCATCCATCCAGTAACCAATAGAATTTTCCTTCATTTGACATCAACAACCAATTGCCATGGCCATAAACTCAACATCCTTCCAATCCTCTATGACTACCATCCTACCTCAACCTGTTCTAATTTCATCTGGCTCTTCATTCCCCTCTACCGGCATCATTAACTCTTGCACAGCAATAATCTCAGGGTCTGCAATTTCAGCTTTGCATACTCATCACTCATTTTGCCTTCAGGTGCCTGAGGCTCCAGCCCTTGTAACAATAAATAAGAATAAAAATATTTCTACCAATTTAATACTTCAACGTAGATTTTTTATTTTGATTCAAATCTGTTTTGACATTGGTAAAAAACAACAAATTTGAAAATTTTCTTTTAGTAAAGGCATGTCCACAGCTACAAGAACCCCAAAATGGCAAAATAGTCTACACTGGTGAAGTTTCCATTCTTGGCTCACAAGCTCAGTATGTTTGTAATAAGGGGTAAGTAAGTTGCTCCTTAGATGAGTAAGATAAATGTTGCTAGTTCCACTTTTGGTTGGGTTCTCTTCTTAAGCATTTCCATAATGTTCATTTCATCTTGCTTTCTGTGGAACAAATTGTATTTACAGCTAATCAACACTTCGGAGATTGAAAAGATGTGTAATAGGTAGAAAGAAATTTAACTGGAAGGAAAGCAAAAGTGTATCATATAATAAGTAATAATAAGCCTATTATAGTCATTAAAATGTAGTAATCATGGTGACATGGTCTTAAATTAAACTATAATAGGCTGGAAGGTGGAAAGGAGAGACACGGAGTTAGTTAACAGAAGCAAAGGGCAGAAGCTAATGAAATGTGTGTTGGAACTTTGAATGAATTCCCGGTGGTACATGAGAATCGTGTGAAAATAAGAGTTAGTAGTGTAGCTGTCTTTCAATAAGGGCTAGCTGACCACCAGATTTCACCGCATCCTGCTTCCACATGAACTTTTCAGACTGTTGCCAACAAATAGTCCAAAAGCAGCGAACACTTCTTCCTACAGACTATGCACCTATCCCAGAATTAGTCCAACATTCTTCTTCTGCCCCCTTATCTATTCCTTCAAAATAACTTACACTTTTCTACCCAAAGCTGTAAAAGAAACCCATTACACCAGGATGGTGGAAATGTTTGCCTTCATCTGTCCCTGCGGCTGGTGGTTTAGACTGCATGCCCCACGACCTGGTTCTTTTTTCTGGTGAGCGTATGGCTAGTCCAGTGGTCGGCAAACTCATTAGTCAACAGAGCCAAATATCAACAGTACAACGATTGAAATTTCTTTTGAGAGCCAAATTTTTTTTAACTTAAACTTCTTCTAATGCCACTTCTTCAAAATAGACTCTAATGCCACTTCTTCAAAATAGACTCTAATGCCACTTCTTCAAAATAGTAATACCAGGTCGTGGTATTTTGTGTAAGAGCCACACTCAAGGGGCCAAAGAGCCGCAGTTTGCCAATCATGGGGTTAGTCAATAAGCCTGTTCCTTCAGAAAATCTTCGGGTTGAGAAGGTTTTGTTTCACAACCGATCCCTTTGTGGTCAGGGAAGATACTTTGTATCATATCTATCTTTTAAAACCTATTGATTGGTTAATAATAATTTGTGGCTCAGTGTATGGTATATTGTGGAAGATGTCCCATGCGCACTTGAGGAAATGTATATTCAGTTCTATGTCTGTGAGATCTAGTTGATTTTGTTGTTGAAGTCCTCTATTTCCTTACTTATTTCAGTCCAGTTGTACTATCCATTATTGTGAGTGGAATATTGAACTCTCCAACTATTACTGGAGAAATGCCTGTTGCATAAAAATGCATATTCCTCTCTACAGTTGTGCCAGCTTTTGCTTCATGTATTTTGAAGGTCTGTTATTTGGTGCATTAATGTTTATAATTATTATATCTTCTTGCAGTATGTGAAACTGATTAAAATATAATGTACTTCTTATCTCTTACAACCTTTTCGGATTCAAACTCTATTTTGCCTGCATTAGTATAGCCACCCTCTTTTGGTTACCATTTGCCTGGAAGATTTTTTCCATCCTTTCATTTTGAACTTATTCATCTGTTTGAATCTCAAGTGAGTCTCCTGTAGACAGGATAGAGTGGAGTCTTTTGTTTTATCCATTCTGCCTTTTGATTGTAGAATGTAATCCATTTAAGTTTAAAGTAATTACTGACAAGGAGGGAGCTGTTTGTTTTCTTAAAGCTTTCTTGCCCCCTTTTTGCACATTCCTATTTTCATTTGCTAGTTGATTTTTCTGATAAAGTGTTGGAATACCATTCTCATTTCCTTTTGTGTGTATTCTATGGTGATTTTGTCTCTAGTACCCATGTGGATTACACTTAACATCCTAGAGTTATAACACTACAATTTGAATTTATGCCTAATTAAATTCAATAAATTCCAATAATGAATGCTTATCAGCTCCATCATCATCCATTTGGGTTGTTAGTGTCACACTACCATCTACAATAATAATTGAAATCCTAGCTTCTATGCTATTTATTTTCATTGTATGCATTGTTTCTTAATTTACATAGAAGATAAACATGCATTTACAAACCATTGTTACAATAAGACTAGCTTTAATAATTGCCCATGTATATACCCACAGTGAGATGTTGATCCATATGGCATGACTTACCGAAACCAAACAACATGGGTTCGGCTGCCTGCTGCAATGAATGTCAAACTGGTGAGGCAGGTGCTGATGGAAAAGAAAAGAGGTTTTATTCAAGTGCCTGAGACCAGGAACTCCCAGCTCAAACACCACCCCCACCACCTTTCTTGCTCAGGCCCTCTGTTCTTATATAGTTAGGGAGGGGAGGGCTTTATTTTCTATCCAATTATCTTGCTACCTTTTGGCACACTTGTGTCCTATCCCTTCATATTTATAGATTTTGGTGTTCTTAGTGTAAGAATCTCCCCCAGTACCATCTTGGCCAATGGGCGAGTCTCCCCAGCACTAGGACTGACTGTCTATGTAACATTACTCTCTACTATCTTTTAATTACACCTTTTAGGACATGCTTAAGCATTTTTTGTAGCAGAGGTATGGTGGTAACAAATTCTCTGAACTTTAACCCTTTGCACTCACTTGCTTTTTTCTCGATTCCTGCTACCGATGCTAACCGTGTCGAGTCACACTCGACATCCGAGTGCAAAAGGTTAATTTATGGGAAAGTTTTAATATTTCCCTCACTTTTGTGCACAGTTTTACTGTGGAGAGGATTTTTTGGTTGAACATTTTTTTAATATGTGTCTATTATTCAATATCCACTGGCCCCCGAGTTCCCGTTGGGATCTCTGCTGACTATTTAGACTCCTTTTCTTGGATTTTGGCTTTGACATTCTCAGTGGTATCACTGGGCTCAACCTGGAGAGTGATGGTCTTGCCCATCAGGGTACTCACAAATACCCACCTCTCTGCAGCTGCCACTCAGCTGCCCCATGAAGGAAAAGAGGACTATGGAACTGGAAACTGCAGATCTGTCCCAAGAGGGCCTGCGAAATATGTACATGCAGTTTCTCTGACTATTTTATTTTATTTTAATTTTTTTTGAAAATGTACTAAAATTTAATCATTCATAAAAGCTGTAATTTAATCTGACAGTAAAACACAAGAAGCAATATTAGAGTTGGTTTAGTATATTATATATTTTAACTTTGAAAGCCATAGAAATCAGTTACCCCAGTTTTTTCCTATAAAAGACCCATTTCCCCAAAGCATTATGCACAAACAATTTTAATTAGAATATAATGACAGAATGATATTTCATAATTTTTAAATATAAAATGAAGTCAATGACTCAAAAAAGTTATTTGCTGTAATGAGTTTGAGGGGAAATTTCATCTTCTATATCATTACAGGTATAAAGTATAATGGTTCAACATTTAGTGCCTGACGGGAGGAATCATGATAAAAAGGTCAATATGAAAACATTTGATTATAGTAGCAATATCTAACTTCTGAAATGCATCCATGCTCTTTTGTATAATGATATTAGAGTCAAGTATATTTATTTTCACATCTGTTATAACTGCTATTGCAAAGGAGAAATACTATTGTCTTATTTCCTGAGAGATATACACAGAGCAATTTTTTTTCTCTCCAGGGAACTTGTGCAAACCAATATAAGATCTAAATTCTTCACATAATATATAAAACAGGAGAAGCCGCTTCAGATTTATTTTTTGAAGTCTGGAATGCTGGCACTTTCCATTTAGGCAACAGTTCTTCATTCCTGTAATCTGGCTCAGAGCTGCTGCTCATTGTGAGCCTAAAGCAGCAGGCAGGATTTCTTTTTAGGCTTCTTCTTTTCCACTGGTGTTTTTCTATTGATCTGTCTGACCAGGTCATAAAATATCTCATTAACGTTGATCTTTGACTTTGCAGAAGATTCTAAAAAGGCACAGTTACACCACCGTCTTGCTAAATTCTGACCCTGTTCTTTGCCAACTACTCACTCATCTTCCAGGTCACATTTATTGCCAACCAAAATCATTGGAACATCTTCTGTGTCCTTAACCCGTAAAATCTGTTCCCTCAGGTCCTCTAAGTGATTAAATGTGGACTGAGCTGTAATAGAATATACTAGTGCAAATCCTTGGCCATTCTTCATATACAAATCCCTCATTGCTGTAAATTGCTCTGTTCCCGCTGTGTTCAGGATTTTGAGCATACACTGTTGGCAATCTACTTCAACTTGCTTTCTGTAGGAATCTTCTATCGTTGGGTCATATTTTTCAACAAAAATTCCCTGAACAAACTGAACTGTCTGAGCAGACTTCCCCACGCCTCCTGAACCAAGGACCATTAGCTTGTGCTCACGCATGGTGTGGTCTGTTTAAATACTGACAATCCCCCCAGTCCAGGGCCTCCACCTCCTCCTCCTCCTCCTCCCTCCTCTCTGCCTTGGCTTCGGCGCTGGCTCTGCGTGGCTACAGCAGCGGCGGCCTCGAGAGCGGCCTCTCTGACTATTTTAGAATCTTTTGTCTAATACATGTCCTCTCAGGCCTTTTCCAGGAATAGTTTTTGTTGGTTTATGTTTTCCATTGAATGCACCATACTTTCCTATTACTTTGTATGCCTTATAATTTCTTGTTGAACTGGACATTTAAATCTAATAATGAGGTAACTCTAAATACCAAATACTCACCATTTCCTAGGGTTTATTGTGTTATGTTATTGTTTTGCTTTTTGATTGTTGAAGCATGTCTCTGTGTGAGGATGAGCCTGACATGTAAACTGAGCCTTCTTCTGGGCATGCTCATTCCCTCTACTTGTCCCCATATATGCAATTGTTTAAATTATAGTTTATAATGTTAGTCTCCTGAAAGGGGAAAAGTGAGAAATGAAGGATGGAGCCATGATCTCTGGATCTGTGATTCCCCTGGAAGGATGGTCTTGCAACTTTGGGGGAGGTGTGACAACAATGGCTGCCAGCCCCTGTCTGCCTCTCTGTGATCATAAACAGCAGTCGATTATGCGAGCACAGATCCCCAACGACATGGTCTTTTTTGCTCACCCTGGGCCCCTCAGGCTGCCTGTAAGCTGCCAAAGAACACATGCACAGCTGCCTGCTGTGGGAGTGGGATGGCAACTGCCACTGTGCGAACAGCTGAAATTGACCGATGTTCCTGCATTTTACCTTTCCAAGACTTTCCTGGAAAGTGAAAGCCTTCAAAAGACCCCAGAGTTCCAAAATGGTGACAGTAGGCAGATTCTAGTTTTGGTGCTTTCTTCCCTACCATCATCCAGAATTCCCTCCTTATACATTGTAATATAAAATCAATGAATGAGCCTTGGGAGAAAGTCAACTGGAATCATGTACAGGCATTTTTATTGACTATATTTTAATTTGATCAAGTGAGAATATCCAATCAACAGTTATACAGAGAGAGAGCTTGCTAGACACCTACTGGAATACCAAAGGTTAGGATATAAACCAGTCATTTTCAACAGTTGTGCCACAAAAATTTTAAATATATGCAAAACCTGATTATTTATTTGGGACACTGACCTCTTTTCCCTCAGATTATCAAATAAAAAAATGACAATAGCCAACACAGCAATAGCTCTCCAGTGTGAATAAATAAATATAATACCTATTTTTGCTAGATGGACAAAAATATATATTTTGTGTGCCTCAGAATTTAAGTAATTATTTTATGTGTGCCATGAGATGAAACA
Organism: Ia io; assembly: GCA_025583905.1. NCBI lineage: Eukaryota > Metazoa > Chordata > Mammalia > Chiroptera > Vespertilionidae > Ia > Ia io. The sequence continues at coordinate 10,591,854 of JAJQQW010000022.1, forward strand.
GGTTGAAAATTGCTGACATGCATTATTCTCAAAGAAGTTTTAGCCTCATTGAAAAGCACAATATATACATAGTGTCCAATAAAATAGTAAGTGGGAATACCACAGAAATAGAGTTATTCAGGATCATTATAAGGAGAGTCCAGAAGGAGGAGAGAGTTCTGTGAATTTCAATCATCAGATTTCATGGAGGAGGGGGCTCCCTGAGCTATACCTAGGAAGATACTCTAATCTGAAGAGTATTCATAACATCAAAAACTTGCCTAGCACTCACTGTGTTCCAGATGCCAACTCACCTACTACTCAAAACCACCCCATGAAGTATATGCCTTTCAACAGATGGGGAATTTAAGAAAGAGAACCAACCCTAGCCAGTCTGACTCAGAGGTTAGAGTGCGTGACTGTGGACTGAAGGGTCCCAGGTTTGATTATGATCAAGGGCACATACCTGGGTTGGGGACTTGATCTTGAGCCCAAGTCAAGAGGCAACCCAATGGATGTCTCCCTCACATACATGTTTCTCTCCCCCTGCCTTCCACTCTCCCTAAAAATTAATTGAAAAGATATCATCGGGTACAAATTAACAAAAAATTAAAAGTTATTTAAAAAAGAAAGAGAAACATTAAGCAACTTGTCCAAGCTCAACAAGCAAGTCAGCCTTGGAGCTGGGACTCGAAAGCAGTCAGGTCAACTCTTGGGCCAGATCTCTCTGCTCAGTCTTTGCCCTGACAGAGCAGAATGGCATGAGCAAGAACATAGATGTGACAGTGAGGTGTGTCTGCCAGAGGTAGCAATCACCAGACTGTCAGGCATGACAGGTTTATTTAGACATTTTGCTCTTGGCCAGTGGTTCTCAACCTTTCTAATGCCGCGACCCTTTAATAAAGTTCCTCATATTGTGGTGACCCCCAACATAAAATTATTTTCAATGCTTCTTCATAACCATAATTTCGCTATTGTTAATGAATCGTAATGTAAATATCTGTGTTTTCCGATGGTCTTAGGTGACCCTGCTAGCGGTTCTCAACCTGTGGGAGAACCACTGCTGTAGAGCCTAAGACCATCGGAAAACACAGATATTTACATTACAATTCATAACAGTAGCAAAATTATGGTTATGAAGTAGCAACAAAAATAATTTTATGGTTGGGGGTCACCACAACATGAGGAACTGTATTAAAGGGTCGCGGCATTAGAAAGGTTGAGAACCACTGCTCTAGGCCAACATGTGTGCATTTGAAGAATCTCTCCATTTCATTAAGTTGCAGATTCAGTTAATGCATTCAATACCTGTCACTTCAGAAACTTCTCCCTGAAGCTAGTGTAATACTGAAAAACAACCATATAAAAGCTTCTTCATTATTATGTGTTCTTGTTAACTGATAAAGAAACAACAGTCATTTCTTTTCTCATTTAGTTATCATTTAGTTGGAACAAAAAATCTAAAATGTGAACTCTCTGGAAATGATGCGGCATGGAATGGTGATCCACCAGCTTGTGAAAGTAAGTACATTCTCTCTTTAGAATTTACAGCAGCAGTTCTCAAACTTTTAGGCCTGGGGACCCCTGTATGCTTTACAATTAACCAAAACCCCACAGAGCTTTTCTGCAGGTGGGTTAGTGCTACTGGTATTCTTTATATGGAATTAATGCAGAGTTTTTAAATAATTATTTACTAATTCACTTTTAAGAAAAGTAAGTTCAATGCATGTTAATAAATGTGACATATTTTTATAAGTCAAAATATTTCCAAAACAGTGAGAAGAGTGTCATTCCTTTACATTTTTTCTAATCTCTTCAGTATTTGGCTTAAAGGAGACCTCCAGATTCATTCTGCAGCATTGTCAGACAGTCTGAAGCCATTGGAAAATTTCACTGTACACTCTAAGGATGACAGTGAGAAAAGACAAAATCGTGGTATACATAAGAACCACTGATTCAGGAATGAAAGTAGCATTTCTCAACTAGCACTGTGTTTTCCTAAATCGTATTTTCTCATTAAATTGTCAGCATCTCTTATGATTAACAAAATCTATGATGGCTTTAGAGATACACACAAGTATTTCATACACGTATCTTCTGTGGATATTTAAGAAAACGTGTTTTGTTCTAAAATTTAATTTCTCTGTTAATGGTTTGAATTGGGATAATACTTTTTTTTCATAGAAACTTAGTTTCAAATGGATATTCAATTTGTAACTAGATTGTAGAAATCATATGATAATGAACTTATTGAAGGTAGTTCATAGGACATTACTAATGCTGTCTTAATCTTTTACTTTTACTTTTGCCTTTTCTTTCCTCTTTTTTAAGAGATTTTGTGTGAACCACCTCAAAAAATACCCAATGGAGAATTCACCAATAACCACAAGGATACATTTGAATATAATGAAGTAGTCACTTACAGGTGTAAGCCTTTGAATAGAACAGATAAATATTCACTTGTTGGAGAGAGCAGGCTAATTTGTTCTGGGCCTAAACGATGGAGTAGTGACCCTCCTGAGTGTAAAGGTAATAATATTTCCATTGCTTTCCCTCATTTGTAAACAGTATGGAAACTTTTACCAACTTTTATATACTTTGCCAACACGGAAAACAAACAAACAAAACAAAAACCCCAGCCATATGTGCTTGTTCCCCCTGTTAAATTTGTTTCTAATCTAATTTTATGTGCCAAGTAGAATAAAATATAATTCTACTTGTAGAGTTTCCCACTCTTCACACATATTCTTGGCATTTCTGTTTATTCATTGTTAATGACTATATATATATATATATATATATATATATATACACACACACACACACACACACACACACACACACACACACACACATATATATATATATATATATATATATATATATATATATATATGTGCATGAGTTATTATTTATTTATTTTTGGCTTGAAAGCATCAAAACACATACCGGCTTTAAAAATGTTGTATCTAATATTACAGGAAGATGACTGTTCTGGCTGAAGGAAATGGTAGAGTAAATTGTAAAAGACAAACCCTTTCACTAGTAAGATTGATAAAGTCTAGGCAAAACAAACAGGCACATCTTGTTCAATTGTACTTTGTTTTATTGCGCTTCACACACATTGCATTTTTCTTTTGCAAATTGAAGTCAATAACATAACTAGCAAAACAACTGTAACTTGCTTTACTTCAATACTCATTTATTGCTGTAGCCTGAATCAAATCCACAATATCTCACAGGTTTACCTCTACATAAAAAGCAATGCTTAAGGCATTCGAGCATGCTCAGAAGCAGGAGACACTGACTCATGAACAAAAGGAACCACTGAGAAACAGCAAAATATGTCCTCCTTTCAAGTGCATATGTAACAATCTTTAGTACCATGTTCTATGCAATATGTTTAGAAAAGGTTTTTTAATTTCAAAAATTGAAATTATTTACAGCACTGTATCTTTATTATGGAATGAATGTAGAAATTAAAACAAAGATACCTGTAAAATCTCCAAATATTTAAAAATTATGAAGACACTTCTAACCCACGAATAAAAGAAGGAATCACAAGGGAAATTAGAATATGTTTTGAATTGAATAAAAATGAAAAGATAATACATCAAAATAACAAAATTTGTGGAATACAGCAAAAGCATAGAGGGATATTCATAGCATGAAATGCATATATTAAACAAGAAAATAGTTTCATATCAAGAATCCAAGCTTTAACTTTAAGGAACGAAAAAGGAAGAGGAAATTGAATACAGACCAAGAAAGCAGAAAGATATAATAAAGGTAGAAATCAATAAAATTGAAAAAATATATAGAGAGAATCATTGAAACCAACACCTGGTTCTTGGAGAAGATCAATATAGTGTGTATAAACCTATAACCAGTGTGACAAAAAAAGTAGAAGACACAAATTCACAATATCAAGAATGGAAAAGAGAGCATCACTAAATATCCTGCAGACATTTAAAGGCCAGTAAGGGAACAGCATGCAGAACTTTTTGCCAACAAATTTGACACTTGAACCTTCTCACAAAGAGAACTGAAAGTGCCAATTCATCACTAGGAATTGTACCAACAGTTAAGGATTAACATTAGCAGCTCTACACAAACTCTTCAAAAAAATACAAAGGAGGGAGTACTTTTCACCTCATCGCATGAGGACAGCATTACTCTGATACCCAAACCAGATAAAACATGGCAGGAAAATGAAAAACAATACCCATAGAACCAAAACTGTCAGCGATGGTCAAGGTCATCTCTGCCCTGAGATAGCCTCTGGCCAGAGACAGCACTCTGCGTCCCAGTTCTTGTCTTGCTTGCAAGAATAAATTCAAACAAGAGACAACAAATAGCAGCAAAAGCAGGTGAGAATTCATTTGCAGAAAAAGGAGGACACTCAGAACCTGAGTGGGCAACTCAGCAGGCTGACACCAAACCGAGTGCCCTGATATTTGGGAGTTCAGAGGATTTATACCCCGAGGCTGGAGTGCCCCTCGCAAGGAGCAACTCACCCCCTCCCTCTCAACTCCAAAAAGTATATCTTCAGACTATAAGGCTCCTTCACCCAGGTGTATGCCACCGCTTACACCATATCCTGGAGGGGCTCTGAATTTTCTCTCCTCACAGAAGGGCCTGATGCCTCCAGTGTCTATTTTTGGTTTGTCTCACATGTATCCCCTCCAACCCCAACTGCCTTTCCCAGATCATAACTTTCTAGTTGACTACTCTAACAAATCGATTAAACAAATATTAACATTTATAATATTAATATTTATAATATCAATCCTGTCATATTATAAAAATAAGGATATCTATATATATAGAAGCCAAGCAACCAGAATGCCTGAATGACCGAAATGACCAGTCGCTATGATGTGCACTGCGGCGGGCCAACTGGACCTCAGGGGCAGCTCCTCCCCCAGCTGGCCCCAGACAGATCCGAGGCAGGGCTGGCCAGCCAACCTCCTGTGGCCCCTCCCCTGAGCTGGCCGCTGGCCCCCAACCGCCTCCCACCCTGATCAGGGGAGGGGCCGGATGGCCAATCTCCCACAGCCCCTCCCTCCCACCGGCCTGGCCCAATGGCCCCTATCAGGGCGGGCCAGCTGGATCCTACCATTGCATGAATTCATGTACCAGGCCTCTAGTTATATCATAATCAAGTAGGATTTGTTTCATGAAGGCAACGTTATTTCAAATTAAAAAATTAGTCTGTGTAATTTACCATATGAAGAGACTATAAAGAAGAAAAAACACATGATCATCTTAATAGATGCAAAGAAAATGCATTTGACAGAAAACTTCTTAGCAAACTAGGAGCAGAAGGAACCTCACTCTCTCAACCTGATAAAAGGTATCTACAAGAATCACACAGCTAGCATTACACTTAATGATAAAGCATTATTTCCCATTGAGGTAGCAATGAGAGAGGGTTGTGTACCCCTCCCACTCTATTCATCATCATATTGAAGGTCCTATTCAGTACAATAAGGCAAAATATAGAAATAGGCATACATATTGGAAAGGAAGAAATAAAGTAGACTGTGTTCAATTATGACATTATTGTCTGTGTGGAATATATGAAAGACTGAAGCCTTACCAAGGTTGCAAGACACCAACTCAATGTATAGAAATCAATGATATGATAAACAATTAGAAATTTAAAATTTCAAAGTACTATTTACAATGGTACTACAATATAAAATGTGGGGTTTGATCTCTGAGGTCCAGTCCAAAATATTTGGATACACTGCCCTAACCCCACTGCCTAAGCTGTCAGTCGGACATCCCCCAAGGGCTCCTGGTCTGCGGGAGTGCACAGGCCAGGCTGAGGGAACCCCTCCCCCCGCCCCAGTGCACAAATTTTCATGCACCAGGTCTTTAGTAATCTAAAATTACAGGCGTTCTAGGTTGGAAAAGGCTATCAGATGTCTCTATGTCTGTTTACCTGGAATTAAAATGCACAAATAAAATCTTTTAAAAATAATTAACAGTCTGCCTTCCATTTCTTGCCTCTTTGTTCCCAGGGGAAATTACTAATTTACACTAGTTTTTCTTCCCCCTGTTAAAACACTTTTCATTAATTCTGGAATTTCTTTATTTTTTAGTGGTTAAATGTGAATATCCAGTACTGAAGAATGGGAGATTAGTGTCTGGATTTGGAAAAACATTTCTGTTCAAAGCAAAGGTTACTTTCGAATGCCTGAATGGATTTTACCTTGAAGGCAGCAGCACTATTGTCTGTGGGGCTGACAGTACTTGGGGCCCTAAGATCCCAAAATGTATTAAAGGTACAAAGGGTGTCCTTTTTTTTTTTTTTTTTTTTTTACATTTTATTTCTTTGACATAAATATCAATGATGTGGAATGATTTAAAAGAAACAGGTTTGTAATTAACTCTGTATCATATTCATTTCCATGATGTAAGTGTGACATAAAATTTATGTTTTCATAGGGTCTTAACACATTATAGACATCAAAGATGTCTAAATTTCTGGGTTTTGGCATTTCTTATGTGTAAAAATGTATAGCAATTATTTCCAGAGCTAATTGAAGAATGGGAATTTTTCCTTAAAAACTCAAGATCTAAAGGCATAATTCATATAAATGAAAAAAAGTAGTAATTACCAAGTGGTTGATCCCATCTTCTTTTTTTTTTCATTGTCAACACCTCTCAGTACAACAACCTACAATTTCTAGTGTCTTAGGTTTAGTAACTCTCTGTTTATATATTTTTAAAATATATTTTTATTGATTTCAGAGAGGAAGGGAGATTGAGACAGGAACAGAAGCCATGAGAGAGAATCATTGATCAGCTGCCTCCTGCATGCCCCCTACTGGGGATGCAGCCAGCACCAGTGCATGTTTCCTGACAGGGAATCAAATCTTGACCTTCTGGTTCATAGGTTGACTCTTCACCACTAAGCCACACTGGCTGGGTTCAATTTTCTTCTTAAGATTTTATATGGTTGGATATAGATAGCTTTTTATAACTTTAACTTATATAAGTAGTATACAAATGTACGTTTGTAAAATTTCAAATATTACAAAAAGTATACAGAGCAAAAGATTAGTCTCTTTATGTTTTTCTACTTTGTTTCCAAAGTTAATCACTTAGTAGTTTAGTTGTCTTTTTATCTGTTTCTTTAAAGTAATATCCTCATATGCATAGATATACTACATATTTTAGTGTGTTTTTGTTGTTGTTAACCAGAATTGGACTCATGCTATGCATATTTTTTTTAAAACTCTCACATTTTACATTTACTGTCTCATTTGGGGTTGTATTTAGATTTAGTCCAGTCCTTTTAATGATTATGTTAATATATACCATATTTATTTAACTGCAAGAGGCCCAGTGCACAAATTTGGGGACTAGTGGGGTCCCTCAGCCTGGCCTGTGGGATCGGGCTGAAAACGGCTCTCTGACATCTCTCGAGGGGTCCTGGATTGCAAGAGGGGCCGGGGGGGGGGGGGCGCCGCAGGAGGTTGGCCAGCTGGGGAGGGACCACAGGAGGGCTCCTGGGCATGTCTGGCCCATCTTGCTCAGTCCTGATCGGCCGGACCCCAGCAGCAAGCTCACCTACTGGTTGGAGGGTCTTTCCACTGGTGGTCAGTGCATGTCATAGCGACTGGTCGACCAGTCGACTGTCTGTCCCCTGGTGGTCAGTGCATGTCTTAGCAAGCGGTTGAGTGGCCTTAGCGTATCATTAGCATATTACGCTTTGATTGGTTGTATGGCTGACCAGCCAACCAGCCACTTAGCATATTAGGCTTTTATTATATAGGATTTTCCTATCAGCAGCCATTTATATGTGCATAAGTTTTACATTGATAGGTAATCGGGTGTATTAATGTTTTCCTCCAATGGCTATGTGTGTTGTGTCTTTATTATAAAAGCTGTAGGTCTTCGCCATGCTGAAATTATATAAAAATTCCAGCCGTATGTTCTCACTGCATTCTTTGCATCTAAATCACTGTTACATCTGAAATTGGTACATAGATTTATTGTCTTCTCTCCAACTATTCAAAGTGCCAGTTTTTATCATACAGTAAACTCATAGGTGTTCTAGTTGTCTCTCTGTTCCCTTGAATTCTGTCCATGCCTGTCCCAAAAACAAATCATTTTTCACTGTAGTACAATGATATGTTTTAATATCTGGCAGAACACTTCCTTTTCAGAAATGTTCAAGCCACTCTCTATGCTAATTTTTTGTAGATAAACTTTTATTTGATTTTTACTCTTCTAACCATTTCAAATGTACATTTCAATGGCATTAAGTACATTCACATTATTGTGCAACCATCACTTCTACATATCTAAAACTTTTTCATCTCAAACTAAAGCATTGGAACCATTAAACAACAGCTCTCAGTTTCCCTCTCACTCCAACCTTGGTAATTGCTATTCAGTTTTCTATGAATTTGACGATTTTAGGTACCTTGTAGAAGTGGGATCACTTCTGGATTATTTCACTTCGTAAAATGTGTTCTGGCTTATTTCACAGTTTCAAATTTCATCTAGTTTTGAAGCATGTATCAGAACTTTATTCTGTTTTATGGTTGAGTAATGTTCCATTGTTTGTATAAACCACATTTTGTAAAATCCACTTACCTAATGATAGACAAATAATAGTTTTTCCAGCTTTTGGCTATTCTGAATATGCTTCCCTGAAAATTGACATTTGAGTAACTGATTGAGGCCTGTTTTCAATTTAGGGGGTTATATACCCAGGAGTAGAGCTGCTGGGCTATGTGTTTGCTTTTTGAGGAACAGCCATACTGTTATCCACGGCAGTTGCACCATTTTCCACGCCTACCAGTGACCCTAGAAGTTTCCAATTTCTGTGTGTTTTTATATATAAGGCTTCCTAATGTATATGAAGTAATATCTCATTGTGGCTTCATTTTCTAACAACTAGTGATCAGATTTTCATGTGCTTATTGGTGTTTTGTGTATCTCATCTGGGGAAATGTCTCTGCAAGTCATTTGCAAATTTTGATTTGGGTTTTCTTTTTCTATAACTAAACTTTAGGAGTTTATTATGTGTTTTGGATATTAATCCCTTATCAGGTGTATTATTTGCAGATGTTTCCGCCTATTCTGTGGGTTGCCTTTTCACTCTGTTAATAATGACCATTGATAAAAGTTTTTAATTTTGCTGAAGTCCATCCAATTTATCTATTTTTTTGTTGTTGTTGTCTTTGCTTTTGGTGACAAACCCAAAAAAATCATTGTCAGATCCGACATCATGAAGCTTGTCCTCTGTGTTTTTTTCTGAGTTTTATAGTTTTATCTCTTTGATCCACTTTGAGTTCATTTTTGTATATGATGTAAGATAAGGATCCAACTTCATTCTTTTGTATGTAGATATTCAGTTTTCAAAGAACCATTTGGTAAAAAGATTGCCCTTCTCCATTAAGTGTTCTTGGCACCCTTCCATATGATCATTTGACCATATATGCAAATGTGAGCTCTGTATTCTATTGCATTGGCCTGTCTGTATTTATGCTGTAGCACTGTGTTTTGATTATTGTAGCTTTTGAGTAAGTTCTCAAATCAGAAAATGGGAGTTCTCCCAATTTTGTTCCTCCATTTCAAGCTTATCATGTCTCTTCCAATTCCCTTGAGGTTCCATATGAATTATATGTTGGATTTTTCTATTTCCGCAAAGTGCATGTTCAAGATGGTGATGGGGATTGCATGTAATCTGTAGGATGCTTTGTGTAGTATCAACATCTTAGCCATATTTGTATCTTCCAATGCATGAACACAGGATGTCTTTTCATTTATTTATATCATCTTTTTCTTTCAGCAGTGTTTGGTAGTTTCCAGTGTAAGACTTTTTCACCTCTTTGGTTAAGTTTCTTTTTAAGTATTTTATTTCTTTTTTATTCTCAACCAAGGATATGCTTATTGATTTGAAAGAGATGGGAAGGGATAAACACAGAGGGAGGGAGAGAAAGGGAGAGAGAGAGAGAGAGAGAGAGAGAGAGAGAGAGAGAGAGACAGACATATATTGGCTACCTCCTATAGGATCCAACCTGAGACCTACATACCTATATTATGTGCCCTGACCAGGAATGTGCCCTGTCCTTTTGGTCTATGACACTACACTCCAACTGAGCCACCACCAGTCAGGGCAGTATTTTACTCTTTTTTGATGCTATTGTAAATAGAATTGTTTTCTTCCTTTCATTTTTGGTTTGCTCATTGTTAGTGCATACAAATGCAACTGATTTTCACTTGTTGATTTCATAAACTGCAACTTTGCCAAATTTTTTATCAGCTCAAACAGGTGGGTGTGTGTGCATGTGTATGTGTGCAATCTCTAGTTTTCTACTTAAATAAACATGTCAGGTGGTTTTTTTTCTTCCTTACCAATTTGGATGCTTTCTTTTCTTGCCAAATTGCTCTGATTATAAATTTTGATGTTATGTTAAATAGAAATGTCAAACATGGTCATCCTGTCTTGTTCCTGATCTTAAGGAGAAAATTTTCAGTATTTCACCATTGAGTATGATGTTGCCTATGAGTATTTCATAAATCGGCCTCATTATGTTGAAATTTCTCAGCATTACAGAATAACCTCTAAATCATTTATTAAGCTCTCCTGTATCATTTAAATGTAAGTAGAATCACATTGAATCCATAGGCTAATATTGACGATACACTACTGATAAATTTGCAATCTGAACCACAGAATATTGTCACAGGAAATGCTACTGGAGGGGAAGAAGAATGCTGATGACTATAAATTTATAATTTTTAAAAAATATATATTTTTATTGATTTCAGAGAGAAAGGGAGAGGGAGAGAGAGATAGAAACATCAATGATGATAGAGAATCATTGATTGGCTGCCTCCTGCATGCCCCCTACTGGGGATTGAGCCTGCAACCTCAGCATGTGCCTTGACCAGAATCAAACCTGGGACCCTTCAGTCTGCAGGCCGACACTCTATCCCAGTGATGGGCAACCTTTTGAGCTTGGTGTGTCAAACTTCGCCAAAAAACTGAGCATAACTCGGGTAGTGTGTCACTTTGAGGAAAAAAACATTATTTCGCGATATTTATAGTTTAAATAACATAAATGTATAATTGTTATATATAATTGTATTTAATAAACCAAAAACTAAATATTTAACTTAACTGCTTAGTGACTTCTTTGTTCATCCATCAGTCGGTTTCTTTTATTGGTCTTGATATTATTTAGCTTGTGTGGGGTGCCGTGAACTAAGATAAGTGAGGGGGAGGGGGAATTCTTTAACTAACCTGCCTATTAGTGACTTTTTTGTTGCTGAATTTCATTGGCTAAATCTTCAATTGAAGGTTGGTATTTTGTACACTTCAGGCCCAAGCAAGCACAACTAACTTCATCTGTCAATCTGTTTCTTTTGTTGGTTTTGATATTATTTAACACTGAGAATAAGGCCTCACAAAAGTATGTAGAGGGAAAAATTGTGAGTAAAGCCATTGCTATATTTTTCAGGGTGCTAAAAGAGTCTGGTAGTCGGTTCCAGGCACTCCAAATTTCCTGTTCGTAGTGGCACTCCTCTTGATTCTCCAAGCAGCACCTTTCCAGATTCTCAAGCTTTGACCTCAAGTCGACAAACACCTGAGCCCAGATACTGTCTTGAAATTCTGCAAGTTGCATCTCCAAATCATCAATTTGCATCCATTGGAAACCATTGGAAACCATTCCAAACTACTGTAGACTACTACATCAGGATACTTAATTATTTTCATGGTCTGTTCTAGACTTCTAAATTGACTAAATCTATCACTAAACTGGTCAAGTAACGAGTCTAAAACATGCTGGTACTTCATATGCAAGAGTTCCATTTCATTTTGTACAGCTGCACTGGCCTTCTCAAAATACTTTGTTACTCGAGGAAAATACTTATTAGTTTTAGTTTCTACATCTCACTTGAAAATTTTAACTTTACTTTCAAAAGCTTTTATGTATCCAAACATAACGTCAATACTTTTGCCAAAACCTTGTAACTTTAAGTTCAGTTCATTAATATGAACAGAGAGATCTATAAAAAACATCAGGGTGTTGACCCACTTATCATCATTAAGCTGAGGAAAGTTTCCCAGATCCTTATCGTCAAGAAATACCTTAATTTCTTCAAAGCACTCCACAAAGCACTCAAGAACTTTGCCTCGGCTCAGCCATCTTACATTATTGTACATCAGCAGTCTACTGTAGGTGGAATCAACCTCCAGTAAAAGTGCCGAAATTCTCGCTTGTGAAGGGGGCGAGCAGCTATTAAATTAACTATTTTTGTAACAACTGACATTAAGTCATTTAAGTCGGTGAATCCTGCCTTGGCACATAAAGCCTCCTGATGGATAATACAATGAAAAGGCACAATCAGATGTCCAATAGCTTCTGTAAACCATTTGACAAATCCGACTTTTTCCCCCACCATATTTGGTGCCCCATCTGTCATCACTGACACAACTTTAGAGATATCAATGTTTAGGTCACGAAATGTTTGTATAACAACCTTACATATTTCGCTTCCTGATTTACTTGTTGACACTGATACTAACTTTATCAACTCTTCTCTCATTGTGAGACCATCAGAATATTGACCAATAATGGCCAACTGAGCATGTGATGTGACATCAGTAGTTTCATCAAGAGAGATCGAAAAATATTTACACTTCCTTATGTCTCTCTTTAATTGATGTTGTACGTTTGTGTTCAGTCTCATTATTAGGTCTTTTATGATATTTCTACTGAGTGGTAACTCAGATATTCTCTTAATAATTGCATCTTTATTCTGCATATCATGAAATAGAACTGGTGCACATCTTAGGAGAGTTCCTTTAATAAATTCTCCCTCACTGAGCGCTTTTCCATGCTGAACTATAGAGTAAGCAATGCTCAAACTTGCAGATGTTAAAATTGTAGAGCCTTTCATAAATTTAAGGATGGAATTAGATTGGCTCTTATAAAGGTGTAGCTGCCTGGAAATGTATTCCTTCCTTTCATCCTCACTTTTTTCCAAGAGCTGGGAATGATTAGTTTCAAAATGTCTATTAATATTCCACGTTCTGCTTACTACCGTTTCAGTACATAGAACGCAAAATGATCTGCCATTTTTTTCTATAAAGCCATATATCTCGGTCCATGTCTCTTGAAAGGGTCGGCCATTGCTACTACCACTTCCTTTACTTAACCTTAGTTTTTTATTTCTTGGGTTTTCCATCAGGGGGGCAGTGACAGAAGATAGAATTATAGATAGCTTGTTAGGCCTGCAGGCAATTAGGGGTTAACTAGCCTAACTAACCACAAAATGGTGCATATAACTGTCTTTTAGGAAAGGGCAGGGTTAATAAGCAGAAATAGGGGTTAATAAGGATGCACAACAGCAATAGTGGTGAAATGGAGTCTGCACTATGGAGCAAGATGGTGTTCCTTATGTGAATTAAAATGGCTGCCACTACTTCTAATGGCGGGAAACGGCACCCATAGCACGCCACAAACCTTCGCCTCTCCCAGCCTCCCCCTCACTTATCTCAGTAATGATGGATTAGAATCCATGACACCCCAGAACAGTAGATAATGGTTGCTGTGGTTAACTGTTATTTGGTTACTGGTAATGGCAGGGCCCCCAGAAATGCGTCCCCCGCTGCGTTCCGCTGCTCCCTGCTCTGCCGGCAGAAGTGAGGGCAAAGATCCCGGCTTAACCGGAAGTCCCAGAACTAGACGCTCTGTGCCGGACTTCTGTTGTTTTAGCCTACAGACCTCCGGCACAGAGTGTCTAATAGGGGAGGATGAAACATTTGCGACTAGAGTCTTGGAATTAGAGTCTAACTCCAAGACTCTAGTCGCAAATGTTTCATCCTCAGAAGCAGCAAATGTTTCATCCTCAGCATGCGGCCACGTGTCATCAGAAATGGCTACGCGTGTCAGTGCTGACACGTGTGTCATAGGTTCACCATCACTGCTCTATCCACTGAGCCAAACCAGCTAGGGTTGTAATTTTTTTTATAATACTTTAAATAGAGACATTAACATTACTTATATAAGGAAAGTAAACTATAAGAGATTTTATGAAAAGATAAACAATCCAAACTTATGAATTTAGGAATCTGTAAGCTTTATTCTTATTTACTTCTTTTTAAAATTATTTTATTTTTCCTTTAGGAGGTTCCACACCCAGTGATAAACCACCACGTAGTGCTGCTGATTTAGGTATTATTTTGGTTATAAATAACCCTCTATTCTGATACCTTAGAGTTCTCCATGGAAATATCATATTTCAATTATCTCCATTTAGGGGAGAAACAACCTGTCATGTGAGAGTTGACATTTGTATTTATTTTTATGTGCAGATTCCATGACAGGAAGCAGTAGTATGTGTAGACACATGCAGATAACACAGCTTTTAAGAGGACCCTGCAATTCAAATTCCTAGTGGGGCGAGGGAACTTTCTCAATTGCTGTGTTTATTTGCAGGTTGAAATATAGAAAACCTAACTTGCTTCCCATGGATAGTGCTATTTTGTAATGGCAATTTGTAAATAAATTTTCTTTCTCTTCATACCTTGTATACACAAGCCTTAACGTACTGTAAGTTGGGTTCGTTTTCTTCTACAACAGGCTGGTGTATCACACTTTATTGAGGCTCATGTAGTTCACACAATATATGTTTAAAGAAAAAGTATGGTTGAGGCAGTTACATGAAATATTAGGATTTTTGTTGAATAAATGAGGAAAAGTATGTATTAGGTTTCTTTACATTAGACTAGTTTAGCAAGGCTGGGCTTTTTATACACTGCACTTTAGGCCCGTTAAGCTTTTTCTGTGAACATTGTTCTCAAAGGGTCATTGTGCCAGTAAATCCAAATCCATTTTAATTCACTAAACACTTGATTTTTTTAATGAAATAAAAAAAGCAGAAGTAATCAAGACATTCTATGCTTTCACCTAGAAGAATTAAGAAAAAATAATGGCAGTGTGGAAGCAGAGGTACTACTGAACAGCATTTCTAAGATTTAAGATCCTGTAGTATTACTTATTGCTCTCTGGACAGTCAAAAATGCATAATTTATCCATGTGCCCTGGTGTTTCATTTGTATTCTTATAATGTTCTTATTAATTAAGATTGTGTCTTAACTTGGGGGTGGAAGTGTATGAGGAAGGATTTTTAAGATAATGTATAGATTGTGAAGTCTACAATATAGGTTTAAGTATCAATTAATAGAACTTCATTCACAGCTTATTCCACAGACTCACCTTTGGGGAACAATGTAAATGCAATTTCTAACAAAGTCATAAGAATGATAGACTGAATACTGAACTAAGCCAACTAGAATGAGATAATACATTCTTAAGACAATTTTCCTCTAATGTAGTAAATTCTAATTTTTGTAATAATTTTTCTAACCTATAATAATTCCAATTTTTATAACCTGGTGGGGTTACTACAGCAAAAAACAATGACAAGTGAGGTCCCTAAGTTTCAGAAGTTGCACCCAAGTATGGAATGAGAGGGGCTCTGTAATCAAAATGAGCTGGATGCACTAGTTGTCACAGTAAACTAGAATGATAAACTTGTCTTTGCTGTAGTTTATAGATGATCTGATCAAAATTAAAATGTGTGAACTACGTGGAGACCCACGTGTGCTCAATTACCTTCAAACTGGCTTTATTTTTTCTCAGATGGAGGAAGCATTGCTGTGATTGTTCTGACTATTCGTAAGTGTCCCCAATTTGGATGCCACTTAAATCAAAATATTAATGTGAACAAGTGCATTTTAATGACTCTTTTAGTTCCTATAGTTTTCATAGCTTGAAATTAAGTAAACCACTATAGAAATACCTGACCTTTTATATGATTCTACCCTGTGTTAGTATTGTATATTCTTTTGTATTCTACATGTCCATGTAGTAACAAATCCAAATATGCTTTCAGTAATAATCTAAATTAAGCGAGGGCTCTTGCCTGACTTACTGCAGACCCTAAGTGATGCCAGGGAGCTGCCATTAGACAGTGAAGAGTCTGGATAGAATATGAATGAATATGGGCTTAAGTAAAATGATATTTCTGCCCACTGAAAAGTAGCCAACATTAATCTCTTCTTCTGGATTTTGAAACTTGGCATTAGTTTTTAGGGTTACATGTCATTTGTTTTCTGGTTTCTTGTAGTTGGCGTTGCAGTGGTTGGCACCTGTGTATAAATGTCGTCACATCAGGGAGAGTAAATAAAACATGATTCTTAAACCTGTTGTTGCTTCTCATCTTGATGTACTTGTGCAGCTTTTGCTTGCATCTGTATTGGGTGCTGCCTTGTTTTAAAATGTGCTTGTGAGAGTGTGCTGTCAGAATTGCATTTCCTGCTAAAATATTTTCACCTCCTTTTAATCTTATTGTAACAAGGGTAATCTGTGCAGTTATTTTAGCTTTTATGACCATCAGAAAAATTCCTGTGGGGGTTTGAGGTTTAAGTTCTACAAAAAATCGTGGATCTTTAAAGTGCCTCCCCTACCCTAGGTTTACCCTATTCCTACAGTGGATCGGGAGCCAGGACTAAACTTACAATAGTTCACTGTGGAGACTTTGACAATTCTATTCACTGCAATCTTTAGGATGAAAGCTTCCTTGTGTCTTTATAGCAGAAATAGTTGTAAGAAGATATGTAGGTGTCTTATTCAGATCCCCAATTTGATTTCTTTTTATTTAGAGCTGATATTTATGGATGTTAAACAGGAGGAATAAAAGCAACATTGCTTGACTCTCCTCTTACGTTCTCTTAATTTACTAGATTGTAGTAAAGCTCAAGGGTTAAACCTAAAGTTGCTGAGATAAATTGACTTTTAAGATGGTTTCTACTTCAGACTATTTTCATATTTGAAGATGTTTACATGTGAGATTGATTTAAGTATAACTATCATTTATGTGCTGTTGTCAAATAGTTTCTCAATTACTGAAATATATAGGGAAAATCAGTTCATTGTGGAAAAGGTTGTTTAAATGACAGAGATGGAAGGATGTTTCAATTACAAGTTTCTTAATACTGGAAGAAATGGGAAGCCCCATATATGGTTAATTTTCTGAAAAAATGTGGTCTTCAAATCTGGTAAAATAAAATGCAGGGTGGATGAAGTGTGCTTTGTGTCAGTGTGTTCATTTCCAGGGTGCCTGATTTCAAGTCAGAATAGGTTTCTAATGAGGTCCCAACATTTCCACTCTCACAGTCATGACTCCTGCTCCTCACATCTCACACCCTGACATACATCCGGGCTTCTCCACTCCCAGCCCATCATGCGCCTCTCCTGCTCACAGGTGTTCATGACACCTACAGCAGAAGTCCAAGTTCCTCAGCATGATGCTCAAAGACTTTCTACAATTAAATCCCAAGTTTTCTCCCCAAGGCTCCTCTTTCTGCTGCATTTCTCTAAGGAGCATACTGTTAGTCAAGCTGTGCCGTCTGCCCTGTGCTGTATTCCTGCTTCACTGGTGCCTGAGAGGCCTGTGGTCCTGTCAGATCCTGGGCATCTTCCAGGGCCAGCGCCTCATGCCCATCGGGCGAAGCTTCTCCCGATTGCTGCCCAGGTGTCCTATTATCCAGATGAGGCAACCACATCTGAGTATCTGTAGACACTGTCTGCTAGGAGACATACCTTCCACGTCAGTTGAATGCATGGCTATGACTAAGTATTTCAATCCCAAGTCCAACAATGAAATTATAAAGTTTGGTTTGTGTAACTAGGAAGATGTTTTCTTATTTATGCAAAACCTCTTACTGTTGGCATTAAGTCAGATTGCTGAACCTCTGAGATCAGGCTCCGTGGGACTCAGCCATGGCTGCAATCACTGGCAGAGCTCCCCCCCCAGCGTTTCCCAGCACAATTGATCTGCTCTGTGCCCTGGGCAGAGGGATTTTTTTAAAGCTCCCCAAGGGCTTCTAATATGCAGCTAAGGTGGAAAACCTCTGCATTAGTGACTCTCATCCACAGTCCATTTCTACATGGAAACTTATAAACACAGGAGGTAAAGGCTTATATTTACTTAAGAAATTTGAGTTTTTATTAAATCAGCCTATGAAAGAAATCAGAAATGCCTAAGACTTAAATCAAGGTCTTGTTGCCTGCCTAGCCAAACAAGGTTGTCTGTGGTTTAAAAATACAAGAAAAAAATATTTCTAGTACCAACACTGGAGAGGAGAATTAGCTTGATGACAAATAAAGCATTTTATCAAGTTTTTGTTGGCTTCAACTTAAGGTTATTTTTTATATTTTTATATTGGTATAAAATATACTGAGAGAACTTTCAAGGTTATTAACAATACAAGTCTTCTGCAAAAATGCTAAAAAGACCTGGGAGAGGAGGAATTTTTATTTGCATTGATTAAAGTAGATTATAGGATTTAAAGAAAATAGGTAACTGTGGTAATTTAAAATTTAGTAATGTCTGACAGCTAATATTGTAACTCAGAATGAAGATTTTTACATGTTTTAAGAATTTGCATATTTTGTACTCAAGAGCAGGATTAACCTGGTGTACTGACTTCCTGAAATCATGCAAAACTGAATGAGTGTACCCATTTTTGTTCTAACCTACATTGTTTTCATCATTGCCAGTCACATCCATGAAAGGTTACACTGATATGAAGCTGTCCTTTAAAAAAAAACACACCACAATAACGTTTTTTATTGATATTTTACAGAGAGAGGAAAGGAGAGGGATAGGGAGATGGAAACATGGATAAGAGAGAAACATCACCATTGGCTGCCTCCTGCGCACTCTCTATTGGACATTGAGCCCTCCATCCCTGTATGTGCCCTGACCTGGAATCAAAGCAGTAACCTCTTGGTTCCGGGGTGGACTCTCACCTGCTGAGCCACTCCAGCCAGGCAAAGCTGTCCTTTTTGTAAACCATAGCACTGCTGCATCGTGTGGACGGTTACAGCAGTTGACAATCCCTTAGCCTTTAAAATTGTCTTTATTCAGAGGTTTGTCATTACTTTCATTACTTTTTTTTTTAAGTGCACAAATTTTTATGGGGGTGGGGTGTCCCTTTTTTGGGACCCCTCAAGGAATGAGAGGGGGGAGAGTTAGAAACATTCGGACATCCCTCTGAGAGAGAAGACCACTGGCTCTTATCGCCTGCCTGCAAGCCTGATAGGCCCTTGCACACCCCCTACCGGGGATGTGCCTGCTGCCAGCCCAATCACCCACAATCTGCCCTTCCATGCCCCTGACGGTTGCCCTCCACCTGGAATCGACCCGCCTCCTCCGTGGAAACAGTGGAGACCTGGGAGCCTCCTCCCATGTGGAGCCA
This sequence comes from Ia io, assembly GCA_025583905.1. Lineage (NCBI taxonomy): Eukaryota > Metazoa > Chordata > Mammalia > Chiroptera > Vespertilionidae > Ia > Ia io. The sequence continues at coordinate 10,611,139 of JAJQQW010000022.1, forward strand.
CGGGACTTCTAGACCTCACGTGGCCAAACCGGTTTCCCCGCCTCCACTGTTCATTACTTTATAATGTCACTTTGATGATGTGGTATTAAGGGCCAACTCTTTTTTTTCTAGATAATTTCCTTTTGTGAAATTAACATTCTTTTCTGGTTTTTTTGTGAAATTAAAGGCTAAACTGTCCCTTATGAACACTGGGGTCTGTTGTCTGTAAAGTATTTTCCCCTCTTTTCCTTTACATACCAGCAGAAAGTGAACAAATAGCTGTGAGTACAGGTCACATTGAGAAAGTTACCCATCCTGGTTCCTGAATTCTAGATCAAGAAAACGTGCAGAGGGGTAGTAACACCCATGTTAGCAGGAGGAGCCAATTGTGGTTTTATTATTTTATGTAGCTTTAAAAAATGAATTATTGTATGTTGCAGTGGAAAGCCTTGTAGTGAATATCAGAAACAAGCAACAGCTCTGCTATCCTGAGTTTTTTAGGGCATGTGGCTTCAATTCTGTAATTACTGATGTTTATTTTTATTTTTATATATATATTTTTTATTGATTTCAGAGAGAAAGGAAGAGGGGGAGAGAGAGATAAAAACAACAATGATGACAGAGGATCATTGATCGGCTGGGAATTGAACACCTAGAATTGAACAGTGATTTCCTGGTTCATAGGTTGATGCATAACTGATGAGACACACCTGCTGGGTGTAACCTACTGATGTTTAGATGGGCAGTTATTTATGGTGTAGGGGAAATGATTGGTAGTTGATCATCTACTACCATGTGAAAAGGCTCCTAGAAAAATACTCCTTCATCTGCATTGCACATGGGACTCAATAATGAGAGAATATTGGGATAAGATGCCATATTACTATGCTTCTCACATTTTAGTGTGTAGGTGAATCACAAGTTGATTTTGATAAAATGCAGATTCTAATTCAAATGGGTCTCAGGTGGGGCCCTGTGTTTGCATACCTGAGTCCCACATTCTGCAGTTTGTGATAGGCTGCTGTATCATGGCCCCACAGATATCAGGGTACTAACACCTGGGACCTGTGATGTTACCTGCATGGCAAAGGGTCTTCAAAGATGAGACCTTGGGTGGGGAAATTACCCCAGATTATCCAGGTGGGACCCTAAATGTAATCACAGTCTCCTTCTAAGAGGAAGGCAGAGGGAGATGTGACTACAGCACCAGGCAATGTGACCACTCAAGCAAAATGCTGCTGGATGGAGGATGGAGGCAGGAGCCAAATAGCAAAGAATGCAGCTCCAGAAGCTGGAAAAGGCAAGGAAACTGCTTCTCTCCCAGTCCCCCTGGTGGGCGGGTGGCCCAGCCCACACCTTCATTTCCACCCAGTGAAATTGATTTCTGACTTAAGACTTCCAGAACGAAAATAATAAATGTGTGTTGTTTTGAGACACTGTGTGAGTGTCTGTGTTGCTCCAAAACTCCTGTGTTAAATCCTAACCTCCAAGGGGATGGCATTAGGGGCCACTGGGAAGTTACTAGGTGATGGGGGCTCAGGCTTCACAAATGGGATTAGTGTCCCTATGAAAGAATCCCAAGAAAGTCCCTCAGCCCTCTGCCACGTGAACTTACACTAGAAGGCACTGTCCATGAACCACAAAGCTGGCTCTCACTAGATGCCCACACTGCCAGGGCCTCGATCTTGGGCTTCCCAGCCTCCTGAACTGTGAGGAGCTGTTGTTCACCAGCTACCCAGGCTGTAGTATTTTTTATAGTGACCCAAAGACACTGAGACTCCCAACCTGCTGAGACTTGTTACCGCAGCCACAGGAAAGGAGCCACCAATGCCTTTTAGAAGCAAAGCCACAGAGGAGTGGTTCTCAACACAGGCTACACATTAGATTCACCTGGGATGAGTTTAAAAAACAGTGAAAAGCAATGCCAGGTCCCATTGCTGGAAGAGTCAAGGCAGAACTTGTAAGGATTGTGGATAAGAATCACTCTGTAAAGGCTCCTTGGGTGATGATGTGCAGAAAGTAGACTGAAGCTGTGCCATTAGAATAAAAATAAAACCTAAAATACAACATTTCTTGTGTTTAAAAAAAACCTCTTAAGCTCCCCAAATTACGGGCACACTATGTTCCCAAGACCCCCCCTGAAACTATATGCCAAGAACTCACAGCAAGAATTACAGGTTAGAGATTCCACACATGGTATCACCCTCTCTGGGGTTGAAGCACAGCCTGGGGCCTAGGCCCCTGCTTGCAGGCCGCCATTGCCCCCGCCCCCTCTTGACTTCAGGGTCCAGGCCACGCCCATCGGTGTAAAGCCCTGGACACGTTGTGAGTCTGGGGATTGTTGCGTCTGGGACCTGCACTCAAAGGGGCAAATACTCACTGTCCCTCGGGTTTCCCCGCTGATGTCTGGGAGCATGAGGGCCTCCTACGAGCCGCTCAGGGCATCTTCCCGCCGCCTGGAGAGTCCCTTTTCCTGGGGCTTCCTTGGGGTCCTTTTGCTGGCCCTAGAGCTCCTGCTACCCATGTGCTCAGGTAGGGGAAGGGAAAGGGGGTCAGCTCTGGAGGGAAACTAGAGCGGGTGGGGGAGCTGGCCCACCAGAGCAGAGGGCGAAGGGAACATTGCTTGGTGTGTGGGGAAGGGGATCAGGGCTTGGTGCACCCAGGTGATGCGGGGTTAGGGTAGAAGCCTTAGCCACAGATCCTCTGGGTTGTTCCGTGGTGGACCCAGAAGTGAGGGGGACTTCAGAGGGCCCCGGTGAGGGTTGTTAGGTGGTAGGTACTGAGTCTCTCAGAGTGCTGGGTGCAGTCAGTGAGTGCCGGGGTCCAAGCTGTGTCCCTAGCAAAAGCTTGCAGGTGTTTGGGGACTGAGCTAATCAAGATGTCAGAGATTAACCAAAGAACATATATGTATATATGCATAACCCATGGACACAGACAGTAGTGTGGGGAAGGCCAGGAGTGGGTGGGGACTGAGTGGATGAGGGCAAAGGGGTGGGGAAATGGGGGACATGTGGAATACTGTCAACAATTAACAAAAGGAGATGGGAAGCCCTGACCAGGTGCTGAAGGTGAGGGCTTGCTCTTCAATGCCCAGCTGTGTGTGGGGATGTTGCTTGGGGGAGTGCTGGGCCCGTGGGGAGGCTTTGCCCTGTGTTCCTGGGCTTAGTGAAGCCTTGGTGAGTGGGTGCTCTGCCCCACTGGGTTGGGCTGGGGGATCCCAGGCCAGGTGTACCAGGGTTCTGCTTTACAGAAGGGTCCAGGCCTGAGGTGCAGGGTGTGGGGCAAGGAAGCTCACTGTTTGCTTTGTATGGGGTTTGGGGAGTGCGTGTTGCCCACAGAGCCCTTAGTGAGTGAGAGCTAGCTGCAGGGCCTGGGATTTAGAAGGGCTGGAGAAGGACACGCAGTGCTTTTTGTACAAAAAGGTAACAGGCTGCTTGTTGCCCCCAAATCATATTGGTATTGCTCTCCAGGCTGTTGCTTGTTTTTAAGCATGGAGACACAGTCCTATTGCCATCCCATATAGATAATGCCCTACGCTATTCCCAAATGTCATGTGCGCAGTCTTTTTCCTTTTTTATTAGCTTGGGTCTCATTTGAGGGGAGATTAGAAGCAACCTGGTAGCCAACCCAGTGAGAAATGAGTCATAAAAAATGAACAATAAATAGCATCCATGGGCCTTTCCCCTGTAGCTGATAAACTAAACCTGAAGGCCATCCACTATCAAAATTCATGTTTCACTGAATGCAATCAATACATATATACATACATATATGCTCACTGTATAAAACGTATGTGGTCAAAGGGCAGCAATTGAATATTATGGTGGATTTCCAACTGTAGCTATATGCATGTGTGTTTCTATGCCCAAGTGACTTTTACGATCCTATTACATAGAACAGTTTGCATGCTGCATTCTCTCCTTAGGAGAATTAATTCAATAAAGATTTGCCTTGTATGTGCCAGGCCCTGTGCTGGTTCTGGGGACACACTGGTGACCAATAGCAAGCCATTCCTACTTTCATGAACCCTTTTTCACTCTTGGTCTGTTTGCACACGAACACCATGAACATAAACAGCGACTGTGTTTTGCTCCCTGTTAGATCCCCAGTGCCAGGCGCACAGTAGGCAATCAGTAAAGATTTGCTGACATTTACTGGGACTGGTGGACAGTAACCAACCCACAATGCTAGTGTTACAGCCCCAGTCAGCTGCCCTGGAGGAAGGGGCATGACTCTCTGAGAGCCTTTAACAAATGGCTGGTGGGAGGGAAGGCTTTTCTGCTCAGAGGCCACACTCTGCCACTTTGGAGCTTCTGCACTTGCTGTCCCCCAGGCTCCTCCTTTCTCTTGCATAATTGGCTCCTTGTCCTTCAAACTTAGGTGTGATGACTTCCCCTCAGACACCCTCTCTGAGCAAAATATCTCAGAGAGACCCACACACTCCAGCTCAAATTCCCCTGACTTGTTGTCCCTCTTTCCAAACTACCTTTTCTGTCCTAGCTCTAGTAGAATGCAGAGATCCTTTCTGTCTTGTCACACTGGTGTTTGCAAATGCCCCATGATTTTTGCCATGGTACCACCACTCTTTTATAACTACTGAGTTCCAGAAAAATGAAGTATAATATTCAGGGTGCTCAGCAGCCCAGTAAAAATTCAAATCCAACAGGAAAAAAACACTACCTTAAAAAAATGAAAATGACAAGCGAAACCTTCCAAAATGTATGAGATACAGCAAAAGCACTTATAAGAGGAAATTTATAGCTATACCAGACTTCATCAAGAAGCAGGAATGATTCCAAATAAACAATCTAATGTATGTCTAAAGGAACTAGAGAGAGAATAGCAAACAAAATCCTAATAAATATATTAAAGGAAATGATAAAGATCAGAATGGAAAGAAATGAAAGAGAAAATAGTAAAAGATTAGAAAAGATCAGTGAAACTAAGAGGTGGTTCTTTGAAAGGATAAATAACATTGACAGATCTTTACCAAGAATCATAATTCATAAAGGGAGAGGACACAAAATCAAAATTGAAAGAAGAGACATTGCAGTAGACAACACAAAATTACAAAGTATCACTAAAGAATACTATCCTATATAATAAAGAGGTGATATTCAAATTGACCATCACACTGTCACAACATGGCTGCCTCATATGGTCACAAGATGGCCACCCCCACATGGTCACAAGATAGCCCTGTCCATCTTGTCATAAGATGGCTGGCAAGGGAGGGCAGTTGGGGGCAAACAGGCCAGCAGGGGAGGGCAATTGGGGGTTACTGGGCCGGCCTGGGAGGGCAGTTATGGGTGACCAGGCCATCAGGGCAGTGAAGACAGGGATGACCAGGCTAGCAGGGGATGGAAGTTGGGGGTACCAGGTCGGCAGAGGGGGCAGTAAGGGGCGACCAGGTTGGCTGGGCAAGCAGTTAGAGGTGACCAGGCTGGTAGGGGGAGCAGTGAAGGATGACCAGGCTGGTAGGGGGAGCAGTGAAGGATGACCAGGCCAGCAGGCAGAGGTGGTTAGGGGTGATCAAGATGGCAGTGGGGTAGTTAGGGGTTATCAGGCAGGCAGGCGGGTAAGCAGTTAGGACCCAGTGGTCCCGGATGTGGAGGGATGTCCGACTCCCGGTTTAGGCCTGATCCCCGGGATCAGGTCTAAATCGCCAATAGGACATCCCCCGAGGGGTCCTGGATTGGAGAGGGTGTGGGCTGGGGTGGAAAGGACCCCCCCCCCCACGTGCATAAAAATATCATGGACCTGGCCTCTAGTTCTAGGAAGAAAAAAACTACTAAAATTCCAGAAACAAAAAATTCTAACAGCATAGCAATATAGTAACACAGCCTAAATAGATACCTCAGAGAACTTCTGTGGCCAAGCATAATCCATTGATTAGTGAAGGAAGAATAAATTATATTTACAGCAATGTTAAACTTATAAATTTTGACATTTAATTGACATCTATTCACCTATAAAATGCTCAGTTCACTGATATGGAACATATGACGTGAAGTCTTATATTTTAAAATAGTTTAGCCCACCTTTATTTTGACCTATGAAAAATAGTTTAGCCCACCTTTATTTTGACCTATGAAATCCTCGATGCTTATTTAAGAGTCAGCACTTACCATAGCATTTCTTGAGCACAGAGTGTAGTAGGAACAGAAGGCATATGATCCTGACCTCCAGGAACTTGCCTCCTGAGAGGAGACTGAGCCTGAAGTGACAGGTCATCATCATCTTTTAGAAAAGCCATGTCTACAGCCAGCAGAAGCCCTAAGTGGCAAAATAGCAAACGTTAATGGGACTACCGATTGGTGCACATTCTCACCATGTTTGTAATGAGGGGTAAGTAGCTCCTTAGAGGAATGAGGTAAATGTTGCTAGTTCCATTTTTGGTTTGGTGCTCTTCTTGTGTTTGAAACTGTGGAAGAGTAATCTGGTGGAGGGCTATATACTATAGAAGTCTTCTTAGGGGCCAGGTGGGTGTAGAATAAACTCAAAAAATGGGAAGGGCACATATCTATAAATAAATTTTTAAACCAAAAATATTGATGCTCTCTCTTCAATTTACTGTTGAAAGAATATTCAGGTTAAACTCAAAGAAACCAAAGCTAATAGGATGTTATTTAAAGCAAGCACAGCTCATCATCTGGTAATGTTCTGTCCTAAATCAGCGGGTGAGATACAAGATGCCTTAATAAGCCAATTAATTTGGAGTCATTTATTGCGAGTGGCCCAGAGGAAGGTGTCTATTCCAAATCTCTGAGGAACACATACAGGAAGTTTCCCATATTTATACTTTTTGAGCCTCTTTGTTTGCAGATATTACAAAGAGCTCTGTGTGCGTTATTGTCACAGACAGTTGTAACCTTGAATACATAATGAGTTAGTACTTGTCATAAGAATATGGGAATTATTTTCACTATTAATCTACATTAGTCTATTACATTGGATGGCTAGCTTGCAAGGTCAGACAGTTAAGGTTATCTTTTTCTATTATTTGAACTAAAAACAAAGTCATTTTATAGAATAAGAGACTGTCTTAAAGTGACTAAGTTACAATGAGAGAGTTTACAAGACAAGAGATTATCTAACAATAGCACAGAACTGCAAGCAGTAGTTCTTTATACAAGATGGTTACTATGCTTCAGTAAAAGCCTGGCACAATCACTGAAAATCTCACCAAGGACTTTCAATCTCTTCAGTACAACCTGCCTGCTGCCAGGCCATAATTAGTGGCTGGTGGAAAAGAAAATACTTTTATGTTCTTATTCTCTCAGGCCAAGGTACCTGTGCTGAGCCACCAAAATTCCAAACTATGAAAACCAAGTTTGATTTTGGGATCAATATAATTGCTGGGCTCTCAATAGAATATGTGTGTTGCCCAGGATACAAGCCTATTGCTCTTTTACAGTTCCACCTTTACTGTTTGTCAGGCTGATGGCACATGGGCACCTACTCTCAAGGAGGGTTGTACAAGTAAGTACACAGCATTTTTATTTTTATTGCTCTAAAGGGTATCATACATTTTAGACTGCATATTCTACTATTACCATGATGGTTTTCTCAGATGGATATAGATTTTAGGTAGCAAGATATTTATTCATGCTTTGAAGATCTCCAGGAAATTTTTAATTTGGCCATTGATTCTCTGGGTAAATGTGAATCTTTACCAGTTAACTACCAAGCGTCCAAAATGAAAACCATCCCCACCCACCACGATATTTTGAATTTAATTTAAAAAATCAATTTGCAATGAATATTATAAAAATAAATATATTACTCACAATTCGGGTGTTCTTGAATATTTTCAGCTGAAAATTCTCATGAAAAATGATTTTAAAGTTGGTCAGGGCTGCCACATAGCGAAAGCATTTTTTATAGACACATGTGGCATGGGGGAAGGTCCGCAACTTGCGTCTACAGACGCTTATGGCGTACAATGGGTTAAGTTTGGCCATTAGCAGCAACATGGATGGAGCTTGATACAAACTTATTATGTTAAGTGAAATGAGTCAGTCAGAAAGCGTTAAGGACCAGATGCACGTAAAACTGGGAACTCATAGACACAGATAAATCGTCTCTCTTCTTCCTCCTTTGATTTGTCTGTTAGAACAAAACAACACAACCAGAGGGAAGGGTGAGTGGTCTCAGTGGTAGTCCATGAGTAAAGTTAGGGACCATAGTATATGTGGAAGATGATTTGACGTTGGGTGGTGGGATCATGTACACTCAAAGTAAATTTCACATACATTATCGGTGTTTCATTGTTTCATTTTTGGCACAGTTGAAGAGCATTTACATTTTACTTGTCCTTTTGCTAATGAAAACAAGAAAAGATACTGGAAAAATAGACAAAAATTCCCCTTTCAAAACTACGTGTCAAGTGTGGCTCCATACGAGCTGCTACCGATTTAACTGTGTCGAGTCACACACATCCAAGTGAAGGTTTTTGGCCATTTTTGATTGAGAATATTATTTAAGTGACATGAGTTTGAAATAAGGACAGATGCAAACTTGACAATGTTTACCTTTGAGTGGTTGCAGGGGTAGTCATGAGTAAAAAGCAAATATAGAACCCTCAAATGGGCACACACCCAAATAAAGTAATATAGATCATGTGTCATAGATGTGTACACTTGAAGCCTATGTAAGCTTATTAGCCAATGTCACCCCAAGAAATGCAATAACAATAAATAAGAAAGTGTTCCCATCAGTTTAATAGCACAATGTAGAATTTTTATTTTGATTCAAATCTATTTTGACATTGTGTAAAACAGCAAATTTGAAATTTTTCTTTTAGTAATGTCATGTTCAAAGCTACAAGAACCCCCAAATGGCAAAGTAGTCTATGATAATGGAACTACCAACTTTGGTTCACAAGTTCAGTATGTTTGTACTGATGGGTAAGTAAGCTGCTCCTTGGAGGAAGAAGGTAAACATTGCTGGTTCCATTTTTGGTTTGGTTCTCTTCTTAAGCATTTCCACTATGTTGATTTCATCTTGCTGTCTGTGGAACAAGTTGTACTTACAGCCAATCAACCCTTGGGTTTTTTGTGGAGACTGAAAAGATGTGCAGTGAATAGAAAGAAACTTACCTTGAAGGAAAGCAAAATTGTATCATATGATAAGTAACAATAAGCCTATCACAGTCATTAAAAATGTAGTAATCCTGGTGACATGGTCCTACATTAAATTATAAGAGGCAGGAGAGTGGGAAAGAGAGACAGAGAGTTCATCAGTTAACCAAGCCAAAGGCAGAAACCAATGAAATGTGTATTGAGACTTTGAATGAACGTCCAGAGGTTCTTCAGAATCGTGTGAATATAAGAGCTAGTAGTGTAGCTGTCTTTCAATAAGGGCTAGCTGATCACCAGATTTCAGCGCATCCTGCTTCCACATGAACTTATCAGACTGTCCAGCAAACTGTCCAAAAGCAGCAAACACTTCTTCCTTCCATCTATGCACCTATCCCAGAACTAGCCCCACTTACCCTTCTTCTGCCCCCTTATCTATAGCCCATGTAACTTCCTTCAAAATAACTTACATCTTTCTACTCAAAGCTGTAAGAGAACCCCATTAAACCAGGGTGGTGGAAATATTTGTCTTCATCTGTCCCTGCTGCTGGTGGTTTATACTGCATGCCCCACGACCTGGTTCTTTTTTCTGGTGAGCGTATGGCTAGTCAGTAAACCTGTTCCTTCTGAAAATCTGGCTGTGAAGGTTTTTGTTTCACAACTTTATCCCATTGTGATCAGAGAAGATACTTTGTATCATAACTATCTTATTGAAACCTATTGATTGGTTAATATTAATTTGTGGCTCTTTGTATGGTCTATCATGGAAGATGTCCCATGTGCATTTGAAGTGAATGTGTACTCTGTTCTATGGTGCTCTGTGTCTGTGAGACCTAGTTGAGCGTGTTTTTTAAGTCCTCTATTTCCTTACTTATTTCAGTCTACTTGTACTATTCATTATTGTCAGTGGGATATTGAAGTCTCCACCTATTACTGGAGAAATGCCTGTTGCTTAGAAATGTGTATTTCTCTCTACAGTTGTGTCAGCTTTTGCTTCATGTATTTTGAAGGTGTGTTATTTGGTGCATTAATGTTTCTAATTATTACTAGAGGCACAGGTGCGGTCCCTAGGCCTGGTCGTCGATCAAAGTGTGATTGACTGGCGTGGGAGGGTAGGTCCCAGCTGACCTCTGGGCATGCACCCCCCCTCCGCCCGATTCTTCAGGACCCCACCCCAGGCTCCCTCAGTGCCTGGAAGCCAGGCGGCAACTCCGCTCCTTGCTGTCATCACTGGTCACCATCTGCAGTGTAATTGGTGGGGCAATTGGGCCCTGCTCACACCCACCTTGGCCTGGTGCCACTCACTCACCTGCTCCACCATCCCACCGTGGTCCTGCTCTCATCGGGGCCCATCAGGGCTTGCAGTGCCTCCACTGCCACCCGCTCGCAGTGCCATGTCACCGACCCCTGCCATGTTCCGTGCCTCCCTGTGGTGGTGAGCGCACATCATAGTGAGTGGTCGAACTCACAGTCGTACTCCCATTCGAGGGGACAATTTGCATATTTTATTATATATGACTAGACGCGTGTAGCACGAAATCATTCACTGGCCCTGTAGTCTTATATAATAAAATATCAGACCTAAACCGGCAGTTGGACATCCCCCTCACAATCCGGGACTGCTGGCTCCTAACTGCGTGCCTATCTGCCTGCATGACTGCCCCTAACCGCTGTTGCCTGCCAGCCTGATTGCCCTCTAACTGCTCCCTTGCAGGCCTGATTGATGCCTATCTGCTCTCCTGCCAGCCTGATTGCCCCAACTGCCCTCCGCAGCCGCACTATTGCCCCAACTGCCCTCCCCTGCTACCCTTTTCACCCCAAATGCCCTCCACTGCTGGCCCGATCACCCCCAACTGCCCTCCCCTCAATGCTGTCCAGATGGTCTCCAACTCACCACCCCTGCCATCTTGATGGCCCCCAACTGCCCTCCCCTGCTAGCCTGTTTGGCCCCAACTGCCCGTCATCGTGTGACAGTCATCTTGTGGTGGCCATCTTGTGATGGCGTGCGGGTGTTGTGCGAGGGTGCAAGGACCACCTAGGCTTTTATTAGTATAGATATTTTCTTACAGTATGTGAAACATCCTATCTAATAAAAGGGTAATATGCAAATTAACCATCACTCCATGATGGGGGTGCCCATAGCCACAATATAGCAGTGCCCACTCCCTTCAGTCTTGACAGAGTCCCCCAGTCCTGGGGGTGCTGCCGATGAGAGCCGGCAGCGTGAGTGGCCTGGTGAAATGTTATCTTCATTGCCGCGATGATGGAGGGCCTCTAGGCAGTGGGTGCAGAGTGGCCGGGGTGGGATGCTTGCTTTGTTGCCACGGTGACACCCCAGCCACAGAGGGCCTCTGGGGGACTGGGGGCTGGCCCGCAGCCTCCGTGGCTGACTGCAGGCTTGGAGAGGAGATGGCAGGCCCGCCTACCGTGGAAGCAGTGCGGCTCCCTGTGGCACGCTGTGGTTCCTGCCAGCTCCTGGGAAAGCTGCGAGCAGACTACTGCGTGCGATATCTTGCGATGGGCTACTAGTTAAAATACAATGTGCTTCTTGTCTCTTACAACCTTTTCTGATTCAAATTCTATTTTGCTTGGATGAGTATAGTCACCCTCTTATGGTTATCATTTGCCTGGATGATCTTTTTCCATTCTTTCATTTTGAACTCATTAGTCTCCTTGAATCTCAAGTGAGTCTCCTGTAGACAGGATAGAGTGGCGTCTTTTGTTTTTATCCATTCTGCCTTTTGATTGTAGAATGTAATTCATTTAAGTTTAAAGTAACTACTGACAAGGAGGGAGCTGTTTGTTTTCTTAAACCTTTTTTGCCCCCCTTTTTGCACATTCCTATTTTCCTTTCCTACTTGATTTTTCTAATAAAGTGTTGGAATACCTTTCTCATTTTTTTGTGTGTGTATTCTATGGTGATTTCGTCTCTAGTTCCCATGTGGATTACACTTAACATCCTAGAGTTATAACACTACAATTTGAATTTATGCCCACTTAAATTCAATAAATTCCAATAATGAATGCTTATCAACTCTATCCTCATCCAGTTGGGTTGTTAGTGTCACACTACCATCTACACTAATAGAGCAGCATGCTAATTAACCTTACCATCACTATGCCCACTGGCCAATCAGGAGGGAGTATGCAAATTAACCCAACAAAAATGGAAGTTTAATTTGCATACACAGGCTCCTAGAGGCTGGGGGTGGGGTGTTCAGCTGCACCCCAACACCTCTGGGCTTCTGGGCAGCATGGGAAGGCAGAAAGGTGGCTCAGGGCCAGAGTGAAAAGGCGGCTCCTGCCAGAGCAAAGGCGGTGCCAGCAGCATGGGGAAGGAAGGCCCATTCTACAATCATAATTGAAATCCTGGCTTCTACGCTATTTATTTTCATTGTATGCTTTGTTTCTTAATATACATAGAAAATAAACCATTGTTACAATAAGACTAGCTTTAATAATTGCCCATGTATATACCCACAGTGAGATGTTGATCCGTATGGCATGACTTACCAAAAGCAAAAAACATGGATTCGGTTGCCTGCTGCAACAAATGCCAAACTGGTGAGGCAGGTGCTGATGGAAAAGGAATGAGGTTTTATTCAAGTGCCTGAGACCAGGAACTCCTCCCAGCTCAATCACCATCACCACGCCTTTCTTGCTCAAGCCCTCAGGTCTTATATAGTTAGGGAGCAGAGGGCTTTATTTTCTATCCAATTATCTTGCTACCTTTTGGCACACTTGTGTCCTGTCCCTTCATATTTATAGTTTTTGTTGTGCTTAGTGTAAGAATCTCTTCCTATACCAACTTGGCTAATGGGCGAGACTCGGCAGCACTAGGACTGACTGTGCAGGTAATATTATTTACTCTCTTGTGTACTTTAGGACAGCCTTGAGCTTTTATTGTAGGTGAGGTATAGTGGTAACAAATTCTCTTAATTTTAATTTACAGGAAAGTCTTAATATTTCCCTCAATTCTGCAGCACAGATTTACTGTGGAGAGCATTTTTGGCTGAGCTTGTTTTTATTTGTGTCTGTTATTCAATTCCTTCTGGCCCCCAAGTTCCTGATGAGATCTCTGCTGACTATTTAGACTCCTTTTCTTGGATTTTGGCTTTGACATTCTCAGTGGTATCACTGGGCTCAACCTGGAGAGTGATGGTCTTGCCCATCAGGGTACTCACAAATACCCTCCTCTCTGCAGCTGCCACTCAGCTGCCCCATGAAGGAAAAGAGGACTATGGAACTGGAAACTGCAGATCTGTCCCAAGAGGGCCTGCGAAATATGTACATGCAGTTTCTCTGACTATTTTAGAGTCTTTTGTCTAGTACGTGTTCCCTCAGTCCTTTTCCAGGAATAATTTTTGTTGGTTTATGTTTTCCATTGAATGGGCCATACTTTCCTATTACTTTGTATGCCTTATAATTTTTTGTTGAACTGGACATTGGAATCTAATACTGAGGTAACTCTAAATATCAAATTCTCACCATTTCCTAGGGTTTTGTGTGTTACGTTATTGTTTTGTTTTTTGATTGTTGAAGCGTGTCTCTGTGCTGAGGATCAGCATGACATGTAAACGGAGCCTTCTTCTGAGCATGTGCATTCCCTCTACTTTTCCCTGAAAGGTTTGTTGTTGGGTCAGGGTCACACAGAATGGACTCAGGGCTCAGTGTCATCAAAATAATATTTATTCCAGGCACCTGGGTGCAGGTGGTCTGACTCGAGAAAGAGTCAGTGGTGAATTGGGGAGGAAGCAGGCGTTTATGCGCTCAGGGAGAGCTGCAGTTGGGGCTTGTCTTGACCCAGGTATCAGGACCATACCCCCGTGTAGTTTCACGACCTTGACCTTTGTCCTTCTGCTGGCTCCAAACGTCCTTTCCGTAGGTGCTGTGCAGGGGTTATGGTCTTCAGGAATTTCTGTAAAATAACCATTTAAGGGGAGCATGTTTGGGCAAGGCTTAGGCTAGCAGAATGAGCTTTCTTTTATTAGCCCCTACTAAAGTAGAGCCCTGTATCTTCATTCACCCTTTCAGTCCCCATATATGCAGTTGGTATTTAAATTCACAGTGTTTATTGTCAGTCTTCTTGAAAGTCCCCAAAAAGTGAGTGTTTAAGTCTCCTGAAAGGGGAAAAGTGAAAAATGAAGGATGGAGCGATGATCTCTGGATCTGTGATTCCCCTGGAAGGATGGTCTTGCAACTTCGGGGGAGGTGTGACAACAATGGCTGCCAGCCCCTGTCTGCCTCTCTGTGATCATAAACAGCAGTCGATTATGCGAGCACAGATCCCCAACGACATGGTCTTTTTTGCTCACCCTGGGCCCCTCAGGCTGCCTGTAAGCTGCCAAAGGACACATGCACAGCTGCCTGCTGTGGGAGTGGGATGGCAACTGCCACTGTGCGAACAGCTGAAATTGACCAATGTTCCTGCATTTTACCTTTCCAAGAATTTCCTGGAAAGTGCAAGCCTTTCAACAGACCTGAGAGTTCAAAACAGTGACATCAGGCAAATTCTAGCAGTGAAATTGTTGTCTATTGGAGAAGACATATTTTTGGTGCTTCCTACCCTGCCATCATTCCTGAATTCCCTCCTAATACATTGTGATATAGAATCAATTAATGAGCTTTGGGAGGGAAGTCAGCTGGAAGCATGTACGGGCAGTTTTTTGACTGACTCTATTTTAATATGATCAAGTGTAAATATCCAATCAATAGTTAGATAGACAGAGCCTGCAAGGCGCCTTGTTGAGTACCAAAAGGTTAGGACATAGACCAGAGCTTTTCGACTGATGTGCCCACAAAATTTTTAAGACATACAATACCTGAATATTTACTTGGGACACTGACCTCTTTTCTCTTAGATTTTCAAATGAAAAAATGGCTTATGCCGATACAACAATAGCCATCCCATGTGAATAAATCAATCTTATACCAGTTTCTTGCCAGATGGAAAATATATATATATATTTTTTGGTGGGCCTCAGAATTTTAGTAATTATGTTATGTGTGCCCTGAGACGAATCAGGTTAAACATGGCTGACATAGGTTATTCTCAAAGAAGTTTTAGTTTCATTGACAATCAAGATATATAGAGAGAGGTGTCCAAGTACCACAGAAATAGAGTTATTCATGATCATTATAAGGAGAGTCCAGCGAGGGAGGAGAGAGTTCTGTGAATTACAGTCATCAGAGAATTCATCGAGGAGGGGTCTCCCTGAGCTATACCTAGGAAGATACTCTAATCTGAAGAGTATTCATAACATCAAAAACTTGCCTAGCTCTCACTTTGTTTCAGATGCCAGTTCACCTACTACTTAAAACAACCCCACAATGTATATACTTTTCCACAGATGAGGAATTTAAGAAAGAAAAACATTAAGAGTCTCTTCCAAGCTCAACAAGCAAGTCAGTCTTGGAGCTTGGACTCAAATGCAGTCAGGTCAGCTCTTGGGCCAGATCTCTCTGCTCAGTCGTTGCCCTGACAGAGATGAATGGCATGAGCAAGGGCATAGATGTGACAGTGAGATGAGCCTTCCAGAGGTTACAATCACCAGATTGTCAGGCAAGGCAGGTTTGTTTGTTTGTATATTATTATTTTTAAAGATATATTTTTATTGTTTCCTGAGAGGAAGGGAGAGGGAGAGATATATAGAAACATCAATGATGAGAAAGGATCACTGATCAGATGCATCCTGCACGCCCCCACTGGGGTTCATGCCTGCAACCTGAGCCTGTGCCCTTAACTGGAATGGAACCCCGGACCCTTTAGTCCACAGGCCAATGCTCTATCCACTGAGCCATACCAGCTAGGGCATTACAGGTTTATTTAGACACTACTCTGGCCAACCTGTATTCATATGAAAAATCTCTCCATTTCATTATATTACAGATTCAGTTAACACATTCAATACCTGTCACTTCAGAAACTTCTCCCTGTAGTGCAGAAAACAGCTGTATAAAAACTTCTTCATTATTATGTGTTCTTATTAACTGATAAAGAAAGAATAATAATTTCTTTTCTCGTTTAGTTATTACTTAGTTGGAACAAAAATTCTAAAATGTGTAGCCACTGAATATACTGTGGCATGGAGTGGTGCTGCACCAAAGTGTGAAAGTAAGTACATTCTCTCTTTAGAATTTACAGCAGCAGTTCTCAAACTTTTTGGCCTGGGGACCCCTGTATGCTTTACACTTAACAGAGGACCCGCAGAACCTTTCTGCAGGTGGCTTAGTGTTACTGATATTTTTTACATTGGCATTAAAGCAGAGTTTTTAAATAATTATTTACTAATTCATTTTTAAGAACAGTAATCTCAATATATGTTAACAAATGCAACATATTTTTGTCCTAAGATCAAATATTTCCAAAACAGTGGAAAGAGTGTCATTGCTTTACGTTTTTTCTAATCTCTTCAGTGTCTGGCTTAAAGAAAGACCTCCAGATTCATTCTGCTGCATTGTCAGACTAGTCTGAAGCCACTGGAAAATCTCACTGTACACTCTAAGGATGGCAGTGAGAAAAGACAAAATCGTGGTATACCTGTGAACCACTGATTCAGGAAAGGATGTAGCATTTCTCAACTAGCACTTTGTTTTCCTAAATCATATTTTCTTATTAAATTGTCAGTGTCTCTTATGATTGGAAAAACTTAGCATGGTATTACAGATACACACAAGTGTTTCATACAGGTGTCTTCTATGGGTATTTAAGAAAATGGGTTTTATTCTAAAATTTTATTTTTCTATTTATGATTTGAATTGGGATAATACATTTTTTCATAGAAACTAAGTTTCAAATGAATATTTGAATTGCAACTAGATTTTAGAAATCATATGATAATGAACTTATTGAATACAGTTCATAGGACATTACTAATGCTATCTGAATCTTTTACCTTTTTTTTTTTTTCTTTTCCTGTCCTCTTTTTTTTCTCTTTTTAAGAGATTTTGTGTCAGCCACCTATACGTATAGCAAATGGAGACTTCACCAATAGAGACAAGGATATATTTGAATATAATGAAACAGTTATTTATAGTTGTAAGCCTTCAAATGAAACAGAGCAGTATACACTTGTCGGAGAGAGCACACTTGTTTGTATTGGACCTGACGAATGGAGTAGTGAGCCTCCTGATTGTAAAGGTAATAACATTTCCATTTCTTTCCCTCTCCTTTGTAAATAGTGTGGAAAGATTTACCAACTTTTATTTTTTTTTTTTTTTTTTTAATATATTTTTATTGATTGCAGAGAGGAAGGGAGAGGGGAGAGAGAGATGGAAACATCAATGATGAGATAGGATCATTGATTGACTGCCTCCTGCAAGCCCTTTACTGGGGATCAAACCCACAACATGGGCATGTGCACTTGACTGGAATGGAACCTGAAACCCTTCAGTCCGCAGGTCGATGCTCTATCCAATGTGTCAAACCAGCTAGGGTGATTGACCAACTATTAAATACTTTGGCCAACACTTAAAAAAAAATACAAAAACCATCCATATGTGTTTGTTCCCCCTGTTAAATAGTTCCTAATCTTATTGTTAATGTGTCAAATAATAAAAAATAGTTCTACTTGTAGAGCTTCCCACTCTTCACCGCACATGTTCTTGGCATTGCTGTTCATGCATTATTAATTACTATGTGTATGCATGAATTAATTTTTTTTTTTTTGGCTCGAGAGCATCAAAGAACACATCCTTGTGTTAAGAAAATTATTTCCTTTCTTTTTCTTTAAATCTTAATTGTTGAGAGCATTACAGATATCCCCCTTTTTTGCCTCCATGGCCACCATCCACCCAGTTTTCACCACACCCTGGTCTTTCACCACCCTATTTTTTGTGTCCATAGGTAATATATATATCTATATATATATATATCTATATCTATATCTATATCTATATCTATATCTATATAAGCCTTAGCAAGCAGCCAACCAGCCAGTAGCTATGACGCCCAATGACCACCAGGGGCAGACACTGCATCCGGTAGCTATGATGAGCACTGACCACCAGGGGGCAGACACTCAATGCAAGAGCTGCTGAGCTGCGGTGACTTGGCAGCTGCAGTTCTTGGGTGACGCACCTGGAACCAGAGAGGAGGGAGCCCGATTTCGGAGTACATCACCTGAGAACCACTCTCTTGCAATCCAGTACCAACTCAGGTGATGTCAGATAGCCAGTTTCGGCCCAATCCCTACAGGCCAGGCCGAGGAACACAACTGGTGCACAAATCTGTGCACTGGGCATCTAGTATGCACATAAATTCTTTGGTTAATCTCTTCTTGCCCACCTCCCCCCTTCCCTGTGAGATTCCTGAGTCTATTCCATTTTTTGATGCCTTCGTTCTATTTGATTGATGAGTTTATCTTTTCATTAGCTTTCTTGTTCCTTTAATTTGATTTTTAGTTTCAATTGATGATAGATATGTATTTATTGTATTTTTTCTTGTTCTTGTTCTTGTTGTTGATATTCTACTTCTAGAATATTATTCAACATTTCATGTAATATTGGTTTGGTAGTGATGAATTCCATTACTTTTTTTCCTCTGGGAAGCACTTTTTCTCACCTTCAATTCTAATTGATAGTTTGCTGGGTAGAGAGTTATCTTGGTTGTAGAACCTTGCTTTTCATCACTTTGAATATTTCTTGCCACTCCCTTCTGGCCTGCAAAGTTTCTGTTGTGAAAGCAGCTGACAGTCATATGCATGCTACCTTGTAGGTAACTAACTGTTTTTCTCTTGATGCTTTTAAGATTTCTTCTTTGTCTTTAAACTTTGGCATTTTAATTATGATGTATCTTGGTGTGGGCCTCTTTGGGTTCCTCTTGTTTGGGACTCTCTGTGCTTTCCTAGACTTGTAAGTCCATTTATTTTCACCAGGTAGGGGAAGTTTTCTGTCAACTAAAAATGTTATGTTTTAATATCTGGCAGAACACTTCCTTTTCAGAAATGTTTAAGCCACTCTCTATGCTAATTTTTGTACATGAACTTTTATTGTATTTTATTTTTACCATTTTAACCATTTTCAGTGTACATTTCAGTGGCATTAAGTATATTCATATGGTTGTGCAACCATAACTTCTATATATCCTAAACTGAAACATTGTACCCATTAAACAACAACTCTCCATTTCCCTCTCTCCCCAACCATGGCAATGGCTATTCAGTTTTCTATGAACTTGACCATTTTTGGTACCTCATAGAAGTGGGATCACTTCTGCTGATTTCATTTAGCATAATGTGTTCAAGGTTCTCTACCTTGTAGCAAGTATCAGCAGTTTATTTCTTTTTATAGTTGAGTAATATTCCATTGTCTGTTGTTTCCACCTCTTTTTTTTATTTTTTAATCCATTCACCTGATGATAGACACTTGGTTTGTTTCCAACTTTTGGCTATTCTGAATATGCTTCTCTGAAAATTGACATTTGAGTAACTGTTTGAGGCCTGTTTTCATTTTGGGGGGGGGGGGGGTATATACCCAGAAAGAGAGCTGCTGGGTTATGTGTTTACTCTTTGAGGAGCAGCCATACTGTCTTTCATGGCATATGCACCATTTTCCACGCCTACCAGTGACCCAACAAGATTCCAATTTCTCCACCTCTTTACCAATGGTTGTGTGTGTTTTTTTTATACTAGGCTTCCTAATGTATATAAACTAATATCTCATTGTGGCTTTATTTTCATGTTCTAATAACTAGTGGTCATATTTTCATGTGCTTATTGGTGTTTTGTGTATCTCATCTGGGGAAATGTTTCTGCAAGTCCTTTGCACACTTTGTTTTTTTTTTTTTTCTGTCACTAAATGTAGGAGTTCTTTATGTGTTTTGGATATTAATCCCTTATCAGGTGTATTATTTGCAGATGTTTCCTCCTATTTATTCTGTGGTTTGCCTTTTCACTCTATTTATAAGGACCATTGAAAAAAGTTTTTAATTTTGCTAAAGTCCATCCAATTTATCTATTTTTTTGTTGTTCTTGTCTTTGCTTTTGGTGACAAACCCAAAAAATCATAGTCAGATCCAACAACATGAAGTTTGTCCCTCTTTGTTTTTTTTCTATGATTTTTATAATTTTATCTCTTTGATTCACTTTGAATTCATTTTTGTATATGATGTAAGATAAGGATCCAACTTCATTCTTTTGTATGTAGATATTCAGTTTTTAAAGAACCATTTGGTAAAAAGATTGCACTTCCCCCATTAAGTGTTCTTAGCACCCTTCCATACAATCATTTGACCATATATGCAAAAAATGTGAGCTCTGTATTCTATTGCATTGGTCTGTCTGTATTTATGCTGTAGCACTGTGTTTTGATTATTGTGTAGCTTTTGAGTAAGTTTTCAAATCAGAAAATGGGAGTTCTCTCAATTTTGTTCTTCCATTTCAAGCTTATCCTGGCTCTTCCTAGTCCCTTGAGATTCCATATGAATTATATATTGGATTTTTCTATTTCCACAAAATGCATATTCAAGATGGTGATGGGGATTGCATGTAATCTGTAGGTTGCTTTGTGTAGTATCAACATCTTAACCATATTGTGTCTTCCAATGCATGAACACAGGATGTCATTTCATTTATTTATATTTTCTATTTCTTTCAGCAGTGTTTGGCAGTTTCCAGTGTAGGAGTCTTTCACCTTTTAGGTTAAGTTTCTTTTTAAGTATTTTTTTTTCTTTTTATCCTCAACCAAGGATATGCTTATTGATTTGAAAGAGATGGGAAGGGGTTGGAGAGAGAGAGAGAGAGAGAGAGAGAGAGAGAGAGAGAGAGAGAGAGAGAGAGAGAGAGAGAGAGAGAGAGAGAGAGAGAGAGAGAAACATGTATTGGCTACCTCCTGTAAGATCAAACCTGAGACCTACATACCTACATTATGTGCCCTGACCAGGAATGAGCCCTGTCCTTTTGGTCTATGACACTACACTCCAACTGAGCCACCACCGGTCAGGGCAGTACTTTACTCTTTTTTGATGCTATTGTAAATAGAATTGTTTTCTTCCTTTCCTTTTGGTTTGCTCAGTGTTAGTATATACAAATGCAACTGATTTTTACTTATTGATTTCATAGACTGAAACTTTGCCAAATTTATTTATCAGCTCCAACAGGTGAGTGTGTGCATGTGTATGTGTGCAACCTCTAGTTGTCTACTTAAATAAACATGTCATCTGGGACAAAGGGGATTTTATTTCTTCCTTCCCAATTTGGATGCTTTCTTTTCTTGCCAAATTTCTCTGATTATAACTTTTGATATTATGTTAAATATAAATGTCAAAAATGCTCATCCTGTCTTGTTCCTGATCTTAGGGTGTTGAATGCATGTTTTGTCATTTCACCATTGAGTTGATGTTTGCCTGAATGATGTCATTTCATAAAAAATTTATTTTTCATTAAGTTGAAAATTTTTCAGCATTACAGAATTACTCTGATAAATCATTTCTAAATATTATTTATTATACTCCTCATATCTTCTACTTAAATGTAAGTGAGAATCACATTGAAATCCATATACATAATATTGAGGAGAGAGAGATACTACATACTGATGAGAAATCATTTTGCAATTTGTACCACAGAATATTGTCACAGGAAAATGTCCTGGAGATGAAGAAGAAGAATGCTGCCTGATGAGGGCTATAATTTTATAATTTTTAAAAATAATATTTTTATTGAATTAAATTCAGAGAGAGAGGGAGAATTGAGGAGAGATTTATTGATTTTTTTCTTCTTTTTAAAATCCCCTATGGGGATTTTTAGCTGCCTCCAATGGGATGCCCCCATCAAATGAGAGAGAGAATCATTGATTGGCCTGGTTATGCATGCTCCCTACTTGGGATTGAGCCAGCAACCTGGGCATGTGCACTGACCAGAATCAAACATGGGATCCTTCAATCTGCAGGCCAAAACCTTCTATCCACTGAGCCAAACTAGCTAGGGCTATAACTTTTTATAATACCTTAAATGAGAGACATTAACATTATTTATATAAGGAAAGTAAATTATAAGAGATTTTGTGAAAAGACAAACTATCCAAACCTATGAATTTAGGTGTCTGTAAACTTTCCTATTTTTTACTTCTTTTTAAAATTATTTCTTTTTTTTTTTCTTTTAGCAACTTACACACCCATTGATGTGAAGCACCAACTAGTGCTGATGACTTAGGTATTATTTTGGTTATATATAACCCTCCATTCTGAGACCATAGAGTTCTCCATGGAAATACCATATTTCAATTATCTGCAGTTAGTGAAGAAACAACCTGCCATGTGATAGTTGACATTTGTATTTATTTTTATGTGCAGATACCATGACCAATGGAAGCAGTAGTATGTGTAGACACATGCAGATAATACAGCTTTTAAGAGGTCCCTCCAATTCCAATTCCTAGGGGGGTCAGGGAACTTTCTCAATTGCTGTGTTTATTTGCAGGTTGAAATATAGAAAACCTAACTTGCTTCCCATGGATAGTGCTATTTTGTAATGGCAATTTGTAAATAAATTTTCTTTCTCTTTATACCTTGTATACACAAGCCTTAATGTACTGTAAGTTGGGTTAGTTTTCTTCTACAACAGGCTGGTGTATCACACTTTATTTAGGCTCATGTAGTTCACACAATATATGTTTAAAGAAAAAATTAAAGTATGGTTGAGGCAGTTACATGAAATATTAGGATTTTTGTTGAATAAATGAGGAAAAATATGTATTAGGTTTCTTTACATTAGACTAGTATAGCAAGGTTGGCCTTTTTATACAATGCACTTTAGGCCCGTTAAGCTTTCCCTGTGAACACTGTTGTCAAAGGGTCATTGTGCCAGTAAATCCAAATCCATTTTAAATTCAATAAACACTTGATTTTTTAAAAAGTGAAATAAAAAGAGCTGAGGTAAACAAGACATTCTATGCTTTGACCTCGAAGGATTTAATAAAAATAATGGCAGTGTAGAAGCAGAGGTACTACTGAACAGCATTTCTAAGATTTAAGATCTTGTAGTACTACTTATTGCTCTCTGGACAGTCAAAAATGCATGTTCAAGTTTCTATGCATAATTTATCTGTGTGCCCTGGTGTTTGCATTTGAATTCTTATAATGTTCTTGGTAATTAAGATTGTGTCTTAACTTGGGGGTGGAGGTGTATGAGGACGGATTTTTAAGATAATGTATAGTTTGTGAAGTCTGCAAAATAGGTTTAAGTAATCAATTAATAGAACTTCATTCACGGCTTATTTCACAGACTCACTTTTGGGGAACAATGTAAATGAAATTTCTAACAAAACCATAAGAATGATAGACTGAATATTGAACTAAGCCAACTAGAATGACATAATACATTCTTAAGATGATTTTCCTCTAATGTAGTAAATTTTAATTTTTGTAAAAATTTTTCCTAACTTATAATAATTCCAATTTTTATAACCTGGTGGGGTTACTACAGCACAAAACAATGACAAGTGAGGTCCCTATTAAGAGTTCCAGAAGTTGGACCCTAAGCCTGGAATGGTATGAGAGGGGCTCTGTGATCAAAATGAGCTGGATGCACTAGCTGTCACACTAAACTAGAATGATAAACTTGTCTTTGCTGTAGTTTATACATGATCTGATCAAAATTAAAATGTGTCAACTATGTGGAGACACAAGTGTGCTCAATTACCTTCAAACTGGCTTTTTTTTTTCTCAGATGGAGGACTCATTGCTGTGATTGTTCTGACTGTACGTAAGTGTCCCAAATTTGGATGCCACTTAAATCAAAATATTAATGTGAACAAGTGCATTTTAATGACTTTTTTAGTTTCTATAGTTTTCATAGTTTGACATTAGGTAAACCAGTCTAGAAATACCTGACCTTTTATATGATTCTACCCTGTGTTGGTATTGTATATTCTTCTGTATTCTACATGTCCCTGTAGTAACAAATCTTAAAAATCCCAACTATGCTTTGAGTAATATTCTGAATTAAGCGAGGGCTCTTGCCTGACTTACTGCAGACCCTAAGTGATACCCAGGAGCTACATTTAGACAGTGAAGAGTCCAGATAGAATATGAATGAATACAGGCTTAAGTAAAATGATATTTCTGCCCACTGAAATGTAGCCAACATTAATCTCTTCTCCTGGATTTTGAAACTTGGCATTCGTTTCTGGGTTACATGTCATTTGTTTTCTGGTTTCTTGTAGTTGGCGTTGCAGTGGTTGGCACCTGTGTCTAAATGTCGTCACATCAGGGAGACTAAATTAAACATGTTTCTTGAACCTGTTGTTGCTTCTCATCTTGATGTACTTGTGCAGCTTTTGCTTGCATCTGTATTGCGTGCTGCCTTGTTTTAAAATGTGCTTGTGAGAGTGTGCTGTCAGAATTGCATTTCCTGCTAAAATATTTTCACCTCCTTTTAATCTTATTGTAACAAGGCTAATCTGTGCAGATTTGTTTTAGCTTTTATCACCGTCAGAAAAATTCCTGTGGGGGTTTGAGGTTTAAGTTCTGCAAAAAATCATGGATCTTTAAAGTGCCTCCCCTGCCCTAGGTTTACCCTATTCCTACAGTGGATCGGGAGCCAGGACTAAACTTACAATAGTTCACTGTGGAGACTTTGACAATTCTATTCACTGCAATCTTTAGGATGAAAGCTTCCTTGTGTCTTTATAGCATAAATATTTGTAAGAAGATATGTAGGTGTCTTATTCAGATCCCCATTTGATTTCTTTTTATTTAGAGCTGTTATTTATGGATATTAAAGGGGGATTTAAAGCAACATTGCTCGACTCTCCTCTTATGTTCTCTTAATTTACTAGATTGTAGTAGTAAAGCTCAAGGGTTAAACCTAAAGTTGCTGAGATAAATTGACTTTTAAGATGGTTTCTACTTCAGACTATTTTCATATTTGAATATGTTTGCATGTGAGATTGATGTAAGTATAACTATCATTTATGTTCACTTGTTAAATAGTTTCTCAATTACTGAAATATGTAGGAAAACCAGTTCATTGTGGAAAAGGTTGTTTAAATGACAGAGATGGAAGGATATTTCTATTACAAGTTTCTTAAAACTAGAAGAAATGGGAGCCCCATGTATGGTTTATTTTCTGAAAAATGTAATCTTCAAATCTGAAAATAAAAAAGTAGGGTGGTTTGAAGTGTGCTTTGTATCAATGTGTTCATTTCCAGGGTGCCTGATTTCAAATCAGAGTATGTTTCTAATGGGGTCCCAACCTTTCTAATGGGGTCCCACTCTCACAGTCATGACTCCTGCGGGCGACATCTCACATCCTGACATTTTTTTCGGGCTTCTCCACTCCCAGCCCATCACGTGCCTCTCCTGCTCACAGGTGTTCATGACACCTACAGCAGAAGTCCAAGTTCCTCAGCATGATGCTTGAAGACTTTCTACAATTAAATCTCAAATTTTCTCCCCAAGGCTCCTCTTTCTGATGCATTTCTCTAAGTAACGTACTATTAGTCAAGCTGTGCCATCCGCCCTGTGCTGTATTCCTGCTTCACTGGTGCCGATGGCCCTGTCAGATCCTGGGCATCTTCCAGGGCCAGCGCCTCATGCCCATTGGGCGAAGCTTCTCTGGATTTCTGCCCAGGTGTCCTATTACCCAGATGAAGCAAACACATCTGGCATCATCACATCAGAGTATCTGTCGACACTGTCTGCTAGGAGACATACCTTCCACATCAGCTTGAATGGGTGCCCTATGACTAAGTAGCTGACAATCCCAAGTCCAACAATGAAATATAAAAACTGGTTTGTGT
Organism: Ia io; assembly: GCA_025583905.1. Taxonomy (NCBI): domain Eukaryota; kingdom Metazoa; phylum Chordata; class Mammalia; order Chiroptera; family Vespertilionidae; genus Ia; species Ia io. Next base: position 10,636,938 of record JAJQQW010000022.1, read on the forward strand.
AACTAGGAAGATGTTTTCTTTTTTTATGCAAAAACTCTTACTCTTGGCATTAAATCAGATTGCTGAACCTCTGAGATCAGGCTCCTACTGGAACTCAGCCATGGCTGCAATCACTGGCAGCAATTCTTCCGTTATAGACCCAGCGGGTTTCCCAGCAATTGGCCTGATCTGCTCTGTGCCCTGGGCAGAGGGATTTTTTTAAACCTCCCCAAGGGCTTCTAATATGCAGCTAAGGTGGAAAACCTCTGCATTAGTGACTCTCATCCACAGTCCATTTCTACATGGAAACTATATAAACACAGGAGGTAAACACGTATATTTACCTGAGAAATTTGTGTTTTTATTAAATCAGCCTATGAAAGAAATCAGAAATGCCTAAGACAATGCCTAACCAAACAAGATTATCTGTGCTTTAAAAATACAAGAAAAAAATATTTCTAGTACCAACACTGAAGGAAAATTAGCTTGATGACAAGTAAAGCATTTTTCATCAAATTTTTTTTGGCTTCAACTTAAGGTTATTTTTTATCCTATATAATAATAGAGGAATATGCAAATTAGCCCAGATGCCATAACATCACAATGGGTCAGCAGGAGGCATGCACAGCAGAAGCTGGTGGACAGGGACTGCCATCACCTGGAGGGCCTCTGTGTGGCCCGGGGTGCCCCTCCTCCGGAGGTGGCCCCCACATGGCCCAGCCTGGAGGCCCCCAAAACCAGGGGCCACCCAGCCCAGGGGCCACCTGACCCAGGGACCACATGGCCCAGGAACGAAACCCGGCAGAGGCGTCCACAGGCAGAGGCACACAGAGGCTCACCAACCTGCCTGACCCAGAAGGCTGCCCAGCTGGTGGTGGCCATCAGAGGAGGTGCCCCTTCGAGGCCAGGCCCGGAGGCCAGCTTGGCCTAGGAGTGGAACCTGGTGGAAGCACGCACAGGCCAGCCGCACTGCCCATCCGGAGGCCACCCAACCCAGGGGCAGAAACCTGGCGAGGCAACCAGCAGCAGAGGTGCACACAGGCCCACTGCACTGTCTGAACCAGAGGCTTCCCGGCCCACAGGCAGAGAAACCGCACAGGCCAGCCTTGCTGCTGGGCTTGGAGGCTGCCCAGCCCAGTGAAGGCCCACCCACCAGCAGAGACATGCACAGGCCCACCACACTGCCAGGCCTGGGGGCCGTCTGGCCTGGGGGTGGCCCCCAGCTCTGCTATCTTGAGTTTTTGGTTTCCAAGAAAACAGCCAGAAGGGATGATAAACCCTCTGCAAATGGCTCAACCTGTGCCTATCTAAGCGGCAGCAAGTGGAGGCCTGGTTTAAAACGAGCCTTTCTCACATTGAATAACCCCAGCCCTCCCTAGATCAGGCAATTTTATGTGGAGTGCAATCTCCATGCAATAAAACTGGGCCCCATTTTCATCCCTGGTGATCTCATGCACGTTAGCTCAGGAGGAGCAGCGGGGAAGGAAGGGAAAAGGCATCACATGGGGCAGCTCTGGTGAGTAAGCAGAAGGAAACCTGTAACAAGAATCAAATAAACTAATACAAACACCCCTCCCCCACCCTGGGAGAGATTCCAGAATGAGGGGCGTCCTGCCCAGGCATTGCGTACCTGCTTCCCACCCACTTCATCCAAATGGACAGGTTAGGGGGTTAAAGGGAGAAGGAGGAGCCTTGCAGGAAGGGGATCTCTGGAACCACACCCCTGCCCTCCCTCCAGACCTGACCTCTCAGAGCTCAGGGCTTGACCCTGCCCCCAGCAGATTTGCATATCCCAGACCCTCTGTTACTTCCAGGCACTAGGCATTCCTGCATCTTCCCTGCCTCCCAGCAGCTGACCCTCACAGTCTCCTACCCCAGAAGCACTCTGTCCTCCCCAACTTTCAGTCTTTATAAGCCTAAATGCATGGTGTGTGTAGGTGCTTCTCCACGGATTTTATTGGATAAGAACCCGAGCGAAGGCGCTTAGCAACTGAGCTGCTCAGACTTCACCAGGAAAAGGAAAGACACACCTTTGTTGGCTTTGATAGCAAAACAATCTTATTTTATTTTTTTAAATGGATTTTTATTGATTTCAGAGAGGAAGGGAGATGGAGAGAGATAGAAACATCAATGATGAGAGAGAATCATTGATTGGCTGCCTCTTGCACTTGCCCTACTGGGCGATGGAGCCTGCAACCCAGGCATGTGCCCTTGACCGGAATTGAAACAGGGACCCTTCAGTCCTCAGGCTGAAGCTCTAGCCACTGAGCCAAACCAACTTGGGCAAGCAATCCTATTCTTAAAGACTTGATTTTTGTCAAAAACAAGTGGATTTGAGTCATATCAATCCAATATATATATATTATTTTATGAAATATCTCTTCATTTCTACTAATGCAATTCTACCTTAAAGCTTATGTTGTATAATCTATACTAATAAAAGGGTAATATGCTACTTAGACCAGACATCTTCCAGCCAGCCATCCAGATGTCCTTCCACACAAAGCCATCGTGGCAGGGGCTGAGGCACAGGTGGTTAGGGGTGACCAGGCCAGCAGGGGAGGGCAGTTAGGGGCAATCAGGTCGGTAGGCAGGTGAGCAGTTAGGAGCCAGCAGAAATCCGAAATGTCCCGAATTGCGAGAGGGATGTCCAATTTCCAGTTGGTTTAGGCCGGTCCCTGTGGGATTGGGCCTAAACTGGTAGTCAAACATCCCCCGAGGGGTCCCGGATTGGAGAGGGTGCAGGCCAGGCTGAGAGACACTCCCCACCCTGTGCATGAATTTTCGTGCGCCGGGCCTCTAGTATTTTTTATTGGTATAAAATATACTGAGAGAACATTCAAGGTGATTAACAACACAAGTCTTCTGCAAAAATGCTAAAAAGACCTGGGAGAGGAGGAATTTTTATTTGCATTGTTAAAGTAGATTGTAGATTTAAAGAAAATAGGTAACTGTGGTAATTTAAAATTTAGTACTATCTGACAGCTAATATTGTAACTCAGAATGAAGATTTTTACATGTTTTAAGAATTTGCATATTTGTACTTAAGAGCAGGATTAACCTGGTGTACTGACTTCCTGAAATCATGCAAAATTGAATGAGTGTACCCATTTTTGTTCTAACCTACATTGTTTTCATCATTTCCAGTCTCATCCATGAAAGTTTACACTGATATGAAGCTCTCCTTTAAAACACAAACACAATAACGTTTTTATAGATTTTTTACAGAGAGAGGAAAGGAGAGGGATGGGGAGATGGAAACATGGATAAGAGAGAAACATCACCATTGGCTGCCTCCTGCGCACTCTCTATTGGACATTGAGCCCTCCATCCCTGTATGTGCCCTGACCTGGAATCAAAGCAGTGACCTCTTGGTTCCTGGGTGGACTCTCACCTGCTGAGCCACTCCAGCCAGGCAAAGCTGTCCTTTTTGTAAATCATAGCACTGCTGCCCTCCTGTGGACGGTTACAGCAGTTGACAATCCCTTAGCCTTTAAAATTGTCTTTATTCAGAAGTTTGTCATTACTTTCATTACTTTATAATGTCACTTTGAACGTGGTATTAACAACTCTTTTCTGGTTTCCTTTTGTGAAATTAACATTATAAAAGGCTAAACTGTCCCTTATGAACACTGGGGACTGTTGTCTGTAAAGTATTTTCCCTCTCTCTCATTTACATACCAGCAGAAAGTGAACAAATAGCCGTGAGTACAGGTCACATTGAGAAAGTTACCCACCCTGGTTTCTGAATTCTAGATCAAGAAAACGTGCAGAGGGGTAGTAACAGCCATGTTAGCAGGAGGAGTCAATTGTGGTTTTATTATTTTATGTAGCTTTAAAAAATGAATTATTGTATGTTGCAGTGGAAAGCCTTGTAGTGAATGTCAGAAACTAGCAACAGCTCTGCTATCCTGAGATTTAGGGCATGTGGCTTCAATTCTGTAATTTACTGATGCTTATATATATATATATATATATATATATATATATATATATATATATATGTTGTTTCTATCTCTCTCTCCTCCTCTCCCTGAAATCAATACATATTATTGATTTCAGAGAGAAAGGGAGAGGGGAGAGAGAGATAGAAAAACAATGATGACAGAGGATCATTGATCGGCTGGGAATTGAACACCGAGAATTGAACAGTGATTTCCTGGTTCATAGGTTGATGCACAACCGATGAGACACACCTGCTGGGTGTAATCTACAGATGTTTAGATGGGCACTTATTTATGGTGTTTGGGGAAATGATTGGTAGTTGATCATCTGCTACCACGTGAAAAGGCTCCTAGAAAAATACTCCTTCATCTGCATTTAACATGGGACTCAATAATGAGAGAACATTTGAATAAGATGCCATATTACTATGCTTCTCATATTCTAGTGTGTAGATGAATCACAAGTAGTTCTTCATAAAACGGCAGATTCTAATTCAAATGGGTCTCAGGTGGGGCCCTGTGTTTGCATAACTGAGTCCCACATTCTGCAGTTTGTGGTAGGCTGCTGTATCATGGCCCCACAGATATCAGGGTACTAACGCCTGGGACCTGTGATGTTACCTGCATGGCAAAGGGTCTTCAAAGATGAGACCTTGGGTGGGAAATTACCCCAGATTATCCAGGTGGGACCCTAAATGTAATGACAGTCTCCTTCTAAGAGGAAGGCAGAGGGAGATGTGACTACAGCACCAGGCAATGTGACCACTCAAGCAAAATGCTGCTGGATGGAGGATGGAGGCAGGAGCCAAATAGCAAAGAATGCAACTCCAGAAGCTGGAAAAGGCAAGGAAACTGCTTCTCTCCCAGTCCCCCTGGTGGGCGGGTGGCCCATCCCATACCTTCATTTCCACCCAGTGAAATTGATTTCTGACTTAAGACTTCCAGAACGAAAATAATAAATGTGTGTTGTTTTGAGACACTGTGTGAGTGTCTGTGTTGCTCCAAAACTCCTGTGTTAAATCCTAACCTCCAAGGGGATGGCATTAGGGGCCACTGGGAAGTTACGAGGTGATGGGGGCTCAGGTTTCACAATTGGGATTAGTGTCCCTATAAAGGAATCCCAAGAAAGTCCCTCAGCCCTCTGCCACGTGAACTTACACTAGAAGGCACTGTCCATGAACCACAAAGCTGGCTCTCACTAGATGCTGACACTGCCAGGGCCTCGATCTTGGGCTTCCCAGCCTCTTGAACTGTGAGGAGCTGTTGTTCACCAGCTACCCAGCCTGTAGTATTTTTTATAGTGACCCGAAGACACTGACACTCCCAACCTGCTGTGACTTGTTACCGCAGCCACAGGAAAGGAGCCACCAATGCCTTTTAGAAGCAAAACCACAGAGGAGTGGTTCTCAACCCAGGCTACACATTAGATACACCTGGGATGAGTTTAAAAAAACAGCGAAAAGCAATGCCAGGTCCCATTGCTGGAAGAGTCAAGGCAGAACTTGTAAGGGTTGTGGATAAGAATCACTCTGTAAAGGCTCCTTGAGTGAATCTGATCAGAAAGTAGACTGAAGCTGTGCCATTAGAATAAACCTAAAATAAAACATTTCTTGTGTTTTAAAAAAAAAACCTCTTAAGCTCCCCAAATTATGGACACACTGTGTTCCCAGGACCCCCTTGAAACTATACAGCAGCTTCTCAGTGAGGCCTGGCCCAACACCTCACAGCAAGAATTACCAGGTTAGAGATTCTCACATGATATCACCCTCTCTGGGGTTGAAGCACAGCCCTGGGGCCTAAGCCCCGCCTTGCAGGCCGCATTGGCCCCGCCCCACCTCGACGACCCAGGCCACGCCCACTCCGTGAAAAGCCCTGGACACTTTGTGAGTCTGGGGATTGTTGCGTCTGGGACATGCACTCAAAGAGGCAAATACTCACTGTCCCTCGGGTTTCCCCTCTGATGTCTGGGAGCATGAGGGCCTCTTACCAACTGCACAGGGCATCTTCCCGCCGCCTGGAGAGTCCCTTTTCCTGGGGCTTCCTGGGAGTCCTTTTGCTGGCCCTAGAGCTCCTGCTACCCATGTGCTCAGGTAGGGGAAGGGAAAGGGGGTCAGCTCTGGAGGGAAACTAGAGGGGGTAGGGGAGCTGGCCCACCAGAACAGAGGGCGAAGGGAACTTTGCTTGGTGTGTGGGGTAGGAGGGTCAGGGCTTGGTGGACCCAGGTGATGCGGGGTTAGGGTAGAAGCCTTAGCCACAGATCCTCTGGGTTTGTTCCGTGGTGGACCCAGAAGTGAGGGGGACTTCAGAGGGCCCGAGGTGAGGGTTGTTAGGTGGTAGGTACTGAGTCTCTTGGAGTGCTGGGTGCAGTCAGTGTGTGCTGGGGGCCAAGCTGTGTCCCTAGCAAAAGCTTGCAGGTGTTTGGGGACTGAGCTAATCAAGATGTCAGAGATTAACCAAAGAACATATATGTATATATGCATAACCCATGGACACAGACAATAGTGTGGGGAAGGCCAGGAGTGGGTGGGGAATGAGTGGATGAGGAAAAGGGGTGGGGAAATGGGGGACATGTGGAATACTGTCAACAATTAACAAAAGGAGATGGGAAGCCCTGACCAGGTGCTGAAGGTGAGGGCTTGCTCTTCAATGCCCAGCTGTGTGTGTGGGGATGTTGCTTGGTGGAGTGCTGGGCCCGTGGGGAGGCTTTGCCCTGTGTTCCTGGGCTTAGTGAAGCCTTGGTGAGTGGGTGCTGTGCCCCACTGGGTTGGGCTGGGGGATCCCAGGCCAGGTGTACCAGGTGTATGCTTTACAGAAGGGTCCAGGCCAGAGGTGCAGGGTGTGGGGCAAGGAAGCTCACTGCTTGCTTTGTATGGGGTTTGGGGTGCCCGTGTTGCCCACAAAGCCCTTAGTGAGTGAGAGCTAGCTGCAGGGCCTGGGATTTAGAAGGACTTGGGAAGGACACAAAGTGCTTTTTGTACAAAAAGGTAACAGGCTGCTTGTTGCCCCCAAATCATATTGGTATTGCTCTCCAGGCTGTTGCTTGTTTTTAAGCATGGAGACAGTCCTATTGCCATCCCATATAGATGATGCCCTACCCTATTCCCAAATGTCATGTGCGCAGTCTTTTTCCTTTTTTATTAGCTTGGGTCCCATTTGAGGGGAGATTAGAAGCAACCTGGTAGCCAAACCCAGTGAGAAATGAGTCATAAGGAATGAACAATAAATGGCATCCATGGGCTCTTCCCCTGTAGCTGATAAACTAAAGCTGAAGGCCATCCACTATCAAAATTCATGTTTCACTGAACGCTATCAATACATATATACATACATATATGCTCACTATATAAAACATATATGATTAAAGGGCAACAATTGAATATTATGGTGGATCCAACTGTCATTATATGCATGTGTGTTTCTATGCCAAAGTGACTTTTAGGGTCCTATTACATAGACAGTTTGCATGCTGCATTCTCTCCTTAGGAGAATTCATTCAATAAAGATTTGCCTTGTATGTGCCAGGCCCTGTGCTGGTTCTGGGGACACACTGGTGACCAATAACAAGCCATTCCTACTTTCATGATCCTTATTTCACTCTTTGTCTGTTTGCACATGAACACCATGAACATAAACAGCGACTGTGTTTTGCTCCCTATTAGATCCCCAGTGCCAGGCACACAGTAGGCAATCAGTAAAGATTTGCTGACATTTACTGGGACTGGCAGACAGTAACCAAACCACAATGCTAGTGTTACACCCCAGTCAGCTGCCTGGAGGAAGGAGCATGACTCTCTGAGAGCCTTTAACAAATGGCTGGTGGGAGGGAAGGCTTTTCTGCTCAGAGGCCACACTCTGCCACTTTGGGGCTTCTGCACTTGCTGTCCCCCAGGCTCCTCCTTTCTCTCACATAATTGGCTCCTTGTCCTTCAAACTTAGGTGTGAGGACTTCCCCGCAGACACCCTCTCTGAGCAAAATATCTCAGAGAGACCCATACACTCCAGCTCAAATTCCCTGACTTGTTGTCCCTCTTCCCAAACTACCTTTTCTGTCCTAGCTCTACTAGAATGCAGAGATCCTTTCTGTCTTGTCTCACTGGTGTTTGCAAATGCCCCATGATTTTTGCCATGGTACCAACACTCTTTTATAACTACTGAGTTCCAGAAAAATGAAGTATAATATTCAGGGTGCTCAGCAGCCCAGTAAAAATTCAAATCAAACAGGAAAAAAACACTACCTTGAAAAAATGAAAATGACAAGCAAAACCTTACAAAATGTATGAGATACAGCAAAAGCAGTTATAAGAGGAAAGTTTATAGCTATACCAGCCTTCATCAAGAAGCAGGAATGATCCCAAATAAACAATCTAATTTATGTCTAAAGGAACTAGAGAGAGAGGAGCAAACAAAATCCTAGTAAGTATATGGAAGGAAATAATAAAGATCAGAGTGGAAATAAATGAAACAGAAAATAGTAAAAAAACAGAAAAGATCAGTGAAACTAAGAGGTGGTTCTTTGAAAGGATAAATAACATTGACAGATCTTTACCAAGAATCATAATGCGTAAAGGGAGAGGACACAAAATAAAATCAGAATTTAAAAAGGAGACATTGCAGTAGACTACCCTAATTACAAAGGATCATAAAGAATACTAGGAACAATAATATGCCTATGAATAAGATAATCTAAAAAAATGGATGAATTTTTAGAAACATACATGCGTCCATGAGTAAACCAGGAAGAAACAGAGAATTTGCATAGACCAATTCTAGCAACTAAATTGAAGCATAACAAAACAAAACAAAAAACTAACAAGAAACTGAAGCACTGGAACACACAGCATCTAAGGTGAATTCAAACAAATATTTAAAGAAATAGTACCTATTCTTCTGAAACTATTTCTAAACATTGAAAAGGAAGGAACACTTCCAAACTGATGCTACCAGACCAGCTTTAGTCTGATAACCAAAACCTGAGGGAGACACTACCAAAAGGAGGATTAGAGGCCAACATCACTGATGAATGTAGATACCAAAATTCTCAACAAGACTTCAGCAAACCAAATACAACATACATTAAAAAGATAACATACCATGATCAAATGATTTGAGCATGGTATGTTATCTTTTTAATGTATGGGGATGCAAGGATGATTCAACATCTGCAAAACAATGCATGTGATTCATCACATCAATAAAACCTATGGTGAAAATCACATGGTTATCTCAATAGATGCAGAAGAAGCTTCTGTGTTGCCACTGCCACCCTGGGGCCCACACACTGAAGTGTCATTGGTTTGATTCCTGGTCAAGGGCATGTATTTGGGTTGCAGATTTGATCCCCAGCCCTGGTCGGGGAACATGCAGGAGACAATCAATTGTGTCTTTCTCAGATCCATGTTTCTCTCTCTCTCTCTCTCTCAGTCTTTCTCTTCCCCTGGTTCCAGCCCTTCCTCTCTGTCTAAAAATAAATGAAAAAAAGTATTCTCGAGTAAGGATTAACAAAAGCAATGTGAAATAAACTGAAGAAATATTTGTAAAAGATACCTCTGATAAGGGGCTAATTCCCAAAATACATAAAGAACTCATACAGTCATTCAACATTTAAAGAAAAGCACCTATTCTTCTGAAATTGATTCTAAAAATGGGCAGAGGACCTGAATAGACAATTATCCAAGAAAGACATACAGATGGGCCCTAACCTGTTTGGCTCAGTGGATAGAGCATCGGCCTGTGGACTCAAGGGTCCCAGGTTTGATGCCGGTCAAGGCCATGTACCTTGTTGCGGGCACATACCCAGTAGGGAGTGTGCAGGAGCAGTTGATCAATGATTCTCTCTCATTGGTGTTTCTAACTCTCTATCCCTCTCCCTTCCTCTCTGTAAAAAATCAATAAAACATATTTTTTTAAAAAAGATATACAGATGGCTAACCAACATATTAAAAGATGCTCAACATCAGTAGTTATAAGGGAAATGCAAATCAACACCAAAATAAGGTACCACTTCATACCAGTTAGAACAGTGGTTCTCAACCTTTCTAATGCCGTGACCCTTTAATACAGTTCCTCATGTTGTGGTGACCCCCAACCATAAAATTATTTTCGCTGCTACTTCATAACTGTAATTTTGCTACTGTTAATGAATCGTAATGTAAATATCTGTGTTTTCCGATGGTCTTAGGCTCTACAGCAGCGGTTCTCAACCTGCGGGTCGCCTCCTGCCCCTGAGAGCTCCCAGACTGTGACAGGGGATAGGCTGGGCTGAAGGACGCCCCCCCCCCCCCCCCTGCCACCTCCAGTGCATGAATTTTCATGCTCCGGGCCTCTGTCCAAACATTTATTTTTTATTAGTTATTTATTTATTTATTTATTTTTTTAGCAATGTTATTATAAATTATGTTATGACATCTATTTTTTCACAGAGAGTTCAGAGAGAGGGATATAGAGTTAGAAACATTGATGAGAGAGAAACATAGATCAGCTGCCTCCTGCACACCCCACACTGGGACCAAGGTACATGCCCTTGACCAGAATCGAACCTGGGACCTCTCAGTCCAAAGGCCAATGCTCTGTCCACTGAGCCAAACCAGTTAGGGCATAATCTTTTAGAAAAGCCATGTCTACAGCCAGCAGAAGCCCTAAGTGGCAAAATAGCCCACGTTAATGGGACTACCGATTGGTGCACATTCTCACTATGTTTGTAATGAGGGGTAAGTTGCTCCTTAGAGGAATGAGGTTAATGTTGCTAGTTCCATTTTTGGTTTGGTGCTCCTCTTGTGTTTGAAACTGTGGAAGAGTAATCTGGTGGAGGGCTATATACTATAGAAGTCTTCTTAGGGGCCAGGTGAGTGTGGAATAAACTCAAAAAAAATGGAAAGGGCACATATCTATAAATAAATTTTAAACCAAAAATATTGATGCTCTCTCTTCAATTTACTGTTGAAAGAATATTCAGGTTAATCTCAAAGAAACCAAAGCTAATAGAATGTTGTTTAAAGCAAACATAGCTCATCATCTGGTAAAAGGCCTGGCACAATCACTGAAAATCTCACTAAGGACTTTCCATTTATTCTGTACAACCTGCTTGCTGCCAGGCCATAATCCGTGGCTGGTGGAAAAGAAAATACTTTACTTTTATGTTCTTATTCTCTCATGCCCAGATGCCTGTGGTGAGCCACCAAAATACAAAACTATGAGACCCAAGTATGATCTTATACCCCCTATTAGTGAATGGTTCTCAGTAGAATATATATGTAACCAAGGATACAAGCCTCTTGTTCCTCCTGTTCAACCCACCGCTACTAGTTGTCAGCCTGATGGATCATATCACCCTCCTCTCAAGGAGGTTGTACAAGTAAGTACACAAATTTTTATTTTTATTGCTCTAAAGATTTTCATACATTTTAGACTGCATATTCTACTATTACAATGATGGTTTTCTCAGATGGATATAGATTTTAGGTAGCAAAATATTTTTTCAGGCTTTGAAGATCTCCAGGAAATTTTTAATTAGGCCATTGATTCTCTGGGTGAATGTGAATCTTACCAGTTAACTACCAAGCGTCCAAAATGAAAACCATCCCCACATGCCACAATATTTTGAATTTAATTTAAAAAAATCAATTTGCAATGAATATTATAAAAATAAATATATTACTCACAATTCGGGTGTTCTTGAATATTTTCAGCTGAAAATTCTCATGAAAAATGATTTTAAAGTTGGTCAGGGCTGCCACATCTTTTTTTTTTTTTTTATAGACGCATGTGGCATGGGGGAAGGTCCGCAACTTGCGTCTACAGACGCTTATGGCGTACAGTGGGTTAAGTTTGGCCATTAGCAGCAACATGGATGGAGCTTGAGAATATTATGTTAAGTGAAATGAGTCAGTCAGAAAGCGTTAAGGACCAGATGCACGTAAAACTGGAACTCATAGACACAGACAACAGTTGGGTGGTTACCAGAGGGAAGGGTGGGTGGTTGCAGGGGTAGTCATGAGTAAAGGGGACCAAGTATGTGTGGAAGATGATTTGACGTTGGGTGGTGGGCACACACCCAAATAAAGTAATATAGATCATGTGTCATAGATGTGTACACTTGAAGCCTATGTAAGCTTATTAGCCAATGTCACCCCAAGAAATGCAATAACAATAAATAAGAAAGTGTTCCCATCAGTTTAATAGCACAATGTAGAATTTTTATTTTGATTCAAATCTATTTTGATATTGAATAAAACAGCAAATTTGAAATTTTTCTTTTAGTAATGTCATGTCCAAAGCTACAAGAACCCTCAAATGGCAAACTAGTCTATGATAATGGAACTACCAACTTTGGTTCACAAGTTCAGTATGTTTGTACTGAGGGGTAAGTAAACTGCTCCTTGGAGGAAGAAGGTAAACATTGCTGGTTCCATTTTTGGTTTGGTTCTCTTCTTAAGCATTTCCATTATGCTGATTTCATTTTGCTGTCTGTGGAACAAGTTGTACTTACAAGCAATCAACCTTTGGGTTTTTTATGGAGACTGAAAGATGTGCAATGAATAGAAAAAAATTTACCTTGAAGGAAAGCAAAATTGTATCATATGATAAGTAACAATAAGCCTATCATAGTCATTAAAAATGTAGTAATCCTGGTGACATGGTCCTACATTAAATTATAAGAGGCAGGAGGGTGGGAAAGAGAGACAGGGAGTTCATCAGTTAACAAAGCCAAAGGCAGAAACTAATGAAATGTGTATTGAGACTTTGAATGAATGTCCAGAGGTTCTTCAGAATCATGTGAATATAAGAGCTAGTAGTGTAGCTGTCTTTCAATAAGGGCTAGCTGATCACCAGATTTCAGCGCATCCTGCTTCCACATGAACTTATCAGACTGTCCAGCAAACTGTCCAAAAGCAGCAAGCACTTCTTCCTACCATCTATGCACCTATCCCAGAACTAGCCCCACTTACCCTTCTTCTGCCCCCTTATCTATAGCCCATGTAAATGTCTTCAAAATAACTTACATCTTTCTACTCAAAGCTGTAAGAGAACCCCATTAAGCCAGGATGACGGAAATGTTTGCCTTCATCTGTCCCTGCGGCTGGTGGTTTATACTGCATGCCCCACGACCTGGTTTCCCACAACTGGTGAGCGTATGGCTAGTCAGTAAACCTGTTCCTTCTGAAAATCTGGCTGTGAAGGTTTTTGTTTCACAACTTTATCCCATTGTGGATAGAGAAGATACTTTGTATCATATTAAAACCTACTGATTGGTTAATATTAATTTGTGGCTCTTTGTATGGTCTATCATGGAAGATGTCCCATGTGCATTTGAAGTGAATGTATACTCTGTTCTATGGTGCTCTGTGTCTGTGAGGTCTAGTTGATTTGTGTTGTTGAAGTCTTATATTTTCTTGCTTATTTTCAGTCTAGTTGTACTATCCTTTATTGTGAGCAGTATATTGAAGTCTCTACCTATTACTGGAGAAATGCCTATTGCTTAGAAATGTGTATTTCTCTCTACAGTTGTGTCAGCTTTTGCTTCATGTGTTTTGAAGGTATGTTATTTGGTCCTTTAATGTTTATAATTATTACTAGGGTCCCGATCATGAAATTCATGCACGGGTGCAGTCCCTAGGCCTGGCCAGCGATCGAAGCGCGAGCAACTGGCGTGGGAGGGTAGGTCCCAGCTGATCTCTGTGCCCTGGGCAGCACCTGGGCCCCATGGAACCAGTGCGCCCCCATCCGCCTGAGTCATCAGGCCCCTGCCCGGCTCCCTCAGTGCCTGGAAGCAAGGCAACTGCCTAAGTGACTACTGACAAGGAGTGCTGAGCTGACACCTGCTGTTTTCTGCCACCCCCTGGTGGAAAAAGCTTTTTTGCCTACCCGCTATTTTTGCGATTCAACTATTAAAATTTAAAGTGTGCTTCATTTTTTCTTATAAATTTTCTGATTCAAATCTATTTTGCCTCATATAGCCACCCTCTCTTGGTTACCATTTGTCTGGAAGATCTTTTTCCAGCTTTCATTTTGAACTTATTGGTCTCTTTGAATCTCAAGTAAGTCTCCAGTAGACAGGATAGAGTGGAGTCTTTTGTTTTTATCCATTCTGCCTTTTGATTGTAGACTATAATCCATCTAAGTTTAAAGTAACTACTGACAAGGAGAGAGCTGTTTGTTTTCTTAAAGCTTCCCCCCACACTTTTGCACATTCCTATTTTCTTTGCTACTTGATTTTTCTAATAAAGTGTTGGAATACTTTTCGCATTTTCCTTAGTGTGTATTCTATGGTATTTTGTCTCTAGTTCCCATGTGAATTCCACATAACATCTTAGAGTTATAACACTACAAATTGAACTTATTCCAACTTAAATTCAATAAATTCCAATAATGAATGCTAATCAGCTCCATCCTCATCCATTTGGGTTGTTAGTGTCACAACAACCCAAATTTTCATAATTAAAATCCTGACTTCTATGCTATTTATTTTCATTGTATGCTTTGTTTCTTAATTTACATAGAAGAAAAACATGCATTTGCATACCATTGTTACAATAAGACTAGCTTTAATAATTGCCCATGTATATACCCACAGTGAGATGTTGATCCATATGGCATGACTTACCAAAAGCAAACAATATGGGTTCGGCTGCCTGCTGCAATGAATGCCAAACTGGTGAGGCAGGTGCTGATGGAAAAGGAAAGAGGTTTTATTCAAGTGCCTGAGACCAGGAACTCCCAGCTCAAACACCACCCCACCCCCTTTCTTGCTCAGGCCCTCGGTTCTTATATAGTTAGGGAGGGGAGGGCTTTATTTTCTATCCAATTATCTTGCTACCTTTTGGCACACTTGTGCCTGTCCCTTCATATTTATAGTTTTTGGTGTGCTTAGTGTAAGAATCTCTCCCTATACCAACTTGGCTAATGGGCGAGACTCCGCAGCACTAGGACTGACTGTCCAGGTAATATTATTTACTCTCTTGTGTACTTTAGGACAGACTTGAGCTTTTTTTGTAGGTGAATTATAGTGTAACAAATTCTCTTAACTTTAATTTTTGGAAAAGTCTTAAAATTTCCCTTAATTCTATAGCACAGTTTTATTGTGGAGAGAATTTTTGGTTGAATTTCTTTTTATTTGTGTCTGTTATTCAATGTCTTCTGGCCCCCAAGTTCCTGATGAGATCTCTGCTGACTATTTAGCCTCTTTTTCTTAGATTTGGCTTTGACATTCTCAGTGGTATCACTGGGCTCAACCTGGAGACTGATGGTCTTGCCCATCAGGGTACTCACAAATACCCGCCTCTCTGCAGCTGCCACTCAGCTGCCCCATGAAGGAAAAGAGGACTATGGAACTGGAAACGGCAGATCTGTCCCAAGAGGGCCTGCAAAATATGTACATGCAGTTTCTCTGACTATTTTAGAGTCTTTTGTCTAGTACGTGTTCCCTCAGGCCTTTTGCAGGAATAATTTTTGTTGGTTTATGTTTTCCATTGAATGGGCCATACTTTCCTATTACTTTGTATGCCTTATAATTTTTTGTGGAACTGGACATTTGAATCGAATATTGAGGTAACTCTAAATATCAAATTCTCACCATTTCCTAGGGTTTATTGTGTTATGTTATTGTTTTGCTTTTTGATTGTTGAAGCGTGTCTCTGTGCTGAGGATCAGCCTGACATGTAAACTGAGCCTTCTTCTGGGCATGCGCATTCCCTCTTCTTGTCCCTGAAATGTTCGGGGTTGGGCCGGGGTCACACAGAATGGATTCGGGGCTCAGTGTCATCAAAATAATATTTATTCCAGGGACCTGGGTGCAGGTGGTCTGACTCGAGAAAGAGTCAGCTGTGAATTGGGGAGGAAGCAGGGGTTTTATGCGCTCAGGGAGAGCTGCAGTTGGGGCTTGTCTTGACCCAGGTATCAGGACCGTCCCCCCCCCTCCCCCCCCGTTTAGTTTCACAACCTTGACTTTTGTTCTTCTACTGGCTCCAGACGTCCTTTCTCGGGGCGCTGTGCAGGGGTTATGGTCATCAGGAATTTCTGTAAAATAACCCATTAAGGGGAGCATGTTTGTGCAAGGCTTAGGCTAGCAGAATGATCTTTCTTTTATTAGCCCCTACTAAAGTAGAGCCCTGTATCTTCATTCACCCTTTCAGTCCCCATATATGCAGTTGGTATTTAAATTCACAGTGTTTATTGTCAGTCTCCTGAAAGGGGAAAAGTGAGAAATGAAGGATGGAGCGATGATCTCTGGATCTGTGATTCCCCTGGAAGGATGGTCTTGCAACTTTGGGGGAGGTGTGACAACAATGGCTGCCAGCCCCTGTCTGCCTCTCTGTGATCATAAACAGCAGTCGATTATGCGAGCACAGATCCCCAACGACATGGTCTTTTTTGCTCACCCTGGGCCCCTCAGGCTGCCTGTAAGCTGCCAAAGGACACATGTACAGCTGCCTGCTGTGGGAGTGGGATGGCAACTGCCACTGTGCGAACAGCTGAAATTGACCAATGTTCCTGCATTTTACTTTTCTAAGAATTTCCTGGAAAGTGCAAGCCTTCAACAGACCTGTGAGTTCAAAATAGTGACATCAGGCAGATTCTAGCAGTGAAATTGTTGTCTATTGGAGAAGACATATTTTTGGTGCTTCCTACCCTGACATTATTCCAGAATTCTCTCCTAATCCTATCTAATAAAAGGGTAATATGCAAATTAACCATCACTCCATTACAAAGATGGCGGCACCCATAGACACAATATGGCGGCGCCCAGTCCTCTCAGCCCCGCTGGAGTCCTCCAGTCCTGGTGGAGTGGCCCCTGAGAGCAGGCAGCGTGAGCAGCCTGGTGAAAGGTTTGCTTCATTGCCCTGGAGACAAGGCAAGCATTTCGTGCCTGGTCTCGGATGGGCCTCTGTGCCAAGGAGAGCCTCTAAGCAGCGAGCGCGGAGTGGCCAGGCCCCGCAGAGAACTATTGGCGTACAGATTCATGCGCAGGGCTACTAGTACATTATAATATAAGTCAAGGAATTAGCCTTGAAGGAAAACTCAGCTGGGAGCATGTACAGGCAGTTTTACTGACTATATTTTAATTTGATCAAGTGAAAATATCCAATCAATAGTTAGAGAAAGAGAGAGCCTGCTAGGCACCTTGTGGAGGACCAAAAGGTTAGATCATAGACCAGAGCTTTTCAACCAATGTGCCACAAAAATTTTTAAAACATACCATACAATACCTGACTATTTACTTGGGACACTGACCTCTTTTCTCTTAGATTTTCAAATGAAAAAATAGCTACTGCCAATACAATAATAGCCATCTCATGTGAATAAATCAAAATTATACGAGTTTCTTGCCAGATGGAAAAAATATATATATATATATATATATATATATATATATATATATATATATATATATATATATATATTGGTGGGCCTCAGAATTTTAGTAATTATGTTATGTGTGCCATGAGATGAAACAGGTTGAAAATGGCTGACATAGGTTATTCTCGAAGTTTTAGCTTCATTGAGAATCAAGATATATATAGAGAGAGGTGTCCAAGTACCACAGAAATAGAGTTATTCATGATCATTATAAGGAGAGTCCAGAGGGAGGAGAGAGTTCTGTGAATAACAATCATCAGAGAATTCATTGAGGAGGGGTCTTCCTGAGCTATACCTAGGAAGATAACTCTAATCTGAAGAGTATTCATAACATTAAAAACTTGCCTAGCTCTCACTCTGTTTCAAATCCAAATTCACCTACTACTTAAAGCAACCCCACAACATATATACTTTTCCACAGATGAGGAATTTAAGAAAGAGAAACATTAAGGGTCTCTTCCTAGTTCAACAAGCAAGTCAGTATTGGAGCTGGGACCCGAATGCAGTCAGGTCAGCTCTTGGGCCAGATCTCTCTGCTCAGTCATTGCCCTGACAGAGCAGAATGGCATGAGCAAGAACATAGATGTGACAGTGTGATGTGCCTGCCAGAGGTAGTAATCACCAGATTGTCAGGCAAGGCAAGTTTGTTTGTTTGTTTATCATTTTTTAAAATATATTTTTATTGTTTTTAGAGAGGAAGGGAGAGGGAGATAAAAACATTAATGATGAGAAAGAATCACTGATTAGCTTCCTCCTACACTCCCCGTACTGGGGATCGTGCCTGCAACCTGGGCCTGTGCCCTTAACTGGAATGGAACCCAGGACCCTTTAGTCCACAGGCCGACACTCTATCCACTGAGCCAAACCAGCTAGGGCTTGACAGGTTTATTTGGACACTTTGCTCTAGGCCAATTTGAAGAATCTCTCCATTTCATTAAATTGATTCAGTTAATAGATTCAGTTAACACATTCAATACCTGTCACTTCAGAAACTTCTCCCTGAAGCTACTGTAGTGCAGAAAAACAACTGTATAAAAACTTCGTCATTATTATGTGTTCTTGTTAAGTGGTAAAGAAAACAATCATCATTTCTTTTCTCATTTAGTTATTATGTACTTGGACCAGATGTTCTAGTATGTCAAGACTCTGGTGGGAATAATTTGGCATGGAGTGAGGCACCACCAAGTTGTGAAAGTAAGTATATTCTCTCTTTAGAATTTACAGCAGCAGTTCTTAACCTTTTTGGCTTGGGGACCCCTGTATGCTTTACAATTAACAAAGACACCATAGAACTTTTCTGCAGGTGGGTTAGTGCTACTGATATTCTTTACGTTGGGATTAAAGCAGTTTTTAAATAATTATTTACTAATTCATTTTTAAGAACAATAATCTCAATAGGTGTTAACAAATGCAGCATATTTTTGTCCTGAGATCAAACATTTCCAAAACAGTGGGAAGAATGTCATTGCTTTACATTTTTCTAATCTCTTCAGTATCTGGCTTAAAGGAAGACCTCCAGATTCATTCTGCGGCATTATCAGTCTGAAGGCATAGGAAAATTTCACTGTACACTCTAAGGATGACAGTGAGAAAAGACAAAATCATGGTATACCTGAGAACCACTGATTCAGGAATGGATGTAGCATTTCTCATCTAGCACTGAGTTTTCCTAAGTCGTAAGTTTATTTTCTCATTAAATTGTCAGTGTCCCTTATGATTAGGAAAAACTTAGCACAGTATTACAGATAAATACAAGCGTTTCCTTACAGGTATCTTCTATGGATATTTAAGAAAATGGGTTTTATTTTAAAATTTTATTTTTCTATTTATGATTTGAATTGGGATAATACATTTTTTTCATAGAAACTAAGTTTCAAATGAATATTAGATTTGCAACTAGATTGTAGAAATCATATGATAATGAACTTATTGAATACAGTTCATAGGACATTACTAATGCTATCTGAATCTTTTACTTTTTCTTTTGCTTTTCCTTTTCTCTTTTTAAGAGATTGTGTGTCAGCCACCTCCACAAATATTAGATGGAAAATTCACCAATGCCCAGAAGGATACATATGAATATAATGACACAGTTATTTATAGTTGTATGTCTCCTGATGGACCAGATGGATATACACTTGTCGGAGAGAGCAAGCTTGTTTGTATTGGGTATTACCAATGGAGTAGTCACGCTCCTGAGTGTAAAGGTAATAACTTTTCCATTTCTTTCCCTCTCATTTGTAAATTGTGTGGAAAGATTTACCAACTTTTAATTTTTTTTTTTTAAATATATTTTTATTAATTTCAGAGAGGAAGGGAGAGGGAACAGAGAGATAGAAACATCAATGATGAGACAGGATCATTGATTGACTCCTCCTGCACGCCCCTTACTGGGGATCGAGCCTACAACCCGGGCATGTGCCTTTGACGAGAATGGAACCTGGGACCCTTCAGTCCGCAGGCCGATGCTCTATCCACTGAGCGAAACCAGCTAGGGTGATTTACCAACTTTTAAATACTTTGGCCAACACTTAAAAAAAAAAAATCCATATGTGTTTGTTTCCCCTGTTAAATAGTTTCTAATCTAATTGTTTATGTGTCAAATAATAAAAAATAATTCTACTTATAGAGTTTTTCCCACCCTTCATCCCACATGTTCTTGGCATTGCTGTTTATGCATTATTAATTACTATGTGTATGCATGAATTAATTTTTTTTTTTTTTTGGCTCAAGAGCATCAAAAAACACATACTGGCTTTAAGAAAGATTTTTTCTTCATTTTTCTTTAAATCTTAATTGTTGAGAGCATTACAGCTATCCCCCTTTTTTGCCTCCATTGCCCCCATTAACCCGGTTTTCTCCCCAAAATGCATAAACAATTACCTATTTTTTGTGTCCATAGGTAATGCATATCTATACTTTTTGCCTCCATTGCCCCCATCAACCCGGTTTTCACCCCAAAATGCATAAACAATTACCTATTGTTTGTGTCCATAGGTAATGCATATGTATACTAATGAAAGGGTAATATGCTAATTAGACCGAACATCTTCCAGACGATCTTCCAGATGTCCTTCAGGACAAAGCCATAGTGGCAGGGCTGAAATAGAGGCAGTTAGGGGCGATTATGCTGGCAGGGGAGAGCAGTTAGGGGGATCAGTCCAGCAGGCAGGTGAGTTGTTAGGAGCCAGTGGTCCCAGATTATAAGAAGGATGTCTGACTGCCGGTTTAGGCCCCATACTGCAGAGATTGGGCCTAAATCGGCAGTTGGACATCCCCCAAGGGGTCCCGGATTGGAAAGGGTGCAGGCCGGTCTAAGGGACCCCTGCCCGCACATGAATTTCATGCACCGGACCTCTAGTCTATATATATAAACACCTAAGTGACTGGCCAACCAGCCAGTACCTATGATGCCCAATGGCCACTAGGAAGCAGACGGTCTGACTGTTAGCTATGATGCGCACTGACCACAGGGCAGATGCTCAACACAGGAATTGCCGAGCTGTTGTGACTTGGCAGCTGCAGTTCTCAGATGACGCACCTGGAACCAGAGAAGAGGGAGCCCGATTCTGGAGTGGGTCACCCAAGAAACACCCTCTTGCAATCCCAGTCTCCTCAGGAGATGTCAGACAGCTGGTTTTGGCTTGATCCCTGCAGGCCAGGCCAAGGGACCCCACTAGTGCATGAATCTATGCTCTGCGCCTCTAGTATGCATATAAATTTTTGGTTAATCTCTTCCTGCCCACCTCCCCACTTCCCTTTAAGATTCCTGAGTCTGTTACATGTTTTGATGTCTCTGGTTCTATTTTATTCATCAGTTTATTTTTTTCATTAGATTTCTTGTTCATTTAATTTGATTTTTAGTTTCAATTGTTAATAAATATGTATTTATTGTATTTCTTCTTGTTCATATTCTGGTTCTTCTTGTTCATCTTGTTGTGGTTGTTGTTTTCTTCTTCTTCTTTTTCTCCTTCTCCTTCTTCTTCTTCTTCTTCTTCTTGTTCTTCTTCTAGAATATCCTTCAATATTTCATGTAATATTGGTTTGGTAGTGATGGATTCCATTACTTTTTTTCCTCTGGGAAGCACTTTTTCTGACCCTCAATTCTAATTCATAGTTTGCTGGGTAGAGAATAATCTTGGTTGTAGAACCTTGCTTTTCATCACTTTGAATATTTCTTGCCACTCCCTTCTGGCCTGCAAAGTTTCTGTTGTGAAATCAGCTGACAGTCATATGCATGCTCCCTTGTAGGTAACTAACTACTTTTCTCTTGCTGCTTTTAAGATTCCTTCTTTGTCTTTAACCTTTGGCATTTTAATTATGATGTATCTTGGTGTGGGCCTCTTTGGGTTCCTCTGGTTCGGGACTCTCTGTGCTTCCTACACTTATAAATCCATTTATTTTCACCAGGTAGGGGAGGTTTTCTGTCAAACGAAAAATGTTATGTTTTAATATCTGGCAGAACACTTCCTTTTCAGAAATGTTTAAGCCACTCTCTATGCTAATTTTTGTACCTGAACTTTTATTGTATTTTATTTTTACCATTTTCACCCTTTTAAGTGTACATTTCAATGATATTAGGTATATTCATATGGTTGTGCAACCATAACTTCTATATATCCTAAACTGAAACATTGTACCCATTAAACAACAACTCTCCATTTCCCTCTCTCCCCAACATTGGCAATGGCTATTCAGTTTTCTATGAACTTGACCATTTTAGGTAGCTCATAGAAGTGGGATCACTTCTGGCTTATTTCACTTAGCATAATGTTTTCAAGGTTCATCTACCTTGTAGCAAGTATCAGCAGTTTATTTCTTTTTATAGTTGAGAAATATTCCATTGTCTGTTGTTTCCACCTCTTTTATTTATTTTTTAATCCATTCACCTCATGATAAACACTTGATTTGTTTCCAACTTTTGGCTATTCTGAATATGCTTCTCTGAAAATTGACATTTGGGTAACTATTTGAGGCCTGATTTCAATTTTGGTGGGTATATGCTCAGGAGTAGAGCTTCTGGGTTATGTGTTTACTTTTTGAGGAGCAGCCATACTGTCTTCCATGGCAACTGCACCATTTTACATTCCTACCAGTGACCCAAGAAGATTCCAATTTCTTCACCGCTTTACCAATACTTGTTTTTTTATACTAGGCATCCTAATGTATATGAAGTAGCACCCATTGTGGTTTTATTTTCATTTCCTAATGGTTAGTGATCATATTTTCATGTGCTTATTGATATTTTATATTGGGGAAAATGTCTCTGGAAGTCCTATGCACTTTTTCTTTTCTGTCACTAAATTTAGGTGTTCATTATATATTTTGTATATTAATCCCTTATGTGATGTATTATTTGCTAATGTCTCCTCCTATTCTATGGATTGCCTTTTCACTCTATTTATAATGACCATTGATAAAAGTTTTAATTTTATTGGTCCATCCAATTTATCTATTTTTTTCTTTGCTGCCTATGCTTTTGGCATCACACTCCAAAAATCACAGTCAGATCCAACATCATGAAGCTTGTCCTCTGTGTTTTTTGCTGAGTTTTATAGTTTTATTTCTTTGATCCACTTTGAGTTCATTTTTGTATATGATATAAGATAAGGATCCAACTTCATTCTTTGTATGTAGATATTCAGTTTTCAAAAAACCATTTGGTGAAAAGATTGCCCTTCCCCATTAAATGTTCTTAGCACCCGGGAAAAAGATGGCGACCGGCAGGAAGGTAGGGAGAGAGTGTGAGTGAGGAACCCATAGAGGAGAGTGTAGACATGTGTGGTGTGTATGTGTGTATGAGCTAGGGTCAGTTAGATTCTGCAGGACTTCCAAGGGGCTGCCTAACCTGGCAATCCTAGACAGCAGTGCCCCGCGCACAAAGCGGACACTTCTCGGCGGCTGGTGTGGACGCAGAGACCACGCCATCCTGAGAAACAGAGCTGCCTGCGACTCGCATCCTGGCTCTGACACAAACCAGGACCCTGCAGCCACTGGGGACAGAGAACTGCTATCACAGCTTCAGACCAACAAACAACAAGAATCCAGACTTCCCAGCAGATTTCCTTGAGTCAAAGAGCCTATTCCCCTCCCCGCAGGCGCACGGATTGCGCCATAGTAACTGATAGACCCGCCCCTTGCCCAAGCTGCAGAGCTTTGCGCAGGGACGCGCTCCCCCTTAGGGAATTTTGGCGCGCACAGGACAGAAGCAGCTCACCTTCGGGGAAATCTGTCAGTGCGCACAGAGGGCTCGCCTTCGGGGAATTTGGGGGAATTTGGCTTGCGGGTCACAGCTCCCCTTCGGGGAATCTTAGAGCATGCACAGAGGGGCTTCCCTTTGGGGAATTTGGCGCACAGGACGGACTCCACCCCCCCCTTCGGGGAATCTGGGAGAGTGCACGGAGGCAGCTCACCTTCAGGGATTTGAGAGTGTGCGCCCTAGCCGGTTTGGCTCAGTAGAGAGAGCACACACAGGACGCAGCTCCACTTCAGGGAATTTGGCACGCCAGACACAGCTGCCTGGGATCCCTGACTCACAGCGCATTCACACTAAGAGCCAGCGACCCCAATTGTTGGTGCATGCACACACAGGGACCCTGATTCTCAACAAGAAACCGCACAAGGCAACAGAGACTCTGACACTCGATTCTTGGTGCAGACACGGAAACTCTGACTCCTGGCACATGCTAAGGATCTCATTTTCGGCACATACCAACAGTGTGGTGCAGACAGGGCCCCTGATTCCAAGTGTGCACACGAGACCACACAGAACACTGGGGACACTGACCCTGGGCAAGTTTGGTTCCCACCAACCAAAGGCAGCCACACGTCCTAGTGTCAGAGCACTTCAGTGAAACTCGGGAGGAGCGAAGCCCCCACAGCACACGGCCCAGGTCCACGCAAACAGAAGCCTGAGCTTTCTGGTGATAGCCAGAATGGGGAAACGAAACAACTCACAGAGGAAAGAAAATGTGGAGTCGCCAAAAAAGGAAATTAGTGAAACTGAAGCTTGCAACATGACCGAAAAGGAGT
Source organism: Ia io (assembly GCA_025583905.1). Taxonomy (NCBI): domain Eukaryota; kingdom Metazoa; phylum Chordata; class Mammalia; order Chiroptera; family Vespertilionidae; genus Ia; species Ia io. Next base: position 10,661,246 of record JAJQQW010000022.1, read on the forward strand.
TCAGAGTAATGGTCGTGGAATTTATACATCGGATGGATGAGAAAATCAACAACTTATGCAAGAATCAGGAAGAAATGAAAAGTGATATAGCTACAATCAAAAACACCATGGAAAGTTTCAACAGTAGACTACAAGAAGCAGAGGACCGAATTAGTGAGTTAGAAGATCAGGTACAGAAACAAGCTCAATCTGAACAGCAATTGGAGAAAAAAATTAAAAAGCAGGAGGAAAGCCTAAGGGAGCTTCGGGACAACATGAAACGAAGTAACATGCGTATAATAGGGCTGCCAGAAGGACAAGAAGAGCAGCAGGGATTAGAAAATCTATTTGAAGAAATAATGACAGAAAACTTCCCGGATATGGGAAAGATAAAAGTTACGCAAGTACAGAGAGTCCCAAGCAGGATCAACCCCAAAAGACCCACACCAAGACATGTCATAATTTCAATGGCAAATATAAATGATAAAGAGAGAATCTTAAAGGCGGCAAGAGAGAGACAGAGAGTTACCTACAAAGGAACACCCATCAGATTGTCAAATGATTACTCAACAGAAACACAACAAGCTAGAAGTGAATGGAAGGAGGTATACAAAGTGTTGCAAAGCAAAGGACTGAATCCAAGAATACTATATCCAGCAAGACTATCAATCAAAATTGAAGGGGAAATCAGGAGCTTCGCAGACAAAAAAAGACTCAGGGAGTTTATCACCACCAAACCAGCAATGCAAGAATTGCTAAAGGGAATACTGTAAAAAGAAGAAATAAACAGGTAAGAAGGAATACAGATACAAAAATAGATATGACTACAAACAAATACCTTTCAGTAATAACTTTAAATGTAAATGGACTAAATGCTCCAATCAAAAGACATCGAGTGGCTGAATGGATAAAAAAACATGACCCATATATATGCTGTCTACAAGAGACCTACCTCAGAACAAGAGACTCACACAGATTGAAAGTGAAGGGATGGAAAAGTATCTTTCAGGCAAATGGAAATGAAAAAAAAGCTGGGGTAGCAATACTTATATCTGACAAAATAGACCTCAAAGTAAATGCCATAACAAGAGATAAGGAAGGCCACTTCATAATACTAAAGGGAGAAATCCAACAAGAAGAAATAATTCTGGTAAACATATACACTCCCAGTATAGGAGCACCCAAATACATAAAAAAACTCCTGGAGGATATCAAGGGAGAGATTAATAGCAATACAATCATAGTAGGAGACTTTAATACCCCACTATCACCATTGGACAAATCCTATAAACAAAAAATCAGCAAAGAAACAGCAATCCTAAATGACTCACTAGACCAGATGGAATTAATTGACATCTTCAGAACATTTCACCCCAAAGCCACAGAATATACATTCTTCTCAAGTGCACATGGGTCATTTTCAAAGATAGACCATATGCCAGGTCACAGGCAAAGTCTCTTCAAATTCAAGAAGATAGAAATTATATCAAGCATCTTCTCAGATCACAGTGGCATAAAACTGGAAATCAACTACAATAAATACAATCCAAAGAAATCAAACACATGGAGATTAAACAGCATGCTATTAAACAAGAACTGGGTCACCAGAGAGATCAAGGAAGAAATAAGAAACATCATGGCAACAAATGACAATGAAAACACAACAATCCAAAATCTATGGGACACAGCGAAAGCAGTCTTGAGAGGGAAGTTCATAGTTCTACAAGCCTATTGCAAAAAACAAGAAACAATGGTAATAAATTACCTAACCCTACAACTCAAAGAGCTAGAAAAAGAGCAGCAAGAAAAACCCAGTGTAACCAGAAAGAAGGAAATAACAAAGATCAGAGATAAATGACATAGAGACCAAAGAAACAATACAAAAGATCAACAAAACCAAGAGCTGGTTCTTTGAAAGGATAAACAAGATTGATGGACCTCTAGCCAGGCTCACCAAGAAGCAAAGAGAGAGGACCCAAATAAACAAAATCAGAAATGAAAGAGGTGAAATAACAACAGACCCCGCTGAGATACAAAGGATTGTTACAAAATACTACGAACAACTCTATTCCAACAAACTGGACAACCTGGAGGAAACGGACATATTCCTAGAAAAATACAACCTTCCAAAAATCAACCAAGAAGAATCTCAACAGCTCAATAGGCCAATAACTACGGATGAAATTGAAGCAGTCATCAAACAGCTTCCAGCAAACAAAAGCCTGGGGCCTGACGGCTTCACAGGAGAGTTTTACCAAATATTCAAGAGAGAACTAAAACCTATCCTTCTCAGACTATTCCAAAAAATTCAAGAGGAAGGAACACTTCCAAGCTCCTTCTATGAAGCCAGCATCACCTTAATACCAAAACCATATAAAGACAACACAATGAAAGAGAATTACAGACCAATATCCCTCATGAACATAGATGCCAAAATCCTCAACAAAATTCTAGCAAATCGGCTCCAGCAGTACATCAGAAAGATCATACACCGTGACCAAGTAGGATTTATCCCAGGAATGCAAGGATGGTACAATATCCACAAATCAATAAACGTGATACATCACATAAACAAATTGAGAGATAAAAATCACATAGTCATATCAATTGATGCAGAAAAAGCATTTGACAAAATCCAACACCCTTTCTTGATAAAAACTCTCAACAAGGTGGGAATACAAGGCTCATACCTCAACATAATAAAAGCTATATATGATAAACCCACAGCAAACATCATACTCAATGGACAAAAACTAAAAACATTTCCCCTAAGAACAGGAACAAGACAGGGATGCCCACTCTCACCACTCCTGTTTGACATAGTACTGGAAGTATTAGCCATTGCAATTAGACAAGAAGAAGAAATAAAAGGCACCCAAATTGGAAAAGAACAAGTAAAGCTGTCTTTATTTGCAGACGACATGATATTGTACATAAAAAATCCGAAAGACTCCATCAAAAAACTAATAGACTTAATAAATGAATTCGGCAATGTAGCAGGATACAAAATTAACGCCAAGAAATCTATGGCCTTTCTATACACCAATAGTGAACTTACAGACAGAGAGACTAAACAGGCAATCCCATTTACCATCGCACCAAAAAAATTAAGATACTTAGGAATAAACTTAACTAAGGAGGTAAAAGACCTATACACGGAAAACTACAGGACACTGAAAAAAGAGATAGAGGAAGACGTAAACAGATGGAAGAACATACCATGTTCATGGATTGGTAGAATCAACATCATTAAAATGTCCATACTACCCAAAGCAATCTATAGATTCAATGCACTCCCCATTAAAATACCAATGGCATATTTCACAGACCTTGAAAGAACTCTCCAAAAATTCATCTGGAATAAAAAAAGACCCCGAATAGCCACAGCAATCCTGAGAAAAAGAATAAAGTAGGAGGGATCTCAATACCAGATTTCAAGCTATATTACAAAGCCACTGTTCTCAAAACAGCCTGGTACTGGCACAAGAACAGACATATAGATCAATGGAACAGAATAGAGAATCCAGATATTGACCCAAACCACTATGCTCAATTAATATTTGACAAAGGAGGCATGAACATACAATGGAATAAAGACAGTCTCTTCAATAAATGGTGTTGGGAAAATTGGACAGATACATGCAAAAAAATGAAACTAGATCACCAACTTACGCCATACAGAAAAATAAACTCAAAATGGATACAGGACTTAAACCTAAGACGGGAAACCATAAAAATACTAGAGGAATTCACAGGCAGCAAAATCTCAGACATATGCCAAAAGAACTTTTTCACCGATACTGCCCCTAGGGCAATGGAAGCTAAAGAGAAAATAAACAAATCAAAATAAAAAGCTTTTTTACAGCAAAAGAAACTATCAACAAAACAACAAGAAAGCCCACTGCATGGGAGAACATATTTGCAAATGGCATCACTGATAAAGGTTTAATCTCCAACATCTACAGGCAGCTTATACAACTTAATAAAAGGAAGATAAATGATCCAATAAAAAAATGGGCAACGGACCTAAATAGAATGTTTTCCAAAGAAGACAGAAGGAAGGCCAAGAGACACCTAAAAACATGCTCAACGTCACTAATTATCCGAGAGATGCAAATCAAAATGACAATGCGGTACCATCTCACACCTGTCAGAATGGCTATCATCAACAAATCAACAAACAACAAGTGTTGGCGAGGATGCGAGAAAAAGGAACCCTCGTGCACTGCTGGTGGGAATGCAGACTGGTGCAGCCACTGTGGAGAACAGTATGGAGTTTCCTCAAAAAACTGAAAATGGAACTCCCATTTGACCCAGTAATCCCACTCCTAGGAATATATCCTAAGAAACTGGGAACACCAATCAGAAAGGATATATGCACCCCTATGTTCATAGCAGCACAATTTACAATAGCTAAGATCTGGAAACAGCCTAGGTGCCCATCAGCAGATGACTGGATCAGAAAACTATGGTACATCTACACAATGGAATATTATGCTGCCATAAAAAAGAAGGAATTCTTATCATTTGCAGCAACCTGGATGGAATTGGAGAACATTATGTTACGTGAAATAAGCCAGTCAATGAATGAAAAATACCAGATGATCTCACTCATTTATGGATAATAAAGAACATAAAAAAACTTGAACAAAAAGATAGATACAGAGGCAGTAAAGCATCAAACAGTCTGTCAAATTACAGCAGGAAGGTTAGGGAGAGGTGGGGAAGATAAGAGGTCAATCAAAGGACTTGTATGCATGCATATAAGCATAACCAATGGACACAAAACTCTGGGGGGTGAGGGCATATATGGGAGTGGGGGGGGGGCAATGGTAAGATATGTACACATATAATACCTTAATTTAAAAAATTGGAAAAAAATAAATAAACCTTGAAAAAAATAAAAATAAAAAAATAAATGTTCTTAGCACCCTTCCATACCATCATTTGCACATATATGCAAAAGTTTATATGTGAGCTCTGTATTCTATTGCATTGGTCTGTCTGTATTTATGCTGTAGCACTGTGTTTTGATTATTGTAGCTTTTGAATAAGTTTTCAAATCAGAAAATTGGAGTTCTCTCAACTTTGTTCTTTGATTTCCAGATTATCCTGGCTCTTCCTAGTCCCTTGAGGTTCCATATGAATTATATGTTGGATTTTTCTATTTCCGCAAAATGCATATTCAAGAAGGTGAGGGGATTGCATGTTATCTGTAGGTTGCTTTGTGTGGTATCAACACCTTAACCATATCAACTCTTCTAATGTATGAACACAGGATGTTTTTTCATTTATTTATACTGTCTTCTATTGGCACTATTTGGTAGTTTTGCAGAGTAGGAGTCTTTCACCACCTTGGTGAAGTTTCTTTTCATGTATTTTACCTCTTTTGTATCCCCCCAAAAAAGATCAAATCAGAGACCTAGAATATGTTCTCTGACCAGGAATGAAACCTGTACTTTTAGTGTATGGAACTACGTTCCAAACAACTGGGCCACCTGGTCAGGGCAGTGTTTTACTCGTTTTTGATGCTATTGTAAATAGTTTTCTTCGTTTCCTTCTGGTTTGCTCATGGTTAGTGTCATGAAATGCAACTGATTTTTACTTGGTTTCATAGACTGTAACTTTGCCAAATTTATTTATTAACTCCAACAGGTGAGTGTCTGTGCATGTGTATTTTTGTAATCTTTACAGTTTTCTACTTAAAAATCGCTGATCTAGAACAGTGCTATAATTTTATTTCTCCCTTCCCAATTTGCTTTCTTTTCTTGCCTAATTGCTCTGATAATCATTGTTGCTATTATGTTCAATAGAAATGTCAAACACGGTCTTCCTGTCTTGTTCTTGATCTTAAGGGGAAAACTTTGTCTTTCACCATTGAGTATAATGTTACCTATGAGTATTGCATGAATGGGCCTCATTATGTTGAAATTTTTATTTTATTTATTTATTTATTTATTTATTTATTTATTTATTTAATAAATCTTTTTTGTTCAGATTATTACAGTTGTTCCTCTTTTTCTCCCCATAGCTCCCCTCCACCTGGTTCCCACCCCACTCCATGCACTTACCCCCACCCCTCATCCATAAGTGTATGATTTTTGTCCAGTCTCTTCCTGCACCCCCCACCCCCCTTTCCTCCCAAGGATTGTCAGTCCACTCCTTTTCTATGCCCCTTATTCTATTATATTCACCAGTTTATTCTGTTCCTCAGATTTTTTTATTCACTTGATTTTTAGATTCACTTGGTGATAGATATGTATTTGTTGTTCATAATTTTTATCTTTACCTTTTTCTTCCTCCTTTTCTTAAAGAATACCTTTCAGCATTTCATATAATACTGGTTTGGCAGTGATGAACTCCTTTAGCTTTTTCTTATCTGTGAAGCTCTTTATCTGCCCTTCAATTCTGAATGATAGCTTTGCTAGGTAGAGTAATCTTGGTTGTAGGTTCTTGCTATTCATCACTTTGAATATTTCTTGCCATTCCCGTCTGGCCTGCATAGTTTCTGTTGAGAAATCAGCTGACAATCGTATGGTACTCCCTTGTAGGCAACTAACATTTTTCTCTTGCTGCTTGTAAGATTCTCTCTTTGTCTTTTGCCCTTGGCATTTTAATTATGATGTGTCTTGATGTGGTCCTCTTTGGATTACTTTTGTTTGGGGTTCTCTGCACTTCCTGGACTTGTAAGTCTGTTTCTTTCACCAGATGGGGGAAGTTTTCTGTCATTATTTCTTCAAATAGGTTTTCATTATCTTGCTCTCTCTCTTCTTCTGGCACCCCCATAATTCGGATGTTGGTATGCTTTAAGTTGTCCCAGAAGCTCCTTACACTATCTTCATATTTTTTTATTCTTTTTCTTTTCCAGTTGGGTATTTTTTGCTTCTTTGTATTTCAAATCTTTGACTTGATTCTTGCAATCCTCTAGTCTGCTGTTGGATCTCTGTATATTATTCTTTATTTCAGTCAGTGTATGCTTAATTTCTAGTTGGTCCTTTTTCATATCCTTGAGGGTCTCACTAAATTTATCAGCGGTTTCTAGAAAATTCTTGAAAAACCTTATAACCATGGTTTTGAACTCTATATCCAGTTGTTTGCTTTCCTCCATTTCTTTCATTTATGACCTGTTTCTTTGTCTCCTCATTTTGGCTGCTTCCCTGTGTTGATAGAGTAGCTTTGTGTGCTAGGTGTCCTATAGGGCCCAGTGGCTCAGTGTCCCCAGTTACCTGAGGTGGACACTCTTGGTGCACCCCTTTGTGGGCTGTGTGCACAGTCTTGTTGTAGGTAAGCCTTGATTGTTGTTGGTATCACTGGGAGGAATTGACCTCCAGGCCAATTGGCTATGAGGATCAGCTGTGTCTACAATGGGAGAACTTCTATGCAGGAGACACCCTTATGGGTCAGGACTTGCTTCAGTGGGGCTTTTGTGCTCACTGAGTCTGCCCCCTGAGTGTGTCCCTTATGGATCTGAGCAGTTGTAATCTGGTTGGTCCCGCTCTGACCACTGGGTACACTGGCTCTTGGATCTCCAAGGAGGTGCTAATTTAGCCTCTGCCTGAGGCCACCCAAGCGGAGCTACGGAGAGATTTGCAGATTCCTCTTCTTTGTTTGGGTTTTGGAGGTGCCCAGATGAGGCCCAGCTGTGAAGCAATGCAAGCTGCTATGGGGCCTTGGGCCTTCTATTGGATGTTCTGGGTCTCTCTGACTCAGCTGCAGTTTGTTAGGTAATTTCAGATTTCAAAGGACCAGGCCATTCATATGCAAAAGCCTCTGCGCACAAATTGGGTGGGGCGGGGTCTCAGGGAGGAGGAAACAGCAATGGCTTCCCATCAGCCCTGCCCTAAGAGGCCCCTGGGTCTCAGTGTCCTGCAGTAATTGCTGCAAGCACCTCTGAGAGAAAGCCACGCCTGTGTTCCGCCTGATGCCAGACAGTCCAGTTTCTCCCCGTATGAGTCTTGGTCCCCAGAGTCTCACCCGAACTGGAGTTCAGAGCAGTCAGGAGCTTGTTTCTCCCTCCTGATTGAAAAAGACAGCTGTGTACTCAGTTACCAGCCCTTTCCGTGCATGCCTCCGTACCTCTGCCTTTATTTCCACAGCTCCTCTGAGTTTCAGTGTGCTTTTCTCTTTCCTTCTAGTTGTAGAATTTCCACTCACCCAAGCTTCCTGTGGCTCTGGACGATGTCCATTTTGTCTTTTAGTTGTAGTTTTGAAGTGCGAGGCAGAAAGTTCAGGTGTTTACCTATGCCGCCATCTTGGTTTCTCATCTATGTTGAAATTTTTCTGCATTACAGAATACCCTCAAAATCACTTATTAAGCTCTCCTATATCTTTTAATTATAATTAGAGTCCCATTGAATCCCTAGGCTAATATTGAGGATACACTAATGATAAATTTGCATTCTGTACCACAGAATATTGTCACAGGAAATGTTACTGGAGAGAAAGAAGAATGCTGATGACTGAATATAAATTTATAATTGTTATGATACGACTTTAAATGAGAAACATTAACATTATTTATATAAGGAAAATAAAATAAAAGATTTTGTGAAAAGACAAACACTGCAAACCTATGAATTTAGGAGTCTGTAAGCTTTACTATTTTTTTACTTCTTTTAAAAATTATTCCTTTTCTTTTTCTTCTAGAAAATAAAAGACCCTCTAATGAATCACCAACTACAGCCGATGATTTAGGTATTATTTTGGATATTAATAACCCTCCATTCTGAGACCTTAGAGTTCTCCATGAAAATATATTTCAAATATCTGCAGTTAGAGAAGAAACAACCTGTTATGTGAAAACTGGCGTTTGTGTTTATTCTAATAGCGCAGATATGATAAAGGGAAGCAGTAGTATGTGTAGATACATGTAGATAATACAGTTATAAGAAGTCCATCAAATTCCTAGTAGAGTGAGGGAACTTTCTAAATTGCTGTGTTTATTTGTAGATTGAAATATATAAATGCTAACTTACTTTCCATGTGATAGTGTTATTTTGTAAAGGCAATTTGTAAATAATGTTCTGTCTATTCATACCTTATATATACAAACCTTAACATACCGTAAATTAGGTTAGTTTTCTTCTACAATAGGCTGGTATATCACACTTTATGTAGATGCACATAGTTCACACAATATTTGTTAAAGGAAAGGGTAAAGTATAGTTGTTACAGTCACATGAAATATTAGGATTTTTGTTGAATAAATGAGAAAAAATAGATATTACTTTTCTTTACATTAGACTAGTTTAGTAAGGTTAATCACTTTATGCCTATTAAGCTTTCCCTCTGAACACTGTTGTCAAAGGTTCATTGTGCCAGTAAATCCAAATCCATTTTAATTCACTAAAAATTTTTAAATGAAATTAAAAGAGCAGAGGTAAACAAGACATTGTATGCTTTGACCTAATTTAATAAAAATAATGACAGTTTGGGAACAGAGGTACTACTGAACATTTCTAAGGTTTAAGATCTTATAGTATTACTTATTGCTCTCTGCACCATAAAAAATGCATGCTCAAGTTTCCATGCATAATTTATACATGTGCCCCAGTTTTTCCATTTGCATTCTTAGAAATGTTCTTCATAATTAAGATCTTAACTTGGGGGGTGAGGATACATGAGGAAAGATTTTTACGATAATGCATACTTTGAGGTCTGCAAAATAGATTTATGTAATCAATTAATAGAGCTTCATTCGTGGCTTATTCCACAGACTCACTTTTGGGAAACAATATAAGTGAAATTTCTAACAAAATCATAAGAATGATAGACTGAATACTGAACTAAGCCAACTAGAAAGGGCTAATACATTCTTAAAATTATTTTCCTCTAATGTAGTAAATTATAATTTCTGTAATAATTTATCCTAATATTTTTAATAATTTCAATTTTTTAAGAACCTGGTGGGGCTACTACAGCACAAAAACAAGTCAGGTCCTAATAAGAGTTTCATAAGTTGGACCCTAAGCCTGGAATCATATGAGAAGGGTTCTATGACCAAAATGAGCTGGATGCACTAGCTGTCACACGAAACTGGAATGATAAACTTGTCTTTGCTATAGTTTACAGATGATCTGATCAAAATTAAAATGTGTCAACTATGTGGAGACCCACGTGTGTTCAATTACCTTCAAACTGGCTTTATTTTTTCTCAGATGGAGGACTCATTGCTGTGATTGTTCTGACTGTACGTAAGTGTCCCAAATTTGGATGCCACTTAAATCAAAATATTAATGTGAACAAGTGCATTTTAATGACTTTTTTAGTTTCTATAGTTTTCATAGCTTGAAATTAAGTAAACCAGTCTTGAAATACCTGACCTTTTATATGATTCTACCCTGTGTTGGTATTTTATTTTATTTTGTATTCTACATGTCCATGTAGTAACAAATCTTAAATCCCAAATATGCTTTGAGTAATATTCTAACTTAAGCAAGGGCTCTTGCCTGACTTACTGCAGACCCTAAGTGATGCTAGGGAGCTGCCATTAGACAGTGAAGAGTCCAGATAGAATATGAATAAATATGGGCTGAAGTAAAATAATATTTCTTCCCACTGAAATGTAGCCAACCTTAATCTCTTCTCCTGGATTTTGAAACTTGGCATTAGTTTTTAGGGTTATATGTCATTTGTTTTCTGGTTTCTTGTAGTTGCTGGCGATGCAGTAGTTGGCACCTGTGTCTAAATGTCGTCACATCAGGGAGAGTAAATTAAACATGTTTCTTGAACCTGTTGTTGCTTCTCATCTTGATGTACTTGTGCAGCTTTTGCTTGCATCTATATTGTGTGCTGTCTTGTTAAAAACATGCTTGCGTGAGTGTGCTAAAAATTGCATTTCTTGCTAAAAATATTTTCATCTACTTTTAGTATTATTCTAACAAGAGTAATCTGTGCAGAGCTGTTTTAGCTATTATGACTGAAAAAATTTCCTGTGGGGGTTTGAGGTTTAAGCTTTGCAGAAAATCATGGATCTTTATAGTGTCTCCCCTGCCCTAGGTTTACCCTATTCCTACAGTGGATCGGGAGCCAGGAGTAAACTTACAATAGTTCACTGTGGAGACTTTGACAATTCTATTCACTGTAATCTTTAGGATGTAAGTTTCCATGTGTCTGTATAACATAGTAGTTGTAAGAAGTTATGTAGATGTCTTATTCAAATACCCTATTTGATTTCTTTTCATTTACAGTTGTTTATACAGGTTAAACTGGGAATTTAAAAGCAACGTAGTTTAACTTTCCTCTTTTGTTCTCCTAATTAGCTAGGTTGCAGTAAAACTCAAGAGTTCAACCTAAAGTTGCTGAGAGGGGTAAATTGCAAAGGCACCTCATTAACTTTATCTGCCTTTATCTATAAAAATGGAAAAGGGAGGAATTTCAAATAGAAAAAAATGTACCAATATATATCTTCTAAGGAGAATAGTATTTGTAAGCATCACCCTTAAGTTTTTAAAAATATGTTTTTGTTTATTTCAGAGAGGAAGGAAGAAAAAGAGAGAGATAGAGACATCAATAATGAGAGAGAATTATTGATCAGCTGCCTCCTACACACCCCACACTAAGGATCAAGCCCACAACCCGGGCATATGCCCTGTCTGGGACTAGAACTGTGACCTCCTGGTTCATAGATCAATGTTTAACCACATGTAAATATTAATGAAATTATTTACAATGTAATGAAAGATTTGGAATAAGTCCTGGAGCATAGACCAAGACTGAAATATTTGACTTTCAGCCATTTGTTTGCCCCATCTGAGAACCCATTCATTTTGGAGACAGTTTTAAAATCAAGCTAATATTTTTAAAGACTTTTTGTATATGTGGTTTAATAATATGTTTTTCTTTTATAGTAAGCATTTGGTTTGGGCTATGTACATTCTTCACTCATAAGTAGCTCAAACTTTTATTTTTAATAATACTAGAGGTGCAGTGCACAATTCCTGCATATTGAAAGGAAATTAATTAGAAGAAAGATTTGTATGGTAATTATGTTACTGCAAAAAATTACATGTTAAAATAGTATATATAATATAGTATTATAAAATTATTTACTATGATACATATATTTAAAACAAATCAAATTAAAGTCATTAAAAAATAATACTACTGCTACTATGATTATTAATATTAAAAAATAATAAAACAACAATAAAGGATAAAATGAAGAAATGTGACTGCTATTGAAGACCAATGAATAAATCACGATGTCGTTCACATTGAATGTCAACAAAAAATACCAAATTCAAGATTGACAATCACAGATTGAACGGTGCTAGTGAGAGCTTTATATATATATATCACGCATGCACTAGTAAACTTTTATTTTTAAATTGCCACTGTGTGCCATATGTACTGTGGATACATAATTAAAAGTTCATTTTAAAAATTTAATGACTTTTATGAATATTTTAAAAGCCTATATAATAAAAGCCTAATATGCTAAGTGTCCAGTCATCCAGTTAGCCATTCAACCAATCAAAGCATAATATGCTAATGATATGCTAAGTCTGCTCTACCACTCACTATGACATGCACTGACCACCATGCTGCTGGGGTCCGGCCAATTGGGACTGAGCAAGACAGGCTGGACATGCTCTGGAGCCCTCCCACAGTCCCTTTCCGACTGGCCAACCTCCCGTGTCCCTCCCCGGCCACGATTGAGCACCAATGGGGTCCCTCAGCCTGGCCTGTGCCCTCTTGCAATCCAGGACCCCTCGGGGGATGTTGGAGAGCCAGTTTTTGCCTGATCCACAGGCCAGGCTGAGGGACCCCACTGGTGCATGAATTCATGAACTGGGCCTCTAGTAAAATATAAAATTAAAATAAAATCCTATATAATAAAGAATAATATGCAAATTGACCCTCACACCATTGCACAAGATGGCCACCCCATGTGGTCAAAGGTGTTCACTCCCATGTGGTCAAAGATGGCCACCACAAGATGGCCAGCAGGGGATGGTAGTTGTGGGTGATCAGGCCAGCAGGGGATGGCAGTTAGTGGTGACCAGGCCAGCAGAGGAAGGCAGTTAGGTGTGACCAGGCTGGCAGGGGAGGGTAGTTGGGGGCAAACAGGCCTGCAGGGGAGGGCAGTTGGGGGGAACCAGGCCAGCAGAGGAGGGCAGTTGGAGGTGACTGGGACATCAGGGAAGGGCAGTAAGGGGTGACTGGGCTGGCAGGAGAGGGCAGTTGGGAGCGACCTGGCTGGCAGGGGAGCAGTTAGGCATCAATCAGGCTGGCAGGGGAGTGATTAGGGTGTAATCAGGCTGGCAGGCAAAAGTGGTTAGCGGCAATCAGGCAGGCAGGCAGGTGAGCAGTTGGGAGCCAGCAGTCCTGGATTGTGAGTCGGACATCCCCCGAGGGGGTCCCAGATTGGAGAGGGTGCAGGCTGCACTGAGGGATAACCCCCCCCCCGTGCATGAATTTTGTGCACTGAGCCTCTAGTTTTATATAATTTATTTAGAAATGTTATCAAATATTAATATTGACTGTTTCTATTGAATTGTAAATATTTTTGGCCGTGTTTTGTGCTATTAAGATGCTTGGAATTAGTTAATTCTATACACTTTTCATTTGTTTTATTTGAAGCGTCACAACTTGATGTTTATTTAGTAATGTGACAATGTCACCCCACACCATTAATGAGCATATTAGTATCGAATAGTGCTGATCTTTTCAATCAGATTGCCAAAAATTGTAAGTGAAAACATTCAATGTGTTGACAGGTGACATTTCTATAGTAACCTAACAAATATCGGTGTGACTTGGCACTTATATTCTCCTCTATTTCACATCTATAGCATAAAGTATGCCATCCTGGTTGGCTGTAGGTGTGTCTGTTGGAAGGCCCATTGGACTCAGGGCTCACTCGGGCCTCCTGCAGGCTGTACTTGGCAATAGTTCCCGCCTGTGAAAATAAAGGCTGAGGAGTTCTTTTTCTTTAAAAAATATTTTACTAAATTTTTACAGAGAGGAAGGGAGAGGAATAGAGAGTTAGAAACATCGATGAGAGAGAAACATCGATCACCTGCCTCTTGCACACCCCCTACTGGGGATGTGCCCGCAACCAAGGTACATGCCCTTGACCGGAATTGACCTGGGACCCTTGAGTCCTCAGGCCGACGCTCTAACCACTGAGCCAAACCGGTTTCAGCTTTTAAGGTTAGTAAACACATTAAAATCAAGATTAAAAATGGCCAGGAAGTAAGATATATATATAATGTGTGGAGCTACTTACTCTAAGTCACAATCAAGAGTTTGGGAGCAGATTCCACAAAGGCCAATGGAAAGGCAATTTCTTGGTAAAAGCAAAGTGGTGTCTTTAATCCCAGGGGCAAAGGGGAAGACAAACATTCCTAATAGAAGGGCAGTCTGGGCCTCCCAGTCCACTCTATCTGCTTCATCTCTTAGGATTCCTTGAGGCTAAAACCAACCAGTTTTCAGACTCTTGTGAGTTTCAAAGTATCTGAAGCTCTCACCCTTAATTTAATGAATATTGAAGTTAATATAAAATACTTGTAATTAGAAATTCTTTTAGATTTTCATCTGGCTCTAAAACAGTCGTCCTCAAACTACAGCCCACGGGCCACATGCGGATGTTTTTGCCGTTTGTTTTTTTATTTCAAAATAAGATATGTGCAGTGTACATAGGAATTTGTTCATAGTTTTTTTTTAAACTATAGTCCGGCCTTCCAACAGTCTGAGGGACAGTGAACTGGCCCCCTGTTTAAAAAGTTTGAGGACCCCTGCTCTAAAATAAAAAGCTTCAAATAGCTTCATTGTTTTATCAAATGAATGTGTTTTTTAATTTATATTAGTTCTTATTTATCTTTCTTATATACTGGATTTCTACTTTAAAATAAGAGAGCCTTGTATCAACTATCAGAAATAAGCAACAGCTCTGCTATCCTGGGATTTAGGTTAGAGCACATGGCTTCAATTCTGTAACCTACTGATGTTTAGATGAAAACTTATTTATGGTGTTTGGGGAAATGATTGGTCGTTGGTCATCTACTACCACCTGAAAAGGCTCTTAGGAAAATACTCCTTCATCTGCATTTGACATGGAACTCAATCATGAGAGAATATTTGGATGAGATGCCATATTACTATGCTTCTCACATTTTAGTGTGTAGGCGAATCACAAGTTGATGTTGATAAAATGCAGATTCTGATTCAAATGGGTCTCAGGTGGGGCCCTGTGTTTGCATACCTGAGTCCCACATTCTGCAGTTTGTGGTAGGCTGCTGTATCATGGCCCCACAGATATGAGGGTACTAACGCCTGGGACCTGTGATGTTACCTGCATGGCAAAGGGTCTTCAAAGATGAGACCTTGGGTGGGAAATTACCCCAGATTATCCAGGTGGGACCCTAAATGTAATCACAGTCTCCTTCTAAGAGGAAGGCAGAGGGAGATGTGACTACAGCACCAGGCAACATGACCACTCAAGCAAAATGCTGCTGGATGGAGGATGGAGGCAGGAGCCAAATAGCAAAGAATGCAGCTCCAGAAGCTGGAAAAGGCAAGGAAACTGCTTCTCTCCCAGTCCCCCTGGTGGGCGGGTGGCGCAGCCCACACCTTCATTTCCACCCAGTGAAACTGATTTCTGACTTAAGACTTCCAGAAGGAAAAGAATAAATGTGTGTTATTTTGAGACACTGTGTGAATGTCTGTGTTCCTCCAAAACTCCTGTGTTAAATCCTAACCTCCAAGAGGATGGAACGAGGGGCCACTGGGAAGTTACTAGGTGATGCGGGCTCAGGCTTCACAAATGGGATAGTGTCCCTATGAAAGAGTCCCAGGAAAGTCCCTCAGCCCTCTGCCACGTGAACTTAACAGCTAGAAGACACTGTCCATGAACCACAAAGCTGGGTCTCACTAGATGCCCACACTGCCAGGGCCTGAATCTTGGGCTTCCCAGCCTCCAGAACTGTGAGGACAGCATTTATGTTATTTACCAGTTACCCAGTCTGTAGTATTTTTTCTAGAGGCCGGAAGACACTGAGGCTCCCAATCTGCTGAGACTTGTTACCGCAGCCACAGGAGACCGGCCACCAATGCTATGGGTCCTCAGAACACACAGTGAGGAGCAACGCCGTGTAGAAGCAAAGCCACAGACAAGTGGTTGTCAACCCTGGCTACGCATTAGCATCACCTGGGATGAGTTTGAAACAAACAGCAAAAAGCAATGCCCAGGTCCCATTGCTGGAAGAGTTAAGGCAGAACCTGTAAGGGTGGCGGCTAAGCATCCCTCTGTACAGGCTCCTTGGGTGAAACTGATCAGAAGGCAGGGAGGAGCTGTCTCAAGAGGATAAACCCAAAATACTGCTTTTCTTGTGTTCAAGGAAAACTCTTAAACTCCCCAATCTATGGACACACTAGTCTTCCCCCTTCTGTCCCCCGCCACCCCTGCTCCTCCCGAACTATATGCTGGCTTCTCAGTGAGGCCTGGGCCAACACCTCACATGAGGAATTACTGGGTTAGAGACTTAACACATTATTTTACCTAAATTGTGTTCAGATTTGTGTCTCGGGCTTATTAAGGACACCTCAGCCTGCTCTAACCGGTTTGGCTCAGTGGATAGAGCGTCGGCCTGAGGACTCAAGGGTCCCAGGTCAATTCCGGTCAAGGGCATGTACCTTGGTTGCGGGCACATCCCCAGTAGGGGGTGTGCAAGAGGCAGCTGATCGATGTTTCTCTCTCATCGATGTTTCTAACTCTCTATTCCTCTCCCTTCCTCTCTGTAAAAATTTAGTAAAATATTTTTTAAAGAAAAAGAACTCCTCAGCCTTTATTTTCACAGGCGGGAACTATTGCCAGTACAGCCTGCAGGAGGCCCGAGTGAGCCCTGAGTCCAATGGGCCTTCCAACATACACACCTACAGCCAACCAGGTGGTATCATTTAGCTAAGAGGGACACACAGCTGCCAACGCATTTTCTATCTCATTGGAGAACATGGCCTCGAAAACCAGATTCAACATGTGTCCAAAAGAAACAGACTACAAAGACTTAATCACGTTCTGAAGGACATGAGAATTCTCAGTGGTGATGTACTATGTGTCAGATGATGTTGGGAAGTCTTGTGAGATAGAGAACAATGATGAGGGATCAATTGGCAGTAATTGCTTGGGGTGTCTGGTGAACTGATGGGGCTCATCAGGGTCTGTCCCTTGGTGGAAGGACAGTGTTCCTGGCCTTAGGAAAGAGGAGAGGCTTCATCCTGGTCAAGGAAGCATTTGGACACCCTAGACCAGTGGTCGGCAAACTCATTAGTCAACAGAACCAAATATCAACGTACAACGATTGAAATTTCTTTTGAGAGCCAAATTTTTTAAACTTGAACTATATAGTTAGGTACATTGTTATTAACTTAATTAGGGTACTCCTAAGCTGGCCTTTGCTAAAAACTCAAGGGGCCAAAGAGCCGCATGTGGCTCGCGAGCCGCAGTTTGCCGACCACTGCCTTAGACTATGCAATACCTCCAGTCTTGACTGTGTTAAGTGCAGGAGGACATGCCTCCTCCAAACTACTGCGTCCTGTGTACTTCCCATGCCACAGCCATGGTTCAGGAAAGACAAAACTGAAGTGAATATTTTGTGAGTTACAATGGATCTGTGGGTTTTCTGGAATAGGGCACTTTTTCTTTATTTGTTCAACTCTGAGAACACTTTTCCTTTGACAAAAGAAGTAAGAGGGATTGGTGACATTATTCATTTGTTCTCTATCTTACCTACTCAGTACCTCAGGTTATGCCATACTGTCTTGTATCCTCCATAGCCACCACAACAGAGGGCAAGAAAACATTCTTGTGAACTTGTAATTTAATGCTAGCACTGTGATTATCAGCATATGCATTCTGGGTAGTTTAGTTGTCAGCAATGCTGCAATGCAGAGTGCAAGAGGTGACTCTGTAAATGCCACTGGCTATGAATTTGATCCCATGAGAAGTCATTTGGGGATCAAATTCATAGCCAGTGTCATTGGGGCAGGTATATTTTTCTCATGGTCAACAGTTTTACACATCACCTCCATACTAAATGTCTTATATGCTCCGCTAAGAATCAAAACATTGTGTTGTTCAGGAAGGAAGAGGAAATTCCATGGTGTGTTGAACCCAGAAGTCTTCAGTACATCTCAGATGCAGAATTGTGTAAATATATATGAAGTATTGTAATTCCAGAAGGAGCATTTGAGTTTTGTACTGAGAGCTTCCATTTCCTCACCAACCTCTCATTCCTTAGCCCTGCATGATATGTGTTCTATCTGCATCATTCTATGAACAAAATTTTACGTGGATACAGAAACTGGATTATTAAAATTTTATTCATTAGCTGATTCCAGATGTAACTTGTATTTATAGAGAAAACTGAAAAAAGCACAAAGAAAATGAAATATGCATAATCCTATCAACTCTTAGTTAACTTGGGATTATTTCCAATTAATCTCTTTTATGTGTACCAATATACACTCTGTTTTATAAAGGAAGGGTCACATGCTGATTTAGAGTGTGTTTTGTACACTTACAAATCTATCAGTTACATTGATATTTTAACATTGCATGCTACATAGGATTTCCATAAATTCCTTAATACTGTTATCAATTAGCATTTCATATTTTGCCAAAATTTTACATCTTTGCTCACAGCTCTGATGATTACTTTGGGATAAACTCTAAACAGAAGTGGTGGTGTAAAGTCATGTCCATTGTAAAACTTTTAACATACAACAGAGTCATACTAAAAAGGAAAGATTTGAAGATACTGCTACTCCCAATATGTTTACTCACAATTACTGACATTTTGATCCTTTGCCAACTAAAGAACAAAATGTCAGCTCCTTTTGTATGTTCTTTAAAATCCCTTCTTACTCTTTTTAAAAACCAGTCTTACAGATTTACTCAAAACTCTACATGTAAATCTTGCTCATTCTTAATGTTCCAGAATTGAGATGGTGTCACCACAAAAATTCTCCCTCTTATCAATTCCTGCTCATCCCACCAATCATAGCATTAACCACATCCAGGAATTTGACACTTAATACACCCTGTCCTTACTCTTTTCCAAATATATGTATTTTGCCTCCAATAAAACATTTAGTTCCAAAATGGCAAGGGTCCTATAGGTTGAGACTCAATGTCCTTAATGGCATGGTGTTTAATAATGAACCTTCCCAGAGGCCTCTCAAGGGACTAGAGGCAGAGGCATTTATATTGTGGTTGGGGGTGCAGTGGCCAAGCCATCTTGGTGATTTTGAAATCTACCAGGCCTTGAGAGGATTCAGTAGCAGACTGTCAACCACAGAAATCTCAACTATTGTCCCTAATTATGCATGATTAATGCCAAATATGAGTAAGGGCCCTGGCTCTGTTATCTGTAGAAATAGGGTGTCCACTGGCAGAAGTGGGGGATCCCTTTCCCAATGAGTGCCTGGGGCCGGGTCCTATGATATCTCGAGAAAAAGAATTTCCTGAGACTCCAGCTGCGCGCTGGTCTCTAGGCAACCTTCTGTCTGGACTCTGACTTTCTATTTTCAGGTCAATTCGCTTTGTTCTTCCATCCACGTGTCCCGGAAAGGTGCAATGATGACTGGGCCAGCTCTCGTTTCCTTTCCGCCCTTTCTACGTGGGGTGCTAACTGCCTGTTTAGGGACATGGCAGTGACCCACCATTTCCAGCAAACCTAGGCAGGTAGAAGAATGGTCAGCCCCCACAGGCCGGGGCGGAGACTGAGCAGCGAGCGGACAGGATTGGGTTAGACCTCGGCCAGGCCACGCCCCGTTCCTTTGCAGCCAGCCATTGGCCCCGCCCTACCGTGATTCAAAGTCCAGACCACGCCCACCAACGGTAAAGAACTTGACATCTTTTGAGTCTGACGATTGTTGCGTCTGGTACACGCACTCAAAAAGGCAAATACTGTCCCTCAGGTTCCCCGCTGATGTCCAGAACAATGACGGCATCTTACCAGCCGCGCAGGGCATCTTCCCGCCGCCTGGAGAGTCCCCTTTCGTGCGGCTTCCTTGGGGTCCTTTTGCTGGCCCTAGAGCTCCTGCTACCCATGTGCTCAGGTAGGGGAAGGGAAAGGGGGTCAGCTCTGGAGGGAAACTAGAGAGAGTAGGGGAGCTGGCCAATCAGAGCAGAGGGCGAAGGGAACTTTGCTTGCTGTGTGGGGTAGGAGGCTCAGGGCTTGGTGGACCCAGGTGATGCGGGGTTAGGGTAGAAGCCTTAGCCACAGATCCTCTGGGTTGTTCCGTGGTGGACCCAGAAGTGAGGGGGACTTCAAAGGGCCCGCGGTGAGGGTTGTTAGGTGGTAGGTACTGAGCCTCTTGGAGTGCTGGGTGCAGTCAGTGTGTGCTGGGGGCCAAGCTGTGTCCCTAGCAAAAGCTTGCAGGTGTTTAGGGACTGAGCTAATCAAGATGTCAGAGATTAACCAAAGAACATGTATGAATATATGCATAACCCATGGACACAGACAGTAGTGTGGGGAAGGCCAGGAATGGGCGGGGGGCTGAGTGGATGAGGGCAAAGGGGTGGGGAAATGGGGGACATGTGGAATACTGTCAACAATTAACAAAAGGAGATGGGAAGCCCTGACCAGGTGCTGAAGGTGAGGGCTTGCTCTTCAATGCACAGGTGTGTGTGTGGGGATGTTGCTTGGTGGAGTGCTGGGCCCGTGGGGAGGCTTTGCCCTGTGTTCCCTGGGCTTAGTGAAGCCTTGGTGAGTGGGCGCTGTGCCCCACTGGGTTGGGCTGGGGGATCCCAGACCAGGTGTTACCAGGTGTATGCTTTACAGAAGGGTCCAGGCCTGAGGTGCAGGGTGTGGGGCAAGGAAGCTCACTGCTTGCTTTGTATGGGGTTTGGGGGGCATTTGTTCACCACAAATCCCTTAGTGAGTGAGAGCTAGCTTGAGGGCCTGGGATTTAGAAGGATTGGGAAGGACACACAGTGCTTTTTGTACAAAAAGGTAACAGGCTGCTTGTTGCCCCCAAATCATATTGGTATTGCTCTCTAGGCTGTTGCTTTTTTTTTTTTTTTTTTTAACTGTGGAGTTCCCTTCTCATTCTCATCCAATATCCATAATAAGCTATGCTATTCCCTAATGTCTTTGGGCAATATTTTTTCTTTTTTTCATTAGGTTGGGTCCCATTTGAAGGAAGACTAGAAGCAACCTAAAAAATACTGGTAGCAAAACCTAGTGAGAAATGAGTCATAAGAAATGAACAATAAATTATGTCAATAAGCTTCCCCCCTGTAACTTGATAAACTTAAGCTGAAGGCCATCCACTATGTTTGATTTGTGTTTCACTGAATACAATCAATACATATATTTGTGTTTCACTGAATACAATCAATACATATGCTTATTGTATAAAACATATACAATCAAAGGACAAACATTGTGAATACTTTATATTTCCAACTGTCGTTGTATATATGTGTGTTTCCATGCCCAAGTGACTTTTAGGATCCTATTACATAGACAGTTTGTATGCTGCATTCTCTCCTGAGGAGAATTCATTCAATAAAGATTAGCCTTGTATGTGCCAGGCCCTGTGCTGGTTCTGGGGACACACTGGTGACCAATAGCAAGCCATTCCTACTTTCATGATCCTTATTTCACTCTTGGTCTGTTTGCACACGCACACACATGGACATAAACAGCGACTGTGTTTTGCTCCCTGTTAGATCCCCAGTGCCAGGTGCACAGTAGGCAACCAGTAAGGATTGGCTGACACTTACTGGGACTGGCGGACAGTAACCAAACCACAATGCTAGTGTTATACCCCAGTCAGCTGCCTGGAGGAAGGAGCATGACTCTCTGAGAGCCTTTAACAAATGGCTGGTGGGAGGGAAGGCTTTTCTGCTCAGAGGCCACACTCTGCCACTTTGGGGCTTCTGCACTTGCTGTCCCCCAGGCTCCTCCTTTCTCGCATAATTGGCTCCTTGTCCTTCAAACTTAGGTGTGATGACATCCCCTCAGACACCCTCTCTGAGCAAAATATCTCAGAGACCCACAGACTCCAGCTCAAATTCCCCTGACTTGTCCCTCTTCCCAAACTACCCTTTCTGTCCTAGCTCTAGTAGAATGCAGACATCCTTTCTGGCTTGTCACACTGGCGTTAGCAAATGCTCAACCTTTTTTCCTTGGTACCACCACTCTTTTATAAGTGCCAGAAATATGAAGTATAATATTAAGTGGGGGCTGACAGCCCAGTTAAAATTCAAATCCAACAGGAAAACAAAAACTACCTTGAGAAAAATGAAAATAAAAACAAGTCCTTTCAAAATGTATGGGATACAGCAAAAGCAGTCATATGATAAAAAGCAGTCATATACCTATAAGGGTCTTCCTTCAGAAGCAGATACAATCCCAAATAAACAATCTAATTTACATTTAAAGGGACAAAAGTATGGGAAGGATACATACCTACAAATGTTTTGAAACCAAACTTATTGCTGCTGTCTCTTCAATTTGCTGTTGAAAGAATATTCAGGTTATTCCCAAAGAATCCAAACACTAATAGGATGTTATTTAAAGCAAGCACAGCTCATCATCTGTTAAAAGTCTGACACAATCACTTAAAATCTCACCAAGGACTTTTCGTTTATTCCATACAACCTGCCTGCTGCCAGGCCATAATTAGTGGCTGGTGGAAAAGAGAAAATACTTTACTTTCATGTTCTTATTCTCTTATGCTCAGATGCCTGTTGTGACCTACGAAGATTTGAATCTATGAAACCCAAGGGTGATCCTGCACCCCCTTACAATCCTGGGTACCAAATAAAATATGAGTGTCGCCCAGGATACAGGCGGCGTTTTCCTGTTCTTCCCACCTCTGCTGTTTGTCAGCCTGACAACACCTGGGCACCTGCTCTCCAGGAGGCTTGTATAAGTAAGTACACAACTTTTTTATTTTTTATTGCTCTAAAGATTTTCATGCACTTTAGATGGCATATTCCCCCATTACCATGATGGTTTTCTCAGATGGATGTAAATTTAGAATCTATTTTTTCAGGCTTTGATAATCTCCAGGAAATCTTTTATTTGGCCATTGATTCTATGCATAAATGTGAATCTTACGTTTGACCATTAACGGCAACATGGATGGACCTTAAGAACATTATGCTAAGTGAAATAAGTCAGTCAGAAAAAGCTGAAAACTATAAAAACTATATGATTTCACTCATATGTGAGATATAAAACTGGAACTCATAGACACAGACAACAGTTTGGTGGTTACCAGAGGGAAGGGTGGGGAGTTGCGGGGGTAGCAATGAGTAACGGGGACCAAATATATGTAATGGAAGATGGTTTGACTTTGGATGGTGGGAGCACAATGCAATATACACATCATGCATCCTAGAAATGTACACTTGAAACCTATATAAGCTTATTAACCAATGTCACCCCAATAAATGTAATAAAAATAAACAAGAAAGGAAATATTTCCATGAATTTAATAGAGCAATGTAGAATTTTCACTTTGACCCAAATATGTTTTGACATTGGTATAAAACAACAAATTTGCAATTTTTCTTTTAGAAAAGTCATGTCCACAGCCAAGAGAACCCCCAAATGGCAAAATAGTCTATGTTAGTGAAACTATGGAGTTTGGCTCACAAGCTCACTATGCTTGTAATCAGGGGTAAGTAAGTTTCTCCTTGGAGGAAGAAGGTAAACATTGCTGGTTCCATTTTTGGTTTGGTTCTCTTCTCAAGCATTTTCATTATGTTGACTTCATCTTGCTGTCTGTGGAACAAGTTGTACTTATAGCCAATCAACCCTTGGAGACTGAAAAGATGTGCAATAAATAAAAGAAATTGAAATTGAAGGAAAGCACAATTTATCTATCTATATAAAAGGCTAATATGCTAAGTTTTTGACCATCTGGTAATGACATCATGTAGCAATGGCCAGCTTCCTCTCCCAAGTGATGACTAGCCTCCTTGTAGTTTCTTCAGCCCAGGAACACCCAGGGGAAAACATTTTACACTGTAACCAAATGTCTGTGAAGTGTTTTCCCGGGCTTCATCTCATTCTTCTCACAGAAGTCCTGGAGTAGTAGAAAGGAGACTCGGTGGAATCCTATTTTCTTTTCATTAGCTGGGAAATGGAGATTTAGAAAACTTAGAAACTTGACCCAATTGAAAGGAAGTAGAAATGGTGGACCTTGAAAATGACTTCAGGTTTTCTCACTGCGCAGAATGTAGTCAAACACTGCTGCAGCCCTAGCCGGCTTGGCGCAGTGGATATAGCTTTGGCCGGCAGAATGAAGGGTCCCAGGTTCCATTCCAGCCAAGAGCACATGCCTGGTCTTGGGACCAATTCCCAATAGGGGTCGTGCAGGAGGCAGCTGATCAATTATTCTCTCTCATCATTGATTTTTCTATCTCTCCCTCTCCCTTCCTCTCTGAAATCAATAAAGAAATATATATTTTTTGCCGAAACCGGTTTGGCTCAGTGGATAGAGCGTCGGCCTGTGGACTCAAGGGTCCCAGGTTCGATTCCGGTCAAGGGCATGTACCTTGGTTGCGGGCACATCCCCAGTAGGGGGTGTGCAAGAGGCAGCTGATCGATGTTTCTCTCTCATCGATGTTTCTAACTCTCTATCCCTCTCTCTTCCTCTCTGTAAAAAATCAATAAAATATATTTTTAAAAAAAAAAAGAAAGAAATATATATTTTTTTAAAACAAACACTGCTGCAGTTAAATATTTTACCCTTTGTTCTCCCTGCATGATCTACAATAATAAACTGCTTCATCTTGATATATTTACTGCTGTGTTGCTGACAATTATCTGAAAGAGAAGTTGAGGTGCTTCACTGGGCTGGAAAAAAGTTTAGCTAAATCAGGAAGCAGTTTATTCTATACTAGAGGCCAGGTGCATGAAATTCATGCATGGATAGGGTCCCTAGGCCTGGCCGGCAATCAGGGCTGATCTCTGGGGTGACCAGCAGGGCGATTGGGGGGCCCCCCACTGGCTCCCACCTTGGCTGGCCTGGGGGCCTGCAGGCTGGGGGCAGCTCCTGCTTTGAGCGTCTGCCCCCTGGTGGTCAGTGCATGTCATAGGACCGGTGGTTCCACTGGTCATTCTGCCGTTTGGTTAATTTGCATATTAGGCTTTTATTATATAGGATAATTAATTAAGCAAGTTTATTCTATATCCATAAAAGGCTAAGTTGACTAGCGCATGCGCGATATATATAAAGCTCTCACTGGCACCAATCTCATGCATGTGTTTCCATCAGTCATTGTTGATTGTGAATTTTGTTGACACTTCTATTATAGAGAAAGAGCAAATAGCAATATTAAAATATTTCCTCTAATTAATTTCCTTTCAATGTGCATGACTTCGTGCGCTGGGCCACTAGTCATATAATAAGTAATAATAAGCCTATCATAGTCATTAAAAATGTAGTAATCATGGTGACATGAACTTTCAGGCTATTGCCAACAAACAGTCCAAAAGCAGCAAACACTTCTTCCTACAGACTATGCACCTATCCCAGAACTAGCCCCACTCACCCTTCTTGCCCCCTTATCTATAGCCCATGTAAATTCCTTCAAAATAACTTACATCTTTCTACTCAAAGCTGTAAGAGAACCCCATTAAACCAGGATGGTGGAAATGTTTGCCTTCATCTGTCCCTGCTGCTGGTGGTTTAGACTGCATGCCCCAGGACCTGGTTCTTTTTTCTGGTGAGCGTATGGCTAGTCAATAAGCCTGTTCCTTTTGGCTGTGAAGATTTTTGTTTTGCAACTGTATCCACTTTGTGGTCAGAGAAGAGACATTGCATGATGTATATATTTTTAAAACCTATTGATTAGTTAATATTAATTTGTGGCTCAAAGTATGGTCTATCCCGGACTATGTCCCAGGTGCATTTGAGGGGAATTTGAATTCTGTTCTATGGTGCTCTATGTCTGTGAGATCTAGTTGTTGAAGTGTTGTTGAATCCTCTATTTTCAGTATTATTTCAGTCTAGTTGTGCTATCTATCATTGTGAGTGGGATATTAAAGTTTTCAACTATTAGTGGAAAAATGCCTGTTTCATAGAAATGTGTATTTCTCTCTACAGTTGTGTCAACTTTTGCTTCATGTATTTTGAAGGTCTCAAATTTGGTGCATAAATGTTTATAATTATTTTATCTTCTTGCAGCATGTGAAACTGATTAAAATATAAAATGGCCAGCAGGCAAGCAGTTGGGAGCCAGCAGTCTGGGATTGTGAGAGGGATGTCCGACTGCCCATTTAGGCCCGATCCTACCTGGGGAGTCTGACATCCCTTGAGTGTTCCCAGATTGGAGAGGGTGCAGGCTGGGCTGAGGGACACACAGCCCCGTGCACGAATTTCGTGCACTGGGCCTCTAGTTGTTACAATAATACTAGATATAATAATTGCCCATGTATATACCCACAGTGAGATGTTGATCCACACGGCATGACTTAATGTACCAAAATATGTAGGGTTGGATGCCTGCTGCAATAAAACCCAAACTTGTGAGGCAGGCACTGGTGCAAAAGGAAAGAGGCTTTATTCAAGTGCCCAAGACTTGGAACTCACAGCTCAAAGATCATCTGACCATACTGCTCAAGCTCCCAGAACTTACATGGATAGGGAGGGGACTGATTTTTTTTATTCAATTATCTTGCTACTTTTTGGCACACTCAGGTCCTGTCAATTCATCATTATAGCTTTTGGTGCACTTAGTGGAAGAATCTTCCCCCAGTACCATCGTGGCCAATAGGGGAGACTCCCTTATACTAGGACTGACTCTCTAGATAACATTACTCACTAGTGTCCTATAATTTCATCTTTCAAAACACACTTGAGCATTTTTGAAGGTGAGGTATAGTGGTAGCAAATTCTCTTAACTTTCATTTCTGGGGAAGTCTTAATATTTCCCTCACTTTTGCAGCAGTTTTACTGTTAAGAGGATATTTGGTTGAATTTTTTTTTATATGAGTCTATTAGTTCAATGTCTTCTGGCCCCCAAGTTCCTGATGAGATCTCTGCTGACTATTTAGACTCCTTTTCTTGGATTTTGGCTTTGACATCTCAGTGGTATCACTGGGCTCAACCTGGAGAGTGATGGTCTTGCCCATCAGGGTACTCACAAATACCCGCCTCTCTGCAGCTGCCACTCAGCTGCCCCATGTAGGAAAAGAGGACTATGGAACTGGAAACTGCAGATCTGTCCCAAGAGGGCCTGCGAAAGATGTGCATGCAGTTTCTCTGACTATTTTAAAGTCTTTTGTCTAGTATGAGTCCCCTCAGGCCTTTTTCAGAAATACTTTTTGTTGGTTTATGTTTTCCATTGAATGGGCCATACTTTCCTATTACTTTGTATGCCTTATAATTTTTTGTGGAACTGGATGTTTGAATCTAATACTGAGGTAACTCTAAATATCAAATTCTCACCATTTCCTATGGCTTATTGTGTTATGTTATTGTTTTGCTTTTTAATTGTTGAAGCGTGTCACTGTGCTGAGGATCAGCCTGACATGTAAACTGAGCCTTCTTCTGGGCATGTGCATTCCTTCTACTTGTTTCCAGATATGCAATTATTGTTTAAATTCACAGTTTATAATGTCAGTCTCCTGAAAGGGGAAATGTGAGAAATGAAGGATGGAGCGATGATCTCTGGATCTGTGATTCCCCTGGAAGGATGGTCTTGCAACTTTGGGGGAGGTGTGACAACAATGGCTGCCAGCCCCTGTCTGCCTCTCTGTGATCATAAACAGCAGAAGATTATGCGAGCACAGATCCAAGGACATGGTCTTTTTTGCTCACCCTGGGCCCCTCAGGCTGCCTGTAAGCTGCCAAAGGACACATGCACAGCTGCCTGCTGTGGGAGTGGGATGGAAACTGCCACTGTGCGAACAGCTGAAATTGACCAATGTTCCTGCATTTTACCTTTCCAAGAATTTCCTGGAAAGTGCAAGCCTTCAACAGACCTGAGAGTTCAAAACAGTGACATCAGGCAAATTCTAGAAGTGAAATTGTTTTCTATTTGCAGAGACATAGTTTTGGTGCTTCCTACCCTGCCATCATCCCAGAATTCCCTCCTAATACATTGTAATATAGAATCGATAAATTAGCCTTGGAGGAAAAGTCAGCTGGAAGCATGAATAAGCAGTTTTACTCACTATATTTAAATGAGATCAAGTTAGAATATCCAATCAATAGTTAGAGAGAGAGAATCTACCTTGTGAGCTCCCAAAAGATTAGGACATAGACTAGCAATTTTCAACCCGTATGCCACAAGAATTTTTAAAACATGCAATACCTGAATATTTAGTTGGCACACTCACCTCTTAGACTTTCAAATAAAAAATGACAGCTGCCAACACAATAATAGCCATCTGGTGTGAATGAATCAAAATTAAACCTATTTTTTGTCCAGATGGGCAAAAAATATATATTTTGGTGTACTTCAGAATTTTACTAATTATTTTATGGGTGCCATGAGATGAAGAAGGTTGAAAATGGCTGACATGGATTATTCTCAAAGAAGTTTTAGCCTCATTGAAAAGCACAATATATACAGAGAAGTGTCCAGTAAAATAGTAAGTGGGCCCTAACCAGTTTGGCTCAGTGGATAGAGCGTCGGCCTGCAGACTCAAGGGTCCCAGGTTTGATTCCAGTCAAGGAAATGTACCTTGGTTGCGGGCACATACCCAGAAGGGAATGTGCAGGAGGCAGCTGATCAATGTTTCTCATCGATGTTTCTAACTCTCTATCCCTCTCCCTTCCTCTCTGTAAAAAAGAAAATCAATAAAATATATTTTTAAAAAAATAGTAAGTGGGATTACCACAGAGTTATTCAGGATCATTATAAGGAGAGTCCAGAAGGAGGAGAGAGTTCTGTGAATTTCAATCATCAGATTTCATGGAGGACGGGGCTCCCTGAGCTATACCTAGGAAGATACTCTAATCAGAAGAGTATTCACAACATCAAAAACTTTCCTAGCACTCACTGTGTTCCAGATGCCAATTCACCTACTACTCAAAACCACCCCATGAAGTATATGCCTTTCCACAGATGGGGAATTTAAGAAAGAGAACCAACCCTAGCCGCTTTGACTCAGAGGTTAGAGTGCCGGACTGTGGACTGAAGGGTCCCAGGTTTATGATCAAGGGCACATACCTGGGTTGGGGACTCGATCTCGAGCCCAGGTCAAGAGGCAACCTGATGGAGGTGTCTCCCTCACATCCATGTTTCCCTCTCTCTGTCTCTCCCCCTGCCTTCAACTCTCCCTGAAAATTAATTTAAAAAATATCATTAGGTGTGGGTTAACAAAAATTAAAAGTTATTTTAAAAAATTAAGAGAAAATTAAGCAACTTGTCCAAGCTCAACAAGCAAGTCAGCCTTGGAGCTGGGACTCGAATGCAGTCAGGTCAGCTCTTGGGCCAGATCTCTCTGCTCAGTCGTTGCCCTGACAGAGCAGAATGGCATGAGCAAGAACATAGATGTGACAGTGTGATGTGCCCGCCAGAGGTAGCAATCACCAGACTGTCAGGCATGACAGGTTTATTTAGACACTTTGCTCGTGTGTTCATATGAAGAATCTCTCCATTTCATTACATCGCAGATTCAGTTAATGCATTCAATACCTGTCACTTCAGAAACTTCTCCTTGAAGCTACTGTAGTGCAGAAAAACAACCGTATAAAAACTTCTTCATTATTATGTGTTCTTATTAACTGATAAAGAAACAGTAATCATTCCTTTTCTCATTTAGTTATTACTTAGTTGGAGCAAAAATTCTACATTGTGAACTCTCTGGAAATGATGTGGAATGGAGTGAGGAGCCACCACGTTGTGAAAGTAAGTACATTCTCTCTTTAGAATTTACAGCAGCAGTTCTCAAGCTTTTCGGCCTGGGGATCCATGTATGCTTTATAATTAACCAAGACCCCAAAGAGCTTTTCTGCATGTGGGTTAGTGCTACTGATATTCTTTACATTGGGATTAAAACAGAGAAGTTTTTAAATAATTATTTACTAATTCATTTTTAAGAAAAATAAACTTAATACATATTTTTGTAAGATCAAACATTTCCAAAACAGAGGAAAGAATGTCATTCCTTTACATTTTTAAAAAAATATTTTTTGTTGATTTCAGAGAGGAAGGGAGAGCGAGAGAGAGACAAAAACATCAATGATGAGAGAGAATCATCAATCAGTTGCTTCTGCACGCCCGTCACTGGGGATCGAGCATGCAACCCGGGCAAGTGCCCTGACCGGGAATCGAACCATGACTTCCTTGTTCATAGGTTGATAATCAACCACTGCGCCATGCTGGCCAGACACTTTACAGTTTTTCTAATCTCTTCAGTATCTGGCTGAAAGGAAGACCTCCAGATCATTCTGCGGCATTGTCAGTCTGAAGCCATTGGAAAATTTCACTGTAAACTCTAAGGATGACAGTGAGAAAAGACAAAATCGTAGTATACCTGAGAACCACTGATTCAGGAATGGATGTAGCATTTCTCAACTAGCACTGAGTTTTCCTAAGTCATAAGAGGTGCTGACAATTTAATGAGAAAATATACATCTCTTATGATTAGGAAAACTTAGTGTGGCCTCACAGATAAATGCAAGTATTTCATACAGGTATCTTCTAAGGGTATATAAAAAAATGAGCTTATTCTAAATTTTCAATTCTCTATTGATGGTTTGAATTGGGATAATACACTTCTTTCTATAAACTTTGTTTCAAATGTATATTGGATTTGCAAATAGATGTAGAAATCATATGATAATGAACTTATTGAAGGTAGTTCACAAGCTCTTACTAATGCCGTCTTAATCTTTTACATATTCTTTTGCCTTTCCTGTTCTTTCTTTTTTTTCCTCTTTTTAAGAGATTTTGTGTCAACCACCTCCACAAATCACCAATGGAGAATTCTCCAATAGCCACAAGGATACATTTGAATATAATGAAGTAGTAACTTACCATTGTAAACCTTCAAATGGACCAGATGAATATTCACTTGTTGGAGACAGCAAGCTTGTTTGTTCTGGGCCTAACGGATGGAGCCCTGACCCTCCTGAGTGTAAAGGTAATAATATTTCTACTTTTCCCCTCTCATTTGTAAATAGTGTGGAAAGATTTGCCAACTTTTAAATAACTTGGCCAACATATAAAAAAAAAATTTTTTTAATTTGTTTCTAATCTAATTTTATGTGTGTCAAATGATAAACACTAGTTCTACTTGTAGCGTTTCCCACTCTTCATCCCACATGTTCTTAGCATACTTGTTTATATATTGTTAATTACTATGTATATGCATGAATTAAAAATTTTTTGCCCTCAGAGCCTCAAAAAACATAGTGTCTTTAAAAAAAGTTTTATCCTTCATTTTTCTTTAAACCTTAATTGTTGATAATACTACAGATGTTCCCTGTTTTCCCCACTGTTGCCCTCTCCACCAAGTTCCCACCCCACCCCAGGCTTTCACCATCTGTTGTCTGTCCATGGGCTATGCATAAATGCATATAAGTTCTTTGGTTAATTTCTTTCCGTCTACCTCCTCCCCGCTTCCCTCTGAACTTCATCAGTCTGTTCCATGTTTCCATATCTCTGGTTCTATTTTACTCATCGTTTATTTTTTTCAATTGATTCATTGTTTGTTTATTTTCATTTTTAGTTTTAATTATTGATAGATCTGTATTGTCATTTAGTTGTTCATACTCTTCCTCCTCCTCCTCCTCCTCCTCCTCCTCCTCTTTATTCTTCTTCTTCTGGAATATCCTTCAACATTTCATGTAATATTGATTTGGTGGTGATGAATTCCACTACTTTTTCTCACCTTCCAGCTCTTTATCTCACCTTCAATTCTAAATGATAACTTCTGGGTGGAGTAATCTTGATTGTAGAATCTTTCTTTTCACCACTTTGAATATTTCTTGTCACTCCCTTCTGATCTGCCATGTTTCTGTTGGGAAATCAGCTTATCATCATATTCATGCTCCCTTGCAGGTAACTACCTTTTAAGATTCCTTCTTTGTCTTTAACCTTAGACATTTCAATTATGTTGTGTCTTTACGTGAACCTCTTTGGGTTCATCTTGTTTGGGACGCTCTGTGCTTCCTGGACTTGTAAGTCCATTTTTTTTCTACCAGGTAGGAAAATTTTTCTGTCATTATTTTTTCAAATAGCTTTTCAATAATTTGCCCTCTTCTTCTTCTTCTTCTGGCACCCACATGATGTGAATGTTGGTGTGCTTGAAGGTTGTCCCAGGGGCTCCTTACACTATCTACATATGATTTTTTCTTTTTGCTGTTCTGATTGAGTGTTTTTTATTTCCTCATATTTCAAATCACTTATTTGATTCTCAGCATCTTCTACTCTACTATTGATTCCCTGTAAACTATTCTTCACTTCAGATCATGTATCCTTTCATTTCTGTCTTGTCCTTTTTCATTCTTTGATGTTCTCAGTAATTACCTTGAAATTCTCACTAAGTCCCTTGAAGCTATCATTAAGATCCTTAAACATCCCTATAACCATTGTTTTGAACTCTGTATCTAGTGTTAGCTTGCTTCCATTTCATTTAGTTCTTTTTCTGGAGATTTCTTCTGTTCTTTCATTCATGACATGTTTCTTTTTCTCTGCATTTTGGCTTCATCCCTGTGTTTGTTTCTATGTATTAGGTAGAGCTGCTATGTCTCCTGGAATTGGTAGAGTGGCCTTGTGTAATAGGTGTTCTGTAGGGTCCAGTGGCTCAGCCTCCCCAGTCACCTGAGCTGGGCACTCTATGTATGCCCCTGTGTGGGCTGTGTGCACTGTCTTGTTGTAGTTGAGACTTGACTACTGTTGGTGTCATTGGGACAAACTGACCACCAGGCCAATTGGCTGTAAAGACCAGCTGTGAATACAGTGGAAGAGTGGCTGTGCAGAATACACTCCTATGGAGCAGGACTTGCCTCTGTGGGGCTTGGGTTCTCACTGAATCTGATCCTTGAGAGTGTTGCTTGTGAATATGTAGAGTTGTAATCTGGCGTGATTTGAAGCTGTCCACTGGGTGCACAGGCTCTGATCGCCCCATGAAGGTGCACCTGTGGCTATCTGTCAGGAACTACAGAGGAATCTTCAAATGGCTGCTACTTGTGTTGGGATTGAAGTGCCCATGAGAGGCCAAGATGTAAAGCAAGACATGCTAGTGCTAGTGCCAGGCCTGGGGCCTCTTATTGAGGAGTATGGGGCATGCTGACACAGCTGCTGCTTGTTTGAGAGATTATAGAAAAGTCAGAAGCCTGAGCCAGGACAGGTGATCCATATGGAAAAGTTACAGCAAACTGTTTGAGTTTGCAAATTGAGGTGCAAATTGCATGTGGTGAAATCTAAGTGAATCAATAGGGAGGAGCAAACAGTGTGAACACGTTGATGGAAATTCAGGTCCACATTCAAGGAGAAAGAGCACTCTTTTGATTTAAAAGCAGTGCATTATGGACCCTATGTATTGCTAAGATTTAATCTCAAAAGATGTTCTCTTGTATATACTGCCCAGCCCAAAGTTGTTTGTTTTGTTTGTTTCTGATTTTTCCTCAAGTCTGCCAAACTAATTGATGGATCCTGAAATCAATCTAGAAGAACATACCCAGCACTTTACTTTGTAAGAAGTAGAAGAGAATGGGAAATACCTGAGTACATGGGTACGAAGGCTAACTATGAAGTTTTAACTTTATCTCAGACCTGTGAGATTACAATATAAAATGTGGGGGTTGATCTCTGAGTTCCAGTCCAAAATATTTGGAAAACACGACTTTAAGTTCACTGGCCTTTCTATTTCCTGCACATCCCAGTTCTTGCATGTTGTTGATACCTGATAACTTTCTCTCTACATATGTTTGCATAACTAGCTTCTTTTCAACTTTTTACCTTTGAGCTCAAGTATTACCTTATTGCAAGACCCCTTCCTGCCTTTTTAGAAGATCAAGGTACCAAGTCAGGGTCAGCCTGAAATTTGAAAAATTCCTAGCACTAAAATTGCTTTTGAACTTATCTGAAAATTGTATGTGGTAATCAGATCTTTCTCAAAACTTGTCAGTAATGGGAAAACTTATAGGAAACCATTCATCTATAATGGCACTCTGTTCTAGGTGGGAAAAGGTTATTAGATGTCTCTATATCTGTTTACCTGGAAAGAAAATGCACAAATAAAATGGGGGTTTTTGTTTGTTTGTTTGTTTTTTAAGTTAACATTTTGTCTTCCATTCCTTGCCTCTTTGTTCCCAGGGGAAATTACTAATTTACACTAGTTTTTCTTTCCCCTATTAAAACAGCTTTCCATTAATTCTGGAATATCTTCACTTTTCAGTGGTCAAATGTGAATATCCAGCACTAGAGAATGGGAGACTGGTGTCAGGATTTGGAAAAAAATTTCAGTACAAATCAAAGGTTACGTTTGAATGCCTGGAGGGATTTTCCCTTGAAGGCAGCAGCGCTATTGTCTGTGAAGCTGACAGTACTTGGGAGCCTGAGATCCCAAAATGTATTAAAGGTACAAAGGGGGTCTTTTTTCTTTTTTGTTTAGAATTTATTTCTTTGACATTAAATTTCAATGATATGGAATAATGAAAAATAAACAGTTTTGTAATTAACACTATCTCATATTCATTTTAATGGCAGAAGTGGGACTTAGATTTATGTTTTCATAGTGTCTTCACATATTACGTATATTACACAAGTGTTTAAATTTCTGTTTTCTGGCATTTCTTATGTTTAAAAATGTATAGCAATCATTTTTCAGAGAACATTGAAGCAGGAGAATTTTTATCTAAAAATACTAAGATCTAAAGGCATAATTCATTATATAAATGAAAAAAAATGTAGAAATTACCAAGTTGTTGGTCTCATCTTTGTTATATATTTTTTAGTGTCAATACCTCTCAATACAAAACCTACAATTACTAGTCTCAGGTTTAGTAACTTTCTGTTTACATACATTTTAATATAGGTTTATTGATTTCAGAGAGGAAGGAAGAAGGAGAGATAGAAGCATCAATGATGAGAGAGAATCATTGATGGGTTGCCACCTGCAGGCCCCCGACTGGGGGATTGAGCCTGCAACCTGGGCATGTGCCCTGATCCAGAATCGAACCTGGACCTTCTAGTTCATATGGCAACACTCAACCACTGGGCAACTCTTATCGGGCTCTGTTTTCTTTTAAGATTTTATATGGTTGAATATAGATTGCACTTTATAACTTATACTAGACGCACGGTGCACAAAATTCATGCACGGGTAGGGTCCCAAGGCTGGCCTGGCAATCAGGGCCAATCTGTGGGGAGACAGGAGGGGCGATCAGGGAGGCCCCTGCTGCCATCCACCTTGGCTAGCCTGGGGCCTGTGGGCTGGGGGAAGCTCCTGCATTGAGCATCTCCCCCCTGGTGGTCACTGCACATCGTAGCAACCAGTCCTTTCGACAGTCATACCACCGTTCAGTCAATTTGCATATTAGGCTTTTATTATATAGGATAAGTAGTATACAAATATAGATTAGTACAATTTCAAATATTACAGAAAAGTGTACAGAGAAAAACATTAGTCTCCTGTTTCTCTACTTCATTTCCTGAATTAATCACTTAATAGTTTAGTTGTCTTTTTATCTGTTACTGTACATTAATATCCTTATATGACTAGATATACATATTTTATCATGTTTTTGTTGTTATTAACCAGAATTGGAATCATGCTGTTCATATTTTTTTAACTCTCACATTTTACATTTATAGTCTTAGATTGGGATTGCATTTAGATTTATTCCTATCCTTTTAATGATGACTATAATATATACTATATTTATTTAGCTATTTTCCTATCAGTGGTCATTTATATGTGCAGAAGTTTTACATTAATAGGTACTTGGATGTATTAATTTTTTTCTCCAATGGCTATACAAAAGCTGTAGGTCTTCCCCATACTGAAATTATATAAAAAATCCAGCCATATGTTCTGATTGCATTCTTTACATTTAAATCACTGTTTCATCTGAAATTGGCATATACATCTATTGTCTTCTCTCCAACTCTTCAAAGTGCCAGTTTTTAACATACAATAAATTCATAGGAGTTCTAGTTGTCTCTCTGTTCCTATGAACTCTGTCCATTCCTGTCTCAACAAAAAATATTTTATTTTTCACTGTATTACAATGATATGTTAAAATTTTTATTAAATTTATTGGGCTGACACCGGTCAATATGATCCTGTAGTTTTCAGGTGTGGGTTTCTATGTTACAAGATCGGTATATTGCTCCATGTGCCTATTACTCAAAGACAAGTATTCTTCTGTCACCTTATATTAGGATCCCCTTCTCCTCTCCCTACCTCTTTCCACCTGGCAACCACCACACTGCTGTGTGTTTTCATGAGTTCCAGTTTTATATCCCACATATGAGTGAAATCATATGATTCTTAGCTTTTGCTCTCTGACATTTCATTTAGCATAATATTCTCAAGATCCATCCTCTTGGTGCTACAAATGTCAGTATTTCATCCTTTCTTCTGGCTGAGTAGTATCCCATTATGTATATGAACCACATCTTCTTTCCCCACTCCTCTATGGCAGGATACTGTGGTTGTTTTCTTCTTTTCCTTTTTGGTTTGCTCATTGTTAGTGTAATGAAATGGAACTGATTTTTACTTATCGATTTTGTAGACTGCCAACTTTGCCAAATTTATGTATTAGCTCCAAGAGGTGAGTGTGTGTGCGTGTCTGTGTGCAATCTTGACAGCTTTCTAGTTTAAAAAATCATGTCATCTTCTAAGACAGAGGTAATTTATTTCTTCCTATCCAATTTTGATGCTTTTTTTCTTTCCTAAATGCTCTGATTATAACTTTGGATGTTATGTTAAATAGAAATGTCAAACACGGTCATCCTGCCTTGTTCCTGATCTTAAGGGAAAAACTTCCAGACTTTTACCATCAAGTATGATGTTAGCTATAGGTTTGTCATAAGTGGGCCTTATTATATTGAAATTACTCAGCATTACAAATAACTCCTAAATCATTTATTAAGTTCTCCTGTATTGCCTAATTGTAAGTAGAATCACATTGAATCCACAGGCTGATATTGAGGCTACATTGAGGATAAATTTGCATTCTGTACCACAGAATATTGTCACAGGAATTGTTACTGGAGAGGAAGAAGAATGCTGGTGACTGAATATAAATTTATACTATTTATGATACTACTTTAAATGAGAAATATTCACATAATTTTTATAAGGAAAATAAAATTATAAGATATTGTACAAAGGCAAAACCCAAACCTATGAATTTAGCATTATATAGCATGTAAGCATTACTATTTTTTACTTCTTTTTAAAATTATTTCTTTTCTTCTAGAAGATTCCAAGAAAATGGTGAATCACCAACTGGGGCCAATGATTTAGGTAATATTTTGGTTATTAATAACACTCCATTATGAGACCCTAGAATTCTCCATGGAAATATCATATTTCGGTTACGTGAAGTTTGAGAAGAAACAACCTGTCATGTGATAATTGACGTGTATTTATTTTAATAGTGCAGATAATATGACAAATGGAAGCAGTAGTATGTGTAGACACATGCAGATAATAGTTTTTTTTTTAAATATAATTTTTATTGACTTCAGAGAGGAAGGAAGAGGAAGAGAGAGTTAGAAATATCAATGATGAAAGAATCATTGATCAGCTGCCTCCTGCATGCCCCCTACTGGGGATCGAACCCCCAACCTGGGTATGTGCCTTTGACTGGAATCAAACCTGGGACCCTTTAGTCCACAGGCCAATGCTCTATCCTCTGAGCCAAACCTGCTAGGGCGATAATACAGTTTTTAAGAGGTCCCTCAAATCCAATTCCTAGTGGGGTGAGGTAACTTTCTCAATTGCTGTGTTTATTTGTAGGTTAAAATATAGAAAACCTAACTTGCTTCCCATGTGATGGTGTTATTTTTGTAATGGCACTTTGTAAATACATTTTCTTTCTATTCATATCTTATATACACAAGCCTTAACCTACTATAAGTTGGGCTAGTTT
Source organism: Ia io (assembly GCA_025583905.1). Taxonomy (NCBI): domain Eukaryota; kingdom Metazoa; phylum Chordata; class Mammalia; order Chiroptera; family Vespertilionidae; genus Ia; species Ia io. The sequence goes on from JAJQQW010000022.1 coordinate 10,699,259, forward strand.
TTTCTATAATAGGTTGGTGTATCACACTTTATTTAGGCTCACACAGTTCACACAATATATGTTAAAGGAAAGAATCTATTATGGTTGTAGCAGTTACATTAATATAAAGATTTTTGTTGAATGAATGAAGGAAAGTATACATTACTTTTTTTACATTAGACTAGTTTAGTAAAGTTAGTCTTTTTATAAAGGCACCTTAGGCCCGTTAAGCTTTCCTTCTGAACACTGTTGTCAAAGGGTCATTTTGCCAGTAAATTCAAAGCCATTTTAATTTATTAAGTACTTAATAATCTTTTTATGAAGTAAAAAGAGCAGAAGTAAACATGGCACTATGCTTTGACCTAGAAGAATTTAATAAAAATAATGGCAGTGTAGAAGAGAGGTACTACTGAACAGCATTTCTAAGATTTAAGATCTTGTAGTATTACTTATTGATCTTGGACAGTCAAAAGTGCATTTCACGTTTCTATGCATAATGTATCCATGTGCCCTGGTGTTTCATATCCTTTCCTAGAATGTTCTTGGTAATGAAGATTGTGTCTTAATTTGGGCGTGGCTTTGCATGAGGAAGGATTGATAAGATAATGTATTGTTTGTGAAGAGTGCAAAATAGGTCTATGTAATCAATTAATAGAACTTCATTAATGACTTATTCCACAGACTCACTTTTGGGGAACAATGTAAATGAAATTTTTAACAAAATCATAAGAATTATAGATTGAATAGTGAATTAAACCAACTAGAATGGTATCATATATTCTTAAAATGATTTTCCTCTAATATAGTAAATTCTAATTTTTATAATAATGTTTCCTAATTTTTATAATATTCCAATTTTTATAACCTGGTGGGGTTACTACAGTCCAAAACAGTGACAACTGAGGTCCCTATTAAGAGTTTCACAAATTGGACCCTAAGCCTGGAATCGTATTAGAAAGGTTCTATGGTCAAAATGAGCTGGATAAACTAGATTAATAAACTTTTTCTTCACTGTAGTTTATAGATGATTTCATCAAAATTGAAATGTGTCAACTATATGAGACCCAGCGTGTTCTCTCTCTCTCTCTCTCTCTCTCTCTCTCTCTCTCGTTCAATAACTTTCAAACTTGTTTTATTTTTTCTCAGATGGAGGACTTGTTGCAGTGGTTGTTCATACTGTACGTAAATTTCACAGACTTAAATCAAAATAGTAATGTGTACAAGTGCATTTTTAATGATGTTTTTAGTTCCTGGAGCTCTTATGGCTTGGAATGAAGTAAACCAGTCTAGAAATCCCTGACCTTTTATAATGATACTAGAGGCCCGGTACATGAAATTCGTGTGGGGGGGGAGGCTCAGCCCGGGCTTCACCCTCTTGTAATCTGGGACCCCTCGGGGGATGTCCGACTCCCGGTTTAGGCCCGATCCCTAAACCGGCAGTCAGACATCTCTCTCACAATCCGGGACCTCTGGCTCCTAACCACTCGCCTGCCTGCCTGATCACCCCTAACCAATCACCTGTCTCCCTGATCTTCCTAACCACTTGCCTGCCTCCTGATTGCTACTAACCCCTCTGCCTGCCTGCCTGATCACTCCTAATTGCTCACTTGCCTGCCTGATCACCCCTAACCACTTGCCTACCTGCCTGATTGCCCCTAACCACTCACCTGCCTGCCTGATGGCCCCTAACCATTCTGTCTGCCTGCCTGATCACCCCTAACCGCCTCTGTCTTGGCCCCTGCAATGGCAGCTTTGTCTGAAAGGTTGTTTGGCTGTCTGGTCTAATTAGCATGTTATGCTTATATTATTACAGATTCTACCCTGTGTTTGGTGATTTATATTCTTTTGTAGTCTATATGTCCACTTAGTAACAAATCCTAAATATCCCAAATATGCTTTGAGTGATATTCTAAATTAAGCAAGGACTATTCTCTGGCTTACTGTGAACTTTTTTTTTTTTTAACATTTTTTATTTGCTTCAGAGTGGAAGGAAGAGGGGAGAGAGAGGTAGAAACATCAATGATGAGAGGGAATCATTGATCAGCTACCTCCTGCACGCCCCCTACTGGGGATTGAGCCCACAATCCAGGCATGTGCCCTTGACTGGAGTTGAACATGGGACACTTCAGTCTGCAGGCCGATGCTCTATCCACTGAGCCAAACCAACCAGGGCTATTGTGCACTCTTTAAGTGATTCCAGAGAATTGCATTTTGAGAGTGAAGAGTCCAGATAGAATATGAATATATATGGGCTTAAATAAAATAATATTTCTGCCCACTAAAATATAACCAACATTAATTTCTTCTGGATTTTGAAACTTGGTATTCGTTTTTAGAGTGACATGTCATTTGTTTTCTGGTTTCTTATAGTTCTTGGTGTTGCAGTGATTGGCACCTGTGTATAAATGTCTTCACCTCAGGAAAAGACAGTACATTAAACATGTTTCTTGAACCTGTTGTTGCTTCTCACTCTTGATGTACTGGTGCAGGTTTTGTTTGTACTCTGTATTGCATGCTGCCTTGTTTAAAATGTGCTTGTGTGAATGTGCTGCATTTCCTTTCTACAATATTTTCACCTACTTTTAATATTATTGTAATAAGACTAAGCTGTATAGAATCGTTTTAGCTGTTAAGACTGTAAGAAAAATTCCTGGGTTGGCGGGGGGGGGGGGGGGTGTTGAGGTTTAGGTTCTGCAGAAAAATCATAGCTCATTATATTGCCTTCCCTACCCTAGGTTTACTCTATTCCTTCAGTGGATTGGGAGCCAGGACTAAATTTAAAATAGTTCACTGTAGAAACTGACAATTCTGTTTACTGAACTTGTTAGAATAAAAGCTTCCATGTGTCTGTATATATCTGAAGTCATTGTAAGAAGTTTTGTAGGTGTCTTATTCAGACCCCCAATTTGATTTCTTCTCATTTAGAGCTGTTATTTATACATGTTAAACTGGGGAATTAAAAGCAACATTGTTTGACTTTCCTCTTATGTTCTCCTACCCAATGAAGCTCAAGGTAGCAATAAAGCTCAAGGTAGCAATAAAGCTCAAGGTTAAACCTAAAGTTGCTGAGAGTGGTAAATTATCAAGGCACCTTATTAACTTTATTTGCCTTTTTATCTATAAAAAATGGAAAAGTGGGAAATTTCAAATAGAAAAAAAGTACAGATATATATTTTCTAAGGAGAATAGAATTTATAAGCATCACATTTAAATTTTAATTAAATAACTTGCAATGTAATAAAATATTTAGAGTAAGTTTTCAAGTCTAGACCAAGACTGAAATATTTGACTTTCAGCCCTTTGTTTTCCCCTGTCATTTTGGAGATAGTTTTGAAATAAAACTAATATTTTTAAGACTTCTTGTATGTGTGGTTTTATCATATATTTTTCTTTTATATTAATCATTGGCTTTGAGCTACATAATAAGAGTACATTCTTCATTCATAAAGGGCTAAAACTTTTTTATATTATTGGTTATCTTTTTAAAATACCCACCGTGCCTTTATTTGAATCTTATATCATACTGTACAACTCATGACTCCCTAATTGTAGTGTATTTTTAACATTAGATACATACAGCAGACTAAGTAGGCAGTGCTCTCAGAATATTTTTACAATTCCAAACGGTTCATGTTGAAATAACTTCTAAAGATAGCAAAATAGCTTTGTGTTCCTCACTTTCTTTCTTTAAAACATCACTGCATCAAAATACTTTAAAGTTCTTAAACAAACACGAATCAAACCCTCTAGCTACCAGTCAAGGGCTCTATTAAAGGTGAAGAGGTATCTGAGCGCTGTTGAGCGCTGTAACCCTGGATTCAAGATTCAGTCCCACAACTGACCTGAGGTTCCATGCCTGCTGAGCTCCAAGTGATGCTGCTGCTGGGCCTGGGCTACTGTGAGTAACCAGGGTGAAGACTGCCATTCATGTGCGTGTGTTCTTGAAATATGAATAAGCACCTTCAAGTTTATGAGCAACTGTTTCTCCTGTTTTAGGTAATTGGATTTTTTTTTCAAGATTCCTCACCCTGTGTACATGCTCCAGAAAGGATGTGGGGTAACACTTGGCTTTACCTCCAAAAAAATTGGCTGCCATCACCTTAGAAACTAATTTATGAGACTATAACATGTATAGAGATGCTTGTTTATTCCTAAGGGTGACTCTGGAAGCAGGGTACTGGGCATAGATAAGCAAACGTTGCTGTTCAAACTTGGTACCAAATGTCTTGACGTAAACTTGCACTTATGATGATTTGGAATACAATTTTCCTTCTACAGCCTTCATACTAAGGTGGAAAACTAGCATAAGGACTCATTTATAAGGTTAGTAAACATATTTAAATCACTTGTTGAAAATGGCCATGTGGTAAAAGATATATATCCTACCACTTATAATATGGGGAGCTACTTACTCTAAGTTGTAATCAAGAGTTTGGGAGCAGAGTCTACAAAGGCCAATGGGAAAGGCAATTTCTTGGTAAAAGTAAAGTGGTGTCTTTAATCTCAGGGACAAAGGGGAAGACAAACATTACTACTAGAAGGGCAGTCAGGGCCTCCCAGTCCTCTCTATCTGCTTGATCTCTGGGATTCCTTGAGGCTAAAACCATCCAGTTTTCAGACTGTTGTGAGTTTCAAGGTATCTGAAGCTCTCACGGTTATTTTAATGAATGCTGAGGTTAATATAAAATAACTGTAGTGAGAAATTTAGTTTTAGATTTTCATTGTCTTCAAATAGCTTCATTGTTTTATCAAGTAAATGTTTATTAAATTTATATCAGTGCTTATTTATCTCTTTTATATATTAGATTTCTATTTTAAAATGTATTTGAATAAAAAGATTCTACTAGTATAAAAAATAAAATGAATTGACTTAGAAACACAGAAAAAAGTGGTGTTGGAGAATTCAGTGAAAGGCCTACCCATTGCCTCCCTCCCCAAAACAGTCCTCAGGACCTGGCTCTGTCCCAAGGGCAGTCCTGTGACAGGGGTGGTTCACAGAGGTGGCCTCCCACCAAGAGAAATATTCACGTATGCAAACCAACCTAGAGCTCTTGCCCTGGGTAGGTGTCCCTGAAGTGCCTGCTGTGAGGCACAAACTGTGACTCTCTGGCTGGGCCATTTTAGCTTTAGTCTGTCTGCTGTGGTCCTTTCACTGAGGCAGGGACTATGGCTGCATTTTCCAATTTAATGGTTAATAGTTAATCATTCCAATTTAATAGTTAATAATCCCATCAGGACTGCAAAAGATGTGCTGTAAGTATAAAATACACACCAGATTTCAGAGTTAGTAAGAAAATGTAAACTGCATGTATATTGGGTCAGATAAAATATATTGAAATTCACTTTCCCATTTCTTTTACTTTTTAGATGTGGCTTCTAGAAAATTTAAATTACCCAGGCGACTCATGATATGTCTTGGACAGCACTGGACTAGAATGAAAGATTTTAGAAAGATGCCCATTATTACAACTAAAGGGCAATCTCTACTTTAGGTTTTTTAGGAGGATCTCTTGTCAGAACACATGATTTCCCTCACAATGGGGGTAAATGAGGCATTACTGAGCTTGAATATTGTTGAAATTGGTACCGTCTTAAAAGTTTATCTTAGAGCCAGATTTTAAATTGTGATATTAGGAAAGCACATGTTTCTCTCCAGTCTTTCCCATTGGAACTAATTAAAATGAGAAAACATGTGCTAACTGCTTAAATGTAGCAGCTCTATTTCTCGGAATAAAAAATACAACACAGTATAGAAGAAGAGTAGGACTAGTTAACCATTGAAATTACTTAAAAAGAATGATTTCTTTCTAGTTCAGGACTCAATAATTTCTTTTTCATTGTCCATTCTCTAAACAGGCTTCTGGAATTTAATTTCTGCTCTTAATTATGTTTGTCTCCGATGCTGTCTCTTTACCTTGCCTTGTAGGGAAACAGAGGTCACTGCTGCATATAGCACTTAGCAGAATAAATCAACCACTCCAGCACATTATTTCACATTATTTCAGCAGACACACTAAGTGGGTTCCCAATCCAGTGTATCAGTTTATCTTCTCATCTGTTAAAATGTTAAGATCTACAGTTAATTTGTATAGCTAAAAATTTTTTTTAAAAGCATGGAGGACACTCATAAAATTAAAAATACTACTACCAGATGACCAGCAATTCCATTTCTGGAAATATATCCAAAGGAAATGAAGTTGCTATGTGGAAGAATAGATATCTGCACCTCCCTGATTAGTGCAGCATTATTCACAATAACCAAGACATGGTACCACCTGTGTCCATCGAAGTCTGACTAGATAAAGAAAAGGTTATTTATGTGTGTCCTGCCATTTGCAACAACATGGCTGGACCTTGGGGGCATTATGTTAAGTGAACTGAGTCCTACAGAGAAGGACAAATACTATTGACCTCACATGTAGGAATCTGAAAACCAAACTCCTACAAAAAGAAACCATATTTGTAGTTGCCAGAGCCAGGGGTCAGGGGGCCAGGGAAATTGGATGAAGTTGGTCAACAGTTATAAATTAAGCAGGTACTGGAATGTAATGTACAGCATGGTGACTATAGTTGGTAATACAGTGTTGTGTGTTGGCAAGTTGCTAAGAAAATAGATACTAAATACTCTGATCGCAGGGAAGAAAAATGTTTTTGGTAAGTATGTGAAGTGATGAATGTTACTTAAATTTATTGTGGTAGTTATTTCACAATATACACATTATCAAATCATTATGCTGTATATCTTAATTTCATACAATGATATGTGGAGATTATATCTCAAGGAGTCACCGATGCTGTGGGTCCTCAGAATACACATTGAGAAGTGAAGCCTTGTAGAAGCAAGGCTCTAGACAAGTGGTTCTCAACTCTGGCTACACCTGGGATGTACACATTAGAATCACCTGGGGTGACTTTAAAACACGCAGCAGATAATAATGCCCAGGCCCCATTCCCAGAAGAGCTAAGCCAGAACCTGTAAGGGTAGCCGCTAAGCATCACTGTAAAGGCTCCTTGGGTGAATCTAATCAAAATGTAGGGAGGAGCTGTCACATTAGAATAAACCCAAAATACAGCTTTTCTTGTGTTCAGGAAAAACTAGCTTCCCCCAAATATGGACACATTAGTCTTTCTGGTGTCCCCCTGACTGTATGCCAGCTTCTCAGTGAGGCCTGGGACAACACCTCATTGAGGAATTACCAGATTCGAAACTTAACACATTATTTCATCTAAGTTGTGCTCAGATTTGCTGTCTTGGGCTTATTAAGAACTCCTCAGCCTTTATTTCCACAGGTGGGAACTATTGTCAGTACAGCCTCCACGAGGCCTCAGTGTGCCTTTGTCCAATATTCCCTCCCACTTACTCACCTACAGCCAACTATATGGTACATCTTAACTAAGAGGGACCCACAGCTGACAAAACATTTTCTATCTACTTGGAGAGCATGGCCTCGAAAACCAGATTCAAGATGTGTCCAAAAGAAACAGACTACAAAGACTTAATCACGTTTTGAAGGACATGAGAATTCTCAGTGGTGATGTACTATGTGTCAGATGATGTTGGGAAGTCTTGTGAGATAGAGAACAATGATGAGTGATCAGTTGGCAGTAATTGCTTGGGGTGTCTGGTGAACTGATGGGGCTCATCAGGGTCTGTCCATTGGGTGGAAGGACAGTGTTCCCGGCCTTAAGAAAGAGGAGAGGCTTCATCCTGGCCAAAGAAGCATTTGGACACCCTAGACCAGTGGTCGGCAAACTGCGGCTCGCGAGCCACATGCGGCTCTTTGGCCCCTTGAGTTTTTAGCAAAGGCCAGCTTAGGAGTACCCTAATTAAGTTAATAACAATGTACCTAACTGTATAGTTTAAGTTTAAAAAATTTGGCTCTCAAATGAAATTTCAATTGTTGTACTGTTGATATTTGAGTTTGCTCTGTTGACTAATGAGTTTGCCGACCACTGCCCTAGACTATGCAATACCTCCTTTCAGTCTTGACTGTGTTAAGTGCAGGAGGATATGCCTCCTCTAAACTACTGGATCCTGTGTACTTCCCATGCCACAGCCATGGTTCAGAAATAGGGTTGAAGGAAAGAATCCATGTGTTACAATGGACCTGTAGGTTTTCTGGAATAAAACTTTTTATTTAGTTGCTCGCTTCTGAGAACACCTTTCCTTTGACAAAAGAATGGGAAATGGTTAAGTAATATTCATCAATCTCTCTCTTATCTACTCAGTACTGAAATTTATGCCCTACATAGCTACCACAACCACAGGAAGAAAACATTCTTGTGAACTTGTAATTTACATGTAATGCTAGCACTGTGATCATCAGCAAGTGCATTCTGGGTAGTTCAGGTGTCGAGCATCCTGCAATGCAGAGTGCAAGAGGAGCCTCTGTAAACAATGGCTGCTAGACTTTGGTTGTGAATTGGATCCCAATTAACCACAAGGAGTCCTTTGGGGCAGGTATATTTTTCTCATGGTCAACAGTTTTACACATCACCTCCACACTGAGGGACTTATATGCTCAGCTAAGAATTAAAACATTGTGTTGTTCAGGGAGGAAGAGGAAATTCCATGATTTGTTGAACCCAGAAGTCTTCAGTACATCTCAAATGCAGAATTGTGTAAATATATATGAAGTTTTATAATTCCAAAAGGAGCATTTGAGTTTTGTACGGAGAGCTTCCATTTCCTCACCAACCTCTCATTCCGTAGCCCTGCGTGATATGTGTTCTATCTGCATCATTCTATGAACAAAATTTTACGTGGATACGGAAACTGGATTATTAAAATTTTATTCATTACCTGATTCCAGATGTAACTTGTATTTATAGAGAAAACTGAAAAAAGCACAAAGAAAATAAAATATGCATAATCCTTTCAACTAAGTTAATTTTGGTATATTTCCAACCTATATCTTTTATGTATACCAATATGCACTCTGTTTTATAAGGAAAATGCCAAAGGTCACATGCTGATTTAGAGTCTGTTTTGTACACTTACAAATCTATCAGTTACATTGATATTTTTACATGGCATGCTGCATAGGATTCCGAAAAATTCCTCAATACTGTTACCAGACAATTAGCGTTTTATATTTTGCCAAAATTTTACATCTTTTCTCACAGCTTTGATTATTTCTTTGGGATAAACTCTAAGTGGAGGTATAAAAGTCATGTCCATTGTAAAACTTTTAACATACAACAGAGTCATATTAAAAACTAAAAATTTGAGGGTGTTGCTGCTCCCAATACGTTTACTCACAATTGCTGACATTTTGATTCTTTGCCAACTAAAGAACAAAATGGCAGCTCTTTTTTAAAAATATATATTTTACTGATTTTTTACAAAGAGGAGGGGAGAGGGATAGAGTTAGAAACATGGATGAGAGAGAAAAACATCCATCTGCCTCCCACATACCCGCTACTGGGTATGTGCCTGCAACCAAGGTACATGCCCTTGGCTGGAATCGAACCCAGGACCCTTGAGTCCACAGGCTGACACTCTATCCACTGAGCCAAACCAGCTAGGGCAAAATGTCAGTTCCTTTTGTATGCACTTTAATATCCCTCCTTACTCTTTTTAAAAACTAGTCTTTACAATTTACTCACAACTCTACACGTAAATCTTGCTCATTCTTAATGTTGCAGAATTGAGATGGTTTCCCCACAAAAGTTCTCCCTCTTATCAATTTCTACTCATCCCACCAATCATGGCATTAACCACATCCGGGAATCTGACACTTAATATAATACATGCTTATCCTAACCCTTTTCCAAACATGTGTATTTTGTCTTAAATAAATCATTTAGTTCCAAAATGGCAAGGGTCCTATAGGTTGAGACCCAGTATCCTTAATGGCATGGTGTTTAATAATGAACCTTCCCAGGGGCCTCTCAAGGGACTAGGGGCAGAGGCATTTATATTGGGGCTGGGGGTGCAGTGGCCAAGCCATCTTGGTGATTTTGAAATCTAGAAGGCATTGAGAGGATTCAGTGGCAGACCTTCAACCACGGAAATCTCAACTATTATCCTAATTATGCCTGATTAATGTCCAATTTGAGTAAAGGCTCTGGCTCTGTTATCTGTGGAAGTGGGGTGTCCACCAGTGGAAGTGGTGAATCCCTTTCCCCCTGGGGGCTCGGGGTCGGGTCCTTATGATATCTCGGGAAAAAGAGTTTTCTGAGACTAGATCTGGAGGCCTCAGGACAAAAATGGAACCGGAGGGGTGCTGGCACCTAGGCAACCTGCTGCCTGGGCTCTGGGTTTCTATTTTCAGGTCGACGCGCTTGCGTCTTCCTTCCAGGCGTCCTGGAAAGACGCAAGGATGACTGGGCCAGATCTCGTTTCCTTTCTACCCTTCCTGAGTGGGGTGCTAGCTGCCTGTTTGAGGACCGAGCAGGGACCCACATTTCCAGGAAACCTTGGCCTTGCACCCGCAGGTGGAGCCTGAGCTGCCAGTGGACCCAATCAGATTAGACTTTGGCCAGGCCACGCCCCGTTCCCTCCTCAGCTAACACACCGCCCTGGGGCCTACGCCCCGCCTCTGAGCCCGCCATTGGCCCCGCCCCAGCGTGACGTAATGGTCCAGACCACGCCCCACTAACGGCAATGCACTTGACACTTTTTGAGTCTGGGATTGTGGTGTCTCGTAGCCTCCCTCAAAACCACGGGTACGCACTGTCCCTCAGGTTCCCCGCTGATGTCCAGAACAATGACGGCCTCTTACCAGCCGCGCAGGGCATCTTCCCGCCGCCTGGAGAGTCCCTTTTCGTGCGGCTTCCTTGGGGTCCTTCTGCTGGCCCTAGAGCTCCTGCTACCCATGTGCTCAGGTAGGGGAAGGGAAAGGGGGTCAGCCCTGGAGGGAAACTAGAGCGGGTGGGGAACTGGCAGACCTGAGGGGAGGGCCAAGGGAACTTTGCTTGGTGTGTGGGGTAGGAGGCTCAGGGCTTGGTGGACCCAGGTGATGCGGGTTCAGGGTAGAATCCTTAGCCACAGATGCTCTGGGTTGTTCTGTGGGGGATTCAGGAGGGTGGGGACCCCATAGGGCCCACGGTGAGGGTTGTTAAGGTGGTGGGCACAGAGCCTTGCCAAGCGCTTGGTGCAGCCAGTGTTTGTCTGGAGCCAAGCTGTGTCCCTAGCAAAAGCTTTCAGGTGTTTGAGGACTAAGCTAATCAAGATGCTCAGAGATTAACAAAGAACATATATGCATATATGCATAACCTATGGACACAGGAATGCCTGGAGTGGGGTGGGGGTGGGGGGACAGGATGGATGAATGGGGGCAGAAGGGCAGGGAAATGAGGAACAACTAATAATACTGTCAACAATTAAAAAAACAAGATGGGAAGCCCTGACCAGGTGCTGAAGGTGAGGGCTTGCTCTTCAATGCCCAGCTGTGTGTGTGGATGTTGCTTGGGGGAGTGCTGGGCCCATGGGGAGGCTTTGCCCTGTGTTCCCTGGGCTTAGTGAAGCCTTGTGAGTGGCTGCTGTGCCCCACTGGGCTGGGCTGGGGGATGCCAGGCCAGAGGTGCAGGGTGTGTGGTAAGGAAGGTCACTGCTTGGATTTTTGGGGTTTGGGGAGCGCGTGTTACCCACAAAGCCCTTGGTGAGTGAGAGCTAGCTGCAGGGCCTGGGATTTAGAAGGATTGGGAAGGACACGCAGTGCTTTTTGTACAAAAAGGTAACAGGCTGCTTGTTACCCTCAATTAATACAGGTATTGGTTTCCAGGCTGTTGCTTTTTTTTTTTTTTTCTAACCATGGCATCATGTTCTAATTCCCATGCAATATAAATAATATCCTATGCTATTCCTAAATGTCCTTTGGGCAATGTGTTTTCTTTTGTTCATTAGGTTGGGGCCCATTTGAGGGGGAGTTAGAAGCAAGCAAGAAAATACTGATAGCAAAACCTAGTGAGAAATAAATCATAATAAATGAACAATAAATAACATCAATAGGCTTTTCCCCTATAGCTGGAGGCTATCCACTAAGTTTGACTCATGTTTCACTGAATGCAACATATCCTATCTAATAATAGAGTAATATGCAAATTAACCATCACTCCTCAACAAAAATTGCAGCCCCCATAGCCACAAGATGGTGGCGCCCAGTCCTCTCAGCCCCGCTGCTGGAGTGTCCGGCCTGTTCGCAGGAGCAGCAAAGCTGAATCCACCTCCCAAGGGGGTGGATCCAGCCTCCCCGCTCCTCCGCTGCTGCAGTGTCTGGGCCTGTCAGCCCCGCCGGGGTTGGGGGGACCAAGCAGCGAGGCTTGATCTGCCCCCAAACACGGCAGACAGAGCCCAGACAGCAGGGCATGGAGGCTTCCTTATCACGCGGCAGCAGGGAAGCCCCAGGCCCGGCAAACAGAGCCCAGACAGCAGGGCTTGGGGGCTTCCTTAGTACAGAGGCAGCGGGAACACCCCCAGGCCCAGCACACAGAACCCAGACAGCAGGGCATGGGAGCTTCCTTAGTGCTGCAGTGGTGGGGAAGTCCCAAGACATGGCAGACAGAGCCCAGACAGCAGGGCTTGGGGGCTTCCTTAGCAAGGTGGCAGCAGGAACACCCCCAGGCCCAGCAAACAGAGCCCAGACAGCAGGGCTTGGGGGCTTCCTTAGCACAGAGGCAGCGGGAACACCCCCAGGCCCAGGACACAGAGCCCAGACAGCAGGGCATGGGAGCTTCCTTAGTGCTGCAGTGGCGGGGAAGTCCCCAGACATGGCAGACAGAGCCCAGACAGCAGGGCTTGGGGGCTTCCTTAGCAAAGTGGCGGCAGGAACACCCCCAGGCCCCACAGACAGAGCCAGGACAACAGGGCTTGGGGCTTCCTTCGCATGGCGCATGGCGGAGGCAGGTAGAGAGCAGAGAGCAGGGCATGGGGGCTTCATCTCCATGGCTGCAAGCGAAACCTCCAGGCCCACAGAGGGCAGAGAACCACAGGGAGTGGGCCTGAGCCATCAGTAGGACATCCCCTGAGAGCTCCTGGATTGTAGAGGGTGCAGGTTGGGCTGAGGGACCCCCATGCACAAATTTCGCTTATATATGCTTATTCTATAAAACATATACAATAAAAAGACAACCATTTTATACTTTGATGCATTTCAAACTGTCTTTATATGCATGTGTGTTTCTATGCCCAAGTGACTTTAAGGATCCTATTACATAGACAGTTTGTATGCTGTATTCTCTTCTTAGGAGAACTCATTCAATAAAGATTTGCCTTGTATGTGCCAGGCCCTGTGCTGGTTCTGGGGACACACTGGTGACCAATAACAAGCCATTCCTACTTTCATGATCCTTATTTCACTCTTGGTCTATTTGCACACGAACACACATGGACATAAACAGCGACTGTGTTTTTGCTCCCTGTTAGATCCCCAGTGCCAGGCGCACAGTAGGCAACCAGTAAAGATTTGCTGGCATTTACTGGGACTGGCGGACAGTAACCAACCCACAATGCTGGTGTTACAACTCCAGTCAGCTGCCCTGGAGGAAGGAGCATGACTCTCTGAGAGCCTTTAACAGATGGCTGGTGGGAGGGAAGGCTTTTCTGCTCAGAGGCCACACTCTGCCACTTTGGGGCTTCTGCACTTGCATCCGCCTGCAGACTAAATGGTCCCGGGTTCGATGCTGGCCAAGGCCACATGCCCAGGTTTCAGGCTCAATCCCCAGTACGGGGTGTGCAGGAGGCAGCCGATCCATGATTCTCTCTCATCATGGATGTTTCTATCTCTCTCTCCCTCTTCCTTCATCTCTGAAATCAATAAAAATATATACTTAAAAAAAGATATATGGAACAGTATGTTCATTGCAGCATTATTTGCAATAGCTAAGACTTGGAAACAATCTAAGTGTCTTTCAACAAATGATTGGATACAGAGGGAGAGGTACATACATATACAATGGAATACAACTCATCCATAAAAAAAAGATTAAATATTTCCATTTGCAACAACATGGATGGATCTTGCAAGGATTATGCTTAAGGAAGTAAGTCAGCCAGAAAAGGACATGATAACTAGTAAGTTCCAGAAAAATGAACTAAAATATTCAGCAGAAGCTAACAGCTGTTTTTTGGTTTTTTTAAAGCAACAAATGAAAAAGGCAAAGAAAACATAAAACAACTCACAAATGGTAACATGGTGGTGGGAAAGAGGTTAAAAGGAGGTGAAGGAAGGAGACTAAACTTCACAATAGAGTATACAGATGTCCTATTACAACATTGTGCCCCTGAAATTTACATAATGTTTCTAACCAGTGTTAACCCAATCCATTTAATTTAAAAGAGTCACATATTTTTTGTTATTTGATAGAAGTAAAAATATATATATTAAAGTTTCACATCAATCTGACATAAGACCAATCCAGGGCATAAGAAAAGAGAGGTTCCTCGGAGATCAGCATAGGCCTAGCTCCTTTCTTAGATCCTTACTCTTACAGGAGGGACCTCTGCATGCTTTTAGCCCTTCAGGACTTTACTTGATGTGTCTCCATCACATTATTTTATATACTAGTTCCATCAGATTTGTTAGGTTTTCAAGCCCACAGACAATTTAAAGGAAGAGGGATGTCAGAAGTAGGAATGATACTATTCTAGAAAGAAAAAACTACCAAGGAGGACCAAGATGGCGGCATAGGGCGGACGCCTGATTGTTGCCTACCACAACAATTTTGAAACTACAACTGGAAAACAGAGCAGACACCATCCAGAACTACCGGAGGGCTGGCTGAGCAGATGCTCTACAACTAGAATAAAAGAGAGGGGGACGCGGGATGATGCTGATGCCGGTGGGCCAAAGATCTCACTTTAAAATCTACGGCTCTGGAAGATGGCGGCGGAGTTGAACGGCTGATCTGTTGCCTCGCATGGCAGTTTCGGAAATGCAACTAAAAGATGGACTGGTGAGCGCAGCGACTCCTGCTCGCGTCTCCCCAGGCCGGGCGGCTGCTCCTCTCAGTCAGCACCTCAGCCGGGGCCATGAGCTCGTGGGCAGCCGCGGCAGCTGCTATGGTGGCGGCCACGGACCCGGCGCAGTGGCTCTCGGTGAAGGAAGAGACCATCTTTCTGCAGGACGTGCCCATCCGCGTCACCGACCTGGCCGAGCTGCCCAGTGAGATCCTCGGGGCCCCGGAGGCCGCCGACACTGACTTGGAGGATTTTTAGGATTTCCCATCTTACATTCAAGTCCTTTAGCCATTTTGAGAGAGGAGAACCAAGAAGGCGGCAAAGTTAAACAAATGAACTGTGCCGCGCACAGCAATTTCAAAAATACAACTGGAGGACAGCATCTGCCACCCAGAACCACAGGAGAGCTGGCTGAAGGGTGGATTTACAGCTAAGAGGGAAGAGGAAAGAGCGAACTCAGAAGGGATAAGGTGCGGAGGCGCTTGGGTCAGACTGGTGGCGGGGGAAGGGTCGTGCGGCTTTTTTCCAACCCTAGGGGAGATTAGCTCCCCATCACCCTGAAATCCAGCTTCTGGGGACTCTCGGGAGACCCAGACGCCTGCAGGGAGAGGCTGGACTCTCGGCCTTCGTGTCGGAGAGTGGGAGTAACTTCCTTGCGGAGGTGCGCCCAGCAATCAGTGTTTGCTGCACTGGAGTGCGGAACGAGGGGGCTTAGAAACGTGGAAAGCAGAAAAAGCAGACTTGCAGCCATTGCGGTTCGCCACGCCATGGCCTGGTGGTTCCCTGAGACCCCGCCCCGCCCTGAGACCCGCCCCGCCCTGGGACCCGTCCCGCACGTTTTGCAGACACGCCCCGCACGTTTTGCAGGCCCACCTGGGCTCCAAGCAGCGGCTTTTGCATGTGGGTGGCCTGCCCTGTGGCAGCTTGACCAGATGAACTGCGGTTCTAGTCGGACTGCTCCAGGGCCGCTTAGACAGGAGGAGGAAACTGCAGTTTTTGCTGTAATTCCTGCTGAGTGGCCTCAGGCAGTAGCTGACCTACACTCCATTGGAGACCCAGAAACGAGGGCATCTAGTGGTCAGTGTGAGATGACACCAGATTTCAACCACTCGCATAAGGGACACATTCAAGAGGCAGACTCAGTGAGCGCCAAAGCCTTGCTGCAACAAGATCCAGCCCATAAACGTGTCTCCTGCACAGCAACTCTTCCTTTATAGATACAGAGGGTCCTCACGGACAATTGGCCAGGAGGACAATTCCTCCCAGTGACACCAACAACAATCAAGACTTAACTATACAAAGGAGGACCAAGATGGAGGCATAGGGTGGAAGCCTGATTGTTGCCTACCACAACAATTTTGAGACTACAACGGGAGAGCAGAGCAGACACCATCCAGAACCACCAGAGGGCTGGCTGAGCAGATGCTCTACAACTAGAATAAAAGAGAGGGGTACGCGGGATGATGCTGATGCCGGTGACCCAAAGATCACACTTTAAGAACTACTGCTCAGGCGACACAATGGCAGCCTGGAACGTGCTCGGCGCAGTTCCCCTGGCAGTCTCCGGCTGAGGGGACGGCTCCACTCGCTGCCGAGCACGGACAGATGAGCCCCTGAGAGACATGGGGTGGGAGACCCCACGCTTGCTGACCTCCGAGTCCTTCAAGAATCTCAACGCTCCGGAAGCGTCCAGGTGCGCACGCTCGGCGACTGGCCATCGCTGCAGAACCAAGGGCCGACGCAGCGACCCCGGACCAGCCCGCCACCGCGCACCGGGCACACCGGAGCTTCGCCAAGCCCGCAACCCAACGAGTTCTGCGGCAGCCGCCCTGGAGCTCTGAGAAAATGGCCGAAGGAATTGCTGAGAAGGAATTGACCAACAGGAATTGGGATCAAGAAGACGAAACCCCGCTGGGTCCCGGGTCCGGGTGCGGCCGCGCGCCCCTGGGTCCGGGTGAGGCTGGGAACTGGGTCGGGGTGGGGCTGGGTCCCAGGTCCGGGCGAGGCCACATGCCCCTGGATCCGGGTAAGGCCGCACCCCCCCTGGGTCCAGGTGAGGCTGGGTCCCGGGTCCGGGTGGGGCCGCCCCCTGGGTCCGGGTGAGGCTATGCACCCCTAGGTCTGGGTGAGGCTGGATCCTGGGTCCGGGTGGGGCCGTGCGCCCCTGGACCCAGGTGAGGCCACGCGACCCTGGGTCTGGGAGAGGCCACACGCCCCTGGGTCCGGGTGAGGCCACGCGCCCCTGGGTCCGGGTGAAGCTGTATCCCAGGCCCGGGTGAGGCTGTGTGCCCCTGGATCCGGGAGAGGCTGGGTCCCGGGTCCGGGTGAGACCTCGTGCACCTGGGTCTGGGAGAGGCCATGCGCCCCTGGGTCTGGGTGAGGCCACGCGCCCCTAGGTCCGGGTAAGGCTGGGTCCCGGGTCCGGGTGAGGCCTCGCGCACCTGGGTCTGGGAGAGGCCATGCGCCCCTGGGTCCGGGTGAGGCCACACGCCCCTGGGTCCGGGTGAGGCCACGCGCCCCTGGGTCCGGGTGAGGCCACGTGCCCCTGGGTCCGGGTGAAGCTGGATCCCAGGTCCGGGTGAGGCCATACGCCCCTGGGTCCAGGAGAAGCTGGGTCCCGGGTCCGGGCGAGGCTGCGTGCCCCTGGGCTCGGATGTTGTCACACACCCCTGGGTCTAGGTGAGGCCTCACGCCCCTGGGTCCGGGTGAGGCCGTGCGCCCCTGGATCTGGGTGAGGCCACGCGACCATGGGTCTGGGAGAGGCCACGCGCCCCTGGGTCCAGGTGAGGCCACGCGCCCCTGGGTCTGGGAGAGGCCACGTGCCCCTGGGTCTGGGTGAGGCCATGCGCCCCTGGGTCCAGGTGAAGCTGGATCCTGGGTCCGGGTGAGGCCGTGTGCCCCTGGATCCGGGTGAGGCTGGGACCCGGGCCTGGGTGAGGCCACGCGCCCCTGGGTCTGGGTGAGGCCACGCGCCCCTGGGTCCGGGTGAGGCCACGCCCCCTGGGTCCGGGTGAGGCCACGCGCCCCTGGGTCCGGGTGAAGCTGGAGCATCCTGGGTCCAGGTGAGGCCATGTGCCCCTGGATCTGGGTGAGGCCGTGCGCCCCTGGATCCGGGTGAGGCTGGGTCCCAGGCCAGGGTGAGGCCACGCGCCCCTGGGTCTGGGAGAGGCCACGCGCCCCTGGGTCCGGGTGAGGCCATGTACCCCTGGGTCCGGGTGAAGCTGGATCTCGGGTCCGGGTGAGGCCGTGTGCCCCTGGATCCGGGTGAGGCTGGGTCCTGGGTCTGGGTGAGGCCACACGCACCCGGGTCCAGGTGAGGCCATGTGCCCCCTGGGCCCGGGTGAGGCCACGTGCCCCTGAGTCCGGGTGAAGCCATGCCCCTGGGTCCGGCCAAGACCAAAACAGAGGGTGTCGGACCTGCATTACCACCATTTGTCCACCATCCAGAGCTGAGGGGTCAGTACCAACATGTACACATAAGGAACTGGTGGACATTGATATTGGGTCTCAAAAGAACTGTTGGTCCAGAAAGAAACTCACTACAGACTGATTCATTTGCCTGTCAGCATAACTATTATTGCTCATCTCACATTCAGTTCTTATAAGTATATCTCTAGTGACACATGATCTCGCTCATCTAGGGGAAATGATGAACAATATAGACTGATGAACAAACAGAACCAGAAACAAGGAGGCATCGATCGGACTATCGGGCCTCAGAGGGAAGATAGGGGAGGGTGGGGAGGGGGGAGAGATCAACCAAAGGACTTGTGTGCATGCATATGAGCCTAACCAATGGTTAAGTTCAACAGGGGGTTGGGGCATCCATGGGGAGGGGTGTGGGATGGGAATGGGGGGATGAGGACAAATATGTGACACCTTAATCAATAAAGAAATTTAAAAAAATAAAAAATAAAAAAAATAAAAATAAAAAATAAAATAAAATTTAAAAAAAAGAAAAACTACCCAAAAAATCCAGAAATAAAAAATTCTAACAGCATAGCAATATAGTAACACAGCTTAAACAGCTACCTCAGAACTTTTGTGGCCAAGCAGTATCCATTGATTAGTGAAGGAAGAATAGATTATATTTAAAATAATGTGAAAGTTATAAATTTTGACATTTAATTAACCTTTATTCACTCAACTCACTAATATGAAACATGAAAATGAAGTCTTATATTTTAAAATAGTTTAGTCCATATTTATTTTGACCTATGAAATCCATGATGCTTATTTAAGAGTCAGCACCTACTATAGCATTTCTTGAGGACACACTGGTTACAGAGTGTAGTAAGAAAGAAGGCATATGATCCTGACCTCTAGGAACTTGCCTCCTGAAAGGAGACTGAGCCTGAGGTAATAAGCCATCATCAGTTTCTGTTTGAAACTGTGTAACAGTAATTTGATCAAGGGCTATAAAGCCTTCTTAGGGGGAGAGGTGAGTGTGAAATGAACTCAGAAAAAAAAAATGGGAAGGATGCATATCTATAAATATATTTTAAACCAAAAATATTGCTGCTGTCTCTTCAATTTACTGTTGAATGAATATTCAGCTTATGCCCCCAAAATTCAAAAGCTAGTAGGATGTTATTTAAAGCAAGCACAACACCTTATCTGGTAAAAGCGTGTGGCACAATCACTTAAAATCTTGCCAAGGGCCTTCCATTTATCCTGGAAGGCCATATTCTGTGACTGGTGAAAAAGAGAAAATACTTTATTTTCATGTTCTTATTTTGTTATGTCCAGATGCCTGTGATGACCTACCAGCATTCCAATCTATGAAACCCAAGGGTGATCCTGAACCCCCTTATCATCCAGGGAACACAGTGGAATATGAATGTCGCCCAGGATACAAGCATCATTTTCCTGATCTGCCCACCTCTGTTTGTCAGCCTGATGGCACATGGGCACCTGCTCTCCAGGAGGCTTGTAGAAGTAAGTACACAACATTTTTATTTTCATTTCTCTAAATATTTTCACACATTGTAGACTGCATATTCCACTATTACCATGATGGCTTTCTCATGTGGATGTACATTTTAGGTAGCAATGTATTTTTTCAGGTCTGGAAAATCTCCTGGAATTTTTTTATTTGGCTATTAATGCTCTGGGTCAGTGGTCGGCAAACTCATTAGTCAACAGAGCCAAATATCAACAGTACAACGATTGAAATTTCTTTTGAGAGCCAAAAACCGACTTCTACGCATGGGCCACGAAGTTTCAATCACACTGTACGTGCGCGCCCGCTTGTGGTATTTTGTGGAAGAGCCACACTCAAGGGGCCAAAGAGCCGCATGTGGCTCGCGAGCCACAGTTTGCTGACCACTGCTCTGGGTAAATGAGAATCTTAAGTTTGGCCATTAGCAGCAACATGGATGGACCTCAAGAATATTATACTAAGCGAAGTAAGTCAGTCAGAAAAAGCTAAAAGAACTGTATGATTTCACTCATATGTGAGATATAAAACTGAAACTCATAGACACAGACCACAGTTTGGTGGTAACCAGAAGGGAGATAGGGGGTTTGCGAAAGTAGTATGTGATGACCCACATCCCGCATGGTTCAGGGTTTGGGATCTGGAGAAGGGGCCACACGCAAATGAAAGAGACAAGACAAGAAATAATACTTTGGAAATATTGGGGGCCAGGTGGGCAAGCCCAATGTAAGAGAAAGGACTTCCATGGGTGCCCAGGCCTCGCCAACCTTTTATTCAATTTTGGATACACATCTACCGCTTAGGCAGGTAATTGCGGTAACAGACAGACTATCTTAAAGGTCAGTAAATATTAGAAAGATTTACTCTGAGACTATTTGGTCAGGAAATAGCTTGAGCTCCCATTGTCTGGACTAAACAATCGGTGCACAGCTCTGGCCCTTGCCAGGGGCTTAAGGGTCACCAGCATTCCGGGATCCTTGTTTACACTTCTCTGATAGTGAAGACAATGGGTGGTTTCCCACAGTAGTACAGGGTAAAGGGAACTAAATGTATGTGACAGAAGATGGTTTGACTTTGGGTGGTGGGCACACAATGCAATATACAGATCATGCATCATAGAAATGTATACTTGAAACCTACGTATGTATGCTTATTAACCAATGTCAACCCAATAAATGTAATAACAATAAATAAGAAGAATATTTCCATCAATTTAATAGTGCAATGTAGAATTTTTATTTTGATTCAAATCTGTTTTGAAATTTGTGTAAACAAATGTGAAATGTTTTCTTTTAGAAAAGTCATGTACACAGCTAGAAGAACTACTGAATGGAGAAATAATCTACGTAAATGGGAGTCAGGAGTTTGGTGCACAAGCTCAGTATGTTTGTACTGAGGGGTAAGTAAGCTGCTTCTTGGAGGAAGAAGGTAAACGTTGCTGGTTCCATTTTTGGTTTGGTTTTCTTCTCAAACATTTCCATTATATTGATTTCATCTTGCTTTCTGTAGAACAAGTTGTATTTACAGCCAATCAACCCTTGGACTTTTTATGGAGACTGAAAAGATGTGCAATAAATAGAAAGAAATTTAACTTGAAGGAAACAAAATTGTATCATGCTAACTTGTATAAGAAAACCCTAATATGTAAATCGACCAAACAGCGGAATGATTGGTCGCTATGATGCGTACTGACCACCAGGGGGCAGATGCTCAATGCAGGAGCTGCCCCCTGGTAGTCAGTGCACTCCCACAGGGGGAGCACTGCTCAGCCAGAAGCCCGCTGATGGCTGTGGTGGAAGCCTCTCCTGCCTCCTCTGCAGGCGGGCAGTAAGGAGCGAGGCATCCCGGACTGTGAGAGGGCACAGGCCAGGCTGAGGGACACCCTCCAGTGCATGAAATTTCATGCACTGGGCCTCTAGTAAGTGATGATAAGTCTATCTTAGTCATTAAAAATGTAGTAACTGTGGTGACATGGTCCTAAATTAAACTATAGTAGGCCAAAGGGTGGAAAGAGAGACGGGGAATTGATCAGTTAACAGAAGAAATGGCAGGAACTAATGAAATATCTGTTGAAACTTTGAATGAACTTCCAGAGCTACTTCAGAATAGTGTGAATATAAGAGCTCCTATTCATTAAGGGGTAGCTGACCATCAGGTTTCACTGAATCCTACTTATACATGAATTTTCAGGCTGTTGCCAACAAACAGTCCAAAAGCAGCAAACACTTCTTCCTACAGACTATGCACCTATCCCAGAACTAGCCCCACTCACCCTTCTTCTGCCCCCTTATCTATAGCCCATGTAACTTCCTTCAAAATAACTTACATCTTTCTACTCAAAGCTGTAAGAGAACCCCATTAAACCAGGATGGTGGAAATGTTTGCCTTCATCTGTCCCTGCTGCTGGTGGTTTAGACTGCATGCCCCACGACCTGGTTCTTTTTTCTGGTGAGCGTATGGCTAGTCAATAAGCCTGTTCCTTTTGGCTGTGAAGATTTTTGTTTTGCAACTGTATCCACTTTGTGGTCAGAGAAGAGACATTGCATGATGTATATATTTTTAAAACCTATTGATTAGTTAATATTAATTTGTGGCTCAAAGTATGGTCTATCCAGGATTATGCCCCAGGTGCATTTGAGGGGAATTTGAATTCTGTTCTATGGTGCTCTATGTCTGTGAGATCTAGTTGTTGAAGTGTTGTTGAATCCTCTATTTTCAGTATTATTTCAGTCTAGTTGTGCTATCTATCATTGTGAGTGGGATATTAAAGTTTCCAACTATTAGTGGAAAAATGCCTGTTTCATAGAAATGTGTATTTCTCTCTACAGTTGTGTCAACTTTTGCTTCCTGTATTTTGAAGGTCTCTTATTTGGTGCATAAATGTTTATAATTATTTTATCTTCTTGCAGCATGTGAAACTGATTAAAATATAAGGTGCTTCTTGTCTCTTATAACCTTTTCTGATTCAAAGTCTATTTTGCCTAAATTAGTATAGTGACCCTACCCTCTTTTGGTGACAATTTGCGTGGAAGATCTTTTTCCATCCTTTTACTTTGTCCTTGTTCATCTCTTTGAATCTCAAGGGTGTCTCCTGTAGATAGCATATAGTTGGATCTTTTGTTTTTATCCATTCTGCCCATATCTGCTTTTAGATTGTGGAATTTAATTCATTTAAATTTAAAGTAATTATTGCCCGGCCAGCATTGCTTAGTGATTAAATGTCAAACTGTGAACCAGGAGGACACATTTCCATTTCCTGTCAGGGCACTTGCCTATGTTTCAGGCTTGATCACCAGTGAGGGGCACATAGGATGCAGCTGATGTTTCTCTCTCACATTGATGTTTCTTTCCCTCTCTCTTCCCCTCTCTCTAAAATAAAATAACATACATTTTTTTTAAATTTAAAATAATTATGGACAAGGAGGAAGCTATTTGTTTTTTAAAGCTTTTTTTGCCCCTCTTTTTGTGCAATTCTCTTTTCATTTGCTGGTTAATTCTTATAATGAAATGTTGTAATCCCTTACTCATTTTCTGTTGTGTATATTCTATAGTGATTTTGTTTCCAGTTCCCAGGGGATTACATTTAAAATACTAGACATATAACATTATTATTTCAATTTATAGCAACTTAAATTCAATAAATTACAATAATTGATCCTTATCAGCTCCATCCCCATCCTTTTGGGTTGTTAATATCATATTACCATTCAAATAATAATTGAAATAATAGCTCCTATACCATTTATTTTCATTGTAAGGTTAGTTGCTTAAATCACATCGAACATAAAAATACATTTACAAACCATTGTTGTAATAATACTAGATTTAATAATTGCCCATGAATATACCCACAGTGAGATGTTGATCCTTAAGGCATGACTTACTGTAACCAAAAAACATAGGTTCGGATGCCTGCTGCAAGGAAAGCCAAACTTGTGAGGCAGGTGCTGGTGCAAAAGAAAAGAGGTTTTACTCAGGTGCCCCAAGACCTGGAATTCCCAGCTCAGAGACCTTCCCCCACTTCCTGTCCAAGCCCCCAGATTTTATATTGATGGGGAGGATAGGAATTTTTTTTCTATGCAATTTTTATCTTGCTAGCTTTTGACACGCTCGGGCCCTGTCCTTTCATCTTTAGAGCTTTTGGTGCCCTAAGTGTAAGAATCGACCCCAGTACCATCTTGGCCAATGGGGGAGACTCCACAGTGCAAGGACTAACTGTCCAGGTAACATTATTCTCTAGTGTCCTTTTATTTCACCTTTTAGGGCACTCTTAAGCATTCTTTGCATATTAGGTACAGTGGTAGCAACTTCTCTTAACTTTTATTTTTGGAAAGTCTTAATAGTTCCCTCACTATAGAAGCACAGTTTTGCTATAGAAAGGATTTTTGATTGAACTTTTTTTTTCTATCATTTTGAGTCTATTAGTTCAACGTCTTCTGGCCCCAGGTTCCTGATGACATATCTGCTATTTATTTGGATCACTGACTGCTTTTCCCTTATATTGTAAAATAAAAAATGGCAAGCCTGGCCAGCATGGCTCAGTGGTTGAGCAACAACCTATGAACCTGGAGATCACGGTTCAATTCCCAGTCAGGGCACATGCCTGGGTTGCTGGCTCAATCCACAGTGTGGGGCGTGCAGGTGGAAGCCAATCAATGATTTTTCTATCATCATTGGTGTTTCTATCTCTTTCTCCCTCTCCCTTCCTCTCTGAAATTAATATAAAAACATATATATACATAATAAAAACATATATATATTTGTAAATGGCAAGAGCCAACACAACAATAGCCGTCCAGTGTGAATGAATCAAAATTATACTTCTTTTTCTTGTCAGATGGGCAAAAATATATTTTTTGAAGTGCCACAAAATATTAGTAATTAGTTTATGTGTGCCATGAGATGAAAAAGGATGAAAATAGCTGACATAGATATTCTCAAAAAAGTTTTATCTTCATTGAGAAGCACAATATATACTAAGGTGTCCAAGGAAAATAGTAAACAACAAGTACCACAGAAATAGACTTGTTCATGATCATTATAAGGAGAGTCCAGAAGGAGGAGAAAGTTCTGTGAATTTCAATAATCAGATTTCATCGAGGAGGGGGTTCTAATCTGAAGAGTATTCATAACATCAAAAACTTGCCTAGCACTCCTATGTTCCTGATGCTAATTCACCTGCTACTCAAAACCACCCCATGACATATATACCTTTCCACAATGAGGAATTTAAGAAAGAGAACCCGCCCCAATCAGTTTGACTCAGAGGTTAGGGCGCCAGACTGTGGACTGAAGGGTCCCAGGATTTATTCTGAGCAAGGGCACATACATTGATGTATCTCTTTCACATCCATGTTTCTCTCTCTCTCTCTCTCTCTCTCTCTCTCTCTCTCTCTCTCTCTCTCTCTCTCTATCTCTCCCCCCACCCCACCTTCAACTGTCCCTAAAAATTAATTGAAAAGATATATCAGGTGTGGGTTAACAAAAAATTAAAAGTTATAAAAAAAAAAATAAAGGGAAACATTAAGCAACTTGTCCAAGCTCAACAAACAAGTCAGCCTTGGAGCTGGGATTCGAATGCAGTCAGGTCAGCTCTTGGGCCAGATCTCTCTGCTCAGTCGTTGCCCTGACAGAGCAGAATGGCATGAGCAAGGACATAGATGTGACAGTGTGATGTGCCCGCCAGAGGTAGTAATCACCAGACTGTCAGGTATGACAGGTTTATTTAAACACTTTGCTCTAGGCCAGTTGACTCATTAGTCAACAGAGCCAAATATTAACAGTACAACGATTGAAATTTCTTTTGAGAGCCAAATTTTTTAAACTTCTTCTAACGCCACTTCTTCAAAATAGACTTGCCCAGGCCGTGGTATTTTATGGAAGAGCCATACTCAAGGGGCCAAAGAGCCACATGGGGCTTGTGAGCTGCAGTTTGCCGACCACGGCTCTAAGCCAATGTGTGTTCATATGAAGAATCTCTCCCTTTCATTAAATTGTAGATTCAGTTAACACATTCAATACCTGTCACTTCAGAAACTTCTCCCTGAAGCTACTGTAGTGCAGAAAAAAAACTGTATAAAAACTTCTTCATTATTATGTGTTCTTATTAACTGATAAAGAAAACAATAATCATTTCTTTTATTTAGTTATTACTTACTTGGAACAAAAATTCTACATTGTGAACTCTCTGGAAATGATGTGGAATGGAGTGATGCTCCACCAAGTTGTGAAAGTAAGTACATTCTCTCTTTAGAATTTACAGCAGCAGTTCTCAAACTTTTTGGCCCGGGGACCCCTATAGGCTTTATAATTAACCAAGACCTCACAGAGCTTTTCTGCAGGTGGGTTAGTGCTATTGATATTCCTTATATTGGGATTAAAACAGAGAAGATTTTAAATAATTATTCATTAATTCATTTTTAAGAACAATAAACTCAATACATGTTAACAAATGCAACATATTTTGGTCCTGAGATCAAACATTTCCAAAACAAAGGGAAGAGTGTCATTGCTTCCCATTTTTTCTAATCTCTTCAGTATCTGGCTGAAAGGAAGACCTCCAAATTCATTCTGTGGCATTATCAGACAGTCTTAAGCCACTGGAAAATTTCACATCTAAGGATGACAATGAGAAAAGACACAATAGTGGTATACCTGTGAACCACTGATTCAGGAATGGATGTAGCATTCCTCAACTAGCACTGAGTTTTCCTAAATCATATTTTCTCATTAAATTGTCAGCATCTCTTATGATTAGAAAAAACTTAGCATGGCCTTACAGATAACACAAGTATTTCATACAGGTATCTTCTATGGGTATTTAAGAAAATGGGTTTTATTCTAGAACTTCATTTCTCTATTAATGGTTTAAGTTGGGATAATACATTTCTTTCTATAAATTTTGTTTTAAATGTATATTGGATTTGCAACTAGATGTAGAAATCATATCATAATGGACTACTGAAGGCAATTCATAGGACACTACTAATGCTGTCTTTAATCTTTTACTTTTTCTATTGCCTTTCCTGTCCTTTTTATTTTCTCTTTTTAAGAGGTTTGGTGTAAACCACCTAAACAAATACCAAATGGAAGATTCACCAATAACCGAAAGGATAAATTTGAATATAATGAAGAAGTTATTTATAATTGCAATCCTTCAAAAGGACCAGATGATTATACACTTGTTGGAGAGAGCAGGCTTGTTTGTTCTGGGCTTAACCAATGGAGCCCTGATCCTCCCGAGTGTAAAGGTAATAACATTTCCATTTCTTTCCCTCCCATTTGAAAACTGTGTGGAAACTTTTACCAACTTTTAAATACTTTGGCCAACAAGTAAAAAAAAAAAAATACAGTCATGTATGCTTGTTCCTCCTGTTATATTTGTTTCTAATCTAATTTATGAGTGAAATAGAATAAAAATTATTCTACTGGCAGAGTTTCCCACTGTTCACCACATATGTTCTTGACATTCCTGTTTATACATTGTTAATTACTATGTATATGCATGAGTTAATTTTTTTTTTTTTTGGCTAGATAACATCAAAAAATATGCACTGGCTTTAAGGAAGTTTTATCTCATAATACAAGAAGTTTGACAGTTCTGGCTATCCAAAATGGTAGAATAAATTGTAAGGGACTAACCTTCTCACCAATCAGATTGATAAAGTCTAAGCAAAGCATGCAGGCATACATTGTTTAATTGTGCTTTGCTTTATTGCCCTTCACACATATTGCATTTTTTTTTTGCGAATTGAATACCATAACCCAGCAAAACAACTGTAACCTTCTTTACTTCAATACTCATTTATTGTTGTAGCCTGAAATTACTCAGAGGTTTACCTATACTTAAAAAACAATGCCTAAGGCATTCAAGCATGACCAAAAGTTGATCATACTGGAAAGTATTTGACTCTTGAACAAAAGGAATCACTGAAACAGGAAAATATGTTCTCTTTTCAAGTCCATATGTAATAATTTTAGTACCATATTCTAGCTCAATGGTCGGCAAACTCATTAGTCAACAGAGCCAAATATCAACAGTACAACGATTGAAATTTCTTTTGAGAGCCAAATTTTTTAAACTTAAACTTCTTCTAATGCCACTTCTTCAAAATAGACTCGCCCAGGCCGTGGTATTTTGTGGAAGAGCCACACTCAAGGGGCCAAAGAGCCGCATGTGGCTCATGAGCCGCAGTTTGCCGACCACGGTTCTAGACAATATATTTACTTTTTTAATTTCAAAAATTGAAATTATTTATGATACAGTATCTTTACAATGGAATGAATGTAGAAATCAAAACAAAGATATCTATAAAATCCTCAAATATTTAAAAATTATAAAGACACCTCTACCTAACCCATGAATAAAAAAAGGATTCACAAGGGAAATTAGAACATGTTTTAAATTGAATGGAAATGAATACACAGTATATTGAAGTATCAAAATTTGTGGAATAGAGCAAAAATATTGTTTAGAAGAATATTCATACCATGAAATACATACATTAGAATAAGAGAAAAGTTTCAGCTCAAGAATATAAGCTTTCACTTTAAGGAACTAAAAAGGAAAAGCAAGTAGAATACAGAATAAGAAAGCAGAAAGAAATAATAATGATAGAAATCAATAAAATTGAAAAAAACATGTCAAGAGAATCATTGAAACCAACACCTGGTTCTTGGGGAAGATCAATAATATGGATAAACCTATAGCCAGTGTGACAAAAAAAAGTAGAAGACACAAATTACCAATATCAGGAATGAAAAAGAGAACATCATTAAATATCCCACAGGTCAGCATTGCTCAGTGGTTAAGCATCCATCTATGAACCAGGAGGTTTCAGTTCAAGGGCACATACCCAGGTTGCAGACTCGATCTCCAGTGCAGGGTGTGCAGGAGGTAACCTATTAATGATTCTCTCTCATCATTGATGTTTCTATATCTCTCTCCCTCTCCCTTCCTCTCTACACACACACACACACACACACACACACACACACACACACACACACACACATATATATATATATATATATCCCTAGCTGGTTTGGCTCAGTGCATAGAGCATTGGCCTACAGACCAAAGGGTCCCAGGTTCAATTCCCAGGTTCATTTCCCATCTAGGGCACGTATCTTGGTTGCAGGCTCCTCCCTGGCTCCGGCTCTCGTTAGGGCTCATGCAGGAGGCAACCAATCCATGTGTCTCTCTCACATAGATATTTCTCTGTCTTTCCCTCTCTCTTCCACTCTCTCTAAAAATCAATGGAAAAATATTTTCTCAGGTGATGATTTTAAAAAAATAAAATGAGCAGTTTTTCTAGATAGGTACCATATATATATATATATATTAGAGGCCTAATGCATGAAGATTCATGCAAAAATGGGCTTTCCTTCCCCTGGCTGCCAGCATCGCCTTTGCTCCTGCCAGAGTCACCTTTTCGCTCCATCCCAGAGCCACCTTTCCCCCTTCCCATGCTCCCCAGAGGCCCAGAGCGGCTGGGGCAGTGCAAAACACCTGCATCATTGCCATGGCAATGATGCAAGCATCCTACCCTGCCCCTGGCTGCTCGGCACCTGTGTATGCAAATTAACCTGCCATCTTTGTTGGGTTAATTTGCATACTCCTGATCGGCTAGTGGGCATCGCCAAGGTACGGTCAATTTGCATCTTGCTCTTTTACTAGTATAGATATCTTGCAGACATTTAAAGGCCAGTAAGGGAATAGCATGCACAACTTTATGCCAACAAATTTGACACATAAGCCTTCTTACAAAGAGAACTGCAGGCCCCATGTCATCACTAGGAACTGTACAAAACATTTAAGGAATAAATAATAGTATCTCTATACAAAGTCTTTAAGAAAATACAATAGGAGGGAAAAATTCTCACCTCATCCCATGAGGACATCCCTTGATACCAAAACCACACAAAACATGGCAGGAAAATTAAAAACAATATCCACTGTGAACACAGAACCAAAACTGTCAGCGATGGTCAAGGTTATCTCTGCCCTGAGATAGCCTCTGGCCAGAGACAGCACTCTGCGCCCCAGTTCTTGTCTTGCTTGTAGGAATGAATTCAAATAAGAGACAACAAATAGCAGCAAAAGCAGGGGAGAATTCATTTGCAGAAAAAGGAGGACACTCAGAACCTGAGCAGGCTGACACCAAACCGATACCCCGAGGCTGGAGTGCCCCTCGTGAGGAGCAAGTTACCCCCTCCCTCTTGACTCAAGAAAAAGTATCTTCAAAATATAAGGCTCCTTCACCCAGGTGTATGCCACTGGTTACACCTCAGCCTGGAGGGGCTCTGAATTTTCTCTCCTCACAGAAGGGCCTGATCCTCCAGTGTCTATTTTTGGTTTGTCACCTCTCACTGTATCCCCTCCAACTCCAACTGCCTTTTCCAGCTCATGCCTACTCTAACCAAACGATTAAAATATTAGCAAGAAAAATCCTATCATATTATAAAAATAAGAGTACTATATCATAATCAAGTAGGATTTGTTCCATGAAAGCCATGGTTTTTTCAGATTTAAAAATTAATCAGTGTAGTTTACCATATGAAGAGACTATAAAACAACAGCAAAACATGATCATCTTAATAAATGGAAAAAAAATGCATTTGACAGAAAACTTCTTAGCAAACTAGGAATAGAAGGTTCCTAACTATCTCAACCTGATAGAAGGTAGCTACAAGTATTGCACAGCTAACATTACACTTAATGATAAAATATTTATTTCCCAATGATCTGGGGCTGAGACAGGGATGTCTACTCATCCTGCTCTATTAATCATCATATTGAAGGTCCTATTCAGTACAATAAGGCAAAATATAGAAATAGGCATACATATTGGAAAGGAAGAAATAAAATAGACTTTGTTCAATATGACATGATTGTGTGGAAAATATGTAAGACTTTAGTCTTACCAAGGTTGCTAGACACAAGTTCAGTGTACAGAAATCAATGGTATGTCAATACATGTGCAATAAACAAAAATTTACATTTTCAAAACACCATTTACAACACCGAACAATGCAAAGTATTTGCAAATAAATCTAACAACACATATGCAATATTTGAATAGTTAAAATAAGGAAACTTTTTAAAAATTAAAGAAGGCAATTATAAATACAGAAATATTTATTGCTAATGCATTTCAAGACTCAATATAATAAAGATGTAAATCCTCTATAACTGATGCATAAATGAGTATAATCCCAATAAATTTTCTACCAAAAGTTTTTCAAGAAATTGACAAATAGTTTCTAAAATTTATATGGAAAGACAAAAGAATAAGAATAATCAAAATAATTTTGCTAAACAATTAGAGGATTTTGGTGTCAAGAATTATTAGAAAACATTCTATTTAATGAATAGTGAAGACTCTGTGGTATGGTAAAAGGATGGCCATAGAAAACAATGGATCAGAATAGAGGGTCTAGGGTAGAGCCTTTCAAATGTCTCCAGTTGATTTTAGCACACCTGTACAAACAATTCAGTGGAAATGGTAAATGTACAGGCACAATTGAACATCAATATGCCATAAAAGGGAACCACAACCCATGTTAGCATATTCAAGCATTTACTAAAAACAGATCTTAGACTTGCCTTAAATTCAAAATTATAATAACACTTTTACTTGAAACCAGAACACATTCATGAATAAGTCAAAGATTTCTTATATACAAAACCATGGTCCTTTAAAGGAAAAAAAATAGTTAATAAATTTGACTTCTTAAAAACTCAAAGCTGCTGCTCTCAAAAGACATTGCTATAAGAGTCTTAAAAAAATGAGCCAAATCTCTGGCCAGTGTGACTCTATTGGTTGGAGCTTTGTCTTGTGCACCAAATGGTTGCAGGTTCTATTCTAGGCCGGGGCATGTACTTGGGCTGGGGGTTTGTGGCAAGTGCAGAAGACAACTGATCTCTCGCTCTCTCTCTCTCTCTCTCTCTCTCTCTCTCTCTCTCTCTCTCCTCTCCTCTCTCTCTCTCTCTCTCTCTCTCTCTCTCTCTCTCTCTCTCTCTCTCTCTCTCTCTCTCTCTCTCTCTCTCTCTCTCTCTCTCTCTCTCTCTCTCTCTCTCTCTCTCTCTCTCTCTCTCTCTCTCTCTCTCTCTCTCTCTCTCTCTCTCTCTCTCTCTCTCTCTCTCTCTCTCTCTCTCCCTCTCTCTCTCTCTCTCTCTCTCTCTCTCTCTCTCTCTCTCTCTCTCTCTCTCTCTCTCTCTCTCTCTCTCTCCCTAAGCATGTCCTTAGATGAGGATTGATAAAAAAGGAAGAAAGAACAAAACCACAATGAGATACCACTAAACACCTATAGAATGGCTGGAAATAAAAACAAAGAAAAAAAAAAAACCCAAGAATATCATATACTTGCAATGATATGGAGCAATTGAAACCCTCCGATATAGCTGTTAAGAATGCAAAGTGGTATGTCCATTTTGAAACACTGTTTGGCAATTTCTTACAAAGTTAAACATGTACTTCCATACAACTCAGCAATCCAACTAAATTAAAACATGTTCACATAGAAACCTATATGAGAATATTCATACCACCTTAGTTACAATTACCCCACATTGAAAATAGCCACATATTTTTCAGTTGGTTAATGAACAAGCACGGGGCATCCATTTAATGAATTAATACTCCCCACTAAAAAGGAATAAGCTTCTATTCCACACAATGACAGAATGAATCTCAAATGCATTATGCTAAGTAAAATGAGCCATACCAGAGGCTGTGATCCCATTACGACACTCTAGAAAGAAATGCTAGATACAAAACAGATGAACGATTGGCTGGTTGGGGAAGGTGGTTGGAGGTGGTTGTGGGGAGAGTTGATTATAGGAAATGTTGGAGAATAATGCATCTGTCTCTTCTGTGTCTATAGTGGTGGTTTCATGATTAGTGTTTACATTTATTAAACCTCATAAAGCTGTACACTTAAAATGGTGAGTTTTACTGTATGTAAACTATATCCAGTAAACCTAACTTAAAGTCATTACTGTGATTAACAGCAATTTAGTACAACATAGAAAAGATCAGTGAACTGGAAGTCAAAACAGTAGAAATCCAACATGATTTGAAAGAAAAACAATTTATTTAAGAGGGAAAGACTTGCAACTGGGAAAGAGTAGCAAGCAGACAAATATACATGTTCATGGAGTTTCAGAAAAAGAGGTGAAACAACAATATAGAGTTATATGAATAAATAATGTCCAAAAATTATCCACATTTGATCCAAAACAACCACCCACAAGTCCAGGAAATTCAGTGACCCTAGGAGGATAAATAAATTTTAAAAAATATCTGATAATGTGCTGAAATAAAAATAAAACAGGCAGCAAAAATCTCTACCAAGGAGAAATTCATTAAAAATGAAGGTAAAATTTAAAATAAAAAAAAAAAAGATTTGAAGACCTGACTAACGTGATTCAGTTGGTTTGAGCATTGTCCCATTCACCAAACAGTGGCGGGTTTGATTTCTGGTCAGAGCACATACACAGGTTATGGGTTTGATCACCTGTTGAGGTGCATATGCAGGCATTCGATCCATGATGCTCTATTACATCAATGTATCATTCTCTCCCTTCTTCTCTGTCTAAATTTAAAAAAATAATAATAATAGCATGTCCTCAGGTGAGGA
This sequence comes from Ia io, assembly GCA_025583905.1. NCBI lineage: Eukaryota > Metazoa > Chordata > Mammalia > Chiroptera > Vespertilionidae > Ia > Ia io. Next base: position 10,732,723 of record JAJQQW010000022.1, read on the forward strand.
TTAAAAAAAAAAAAAAGATTTTGAGATAAAAGCTAAGAGGATTGTCACCACCCTCCCTGCACTACAAGAATTGCTAAAGGAAGTTCTTCAGGTTGAAGGGAAAAGATCCTGATGGAAATTCAGGTCCCCATGCAAGGAGGAAGCACTCTTCTGGTTTAAAAGCAGTGCATTATGGACCCTATGTATTGCTCAGATTTAATCTCAGAAGGTGTTTTCTTGTATGTACTGCCCAGCCCAGTGTTTTGTTTTGTTTTTGATTTTTCCAATTTCTGTGAAACCTATTGCTGGATCCTGGAATCAATCTAGAGGGTCCTGCCCAGCACTTTACTTTGTAAGAAGTAGACCAGAATGGGAAATACCTGAGTACATGGGTACGAAGGCTAACTATGAAGTTTTAACTTTATCTCAGACCCTGTGAGATTACAATATAAAATGTGGGGTTTGATCTCTGAGTTCCAGTCCAAAATATTTGGAAAACACGACCTTAAGTTCACTGGCCTTTCTATTTCTTGCACATCCCAGTTCTTGCATGTTGTTGATACCTGATAACTTGCTCACTGCATATGTTTGCATGACTAGCTTCTTTTCAACTTTTTACCTTTGAGCTTAAGCGTTACCTTATTACAAGAGCCTTTCCTGCCTTTCTAGAAGATCAGGGTACTAAGTCAGTGTCAGCCTGAAATTTTAAAAATTCCTAGAGCTAAAAGAACATCCAAAGTTGCTTTTGTACTTACCTCAAAATTGTATGTAGTAATCAGACCTTTCTCAAAACATGTCAGTAATGGGACAACTTATAGGAAACCAATAATGTATAGTAATGACAGTCTGTTCTTGGTGGGAAAAGGTTATTAAATGTCTCTATGTCTGTTTACCTGGAATTAAAATGCACAAATAAAGTGTGTGTATTTTTTTAGTTAACATTCTGCCTTCCATTCCTTGTCTCTTTGTTCCCAGAGGAAATTACTAATTTTCACTAGTTTTTTCTTTCCCCTGTTAAAACAGCTTTCCATTGATTCTGGAATTTCTTCACTTTTCAGTGGTCAAATGTGAATATCCAGCACTGGAGAATGGGAGACTGGTGTCAACAAGAAGAAAATTTGAGTACAAATCGGAGGTTACATTCGAATGCAAGGAGGGATTTCACCTTGAAGGCAGCAGCACTATTTTCTGTGAAGCCAACAGTACTTGGGAGCCTGAGATCCCAAAATGTACTGAAGGTACAAAGGGGGTCTTTTTGTCTTTTTTGTTTAGATTTTATTTCTTTGACATTAAATAGCAATGATAAGGAATAATTGAAAAGAAAGTTTTTTTTAATTTAACTCCATCTCATATTCATTTCATGACAGAGGTATGGCATCAAATATATGTTTTCATTGGGTCTTTACACATACATCACACAGGTGTCTAAATTTCTGTTTTCTGGCACTTCTTATGTGTAAAAATGTATAGCACTCATTTTCAGATATACTGAACCACCATTTCACATTCCCACCAGTGAGGCACGAAGGTTCCAATTTCTCCACCTCTTTACCAATACTTGGGTTTGTTGTTGTTGTTTCATATACTAGTCATCATAATGTATATGAAGTAGTCTTTCATTGTGGTTTTTATTTTCATTTCCAAATAATTAGTGATCATATTTTCATGTACTTATTGGTCTTTTGTATATCTTCTTTGGAGACATGTCTCTTCAAGTCTTTTGCACGTTTTTGATTTGGTTTTTTTCTATCACTAAGTTTCAGGAGTTTATTATGTGTTTGGGATATTAATCCCTTATCAGATATATTATTTGCAGATGTTTCTCCCTATTCTATGGGTTGCCTTTTCACTCTGTTGATAATGACCATTGATAAAGTTTTTAATTTTGCTGAAGTCCATCCAATTTATCTACTTTTTCTTTGCTGCCTATGCTTTTGGCATCACACTCAAAAAATCATCGTCAGATCCAACATTATGAGCTTGTCCTCTGTGTTTTTTTCTGAGTTTTATAGTTTTATCTCTTTGATCCACTTTGAGTTCATTTTTGTATATGATGTAAGATAAGGATCCACCTTCATTCTTTTGTATGTAGATATCCAGCTTTCCAGTAACCATTTGTTGAAAAGATTGCCCTTCCCCCATTAAATGTTCTGAGCACCCTTCCATACGATCATTTGACTATATATGCACAGGTTTATTTGTGGGCTCTGTATTCTACTCAACTGGTCTGCCTGTGGTTATGCTTGTAGCACTGTGTTTTTGATTATTGTAGCTTTTGAGTAAGTTTTAAAATCAGAAAATGAAAGTTCTCTCAACTTCGCTCTTCCATTTCAAGATTGTCTTGGCTCTTCCTAGTCCCTTGAGGTTCCATATGAATTTTATTTTAGATTTTTCTATTTCTGCAAAAAGCATATTCAAAATGTGATGGGATTGTATACAGTCTATAGGTTTCTTTGCGTTGCATTAGCATCTTAACTATATCATCTCTTCCAATGCATGATCACAGATGTCTTTTCATTTATTTATATTGTCTTCTATTTCTTTCAGCAATGTTTTATAATTTCCAGTATTGGAGTGTTTCACCTCCTGGTTAAGTTTCTTCTTTAAGTATTTTACTTCTTTTTTATCCTCAACCAAGGATATGTTTATTGATTTGAGAGAGAGAAAGAAAAAGAAAAAGAGAGAGAGAGAGAGAGAGAGAGAGAGAGAGAGAGAGAGAGAGAGAGAGAGAGAACATGGATTGGCTCCCTCCTGTATATGCCCCAACTGAGGATCAAACCTGAAAACTAGGTATGAGCTCTTACCAGGAATCCAACCACAACCTTTTGGTGTATGGGACGATGCTCCAACCAACTGAGCCACTCTTATTTGATGCTATTGTAAATAGAATTATTTTCTTCGTTTCCTTTCTAGTTTGCTCCTTGTTAGTGTAATGAAATGGAACTGATTTTTACTTGTTGATTACATAGACTGCAACTTTGCCAAATTTATTAGTTCCAACAGGTGAGTGTGTGTGCATGTGTATGTGTGCATCTTTACAGTTTTCTACTTAAACTATCATGTCATCTAGGACAGAGGTGATTTGATTCCTTCCTTCCCAATTTGGATGCTTTTTTTCTTTCCTAAATGCTCTGATTATAACTTTTAATATTATGTTAAATTGAAATGTCAAACATGGTCATCCTGTCTTGTTCCTGATCTTAAGGGGAAAACTTTCAGTCTTTCATCGTCAAGTATGATGTTAGTTAGCTATTGGTTTGTCATAAATGGGCCTTATTATGCTGAAATTTATCTGCATTACAGAATCACCTCTAAACCATTTATTAAGCTCTCCTGTATCATTTAATTATAAGTAGAATCCCATTTAATCTATAAGCTAATATTGAGTCTACACTAATGATAAATTTGCATTCTCTATCACAGAATATTGTCACAGGAAATGTTACTGGAGAGGAGGAAGAATGCTGATGACTGAATATAAATTTATAATATTTATGATACTACTTTAAATGAAAAACATTAATATAATTTATATAAGGAAAATAAAATTGTAAGAGATTTTGTATGAAGGCAAAAAATCCAAACCTATGAATTTAGGCTCTGTAAGCTTTACTATTTTTTACTCCTTTTTAAAGTTTTTTTGTTTTGTTTTGTTCTTCTAGAAGATTCCATGCCAGTGATGAAGCACCAACTAGAGCTGATGACTTAGGTATTATTTTGGTTATTAATAACCCTCAATTATGAGACCTTAGAGTTCTCCATGGAAATATCATATTTCAATTAGCATCTGTCATTCAAGAAGAAACAACCTGCCATGTGATAGTTGACATTTGTATTTATTTTTATGTGCAGATTCCATGACAAATGGAAGCAGTAGTATGTGTAGACACATGCAGATAATACAGCTTTTAAGAGGTCCCTCCAATTCCAATTCCTAGTGGGGTGAGGGAAGTTTCTCAATTGCTGTGTTTATTTGTAGGTTAAAATATATAAAACCTAACTTGCTTTCCATGCGATAGTGTTATTTTGTAATGGCAATTTGTAAATAACTTTTCTATCTATTCATACCTTGTATACACAAGCATTAAAATAAGTTTGGTTAGTTTTTTTCTATAATAGGCTGGTGTATCACACTTTATGTAGGCTCACATAGTTCACACAATATATGTTGAAGGAAAGGATCAAGTATGGTTGTGGCAGTTACATGAAATATAAGGATTTTTGATAAATGAGTGAAGAAAAATATGTATTACTTTTCTTTACACTAGACTAGTTTAGTAAGGTTAGTCTTTTTATAAAACGCATGTTAGGCCGGCAAGTTTCCCCTCTGAACACTGTGGTCAAGCTGTCACTGTGCCAGTAAATCCAAAGCACCTTCATTCATTAAACACTTGATAATTTTTTGATGAAATAAAAAGAGCAGAGGTAAACATACCAACATATGATTTGATCTATAAATTTAATAAAAATAATGGCAGTTTCAGAGTAGAGGTACTACGGAACATTTCTAAGATTTAAGATTTTGTAGTATTATTCATTGCTTTCTGGACAGTAAAAATGCATGTTTAAGTTTCTTTGCATAATTTATTCATGTGCCCTGGTGTTTACATTTGCATTCTTAAAATACTCTTGGTAATTAAAATTGTGTCTCATCTGGTGGTGGGGTTGCATGAGGAAGGATTGATAAAATAATGTATTGTTTGTGAAAACTGCAAAATAGGTCTATGTAATCAATTAATAGAACTTCATTAATGACTTATTCCACAGTCTTACTTTTGGGGAACAATGTAAATGAAATTTCTAACAAAATCATGGAATGATAGACTGAATACTGAATTAAACCAACTGGAATAGGAAAATACCTTCTTAAAATTATTTTTCTCTAATGTAGTAAATTCTTGTTTTTATAATAATTTTTCCTAATTTTAATAATAATACAAATTTTTATAATGTGGTAGGATTACTACAGACAAAACAATGACAACTGAGGTCCTATTAAAAGTTTCACAAGTTGGACCCTAAGCTGGGATTCATAGGAGAAGGATTCTGTGATCAAAATGAGCTGGATGCACTAGCAGTTACACTAAACTAGATTGATGAACATTTTCTTTGCTGTAGTTTATAGATGATCTCATCAAAATTAAAGTGTGTCAACTATGTGGAGACACACATGTGCTCAATTACCTTCAAAGTGGCTTTATTTTTTCTCAGATGGAGGGCTCATTGCTGCGATTGTTCTTATAGTAGGTACGTATCCCAAACTTGGATGCCACTTATATAAAAATTAATGTGTACAAGTGCATTTATAATTATTTTTTTAGTTTCTACAGTTTTTATAGCTTGAAATTAAGTAAACCAGTCTAGAAATACCTTACCCTTTATATGATAGTCTACTTTGTGTTGGTGACTGTATTTTCTTTTGTAGTCTATATGTCCACTAAATATCCCAAACATGTTTTGAGTAATATTCTAAATTAAGCAAAGACTCTTCTCTGGCTTACTGCAGACCCTAAGTGATTCTGGGGAAATGCATTTAGACAGTGAAGAGTCCAGATAGAATATGAATGAATATGGGCTTAAATAAAATAATATTTCTGCCCACTGAAATGTAACCAACATAAATTTCTTCTGCTAGGTTTGAAACTTGGTATTCGTTTTTAGAGTTACAGGTCATTTGTTTTCTGGTTTCTTATAGATCTTGGTGTTGCAGTAGTTGGCACCTGTGTGTACAGTGTCTTCACATCAGGAAGAGACAGTAAATTAAACACGTTTCTTGAACTTTTCAGTCCTTCTCATCTTGATATACTTGTGCAGCTTTTGCTTGCATCTGTATTGCGTACTGCCTTGTTTTAAAGTGTTCTTGCGTGAGTGTGCTGTCAGGATTACATTTCCTGCTAAAATATTTTCAATTACTTTTTATATTATTGTAACAAGGCTAATCTGTGCAGAGTTGTTTTAGCATTTATGACTGTCAGAAAAATTCCTGTGGGGGTTTGAGGTTTAAGCTCTGCAGAAAATCATGGCTCATTATAGTGCCTACCCTACCCTAGGTTTACCCTATTCCTACTGTGGATTGGGAGCCAGATTCTGGTTATCTTTTTTAAATACCACAGTGCCTTCATTTGAATCATATTTCATACTGTAGGACTCATGATATACATATTTTATTTCTCTCTTTGTAGTATATTTTTAACATCACATACACACAGCAGTCTAAGTAGAAAATGCTCTCGGTGGAATATTTTTACAATTTCAAATGTTTCACATAGAAATAATTTATAAAGAAAGAAAAAATAGCTTTGTATTTCTCATATTCTCTCTTTGTTTAAAACATTAAAGCATCAAACTACTTAAAGGTTCTTAAGCTAATATGAAGCAAACCCTCTAGCTACCAGTCAAGGGCTCTATTAAAGGTGAAGAGGTATCTGAGCGCTGTAGCCCTAGATTCAAGGTTCAGTCCCACAACTGACCTGAGGTTCCCTGTCTGCTGAGCTCCAAGTGATGCTGCTGCTGGGCCTGGATTACTGTGAGTAACCAGGGTGAAGACTGCCATTGATGTGCGTGTGTTCTTGAAATATGAATAAGCACTTTCAAGTTTATGAGCAAATGTTTCTCCTGTTTTAGGTAATTGGATTTTTTTAAAGACTCCTCATCTTGTGTACATGCTCCAGAAAGGTTATGGGGTAACACTTAGCTGTACCTCCTTTCCTTTAGGGAAAGTTAAGATTTCCATTATATTCTTTGCACCGCTTAATGTCCATATTTCCCCGGGAAGCAGGGGTGGAATTTGGCTTCCATCACCTTAGAAACTAACTAATGAGACTCTAAAATGTATGCAGATACTTCTCCATTTATAGGGGTAACTGTTGATATGGAATTTTTGGACTGGAACCCGGATTCTTTGTCCATAGGTGTTGAAGAATGAATCCACGGATAAAAGGTGGTATAGCAAAGGTGGCAATTTATTGAAGAACAAGTACAGACTCCCACATGGGGAGTGGGAAAGGGTCCCACTGAGTTCCTTTTCCCTGTGGCTTATAAAGCCTGCAGATCCTGGTGCTTTGATATCCCCTCTGATTGGTCACTATTCCCTTAGACTGGTTACTATAGTAACTCCTTCTGGATGAAGGGCTTCCTTCCCTTTATTTTGTAAATATAGACCTTTTGCTATTTTCAGCTTCCTCATTCTATGGAAATGTACCTGTTGCAGCTTTTCAGCTTCCCTATTCTATGGAAATATACCTTCTGCTGCTCTGCAGCCCTGTGCTTCTTCCATGGTCCTCTCAATTTCTAAAATTCCTAAAACCTGTCTTTTTCACCCCCCAAAATTCCTGTTTCACTATGGGAGCAGGGTACTAGACATAGATAATCAAATGTTATTGTTAAAACTTCATACCAAATGCATTGATGTAAAGTTGTACTTATTATGATTTGGAATACAATTATCCTTCTACAGCCTTCATACTGAAGTAGAAAAATAGCGTAAATATTCATTTATTATTACCCTATCTAATAAAAGAGAATCATGCAAATTGACCGTGCCTCCACTAGCCACGCCCACAAGGCAATCAGAAGCGACTATGCAAATTAACCTAACCAAGATGGTGGTTAATTTGCATATCCAGGCACAGAGCAAAGACTGAAGACAGCATAGAAGGAAGCCAAGCGCTGCAGAAGGGAGCGAAGCTGCGGAGAAGCAAGCAAGCGGGGTGGCGGAGAAGGGAGGGAAGCAGGTGGGGTGGGGGAGAAGGGAGGGAAGCAGACTGCTGCAGGAAGCCCTATTGCAGGAATCTTCCTGCAACAGGCCTCTAGTTATATTATATTAATTTTTATTGATTTTATAAAGAAAGGGAGAAGGAGAGAGAGAGAGAGAGAGAGAGAGAGAGAAACATCAGTGATGAGAAAGAATCATTGATCAGCTGCCTCCTATACACTCCCTACCAAGAATCTTTCAAGCAATCCTGGCATGTGCCCTGACCAGGAATCAAACCATGAACTCCTGGTTCATAGGTCAATGTTCAACCACTGAGCAACACTGGTGGGGTGATAAGTACTCATTTTTAAGATTATTAAACATATTTAAGTGGCTTGATAAAAAAATGTCCAGGAGGTAAGAGATATATATCCTACCTTGTATATAAAGTAAGGAGGTACTTACTCTAAGTTACAATCAAGAGTTTGGGAGCAGATTCTACAAAGGCCAATGGGAAAGGCAATTTCTTGATAAAAGCAAAGTGATGTCTTTAATCCCAGGGGCAAAGGGGAAGACAAAATTTCCTAGTAGAAGGGCAGTCAGGGCCTCCCAGTCCTCTCTATTTGCTTGATCTCTTGGGATTCCTTGAGGCTAAAACCAACCAGTTTTCAGACTGTTGTGAACTTCAAGTATCTGAAGCTCTCAAGGTTATTTTAATGAGTGCTAAGGGCAATATAAAATAACTGTAGTGAAAAATTCAGTTTTAGATAGTCATTATCTTCAAATAGCTTCATTGTTTAATCAAACAACTATATTTTAAATTTACAGTAGAGATTATTTATTTTATATATTGGATTTCTATTTTAAAATGCATTTGAATAAAAAGGTTCTACTACTGCAGGAAATCAAATAAATTGACTTTGAAACAGAAAAATGAAGTGGTGTTGAAGAATTCAGTGACAGGCCTACCCATTGCCTCCCTCCCCAAAACAGTACTCAGGACCTTGCTCTGTCCCAAGGGCAGTCCTGTGACAGTGGTTCACAGAGGTGGCCTCCCACCAAGAGAAATATTCACATATGCAAACCAACCTGGAGCTCTTGCATTGGGTGGGCATGCCTGAAGTGCCTGCTGTGAGGAACAAACTATGAATCACTGGCTGGGCCATTTTAGCTTTAGTCTGTCTGCTATGGTCCTTTCACTGAGGCAGGGACTATGGCTGCATTTTCCAATTTAATACTTAGTTATTAGTAGTATTCCAATGTAGTAGTTAATAATCCTATTGACGACTTCAAAAGTAGCTAGTCCAATGCAAGATGTGCTGGAAGTGTAAAATACACACCAGATTTCAAAGAGTAGGAAAAATGTAAACTGCATGTACATTGGGTTAGGTAAAATACATTGAAATTCAATTTCCTGTTTCTTTTACTTTTTAAATGTGGCTTCTAGGAAGGGGTGCATTTCCTTTCTTCCCCCCCACAAATTAGGATTGAGAACTACTTGCACCCAAAGCAATCAGGAGTTGCTGAAGAATGTAGATAGTTGTTTGAGGCTCTGATGATTCCAATGTCTTGGTCTGTCATGTGATAAGCTGCCTGAATTCTGTCAATGTCTTTTTATCCAAGATGTGCTTATTGGTGGTTTTGACAGTGCAGCATCGATCTCGTACTCAGGTAGTTATGAGAGTTGTTCTTTGTTGGATCTGTAATCTTGGAAAGTAGGATCTGCCTTTCTTTTCTGGGTGTTAGCAACCTTGCATAAATCCGGAAAATGCCGGGAGCCAATTCCAGCATGTCATAATTACAAGAGTTTTATCAAAAGGTTGGTTTACATGTGAGATTGATGTAAGTATAACTACCATTTATGTTCTGTTGTCAAATAGTTTCTCAATTACTGAAATAGAGAAACCAGTTTACTGTGGGAAAGGTTGTTTAAATGACAGAGATGGAAGGATATTTCAATTACAAGTTTCTTAAAACTGGAAGAATGTATTTGCAGTGAAATGGGAAGCCCCATGTATAGAGGTCTTTATTGTTTATTTTCTGAAAAAATTTCTCCTTACAATCTGATAAACTAAAAAGTAGGGTGAAGTTTGCTTTGTGTCAGTGTGTTCATTTCCAGGGTGCCTGATTTCAAATCAGAGTATGTTTCTAATGGGGTCCCAACCTTTCCACTTTCACAGTCATGACTCCTGCTCCTCACATCTCACACCCTCACATACATTCGGGCTTCTCCACTCCCAGCCCATCATGCGCCTCTCCTGCTCACAGGTGTTCATGACACCTACAGCAGAAGTCCAAGTTCCTCAGCATGATGCTCAAGACTTTCTTCAGTTAAATCCCAAGTTTTCTCCCCAAGGCTCCTCTTTCTGCTGCATCTCTCTAAGTAACGTACTGTTAGTCAAGCTGTGCTGTCTGCCTGTGCTATATTCCTGCTTCACTGGTGCCTGAGAGGCCTGTGGTCCTGTCAGATCCTGGGCATCTTCCAGGGCCAGCGCCTCATGCCCATTGGGCGAAGCTTTTCCCAATTTCTGCCCAGGTGTCCTATTACCCAGATGAGGCAACCACATCTGAGTATCTGTGGACACTGTCTGCTTGGAGACATACCTTCCACATCAGCTTAATGCGTGGCTATGGCTAAGTACTTCAATCTCAAGTCCAACAGTGAAATTATAAAGTTTGGTTTGTGTAACTAGGAAGATGTTTTCTTATTTATGCAAAAACTCTTACTGTTGGCATTAAGTCAGATTGCTGAACCTCTGAGATCAGGCTCCGTGGGACTCAGCCATGGCTGTAATCACTGGCAGAGCTCCCCCCCCCCCCCTTTCCCCAGTGTTGCCCAGCACAATTGATCTGCTCTGTGCCCTGGTCAGAGGGATTTTTTTTAAAGGTCCCTGTGCTTCTAATATGCAGCTAAGGTTGAAAACCTCTGCATTAGTGATTCTCAATCCATAGTCCATTTCTATATGGTAGCTTATAAACATAGGAGGTAAAGGCTTATATTTACATAAGAAATTTTGAGTGTTTATTAAATCCGTCTATAAAAGAAATCAGAAAATGCCTAAGACCAAGCCTAAGCAAACAAGATTATCCGTGGTTTAAAAATACAGGAAGCAATCTTTCTAATACCAACACTGGTAGAAAAATTAGCTTTGTAGGGAGCGGCTCTAGAGTTAAGCCTTGGATTGACCTGAGGCAGAGCCACAAACAAGTCCCAGTTTAGAGGGCAGAGCCCTCTTAGCATAATTAAGCTTAACCTTATAGTGCTCCCTAGATCCTTCCTGGGTTCTGTGTGAGGTACAGCAAGTGGTGCCAAAACCAAAACAAGTGAAACAAGAACATTGTAACTATGTTGACCACTACCTTGTTTTTCTCTGACTATTAAATAAAGCCTCAGCTTGCTGGCTGGATCCTTCTCTGTGGCCTCATCCAGGCACAGGAGATCCACCAAGCCCCAGCTATATTCTCTTTGTCTGTCTTTTCTTTAATCCTTCACTGCCCCCCCCCCCCCCCCCCCCCCCCGGGCTCACTAAACCCTTGGCTGTGCTGGCACGGCACAAGTTTGACTATAAATAAAGCATTTTATCGACATTTAATTAACTTTAACTTGAAGATATTGTTTAAATATCTATATTGATATAAAATATATAGGGAGCGATTTCAAGGTGAGGAATTTGAATTTGCATTGTTAAAGGAGATTCTAGGTTTAAGGAAAGTAAGCAACTCTGGTTTTCTAAAATTTAGTAATGTCTGACCAGCTAATATTGTAACTCAGAATGAACTTTTTAACATACTTTAAGAATTTGCATACTTGTACTCAAGAGAATTATTTAACCCGGTGTACTGACTTCCTGAAAGCATGCAAATTTGAGTGAGTGTACCCACTTTTGTTCTAACCTACATGGCTTTCACCATTTCCAGTCTCATCCATGAAAGTTTAAAATGAAGCTGTGGTTTTTGAAAATCATGACACTGCTGCCCTCGTGTGGAAAGTTAGAGCATTTGACAATCCTTTCCGTAGCCTTTCAAATTGTCCTTAGAGGTTTGTCACTGCTTTCATTACCAGAGGACCTTTACGATGTCACTTTGAATGTGGTATTAACAAACTCTTATCTGGTTTCCTCTTGTGAAATTAACATGATAAAAGGCTAAAGTTTGTCTCTTATGAACCCCAGGGTTGTCTGTAAACTGTCCTTCCCTCTCATTTACATACCAGAGAAAATAAATTGAAATAAGTATAGATCACATTGAGAAAGTTACCCACCCTGATTCCTGACTTGCTAGCCCAGGAAAACCTGCAGCGGGGTAGTAACACCCATGTTAGCAGGAGGAGCCACGTGTGGTTATTTTATGTATCTTTTTTAAAAAATGAATTATTGTATGTTGCAGTGGAAAGCCTTATACCGAATATCAGAAACAAGCAACAAGCAACAGCTCTGCTCTTTTAGGATTTAGGTTAGGGCATGTGGCTTCAATTCTGTAATCTACTAATGTTTAGATGAACACTTATTTATGGTGTTTGGGGAAATGATTGGTCATTGAACATCTATCGAAACCTGAAAAGGCTCCTAGGAAAATATTCCTTCAAGTTGCAAATGACATAGGACTCAATTATGAGAGAATCTTCGGATAAGATCCATAGAACCTGCTTCTCACATTTTAGTGTGTAGGTGAATCAGAAGGTGATCTTGATAAAATGCAGATTCTGATTCAATAGGTTTGCTGTTTGTGGTAGCTTGAATCATGGCCTCACACATAGCGGGTTGAGGCCATGCTGTTCCTGGGACCTGTGATGTTACCTGCATGGCAAAGCGTTTTCTCAGATGAGACCTTGAATGGGAAGGTTACCCTGGCTTATCCAGGTGGGGCCCTAAATGTAATCACAATCTCTCTCTAAGAGGAGGGCAGAGGGAGCTGTGGCTACAGCACAAGGCAATGTGACCACTCAAGCAAAATGCTGCTGGATGGAGGATGGAGGCAGAGGCAAAAAAACAAAGAATGCAGCTCCAGCCGAAACCGGTTTGGCTCAGTGGACAGAGTGTCGGCCTGTGGACTGAAGGGTCCCAGGTTTGATTCCGGTCAAGGGCATGTACCTTGGTTGAGGGCACAACCCCAGTAGGAGGTGTGCAGGAGGCAGCTGATCGATGTTTCTAACTTTCTCCCTTCCTCTCTGTAAAAAATCAATAAAATTTTTTTTTTTTTTAAATGCAGCTCAGAAGCTGGAAAAGGTGAGGGAACAGATCCTCTCCTAGTCGCTGTGGAGAGAGCGTGGCGGAACCAATCCCTTGATTTCCACCCAGTGAAACTGATTTCAGATTTATGACCTCCAGAACAAAGGAATAAATATGTATTGTTTTGAGACACTGTGTGCAAGTTTGTGTTCCTCCAAAATTCCTGTGTTAAATCCTAACCTCTGCTCTAACCAGTTTGGCTCAGTGGATAGAGTGTAGGCTTTCAAACTCAAGGGTCCCAGGTTCGATTCCGGTCAAGGGCATGTACCTTGGTTGTGGGCACATCCCCAGTAGGAAGTGTGCAGGAGGCAGCTGATCCATGTTTCTCTCTCATCGATGTTTCTAACTCTCTATCCCTCTCCCTTCCTCTCTGTAAAAAAAATAAAATAAAATAAAAAATGTGTGTGTGTGTATATATATATATATATATATATATATATATATATATATATATATATATATATATATATATATAAAATCCTAACCTCCGAGGTGATGGCATTAGGAGGTGGGGCCACTGGGAAGTTACTAGGTCAGAGGGCACAGGCTTCATAAACAGGATTAGGAACCTAACAAAGTCCCTCAGCCCTCTGCCACATGAACTTACACTAGAAGGCACTGCCCATGAACCACAAAGCTGGCTCTCACTAGATGCCCACACTGCCAGGGCCTCGATCTTGGGCTTCCCAGCCTCCTGAACGGTGAGGAACACATTTCTGTTGTTCACCAGTTACCCAGTCGGTAGCATTTTTTCTAGAGGCCGGAAGACACCGAGACTCCCAATCTGCTGAGACTTGTTACCGCAGCCACAGGAGACCGGCCACCAATGCTATGGGCCCTCAGAACACACAGTGAGGAGCAACGCCGTGTAGAAGCAAAGCCACAGACGAGTGGTTGTCAACCCTGGCTACGCATTAGCATCACCTGGGATGAGTTTGAAACAAACAGCAAAAAGCAATGCCCAGGTCCCATTGCTGGAAGAGTTAAGGCAGAACCTGTGAGGGTGGCGGCTAAGCATCCCTCTGTACAGGCTCCTTGGGTGAAACTGATCAGAAGGCAGGGAGGAGCTGTCTCAAGAGAATAAACCCAAAATACAGCTTTTTTCCCAAGGAAAACTTTTTTATATATATATATATATATATATACATATATTTCAGAGAGGAAGGGAGAGGGAGAGATCGAAACATCAATGATGAGATGGAACCATTGATTGGCCGCCTCCTGCACGCCCTCCTCCACTGGGGATCAACCCAGCTCCTAACAGGAATCGAACCTGGGACCCCTCAGTCCACAGGCCCACGCTCTATCCACTGAGCCAAACCAGCTAGAGCAAGGGAAGCGCTTAAGCTCCCCAATATATGGACACACTAGTCTTCCCGGTCCCCGGCCCCCGCCCCCCGCCCCCTCCCGAAACTATATACAGGCTCCTCAGTGAGGCCTGGGCCAACACCTCATGTGAAGAATTATGGGGCTGGAGACTTAACACGTTATTTCACCTAAATTGTGTTCAGATTTGCTGTCTCGGGCTTATTAGGAACGCCTCAGCCTTTATTGCCACAGGTGGGAACTGTTGCCAGTACAGCCTGCTCGAGGCCGGGTGGGTGCGATCTGGATGGGTGAGATCTGGACCACCCTTTGCTCCATTCCCTCCAGGGCTTTAAAGCACAGCCAGGGGCGGAGGCTCCGCCCTGCAGATTGCCATTGGTCCCGCCCCACTCCGCTGGAAAAGCTCAGCCAACGCCCACATGCCATAATGCACATGACACCTTTTGGGGATTGTTGCGTCTGGTAGCCGCCCTCAAAAAGGCAAATTACTCACTGTCCCTGGGGTTTCCCTCTGAGGTGGGGAACATGAAGGTGTCTTACCAGCCGCGCGGGGCATCTTCCCGCCGCCTGGAGAGTCCCTTTTCGTGGGGCTTCCTTGGGGTCCCTCTGCTGGCCCTAGAGCTCCTGCTACCCATGTGCTCAGGTAGGGGAAGGGAAAGGGGGTCAGCCCTGGAGGCGAAATAAAAAAGAGGGTTGGAGAGCTGACCGACCAGAGCCCAGGGCGAAGGGAAGTTTGCTTGGTGTGTGGGGTAGGAGGCTCAGGGCATGGTGGACCCAGGTGATGCGGGGTTAGGGTAGAAGCCTTAGCCTACAGATGCTCCGGGTAGTGCTGTGGCGGATTCAGGAGGGTGGGGACCTCAAAGGGCCCCAGGGTGGGTTGTTCGGTGGTAGGCGGTGAATCTTGGGGAGCCCCGGGTGTAGTGTTTGCCCCTAGCGAAAGCTTGCAGCTATTTGAGGACTGAGCTGATCAAGATGGTTAGAGATTAGCCAAAGAACATATATGAATATATGCATAACCCATGGACACAGACAGTAGTGTGGGGAAGGCCTAGAATAGGGCGGGTGCTGAATGGATGAGGGCAAAGGGGTGGGGAAATGGGGGACATGTGGAATACTGTCAACAATTAACAAAAGGAAATGGGAAGCCCTGACCAGGTGCTAAAGGTGAGGGCTTGCTCTTCAATGCCCAGCTGTGTGTGGGGATGTTGCTTGGGCCAGTGCTGGGCCCGTGAGGAGGCTTTGCCCTGTGTTCCTGGGCTTAGTGAAGCCTTGGTGAGTGGGTGCTGTGCCCCACTGGGTTGGGCTGGGGGATCCCAGGACAGGTGAACCAGGTGTATGCCTTACAGAAGGGTCCAGGCCAGAGGGGCAGGGTGTGGGGTAAGGAAGCTCACTGATTGCTTTGTATGGGGTTTGGGGAGCACGTGTTACCCACAGAGCCCTTAAGTGAGAGCTCGCTGCAGGGCCTGGGATTTAGAAGGACTGGGAAGGACACGCAGTGCTTTTTGTACAAAAAGGTAACAGGCTGCTTGTTGCCCCCAAATCATATAGGTATTGGTTTGCAGGCTGTTGCCTTTTTTTTTTTTTTTTTTTTTTAATCTTGCGTCACCTTTTTATTCCCATCCAATATGGATAATAAGCTATGCTACTCCCGAATGTCTTCTGGGCAGTGTTTTTTCTTTTTTCATTAGGTTGGGTCCCATTTGAGGGGAGATTAGAAGCAACCTAAAAAGTACTGGTAGCCAAATCTAGTGAAAAACGAGAGTCATAGGAAATGAACAATAAATTATATCAATAGGTTTTTCCCTTGTAGCTGATAAATTAAAGCTGAAGGCCATCCACTAAGTTTGATTCCTGTTTCATTGAATGCAATCAATATGTATACATATATATGCATATTACAAAACATACACGATCGAAGGACAACGACTGAATACTTTGGTGTATTTCCAACTGGCTTTATATGCCTGTGTTTCTATGCCCAAGTGACTTTTAGGATCCTATTACATAGACAGTTTGCATGCTGCATTCTCTCCTTAGGAGAATTCATTCAATAAAGATTAGCCTTGTATGTGCCAGGCCCTGTGCTGGTTCTGGGGACACACTGGTGACCAATAGCAAGCCATTCCTACTTTCATGATCCTTATTTCACTCTTGGTCTGTTTGCACAGGAACACACATGGACATAAACAGCAACTGTGTTTTGCTCCCTGTTAGATCCCCAGTGCCAGGCGCACAGTAGGCAACCAGTAAAGATTTGCTGACATTTACTGGGACTGGCGGACAGTAACCAACCCACAATGCTAGTGTTACAGCCCCAATCAGGTGCCCTGGAGGAAGGAGCATGACTCTCTGAGAGCCTTTAACAAATGGCTGGTGGGAGGGAAGGCTTTTCTGCTCAGAGGCCACACTCTGCCACTTTGGGGCTTCTGCACTTGCTGTCCCCCAGGCTCCTCCTTTCTCTCGCATAATTGGCTCCTTGTCCTTCAAACTTGGTTGTTATGTTACATCATCAGGGACCTTGTCTGCGAAAACTATCTCAGGGTGACCCACACTCCAGTTCAAATTCCCCTAACCTTTTGTCCCTCTTCCCAATCTATATGTTCTGTCCTAGCTCTAGTAGAATGCAGAGATCCTTTCTGGCTTGTCACACTGGTGTTTGCAAATGCCCCATGTTTTTGCCATGGTACCTTTTATAACTACTGAGTTCCAGAAAAATTAAGTATAATATTCAGTAGGAGCTAACTGGCCAGTAAACATTGAAATCCAACAGAAAAACAAAAACTACCTTGAGGAAAATGAAAATAAAACCAAAACCTTACAAAAGGTATGGGATACAACAAAAGCAGTCATAAGATGGAAGTTTATAGCTATAGCAGCCTTCATCAGGAAAACAGCAAAAACTATGATTTCACTCGTGTGGGACATAAAACAAGAAGCAACAAATGTAAAAAAGCAAACAACACAACTCACAGTTACAGAGAACAAAATGGTGGTTCCCTGGAGGGAAGTGGTGAGGAGGTTGAAGGGCGGTGAGGGAAAGAGACTAAACTTCACAGAGTCTCAAGATGGCCTGTTACAATTTTGTACACCTGAAATTTACATAATGTTATTAACCAATATTACTTCTTTAATTTAAAAAAGGTCACATAATTTTTGTGATTTGATAGAAATACAAATATATATATTAAAGTTTACATCAATCTGACATAAGACCAATCCAGGGCATAAGAAAAAAGGTTTCTCAGGGATCAGCATAGGCCTAGCTTCTTTCTTAGACCCTTACTCTTACAGGAGGGACCTCTGCATGCTTTTAGCCCTTCAGGACTTTACTTGATGTGTCTCCTTCACATTATCTTACATACTAGTTCTATCAGCTTTGTTAGTTTGTCAAGCCCACAGAAAATTTAAAGGAAGAGGAATGGCAGAAGTAAAAAAGGTACTATTCTAGGAAGAAAAAATAACTACCAAAAATCCAGAAATAAAAAATTCTAATGGCATAGCAATATTGTAATACAGTTTAAACAGCTACCTCAGAGAACTTTTGAGGCCAAGCATGATCCATTGATTAGTGAAGGAAGAATAAATTATACTTAAAATAATGTGAAAGTTATAAATTTTGACATTTAATTGACCTTTATTTACTCAGTTAACTGATATGAAACATACAACAAAAAGTCATATATTTTAAAATAGTTTAGTCCATATTTATTTTGATCTATAAAATCCACAATCCTTATTTAATAGTCAGCACCTACTGTAGCACTTCTTGAGTACACACTGAGCACAGAGTGTAGTAGGAAAAGAAGACATATGATCCCTGACCTTTAGGAACTTGCCTCCTGAGAGGAGACTGAGCCTGAAGTAACAAGTTATCATCAGTTTGTGTTTCAAACTGTGGGAGAGTACTCTGAACGAGGGCTCTATACTATAGAAGTCTTCTTAGGGGGAAGTTGAGTGTGAAATGAACTCAGAAAAAAGTGGGAAGGATGCATATCTATAAATATATTTTAAACCAAAAATATTGCTGCTGTCTCTTCAATTTACTGTTGAAAGAATATTCAGGTTATTTCCAAAGAAACCAAACGCTAATAGGATGTTATTTAAAGCAAGCACAGCTCATCGTCTGGTAAAATCCTGACACAATCACTCAAAATCTCACCAAGGGCCTTCCATTTATTCTGTACAACCTGCCTGCTGCCAGGCCATAATCCATGGCTGGTGGGGAAAAAAAATACTTTACTTTCATGTTCTTATTCTCTCATGCCCAGATGCCTGTGGTGACCCACCAAGATACCAATCGATGAAAACCAAGGGTAGTCCTAACCCCCCTTATAGTGCTGGGAGCAAAATAGAATATGAGTGTCGCCTAGGATACAAGCGTATTGTTCCTGCTCTTCCTGTTGCTGCTGTTTGTCAGGCTGATGGCACATGGGTACCTGCTCTCCAGGAGGCTTGTACAAGTAAGCACACAACATTTTCATTTTTATTGCTCTAAAGATTTTCACACATTGTAGACTGCATATTCCACTATTACCATGATGGCTTTCTCATGTGGATGTAAATTTTAGGTAACAATGTACTTTTTCAGGCTTTGAAAATCCCCAGGAAATTTTTAATTTGGCCATTAATGCTCTGGGTAAATGTGAATCTTAAGTTTGGCAGTTAGTGGCAATATGAATGGACCTCGAGAATATTATGCTAAGCAAAATAAGTCAGTCAGAAAATCTAAGAACCTATGATTTCACTCATATCTACACTAATAAAAGAGTAAGATGCAAATTAACCGTACCTTCACGATGCCCACCAGCCAATCAGGAGTGGGTATGCAAATTAACCCAACAAAGATAGTGGGTTAATTTGCATAAACAGGCACCAAGCGGCTAGGGGTGGGGCAGAATGCTTGCATCGTCACCATGGCAACAACACAGGTGTTCTGCACCGCCCCAGCTGCTCCAGGTCTCTGGGCTGCGTGGGAAGGCAGAAAGGCGGCTCCGGCCAAGCGAAGGCAGTGCTGGCAGTCAGGGGAAGGAAGGCCCATTCTTGCATGAATCTTTGTGCTTTGGGCCTCTAGTATGAGATATAAAACTGAATACTCATAGACACAGACCACAGTTTGGTGGTTATCAGAGGGAAGAGTTGGAGGGTATGGGGCAGGAAGGGTAAAAGGGACCAAATATATGTGATGGGAGATGGCTTGACTTTGGGTGCTGGGCACACAGTACAATATACAGATCATCCTATATAATAAAAGGCTAATATGCAAATTGTCCCTACAGGTGGGAATTCAACTGACCAGGAGTTATAGGTGTGCTAACCACCAGGGGAAGGTGCAGAACATGCAGGCGTTGGCAATAGGGAAGGCAGCCGGGGGAAGGAAGGCCCTCCCCTGACCCCCCACCCCCGCCAGCCACTAGGGACCCTACCCATGTATGGTTTTCATGCACTGGGCCTCTAGTGTAACATAAAAGTGTACACTTGAAACCTATGTAAGCTTATTAACCAATGTCACCCCAATAAATAAAATAAAATGTAATAAAGATAAATAAGACAAAATATTTCCATTGATTTAATAGCACAATGTAGAATTTTTATTTTGATTCAAATCTGTTTTGACATTGGTATAAAACAACAAATTTGAAAAATTTCCTTTTAGAAAAGACATGTCAACAGATAGGAGAACCCATAAATGGTGATGTAGTCTACGCGAATGGAACTATGGAGTTTGGTGCACAAGCTCACTTTAAATGTAATGAGGGGTAAGTAAACTGCTTCTTGGAGGAAGAAGGTAAACATTGCTGGTTCCATTTTTGGTTTGGTTCTCTTCTCAAGCATTTCCATAATGTTGACTTCATCTTGCTTTCTGTGGAACAATTTGTACTTAACAGCCAATAAACCCTTGGGCTTTTTATGGAGACTGAAAAGATGTGCAATAAATAGAAAAAAATTTAAATTGAAGGAAAACAAAATTGTGTCAGACTATAAGTAATAATAAGCCTATCATAGTCATTAAAAATGTATTAATCGTGATGACATGATCCTAAAGTAAAATATATAGCAGGCTGGAGGGTGGAAAGAGAGACAGGGAGTTAATCAGTTAACAGAAGAAATGGCAGGAACTAATGAAACGTGTGTAGAAACTTTGAATGAACTTCCAGAGCTACTTCAGAATAGTGTAAATATAAGAGCTTGTATAGCTCCTATTCAGTAAGGGCTAGCTAACCACCAGATTTCACTGCATCCTACTTACACAGGAACTTTTCAGATTGCTGCCAACAAACAATTCAAAAGCAGCAACACTTCTTCCTACCATCTATGCACCTATCCCAGAACTAGCCCCACTTACCCTTCTTCTGCCCCCTTATCTATAGCCCATGTAAATTCCTTCGAAATAACTTAATCTTTCTACTCAAAGCTGTAAAAAAAAAAAAAAACCATTACACCAGGATGGCGGAAATGCTTGCCTTCATCTGTCCCTGTTGCTGGTGGTTTAGACTGCATGCCCCACGACCTGGTTCTTTTTACTGGCGGGCACATGGCTAGTCAGTAAACCTGTTCCTTCAGGAAAACTTCAGTCTGCGAAGGTTTTGTTTCACAGCTTTATCCCGTTGTGGTCAGAGAAGAGACATTATCTGATATCTGTCTTTTTAAAACCTATTGATTAGTTCATACTAAATTGTGGCTCAAAGTATGGTCTATCCTGGAAGGTGTCCCATGTGCACTTAGGAGAATGTGTATTTTTTTCTGTGGTGCTCTGTCTGTGAGATCTAGTTGATTGTGTTCTGGAAGTCCTCTATTTTCAGTCTTACTTATTTTCAATCTAGTTGTTGTGAGTGGGATATTGAAGTCTCCAACTATTACTGAAGAAATGCCTGTTGCATAGAAATGTGTATTTCTCCCTACAGTTGTCAGGAATGACAGGTTTATTTAGACACTTTGCTCTAGGCTAATGTGTGTTCTTATAAAGAATCTCTCCATTTCATTAAATTGCAGATTTAGTTAACACATTCAATACCTGCCATTTCAGAAGCTTCTCCCTGAAGCTACGGTAGTACAGAAAAACAGCCATAGAAAAGCTTCTTCATTATTATGTGTTCTTGTTTACTGATAAAGAAACAATAATCATTTCTTTTCTCATTTAGTTATTACTTACTTGGATCAAAAATTCTATATTGTGAACTCACTGGAAATAATGTGGAATGGAGTGATAATCCACCAGCCTGTGAAAGTAAGTACATCCTCTCTTTAGAATTTACAGCAGCAGTTCTCAAACTTTATGGCCTGGGGACCCCATCATGCTTTACAGCTAAGATCCCACATGGATTTTATGCATGTGGGTTAGTGCTATTGATATTCCTTATATTGAGATTAAAGCAGAGAAGTTTTTAAATAATTACTTGTTAATTCATTTTCAAGAACAATAAGCTCAATACATGTTAACAAATGCAACATATTTTTGTCCTTAGATCAAACATTTCCAAAACAGTGGGAAGCGTGTCATTGCTTTACAGTTTTTCTAATCGCTTCAGTATCTGGCTTAAAGGAAGACCTCCAGATTCATTCTGCGGCATTATCAGACAGTCTGAAGCCACTGGAAAATCTCACTGTACACTCTAAGGATGACAGTGAGAAAAGACAAAATCGTGGTATACCTGAGAACCACTGATTCAGGAATGGATATGGAATTTCTCAACTAGCACTGAGTTTTCCTAAATAATATTTTCTCATTAAATTGCCAGCATCTCTAATGATTAGAAAAAACAGCATCACCTTACAGATAACACAAGTCTTTCATATAGTTATCTTCCATGGGTACTTAAGAAAATGGGTTTTCTTCTAAAATTTCATTTCTCTGTTGATGGTTTGAATTGGGATAATAACATTTTTTAATAGAAACTTGTTTCAAATGGATATTGGATTTGCAAATAGATGTAGAAATCATATGTTAATGAACTTATTGAAGGCATAATGCTGTCTTAATCTTTTACTATTTATTTTGCCTTTCTGTTCTCTTTTTTTTCTCTTTTTAAGAGGTTTTGTGTAAACCACCTCCAAAAATACCAAATGGACAATTCAGCAATAGCCACAAGGTTGTATTTGAATATAATGAAGTAGCAACTTACAGTTGTAAGCCTTCCGGTGGACCAGATGAATATTCACTTGTTGGAGAGAGCAGGCTTGTTTGTGTTGGGCGTGACAAATGGAGTAGTGAGCCTCCTGAGTGTAAAGGTAATAACATTTCCATTTCTCTCCCTCTCTATTATACATATTGTGGAAACTTTTACCAACTTTTAAATACTTTGGCCAACAAGTAAAAACAAAACAAAAACCCCAGCCATATGTGCTTGTTCCCCCTGTTAAATTTGTTTCTAATCTAATTTTATGTGCCAAATAGAATAAAAACAATTCTACTTGTAGAGTTTCCCACTCTTCACCCCCATGTTCTTGGCATTCCTGTTTGTACATTGTTAATAGCTATGTATATGCATGAGTTAAATTTTTTGGCTTGAAAACACCAAAAAAATACTAGTTTTAAGGAAGTTTTATCCTATAATACAAGAAGTATGACAGTTCTGGCTCAACTAAATGGTAGAATAAATTGTAAAAGACTAACCCTGTCACCAATAAGATTGATAAAGTCCAGGCAAAACATGCAGGCATATCTTTTTTAATTGTGCTTTGCTTTATTACACTTCACACACACACACACACATATATATATATATATTTTACAAATTGAATACCATAACCAGCAAAACAACTGTAACCTGCTTTACTTCCATACTCACCTATTGCTGTAGTCTAAAACAAATCTGAAATATCTCAGAGGTTTACCTATACTTAAAAAACAAGATCTAAGGCATTCGAGCATGACCTAAAGCAGGACACACTGGGGGGTATTTGACACTTGAACAAAATTAACCACTGAAAAACAGTAAAATATGTCTTCTTCTTACGCGCATATGTAACATTTTTTAGTACCATATACTAGGCAATATGTTTAAAAAGTTTTTTAATTTCAAAAATTGAAATTATTTACAGTACAGTATCTTTACAATAGAATGAATATAGAAATAGAAGTAAAGATATCTGTAAAATCCCTAAATATTTAAAAATTATGAAGACATTTCTAACTAACCATGGATAAAAGAAGGAGTCACAAGGGAAATTAGAATGTGTTTTGAATTGAATTAAAATACAATATATTGAAATATCAAAATTTGTGGAATACAGCAAAAGCATTGCTTAGAAGAGTATTCATAGCAAATACATATATTGGAACAAGAGAAAAGTTTAGCTCAAGAATCTAAGCTTTCATTTTAAGGAATTAAAAAGGAAGAGCAAGTTGGATACAGAACAAGAAAACAGAAAGAAATAATAAAGATAGAAATCAATAAAATTGAAAAAATATAGAATTATTGAAACCAACACGTGGTTCTTGGGGAGGATCAATAAAATGAATAAAGATATAGCAAGTCTGATAAAAAACTAGAAGACACAAATGACCAATATCAAGAATGAAAGAGAGTGTGTGGCTGCTTTGGTTTAGTGGTTAGAGCATCAACCCAAGTGCTGAAGGGTCTCTGGTTCAATTCCTGATCAAGGGCATGTACTTTGGTTGCAGACTTGATCTCCCACCTGATTGGGGCACCTGCTGAAGGCAACCAATAGATGCTTCATTGTCCCATCAGTGTTTCTCTAACTCTCTCTTCCCCCTCCTCCTTCCCTTTCACCCTCTCTAAAAACCAATTTAAAAAATATCCTCCGGTGAAGATTTAAAAAAAAACAATTTTTTTAAGAGAACATCACTAAATATCCTGCATACATTTAAATGACAATAAGCAAATAACATGTACAACTTTATGCCAAGAAATTTGACACTTAAACCTCACAAAGAGAAGTGCAGGCCCCAGCCATCACTAGGGATTGTTCCAACATTTAAGTATTAACAATAGCAGCTCTATACAAACTCTCCAAGTAAATACAACAGGAGGGACTACTCCTCACCTCATCCCATAAGGTCAGCATTACCCTGATACCAAAACCAGACAAAATATAGAAATAGGCATACAAATTGTAGGAAAATGAAAAACAATATGCACTGTGAACATAGAACCAAAACTGTCAGCGATGGTCAAGGTCATGTCTGCCCTGAGATAGCCTCTGGCCAGACAGCACTCTGCGTCCCAGTTCTTGTCTTGCTTGCAGGAATGAATTCAAACAAGAGACAACAAATAGCAGCAAAAGCAGGTGAGAATTCATTTGCAGAAAAAGGAGGACTCTCAGAACCTGAGCGGGCAACTCAGCAGGCTGACACCAAACCGAGTGCCCTGATATTTGGGAGTTCAGAGGATTTATACCCCTAGGCTGGAGTGCCCCTCGCAAGGAGCAAGTAACCCCCTCCCTCATAACTCCAGGAAATATATCTTCAGACTATAAGGCTCCTTCACCCAGGTGTATGCCACCGCTTACACCTCAGCCTGGAGGGGCTCTGAATTTTCTCTCCTCACAGAAGGGCCTGATGCCTCCAATGTCTATTTTTGGTTTGTCACCTCTCATTGTATCCCCTCTGTGCCCCAACTGCCTTTTCCAGCTCATGTGTTTCTAGCTGCCTACTCTAACCAAATGATTAAAATATTAGCAAGTAAAATCCTGTCCACTATAAAAATAAGAGTACTATATCATAATCAAATAGGATTTATTCCATGAAGGCAAAGTCATTTCAAATTAAAAAATTAATCATTGCAGTTTACCATATGAAGAGACTATAAAGAAGGAAAAACACATGACCATATTAATAGATGCAAAAAACGGCATTTGACAGAACACTGAGTCAACTAGGAATAGAAGGAACCTCACTCAACCCGATAAAAGGGACCTACAAGAATCACACAGCTAACATTACACTTTATTTCTCATTGAGGTAGAAATGAGACAGGGACATGTATTCCTCCCACTCTTTTCCTATTGAAGGTCCTTTCAGTACAATAAGGCAAAATATAGAAATAAGCATACATTTTGGAAAGGCAGAAATAGCATAGACTTTGTTTAATTACAACATGATTGTCTGTGTGGAAAATATGAAAGACTGAAGTCTTACCAAGGTTGCAAGACACAAGCTCAATGTACAGAAATCAATGGTGTATCTATTTGCAATAAATAATTAGAAATTTAAATTTTCAAAGTACATGTGCAATATTTGGTTAAAACAACTAAGCACTTTTCATAATTAAAGGGGATTAATTAATATAGATAAATTCATTGTTCATGGATTGTAAGACTCGATATAATATGTCAATTCTCTATAACTTATCTATAGACTGAGTATAATCCCAATAAAAATTCCACCAAAAGTTGTCTAGAAATTGACAAAATGTTTCTAAACTTTCTATGGGAAGACAAAAGAATAAGAACAGTCAAAATAATTTTGGAAAACAGGACTCATGTTATCTAATGTAAAGACTTATTCGAAAACATACTATGAATGTATAATCAAGACTGTGTGGTATGGTAAAAGGATGGCCATAGAAAACAATGGACCAAAATAGAGGGTCTAGGGTCTAGCCTTTCAAATGTCTCCAATTGATTTTAGCACACCTGTACAAACAATTCAGTGGAAATGATAAACATACAGGCACAATTGAACATCAATATGTCATAAAAAGGAACCACAACCCATGGTAGCATATTCAAACATTTACTAAAAATACATCTTAGACTTAAATTCAAAATTATAATACTTTTACTTTAAAACAGAACATATTCATGACTTGGCCAAAGATTTCTTACATTAAAAAGTATGATCCTTTAAAGGAAAAAAAAAAGTAACAAATTTGCCTTCTTAAAAACTCAAAAGCTTTTGTCTCCAAAGACATTGTTATAAGAATTTTTAAAAATGAGCCAAATCCCTGGCCAGTGTGGCTCTATTGGTTGGAGCTTCGTCTAGTGCACTGAAAGGTCTCATGTTCTATTTCTGGTCAGGGAATACCTGGGTTGAGGATTCAGGGCAAGCACTGAAGGCAAGCAATCAATGTTTCTCGCTCTTTTCTCCTCCTCCTCCTCCTCCTCCTCCTCTTCCTCCTCCTCCTCCTCCTCCTCCTCCTCCTCCTCCTCCTCTCCTCCTCCTCTCTCTTCTTCTTCTTCTTCTTCTTCTTCTTCTTCTTCTTCTTCTTCTTCTTCTTCTCTCTCTCTCTCTCTCTCTCTCTCTCTCTCTCTCTCTCTCTCTCTCTCTCTCTCTCTCTCTCTCTCTCTCTCTCGTCCTGTCTCTAAGCATGTCCTCAGGTGAAGATTGAAAAAAAACCAAACCACAATGAGATACCACTAAAACACCTATAGAATGGCTGGAATAAAAACAAGAAGAAAAAAACTAAGAATACCATATACTGGCAATGATATGGAGCAATTGAAACCCTCAGATATAGCTGTTAAGAATGCAAAGTGGTATGTCCATTTTGAAACACTGTTTGGCAATTTCTTATAAAGGTAAACATGTACTTCCATACAACTCAGCAGTCCAAATAAATCAAAACATGTTCACATAGAAACCTATGTGAGAATATTCATACCACCTTAATTACAATCACCCCGCATTGGAAATATTCACATATTTTTCAGTTGGTTAATGAACAACCATGAGGCATCCATATAATGGGATAATACTCCCCAATAAAAAGGAATAAGCTTCTATTCCACACCATGACAGAAATGAATCTCAAATGCATTATACTAAGTTTAACTAAAAACCATACGCAGAGGCTGTGATCCCATTATGAGACTCTAGAAAGGAAATGCTAGAGTGATACAAAACAGATGAACGATTGGCTGGTTGGGGAAGGTGGTTGGAGGTGGTTGTGGGGAGAGTTGATTACAGAAAATGTTGGAGAATAATGCAACTCTTCTATCTATAGTGGTGGTGATTATATGATTAGTGTTTACATTTATTAAACCTCATAAAGCTGTACACTTAAAATGGTGAGTTTTACTGTATGTAAATTATACCCAGTAAACCTAACTTAAAATCATTACTGTGATTGACAGCAGTTTAGTACAACAGAAAAGATCAGTAAACCTAAAGTCAAAACAATAGAAATCCAACATGATTTGAAAGAAAAAATAATGTTTTAAGAGAGAAAGACAACTTCAGAAGAGTAGCAAGAAGTCAAATGTGCATGTTAATGGAGTTTCAGAAAGAGAGGAGAAACAACAACATAGATTTACACGAATGTCCAAATATTATCCACATTTGATCCAAAACAACCACCCACAAGACCAGTAGATTCAGTGACCCTTGCAGGATAAATAAATTTTAAAAATTTACCAAGAAACCAAACACATCATGGTTACACTTCTAAAAACAAACGAAAAAAAGGAAAGCAGCCAGAGAGACAAAAGAAGCATATGACATTGCCTGCCCCTCAAAGTAAGAATGACAGCTGACTTCTCTTAAGGAACTGTTGAGACTAGAAGACAAGAATATCTGATAATGTGCTGAAAGAAAAATAAAATACCAGAAATCTCTATCAAGAAGAAGTCTTTTAAAACTGACGGTAAAATTAGAAAAAAAGAAATAAGATTTAAAGCCCTGGCCTGTGTGGCTCAGTTGGATTGAACATGGTCCCATACACCAGAAGGTGGCAGGTTTGATTTCTGGTCAGGGCACATACCCAGGTTGCAGGTTCCATCCCCTGTTGAGGCACATATGGATGCATCTGATCCATGTTTCTCTATCATATCTCTGTCTCTGTCTCTCTCTCTCTCTCTCTCTCTCTCCCCCCCCTCCCTCCCTCTCTCCCTTCTTTCTCTTCTCTAAAATCAATAAAAACATGTCCTCAGGTGAGAATTAAAAATAAAGATTTTGAGATAAAAGCTAAGAGGATTGTCACCACCCTCCCTGCACTACAAGAATTGCTAAAGGAAGTTCTTCAGGCTGAAGGGAAAAGATTCTGATGGAAATTCAGGTCCCCATGCGAGGAGGAAGCACTCTTCTGGTTTAAAAGCAGTGCATTATGGACCCTATGTATTGCTCAGATTTAATCTCAGAAGGTGTTTTCTTGTATGTACTGCCCAGCCCAGTGTTTTGTTTTGTTTTTGATTTTTCCAATTTCTGTGAAACCCATTGCTGGAGCCTGGAATCAATCCAGAGGGTCCTGCCCAGCACTTTACTTTGTAAGAAGTAGACCAGAATGGGGAATACCTGAGTACATGGGTACGAAGGCTAACTATGAAGTTTTAACTTTATCTCAGACCTGTGAGGTTACAATATAAAATGTGGGGATTGATCTCTGAGTTCCAGTTCAAAATATTTGGAAAACACGACCTTAAGTTCATTGGCCTTTCTATTTCTTGCACATCCCAGTCATACCTGATAACTTGCTCTCTGCATATGTTTGCATGACTAGCTTCTTTTCAACTTTTTACCTTTGAGCTCAAGCGTTACCTTATTACAAGAGCCTTTCCTGCCTTTCTAGAAGATCAGGGTACTAAGTCAGTGTCAGCATGAAATTTAGAAAAAAAAAAAATTCCTAGAGCTAAAGAGCCTCAAAAGTTGCTTTTGAATTTACCTGAAAATTGTATGTGGTAATCAGACCTTTCTCAAAACTTGTCAGTAACGGAAAAACATACAGGAACCAAATCATCTATAATGACAGTCTGTTCTAGGTGAGAAAGGGTTGTTAGATGTCTCTATATCTGTTTATCTGGAATTAAAATGCACAAATAGGCCTGGCTGTGTGGCTCAGTGGCTGAGAGATGACTTATGAATCAGAAGGTATTGGTTCCATTCCAGGTCTGGGTACATGCCTGGGTTTTGAGCTTGATCCCCAGTAGGGGGTGTGTAAGAGGCAGCTGATCAATGTTTCACTCTCGTGAATGTTTCTCTGTCTCTCTCCCGTGTTCTCTCTGTAAAAAAAAAAAAAAAAAAAAAAAAAATCATCAATTTAAGCCCTTATTTAATACACAAATAAAGTATTTTTTAATTAACATTCTGCCTTCCATTCCTTGCCTGTTTGTTCCCAGGGGAAGTTACTAATTTGCACTAGTTTTTCTTTCCCCTGTTGGAACACTTCGCATTAATTCTGGACTTTCTTCACTTACCAGTGGTCAAATGTGACTATCCAGTACTCCAGAATGGAAGAGTGGTGTCCGGATTTGGAAAAAAATTTCTGTACAAAGCAGAGATTACATTCGAATGCCTTGCGGGATTTCACCTTGAAGGCAGCAGCACTATTGTCTGTGGAGCTGACAATACTTGGAAGCCTAAGATCCCAAAATGTATTAAAGGTACAAAGGGGGTCTTTTTGTCTTTTTTGTTTAGATTATATTTCTTTGACATTAAATAGCAATGATATATAATAATTGAAAAGAAACCGTTTTTTGAATTAACTCCATCTCACATTCATTTCCATGACAGAGTTATGACATCAAATGTATGTTATCATAGGGTCTTAATACATTATGTATATCACACAGGTGTCTACATTTCTGGCATTTCTTATGTGTAAAAATGTATAGCAACCATTTTTTTTTCAGAGTAAATTGAAGCATGGAAATTTCTACCTAAAAAAGAATCTACAGGCATAATTCATATAAATTTAAAAATGTAATAATTTCGAAGTGATTCATCTCATTGTTGTTATTTTTTTTATAGGGACAACACCCAAAACTTCCAGTACAAAACGCACAACTTCCAGTTCCTCAGGTTTAAGAACTTTCTGCTTATATTATTTAATACCTGGCAATTTTTTTTTTTACAATCCTTTATCTGGTGATTTGCACTCATTCATCGTTTTTAGTAATGAAAGGAGGAAAAATATATTCACAGCCATTCTAGCTGGTATACTTCATGATCCTGAAACTATCTGGCACAGTCTGCAGACGTTGGAACCAGCTTGGGCATGTTATGTAAACCTTGAAAGTGTTTACTAATATATAAGATGATTGAATGCCTTCCTCACTGGTCGATAGTAGAGTTAAAATGGGATGTATTTTAATCAGTTAGCACAAGACCTGGCATATAGGAAGCTCTTAAAGGAAAGTTATTTATGACTTACAGCATCACTTCAGTTAATGTTAGTGAAAAGGAAGGTCTGTGGCTTTTGTTCTTAGTACATCTGTTTTCTATGTCATCAACTTAGCCATTTTATTATTTTTAAAACGACCTGTGGACATCTTTACAAGGTGTCTTTGTGACCTAGGATGATGATGTATTTCCCAGACCACTCCTGGTTTCATTCGTTTCATGAACTGGAAAATTTCTGCTGTCTCTAGAACAACCACCTTACCTCTCTTACTGCCTCCTAGAATTATTCTTTTTCTCTTTACTGGCCAATTTTATTTGGCAATAGAGGCAAATTTCCTAGCAACGGAAAGGCAGAAGTCCTTAAGTACTGAAATGAAATGGAGGACTTCTTGCATAGACTGCTGGTCAATGGCTCTCCTTAAGACTTAGGAGATGATTTTGCCATGATGGAAGAAATTGTCTTCCTGATTTTAGTGCTGCTATCTCTGGCTTCTCTTCATTTTCAGCAGAAACGAGAGACAAGAGAAACACAGTAGTCACCACTTATCCATGGCTTCACTTTCTGTGGTTTCAGTTACCCATAACTGTGGCCTGAAAAGGTTAAGTGGAAATTCCAGGAATAAGTAATTCATAACTTTTAAATTACTTGCCATTCTGAATAGCATGATGAAATATCACACTGTCCCACTATTTCTCACCCAGGCCAAGAAAATCATCCCTTGGTTCAGTGTCTTCACCTCACTTTTTCTCATCACGTAGGCATTGCATTATCTCACATCATCACTAGAAGAAGGGATAACGCAGAGCAATAACATATTTTGAGAGGGAGAGAACACATTCACATTTTTACTATAGGATATTGTTATACTTATTCCATCTTAGTAGTAGTTGTTGTTAGTCTTTTACCTTTCCTAATTTATAAATTAAACTTTATTATAGATATACATATAACATACTTAGGGGTCAGTAGTATCCAGGTTTCCAGGCATCAGTGGGGGTCTTGTAATGTATCCCATGTAGACAAATGGGGAACTACTGTAGTGGGAGGAGCTTTAGCCTGGGAAGACCTCACACAATGTCCTAATGTGGCTCGACTTATTCCAATAACATTTCTGTGGGCTTAGTTTCCTGTTAAACAAGAGGGTGTTGAACTGGAGAAAATTTCAATTACTGGCTTCTAATGTGTTTGTATATTTCCTGTTGTCCTAATCTTTTCAAAAGATTGTGGGGAAGTATGCATGTTAACAATTAGAACATCTTTTTAGAATTCTTCTGTACCTGGAAACTGGTAGCTTCCTTGAGTAACTTACTTGAGTGTTACAAGGTTTTGAGGGAAAAAATATCATTTTTTGGTGGACTGATACATTAAGGTTGCATGTGAATTTTATACTCAACAGCCTATCCGTGTTTGCTCACATGGTCCTAGTCAGTATATGCACTGTGGGATACTGTGTTTATTGATATGCTCTTTTAAAAGACTTGGCCATAAGTATTTCAGAAAGGATTTATAAAACAGTAATACTGTTTAGTGTTTCAAAGAAGTGAGGATTGTGAGGAAATGTTTATAAAGAAGATAAACTACAGGGATCTTTTCTTAAAAATCAAAATTCCTCACGGGACTACCATCCTATCTAATAAAAGAGTAATATGCAAATTGACCATCACACCAACATACAAGATGGCTGCCCCTAATGTGGTCAAAGATCCTGCCCCACGTGGACACAAGATGGCTGCCACAAGATGGCCAGCAGGGAAGGGACCAGGTCTGCAAGGGAGGGCAGTTGTGGGTGATCAGGCCTGCAGGGGAGGGCAGTTAGGAGGGACCAGGCCTGCAAGGGAGGGAAGTTGGGGGCAATCAAGCCTGCAGGGAGGGCAGTTAGGGGTGACCAGGCCCGCAGAGGAGGGAAGTTGGGGACAACAGGGCCCGCAGGGGAGGGCAGTTAGGGGCAATCGGGCTTGCAGGGGAGTGGTTAGGGGATGATCAGGATGGCAGGCAGAAGCAGTTAGGGGAAATCAGGAAGGCAGGCAGGCGAACAGTTGGGAGCCAGCAGTCCTGGATTGTGAGAGGAATGTCCGACTGCCCGTTTAGGCCCGATCCCAGTAGGATCCCAGTAGGATCGGGCCTAAACGGGCAGTTGGACATCCCTCGAGGGGTGCAGGCTGGGCTGAGGGACACACACCCCCGTGCACGAATTTCGTGCACCGGGCCTCTAGTTTTATATAATTGGAGAAAACTGTATAAAAAGAATCAATAGCAACATATAATAATGATAAGGTAGATTGAGGATAATTGTTCTAAAATGAAAAAATACTAAGCAAAAGGATACGAATTCTGTGGTCTGATACTAATTGGATGGTAATTTTTTAAAGATACATATGTTTATTTTGAATGTATTATTTTTGTGATTTTTATTAATTTCTAGGATGCCTATTCTAAAATACAAAGCTACAGTGAGTATTCTTATGCAAAATTCATATGTACTTAGATCTATACGTATTTAGGTAACTTCCCAGAAGTAAAATTGTAAAGATAGGAAAGTATGTGTATTTTTCATTTAGAGAAATAATCTCTTTTAAAAAATCAAAAATCAAATTAAATCCCTGATTTTGTATAAATAAAGCTGGTGAATGTAATCAAATTTATTTTTCCAGGTGCCAAGCCTACTGTTTCAACCACATCTACTAGTACAACTAAACGTCAACCAGGTTCAGTAACTCTTTATTCTACTTACATTATTAAGAACTTAATAAGGTGAAGAGTAAAAAATAATGTTATGTGTTAATTTGCATTTCTTTGATCCTATATAATAAAAGCCAAATATGCTAAGTGTCTGGTTGTCCAGTTGTCTGTTCAACCAATCAGAGCATAATATGTAAATGATATGCTAAGGCTGCTCAACTGCTCGCTATGACATGCACTGACCACCAGAGGGCAGACTGTTGACTGGTAGGTTAGCTTACTGCTGGGGTCCGGCCAATTGGGACTGAGCAAGACAGGCCAGACATGCCCTGGAGCCCTCCCATGGTCCCTCCCCAGCTGGCCAACATCCCACATCCCTCCCCAGCCCCAATTATGCACTGGTGGGGTCCCTTGGCCTGGCCTGCTCCCTCTCGCAATCGAGGCTGAGGGACACCTCCTGCCCCAGTGCACAACTCTCATATGCCGGGCCTCTAGTTATAAATAAAGCTGAACTTTATTTGGCCCACATTGATTTACTCATGTTCTTTGTTCATTTTTCTATTAGGTTTCTAAAATTTCTTTGTTGATTTGTCAGAACTCATTGTAAATTAACACCCTTTTAACATGAAGTGACCATTTTCTAGTTTTTATTTTTCTTTGCCTTATTTTTACTAATCAGTTTTCTTTTAAGATTTTATATGGTTAGATATAGATTACCTTTTATAACTTTTAATTATATAAGTAGTATCCTATATAATAAAAGGCTAATATGCAAATTGACCGAACGGCAGAACAACCAGTCGCTATGACACACACTGACCACCAGGGGGCAGACGTTCGACACAGGAGCTGCCCCCAGGTGGTCAGTGCGCTCCCACAGGGGAAGTGCCGCTCAGCCAGAATCCAGGCTGATGGCTGGTGAGTGCAGCAGTGGTGATGGGAGCCTCTACCACCTCCACAGCAACGCTAAGGATGTCCAACTGATGGCTTAGGCCTGTTCCCTGTGGGAAGAAGGCCTAAGCCGTCAGTCAGACATCCCCTGAGGGCTCCTGGACTGTGAGAGGGTATAGTCTGGGCTGAGGGCTCCCCCTGAGTGCACAAATTTTGTGCACCGGGCCTCTAGTATAAATATAAATTTGTAAAATTTCAAATATTACAAAAAAGTATATGGAGTAAAAGATTAGTCTCCTGTTTCTCTACTTCATTTCCTGAATTAATCACTTAATTGTTTAATAGTCTTTTTTTAATCCGTTTATGTACATTGCTATCCTTATATGCATAGATATACATACTTTAGTGTGTTTTTGTTGTTAAACAGAATGGGAATCATGCTATTCATTTTTTTTAAAAAACTCTCATAATAATTTACTGTCAATTGGGTTTGTTTTTGGATGTATTCCCATGCTTTTAATGATGACTTTAATATATACCATATTTATTTAACTATTATCTTATCAGCGGTCATTTATATGTGCAGAAGTTTTATATTAACAGGTAGTTGGATGTATTAATGTTTTCCTCCATTAGGTATTGTAGGTTCTTCATAGAAGTGGAATCACTTCTGGATTATTTCACTTAGTAAAACGTGTTCTGGCTTATTTCACTTAGCAAAACAGTTTCAAGTTTCATCTACTTTGTAGCATGTATCAGAACTTTACTCCCTTTTTATGATTGAGTAATGTCCCATTGTCTGTAGTTACCACCTGTATTTTTTTTATCCACTCACTTGGGTTGTTTCTAACTTTGGCTCTTCTGAATATGCTTCTCTGATAATTGGCATTTGAGTAACTGCTTGAGGCCTGTTTTCAATTTGGGAAATATACACCCAGGAGTTATGGGTTATGTAGCAATATGTTTACTTTTTGAGGAGCAGCCATACTGTCTTCCGTGGCAGCTGCACCACTTTACATTCCCACCAGTGATGCACGAAGGTTCCAATTTATCCACCTCTTTACCAATACATGTTATTTTGGTGTTTTTTGTTTTTTTTATGAGTTTTATAGTTTTAGCTCTTATATTGAGTTCTTTGATCCACTTTGAATTCATTTTTATGTGATGTAAGATAAGGATCCACCTTCATTCGTTTATATGTAGACTAGAGGCCCATTACACGAAGATTCATGCAATAGGTCTTCCTTCCCCTGGCTGCCAGCACCGGTTTTCCTCCGGCACCTGGGACCCAGGCCTTCGCTCTGGCCGCTGCCTTCCATCTTGGCTCCAGCCAGAGTCTTCGCTCCGGCCGGAGCCTTCAGTCTTCTCCACTCCAGCCAGAGCACCGCTCCTGTAGCTCCCTCCACCCGCGCCCTCCCTCTCATAGCAGGCATATGCAAATTAACCCACCATCTTTGTTCGATTAATTTGCATACTCCTGATTGGCTGGTGGGTGTCTCAGAGGTATGGTCAATTTGCATATTTCTCTTTTATTTGTATAGATATCCAGATTCCAAAAAACATTTGTTGAAAGATTGCCCTTCCCCCATTAAATGTTCTGAGCACCCTTCCATACAATCTTTTGACCATATATGCACAGGTTTATTTGTGGGCTCTGTATTTTTTCCAGAGGTCTCCCTGTATTTATGTCTGCACCACTGTATTTTTTTTTTAATCACACAAGCAAAATATATGGGCTTTATTTAAATCCCATTTAAAACAAATTATTTTTAAAAGACCCACAAAACATTTATAAGACAAAGAAATCTGAATATGACTGGATATTAATTTCAGTTACTGCAGTTTTCAATCCTAGAATGTATGGTTCTTTTGCTAAGGGAACAGATTCCAGTTCTCTGATTAAATTTTTCATTTTGTTATATATATGTGTGGACATATTAATCACAGTAGTTATTTTTATAGACTTTCCTGATAATTCTATCATCTGAAACACCCATGAGCATTTTTTCTTTTCTTTTTGGTTTTGATCATGTTTCTTGGCATACCTGGTCATTTCTGATTGACTGTCTAACATTGTATATGGACAGTTGTTGCCTCTCTTCCTTTAGAGAGGAGAATCCCTACCCTCTAGCTAAATATGGACACCGTGTTTAGGTCACCCCATATCAATCAGTTTTTCTCTGGTTTACCCCCTGCTGTGGTAAGAGCTCTCTGGGGTTCTTGATCAAAAGCCTGGGGAGTTTATCAGGGTCTGGGAAGACCCTGGACTCCATTTTTTCCTTTTGATCTCCCAAGCATTGTAAGAATGCTGAAAATTCGACTCAGCTGCTTTTTACCTGGGTTCTTGCCTTGCATGTGTAAAGTTGTGGTGGCTGCCTCAAGGGCAAGACCAGCAGAGGTGGGCTTCTTCTCCTGACTCCCTTTACTCAGGGTTCTCAGCTTCTCGACACCTTGTTATCTTCCCAGGTCTGGACGCCAGCCTTTCCCTTTCCAGTCCTCAGAGATCCCAACCTCTTCTGGCTTCCCTGCCTCTTAGCAGGGCCCTCTGCCTACATCCCAGCCTTTCACTTTGGGATCTGAAGAACTGCCATGTGCTGCAAAAGAATGTTGAGCTCTCCTGTGAGCTTCCTTCCCCTGGTCTTGGCCTTTCAAGTCCCACCTGCCCAGTGCTCCCTTCAGGTCTTCAGGAGCCAAGGGTGTATCTCAGCCATCGTATGTAGTCCTAGGAGAGCTTCACCCTTGTTATAGTCTACCCTACTGTGCACCACTGTATTTTGATTATTGTAGCTTTCATTGTATTTTGATTATTGTAGCTTTTGAGTAAGTTTTAAAATCAGAAAATGGGAGTTCTCTCAACTTTTCTCTTCCATTTCAAGATTATCTTGGCTATCCCTAGTCCCTTGAGGTTCCATATGAATTATACGTTGGATTTTTCCATTTCCACAAAATGCATATTCAAGATGGGGATGGGGATTGCATTCAGTCTGTAGGTTGCTTTGTGCAGTGTTAACATCTTAACCATATCAAGTCTTTCAATGCATGAACATAGGATGTCTTTTCATTTATTTATACTGTCTTTTTCTTTCAGCAATGTTTGGTAGTTTCCAGTGTAGGAGTCTTTCACCTCTTTGGTTAAATTTCTTTTTAAGTATCTTTTTTTTTTAAAATACTTAACCAAAGGTATGTTTATTGATGTTAGAGAGAGAAGGAGAGAAGAGACAGAGAAACAGAGAGAGAAACATGGATTGGCTGCCTCCTGTGTGTGCCCTGACCAGGGTTCTGGTGTACAGGACAACTTTCCAACCAACTGAGCCACCTGGTCAGGGCAGTGTTTTACTCTTTTTCTGATGCTATTGTAAATAGAATTGTTTTCTTAATTTCCTGTTTGCTTTGCTCATTGTTAGTACATACAAATGTACTAACAATGATTTTTACTTCTTGATTTCCTAGACTGAAACTTTGCCAAATTTATTTTTTAGTTCCAACAGGTAAATGTATGTGTGTGTACCAATGTGTGTGATCTTTACCAGTTTCTACTTTAAAAAATCTAGAACAGACGTAATTTCATCTCTTCCTTCCCAATTTAGATGCTTTCCTTTCTTGCCTAATTGCTCAGATTATAAGTTTTGATATTATGTTAAATAGAAATGTCAAACAGGAGCAGCCTGCCTTGTTCCTGATCTTAAGGAGAAAACTTTCAGTCTTTCACCATCAAGTATGATGTTAGCTATGGGTATTTCATAAATGGGCTTACTATGTTGCAGTTTCTCTGAATTACAGAATAACTTCTAAATTATTTATTAAGCTCTTCTGTATCTTTTAATTGTAAGTAGAATCACATTGAATCCATAGGCTAATACTGACAATACACTAATGACAAATTTGCATTCTGTACCACAGAATATTGTCACAGGAAATGTTACTGGAGAGGAAGAAGAATGCTGATGACTGAATATAAATTTATAATATTTTATGACACTACTTTAAATGAAAAACATTAATATAATTTATATAAGGAAAATAAAATGATAAGAGATTTTGAACAAAGTCTTCTTTGATTTACTATTTTTTACTTCTTTTAAAATATTTTTCCTTTTTTTCCTAGGACATTCCACTTCCGATGATGAAATACCAGTTAAAGGCAGTGATTTAGGTATTATTTTGGTTATTAATAATCTTCCATTATGAGACCTTAGAGTTTTCCATAGAAATATTATATTTCCATTATCTATGGTTTGAGAAGAAACAATTTGTCATGTGATAATTGACATTTGTAATTTTAATAATGCAGATACCATGACAAATGGAAGCAGTAGTATGTGTAGACACATGGAGATAATACAGTTTTTTTTTTATTGTTTAAAGTATTACATGTCTCCTTTCCCCCCCTCCCCAATTAACCCTCCCCCCCACCCCTCCCACCCACAGAGATAATACAGTTTTTAAGAGGTCCCTCAAATCGAATTCCTAGTGGGGTGAGGGAACTTTCTCAATTGCTGTATTTATTTGTAGGTTAAAATTTATAAAACCTAACTTGCTTTCCATGTGATAGTGTTATTTTGTAATGGCAATTTGTAAATAAATGTTCTGTCTTTACATACCTTGTATATACAAGCCTTTACGTACTATAAGTTAGGTTAGATTTTCCACAACAGGCTGGTGTATCACACTTTATGTAGGCTCACACAGTTCACACAATATATGTTAAAGGAAAGGATCTAGTATGGTTGTGGCAGTTACATGAAATATAAGGATTTCTGATAAATGAATGAAGAAAAGTATGTATTACTTTTCTTTACATTAGACTAGTTTAGTAAGGCTCGTCTTTTTATAAAATGCACCTTAGACTGTTAAACTTTCCCTCTGATCACTGCGGTCAAACTGTCACTGTGCCAGTAAATCCAAAGCACCTTCATTCATTAATAACTTCACAACTTCTTATGAAGTAAAAAGAGAAGAGGTAAACATGACATTGTATGCTTTGACATATAAACATTTAATAAAAATAATGGCAGTGTGGAAGCAGAGGTACTACTGAACAGCATTTCTAAGATTTAAGATCTTATAGTATTATTTCTTGCTCTCCGCACCGTCAAGAATGCACGTTTAAGTTTCTCTGCATAATTTATCCATGTGCCCTGGAGTTTCATTTGGATTCTTAGAATGTTCTTAGTAATTAAGTTGTGTCTTAACTTGGGAATGAGGGCTTGTGAAGACTGTAAAATAGGACTATATAATCAAATAATAGAAATTCATTAATGACTTATTGATGAATTATGGGGAACAATGTAAATAAAATTTCTAACAAAATAATAAGAATGATAGACTGAATACTGAATTAAACCAATGAGCCCTGGCCAGTTTTGCTCAGTGGATAGAGCATTGGCCTGCAGACTGAAGGATCCCGGGTTCAATTCCTGGTCAGGGCACATGCCCAGATTGCAGGCTCCATCCCCAGTGGGGGGTGTGCAGGAGGCAGCCAATCAATGATTCTCTCTCATCATTGATGTTTCTAATTCTTTCTCCCTCTCCCTTCCTTTCTGAAATCAATAAAAATATATTTTTAAAAAGTGAGAATGGGGTAATATCTTCTTAAAATGATTTTCCTCTAACCTAGTAAATTCTAATTTTTATAATACTTT
The DNA here is from genome assembly GCA_025583905.1 of Ia io. Classification (NCBI taxonomy): domain Eukaryota; kingdom Metazoa; phylum Chordata; class Mammalia; order Chiroptera; family Vespertilionidae; genus Ia; species Ia io. The sequence goes on from JAJQQW010000022.1 coordinate 10,772,177, forward strand.
CTCCTAATTTTTATGATTATTCCAATTTTTATAACCTAGTGGGGTTACTACAGCACTAAACAAGGACAAGTGAGGGCCTATTAAGAATTTCACAAGTTGGCCCTAGCTGGTTTGGCTCAGTGGATAGAGCGTCAGCCTGCGGACTGAAGGGTCCCAGGTTCAATTCCAGTCAAGGGCATGTACCTTGGTTTCGGGCACATCCCCAGTAGGGGGTGTGCAGGAGGCAGCTGATCGATGTTTCTGACTCTCTATCCCTCTCCCTTCCTCTCTGTAAAAAATCAATAAAATATATTTAAAAAAAAAAAAAAGAATTTCGCAAGTTGGACCCTAAGCCTGGAATCAGATCAGAAGGGCTCTGTGATCAAAATGAGTTGAATGCACTAGCAGTCACACTAAACTAGATCGATGAACATTTTTTTTGCTGTGGTTTACAGATGATCTCATCAAAATTAAAATGTGTAGACTATGTGGAGACCCACAATGTGCTCAATTACCTTCAAACTGGCTTTATTTTTTCTCAGATGGAGGGCTAATTGCTGTGATTGTTCTGACTGTACGTAAGTGTCCCAAATTTGGATGCCACTTAAATCAAAATATTAATGTGAACAAGTGCGTTTTTAATGTTTTAGTTTCTATAGTTTTCATAGATTCAAATTGAGTAAACCAGTCTAGAAATACTTGACCTTTCATATGATTCTACCCTGTGCTGGTATTGTATATTCTTTTGTATTCTACATGACCCTGTAGTAACAAATCCTAAATATCCCAAATATGCTTTGCGTCATATTCTAAATTAAGCAAGGACTCTTCTCTGGCTTACTGCAGACCCTGAGTGATACAAGGGAATTGCATTTAGACAGTGAAGAGTCCAGATAGAATATGAATAAATATGGGCTTAAATAAAGTAATATTTCTGCCCACTGAAGTGTAACCAACATGAATTTCTTCTGCTGGACTTTGAAACTTAGCTTTTAGTTACATGTCATTTGTTTTCTGGTTTCTTGCAGTTCTTGCTATTGCAGTGATTGGCACCTGTTTGTATAAATTTCTTCGCGTCAGGAAAAGACAGTGAATAAAACATGTTTCTTGAACCTGTTGTTGCCTCTCATCTTGATGTACTTGTGGAGCTTTTGCTTGCATCTTGTATTGTGTGCTGCCTTGTTTTAAAGCAGTGGTTCTCAACCTTTCTAATGCCTCGACCCTTTAATACAGTTCCTTATGTTGTGGTGCCCCCCAACCATGAAATTATTTTCGTTGCTACTTCATAGCTGTCATTTTGCTACTGTTAATGAATCGTAATGTAAATATCTGTGTTTTCCGATGGTCTTAGGCGACCCACAGGTTGAGAACCACTGCTGTAGAGCCTAAGACCATCGGAAAACACAGATATTTACATTACGATTCATTAACAGTAGCAAAATGACAGCTATGAAGTAGCAACGAAAATAATTTCATGGTTGGGGGGCACCACAACATGAGGAACTGTATTAAAGGGTCGCGGCATTAGAAAGGTTGAGAACCACTGGTTTAAAGTGTTCTTGCGTGAGTGTGCTGTCAGGATTGCATTTCCTGCTAAAATATTTTCCACCTCTTTTTAATCTTATTGTAACAAGGCTAAACTGTGCAGAGTTGTTTTAGGTATTATGACCGTCAGAAAAACGTGTGGGGATTTGAGATTTAAGTTCTGCAGAAAGTCATGGCTCATTGTAGTGCCTCCCCTACCCTAGGTTTACCCTATTCCTATGGTGGATTGGGAGCCAGGACTAAATTGAAAATAGTTCGCTGTGTGCCTGGCTGGCAAGGCTCAGTGATTGAGCTTTGATCTATGAACCAGGAGAGGCTCAGTGATTGAGTTTTGATCTATGAACCAGGAGGGCATGGTTCAATTCCTGGTCAGGGCACATCACCAGGTTACAGGCTTGTGTGGGGCATACGGGAGGCAGCCAATCAATGATTCTCATCATTGATGTTTCTAGCTCTTTATCCTCTCCCTTTACTCTGAAATAAATAAAAATATATTTAAAAATAAAACTAAAAACATTAAAATAAATAGTTCACTGTGAAAACGTTGACAATTCTATTCACTGTATTTGTAGGAGGAAAGCTTTCTGTGTCTGTATATCTGAAGTAGTTGTACGAAGTCATGTAGGTGTCTTATTCAAACACCTAACTTGATTTCTTTTCACTTAGAGCTGTTATTTATACATGTTAAACTGGGGAATTAAAAGCAACATTGTTGGACTTTCCTCTTATGTTCTCCTACTTAACGAGGTTGCAGCAAAGCTCAAGGTTTAAACCTAAAGTTGCTGAGAGGGGTAAATTACCAAGGCACCTCATTAACTTAATCTGCCTTTTTATCTATAAAAAATGGAAAAGAGGGAAATTTAAAATAGAAAAAAAAGTACAAATATATATCTTCTAAGAAGAATGGGAATTGTAAGCATCACACTTAAATTTTAATGAAATCATTTACAAAGTAATGAAAGATTTAGAATAACACCTGGAGCATAGAAAAAGACTGAAATATTTGACTTCAGCCATTTGTTTTCCCCCTGTCATTTAGGAGATAGTTTTGAAATCAAACTAATCTTTTTTAAGACTTCTTGTATTTGTGGTTTAATAATATGTCTTTTATATTAACCATTTGGTTTGGACTATGTAATAAGAGTACATTCATAAAGAGCTTAAACTTTTTTTTATAATATTGGTTATCTTTTTAAAATACCCACAGTGCCTTCATTTGAATCTTATATTGTAGAACTCATGATAGGCGTATTTGATTTCTCTTTGTAGTATATTTTTAACATCACATACACACAGTAGTCTGAGTAGGAAATGCTCTCGGTGGAATATTTTTACAATTCCAAATGACTGATGTAGAAATAACTTCTAAAGAAAGCAAAAATAGATTTCTGTTCCTCACTTTCTTTGTTTAAAACATCACTGCATCGAAATACTTAAAGGTTCTTAAACAAACACGAATCAAACCCTCTAGCTACCAGTCAAGGGCTCTATTAAAGGTGAAGAGGTATCTGAGCGCTGTTGAGCGCTGTAACCCTGGATTCAAGGTTCAGTCCCACAACTGACCTGAGGTTCCATGCCTGCTGAGCTCCAAGTGATGCTGCTGCTGGGCCTGGGCTACTGTGAGTAACCAGGGTGAAGACTGCCATTGATGTGCGTGTGTTCTTGAAATAAGAATAAGCACCTTCAAGTTTATGAGCAAATGTTTCTCCTGTTTTAGGTAATTGGGTTTTTCAAAGACTCCTCATCTTGGGTACATGCTCTAGAAAGGATGTGGGTTAACACTTAGCTTTAACTCCTTTCCTTTAGGGAAAGTAAAGACTTCCATTATATTCTCTGCACTGTTTAATGTCCATAATCTCCCCTCCAAAAAAAAAAAAAAATGGCTGCCATCGCCTTAGAAACTAATTTATGAGACTCTAACATGTATAGAGATACTTGTTTATTCCTAAGGGTAACTCTGGAAGCAGGGTACTAGGCATAGATAAGCAAACGCTGCTGTTAAAACTTGGTACCAGCCCTAGCCAGTTTGGCTCAGTCAATAGAGTGTCAGCCTGTGGACTAAAGGGTCCAGGGTTTGATTCCAGTCAAGGGCATGTGCCTCAGTTGCAGGCTCCTCCCTGGCCAGGCCCTGGACAGGATATGTACAGGAGGCAACCAATCTCTCTGTCTTTCTCTGTTTCACTCTCTAAAAATCAATGGGAAAATATCCCTGGGTGAGGACTAAAAAATAAAATAAAATAAAATAAATAAATAAAGATAAATAATTTAAAAAACACACACCTGGTATCATATACCTTGGTGTGAACTTGTACTTATGAAGGTTTGGAATACAATTACCTTTCTACAGCCTTAGTATAAGTACTAAAGTAGAAAAATACCATAAGTATTCATTTTTAAGATGATTAAATGTATTTAAATCACTTGATGAAAAATGGCCATGAGGTAAGAAGATATATATCCTACCACGTATATAATGTGGGAGCTACTTACTCTAAGTTACAATCAAGAGTTTGGGAGCATAGTCTACAAAGGCCAATGGGAAAGGCAATTTCTTGGTAAAAGCAAAGTGGTGTCTTGAATCTCAGGGACAAAGGGGAAGACAAATATTCCTGGTAGAAGGGCAGTCTGGGTCTCCCAGTCCTCTCAATCTGCTTGATTTCTTAAGATTCCTTGAGGCTAAAACTAACCAGTTTTCTGACTGTTGTGGGCTTCAAGGTGTCAGAAGTATTCACAGTTAATCTAATGAATGCTGAAGTTAATATAACAGAGCTGTAATTAGAAATTCAGTTTTAGCCCTAGCTGGTTTGGCTCAGTGGATAGAGCTTCAGCCTGCAGACCGAAGGGTCCCGGGTTCAATTCCAGTCAAGGGCATCTACCTTGGTTGTAGGTTCCTACCTGGCCCTGGCCCTGGCCCTGGTTAGGGTGCTTGATGTGTTTCTTTCACATTGATGTTTTTCTCTCTTTCCCTCTCTCTTCCACTCTCTCTAATAATCAATGGAAAAATATCCTCAGGTGAGGAATAAAAAAAAAATGCAGCTTTAGATTTTCATTATCTGCAAATACCTTCATTGTTTTATCAAATAAATGTTTCTTAAATTTATGTTGCTTCTTTATCTCTCATAGGTTGGATTTTTATTTTAAAAGGTATTTGAATAAAAATATTCTACACTTGGCCGGTGGTGCTCAGTGGTTAAGCATTGACCTATGAACCAAAAAGTCACAGTTTGACTCCAGGTCAGGGCACCTGCCTGGGTCGTGGGCACGACCCCCAGTACGGGGCGTGCAGGAGGCAGCTGGTTGATGATTCTCTCACATGGATGTTTCCCTCTCTCTTACCCTCTCCCTTCCTCTTTCTCTAAAATCAATAAAAACCTTTAAAAAAAGGTTTTACTGCAGAAAATAAAATGAATTGACTTTGAAACACAGATAAATGAAGTGGAGGTTGCTCATAAAATTAAAAATAGAACTACCGGATGATCCAGCAATTCCACGTCTGGAAATGAAGGAAATGAAGTCACTATGTGGAAGAATAGGTATCTGTTCCACCCTGGTATAGCATTATTCACAGTAACCAAGACATGGTACAACCTGTGTCCATCGATGTGTGACTAGATAAAGAAAAGGTTATGTATGTCCTGCCATTTGCAACAACATGGCTGGACCTTGGGGGCATTATGTTAAGTGAACTGAGTCATACAGAGAAGGACAAATACTGTTGACCTCACATGTAGGAATCTGAAAACCAAACTCCTACAAAAAGAAATCATATTGTAGTTGCCAGAGCCAGGGGTTAGGTAGTTGGAGAAACTGGGTGAAGTTGGTCAACAGTTATAAATTAAGCAAGTACTGGAATGTAATGTACAGCACGGTGACTACAGTTGGTAATAGAGTATTGTGTATTGGCAAGATGTTAAGATATTAAAAATTCTGAACATGGAAGAAAAAATATATGTGAGGTGATGAATGTTAATTAAATTTTATTGTGGTAGTTATTTCACAATATACACACTATCAAATCATTATGCTGTATATCTTAAATTTATACAAGATGGCAATTATATCTCAACAAAAATTGGAAGAAGATAAGATTTAGGAAGGGAACGTCTAGTTTCCTTTCCTATCATGAATGCAACTGTTAAGACATAAAGCTAACATTGCAATGTAGTTTGAATGTAGTAGCCATCCTGTGATGCTTCTTTAAAATGGGTATGAATTTGGGTCTGATCATCTTGTCTGTTTTTCTTTAATATTTGCATTTATAGGGCAACTCAACACAGTATTCCTGGCAATATTGAGGTGGATAAGTGATTTTTTAAATAAAATCTCCAAATTGAGAGAAATGTATGAAATGAAAGTACATTTTATTAGTATAGAAAGTTATTTTGAAATCTTTTTTTGTTCAAAGATTGGTGCCAACTCTCAAGGTTAATTTTTTTCAACAGATATAAGTTATCGCTGAATTAATATGCAAATTTAATGCCATTTCAATCAGAAGTCCAACGGCATTGTTTTTAAATTTAACAACATAATTGTAAATGTTATGGGATTACAAAAGAGAAGTGCTGTTAATATTTATTTAAAAGAATAAAATAATTGACATGATGCGGGAATAGAGATATAGATCCATAGAACAAAACACAGAGCCCAAGAAAAAGCACAAGTTTGGGTAAGATTTCGGCTGCAATAAACGTGACATTTCAAGTCATGGAAAACTGGAATTATGTAATAAGAAGGCAACTATCTGCAAAAGGAAATTAGATCCCTGCCTCGTGTCATTCACCAAAGCCAAGTCCATATGGAAGAAAGGTTAATGTTAAAAATAAAAATAAAAGAACGAGGTGAATGTACAGACAAACATATTTCTGATTAAGAGACCTCAATAAACTTATAAGCAGTGCACCAGCATTTCCCTCAAACCTCAGCAGGTGAAGAATGGTCGGCACAAGTGGAGCCCCAGCTGCCTGCAGATCCCCGGGGTCAGAGCGCGGCCAGGCCACGCCCCACCCCCTGGGGCTAAGGCTCCGCCCAGCGCCGACGCCCCGCCTTGCGGCCCGCGATTGGCCCGCCCGCCCTCAACGTCACTTCCGTTCAGGCGTGGCCCAGGCCGTGCCCAGCTGCGGTTCCGCCTTCGAGGTTGTGTAAGCCTGAGGCTTGCTGGGTCGGGTTGCTGGCCCTCAGACTCCCGCTCGTCTCCCGGAAAATGACGGCTTCTCGCCGGCCGCGAACGGCGCCTCCCCGCCGTCCCTTTTCTTCTCGGAGCTTCGTTGGGACCCTTTTGGTGACCCTAGTGCTCCGGTTACCCGCCTCCACCGGTAGGGGCCTGGAGAGGGGGTGCGCTCCGGAGCGAGCTGGAGCGGGTTGGGGAGCCGGCCGCCTGCAAGCACTCTTTTAAGTTTTGGGGAATTCAGAGACATCTGCGGACTTGCAACTGGGGGAGAGCAGGGGGGCCTGAACCGAACCGCCACATTTCAAGGGTCAATTGCGTAAAGTAATGTTGAGAAAGCAGAATTTTTTTTTTTATGTAAGGGTATTCAAAGTAATACTATTTGATTTCAAGTGGCGTTTACTTGCAAAAATGCTCATTTCGCTAATATGAAGTCTTATATTTTGAAATAGTTTAGTCCATATTTCTATCTATGAAATCCACAATACTTAAATAATAATCACCTCTACCCATAGCATTTCTTGAGCACCCAGGGGGGCACAGAGTGTAGCAGGAAAAGAAGGCATATGACCCTGGCCTCTAGGAACTTGCCTCCTGAGAGGAGACTGAGCCTGAAGTGACAAGTCACCATCAGTTTGCATTTCAGACTGTTTTAGAGGACTCTGATCCAGGGCTACATACTGTAGAAGTTGTCTTAGGGGAGAGGTGAGTGTGCAGTGAACTGAGAAACACTGGGGAAGGAAGCACACCTATCGGTATATTTTAAAACCAAAAAATATTGCTGCTGTCTCTTTAATTTACTATTGAATGAATATTCACCTTATTCCCTGAGAAACCATAAGCTCTCCAAGGACCTGCCAGAATCCGTGGCTGGTGAAAAAGAGAAAATACTTGACTTTAGTGTCTTATTCTCTCATACCCAGATGCCTGTGATGAGATACCAGGATACGAATCTATGAAAGCCAAGGGTAATCCTGTGGCCCCTGTAAGTCCTGGGTTCACAGCAGACTATGTGTGTCGCCCAGGATACAGGCTTATTGTTCCTCTTGTTCGTCCCACCGCCACTGTTTGTCAGGCTGATGGCACATGGGCACCTCCTCTCCGGGAGGCTTGTACAAGTAAGTACACAAGACTTCTTATTTTTATTGTTCTAAAGATTCTCATACCTTTTAGACAGCATATTCTGCTACTACAATGATGTTTTTCTCATGTGGATGTAGGTCTTAGATATTCATGTATTTTTTTCAAGCTTTGAAAAACTTCTAGGGAATCTTTCTTGTTAGTTGTCTGGGTAAATGTGAATCTTAAGTTTGGCCTTTTAATAGTTAAAGAAAGAAAAGTAGTATTCCCACAGTAGAGCAATGTAGAATATTGGTTTTGATTCAGATCTGTTTTGGAGTTTGTATAAAAACGAATTTTAAAAATTTCTTTCAGGAAAATCATGTCCACAACTAGCAGAGCCCATAAATGGCCGCGTAGAAGGAAGTTTTCAGTTTGGTTCACAGGTTACCTATTCTTGTAATGAGGGGTAAGTAGAGGAAATAGGTAAATGTTACTACTTCTATTTTTATTTTACTTCTCTTCTAAGTATTCCCATAATGTTGATTTAATTTTGTTTTGTGTGTAAGAAGTTGTACTTGTAGCCAATCAACTCTTCAGCTTCTTATAGAGACTGAAAAGATGTGTAATGAATGGAAAGGAATTTCCATTGAAGTAAAGCAGACCTGTATAATGCTATCCTATATAATAAAAGCCTAATATGCTAAGTGTCCGACCCTTCGTTCGACAAGTTGCTTTGACGCCCACTGACCACTAGGGGGCAGACGCTCTGACCGATAGGTTAGCTTCCTGCTGGTGTCCGGCCAATTGGGACTGGGTGAGATGGGCTGGACACGCCCTGGAGCCCTCCTACAGTCCCTCCCCAGGCAGCCAGCCCTGATTGGGCCCCCGCAGGCCAGGCCGAGGGACCCCACTGGTGCACGAATCTGTGCTTTGGGCCTCTAGTTCTATATCATAAAAGGGTAATATGCAAATTGACCGAACAGTGGAATGACTGGTCGATATGACATGCACTGACCACCAGGGAACAGATGCTCAACGCAAGAGCTGCCCCCTGGTGGTCACTGTGCTCTCAGAGGGGGAGCGCCGCTCAGTCAGAAGCCGGGCTGACGTCTGGTGATTGCAGCGGCGGTGGCGGGAGTCTCTTCCACCTCCAGAGCAGCACTAAGGATATCCAACTGCTGGCTAGGCCCACTCTGCGGGGGGAGTGGGCTTAAGCCATCAATGGGACATCCCTCAAGGGCTCCTGGACTGCGAAAGGGTGCAGTCCGGGCTCAGAGACCCGCCCTCCAGTGTACGAATGTCATGCACTGGGCCTCTAGTATATAATAATAAGCCTACCATTAGCATAAAAATGTAGTAATTATGGTGACTTAATCCTTGACAAAAAAAATGCACCCTACTTAAAATGACCAACTTTCAGAGTTGATGGAGGGCTTATAGAAATAGGAGGTAGAATTGCCAGCCAAAAATAATCTTATATTGAGACTAGAGGCCCAGCATGAATTTGTGCACCCGTGGAGTCCCTCAGCCTGGCCTGCAGGATTGGGCCAAAACCGGCTCTCCGACATCCCCCGAGGGACCCGGATTGGAGGGGGTGCAGGCCAGGCCAAGGGACCCCACCGGTGTATGATCAGGGCTGGGGAAGGATGTAGGAGATTGGCCAGCCGGGGAGGGGCCATGGGAGGGCTCTAGGACGTGTCCTGCCCATCTTGCTCAGGCCCAATCAGCCAGACCCCAGCAGCAAGCTAACCCACTGGTTGGAGCCTCTGCTCCCTGGTGGTCAGTGCACATCATAGCGAGTGGTTGAGTGGCCTTAGCATGTCATTAGCCTGTTACACTTTGATTAAACCGCTGACAGGTCGACCGAACACTTAGCATATTAGGCTTTTATTATATAGGATAACTCTGTCAGGTGTTAAACAGACAAAAGTTGACCTGGTTAGCCTGGACCATAATGTTGCTCAAGACCTCCTAGGGGAAAGCCTTATGTTTGAGACTGCTTCAAAGGAGTGAAGATCACAAGAAGAGGTAGTGAGCGTTCAATGGTAGCCTTTCTTCCATGGGGCTCTTATAATAGTACTGGTGGCCCGGTGCATGAAATTTGTGCACGGAGAGGGGATTCCCTCAGCCCAGCCTGCACCCTCTCCAATTGGGGATCCCTTTGGAGGTGTCCAACTGCTGGTTTAGGTCCAATCAGGGATCAGGCCTAAACCGACAGTCGGACATCTCTCTCACAATCTGGGACTGCTGGCTCCTAACCGCTCACCTGCCTGCCTGCCTGATCGCCCCTAACTGCCTCTGCCTGCCTGCCTGATCGCCCCTACCTGCCTCTGGCCACCTGCCTGATCGCCCCTACCTGTTCTCCCCTGCTATCCTGATCTCGTCTCCAACTGCCCTCCCCTGCCGGCCTGATCTCACCCCCAACTGCCCTCCCCTGCCGGCCTGATCTCGCCCCCAACTGACCTCCCCTGCCGGCCTGATCTCACCCCCAGCTGCCCTCTTCTGCCAGCCTGATCTCGTCCCTAACTGCTCTCCCCTGCCGGCCTGGTATTGCCCCCAACTGCCCTCCCCTGCCAGCCTGATCTTGCCCCCAACTGCCCTCTTCTGCCAGCTTGATCTCGTCCCTAACTGCTCTCCCCTGCCGGCCTGATATTGCCCCCAACTGCCCTCCCCTGCCAGCCTGATCTTGCCCCCAACTGCCCTTCCCTGCAGACCTGGTATCGACCCCAACCGCCCTTCTCTGCTGGCCAATTTGGTTCTGATTGGTTGGTTTCTATGCCAGTCAGTGTCAAAACCTCTGCCTCCTAGGCAGCCATTGGCTACTCACAGTTGACCCAGATTTGGTTCTGATTGGTCAGTTTCTATGCCAGCCAGCGTCAAAAGCTCCGCCTCCTAAGTAGCCATTGGTTTCTCACACTTCACTCAAATTTGGTTCTGATTGGTCAGTTTCTATGCCAGTCAGTGTCTCTGGGCCTATCAGTGGGGCCCGATCAGAAAGGCAGTGCTGATTAGCAGCCCCGGTAGAGGCCTGGAGAGAAATGGAGGTGCGTATGCTGGCCGAACTGGGAGAGAAAGTGAGAGGCAAGTGCTGATAGAAAGCTGCCACAGAGGCAATAGATCAGTCCCTGCTTCTCTCTTCAGGCCTCTCTCTGGCCCTGATTCTCAGCTCCTCAGCAGTCAGTACTGGGGTACTGCGCCTGCAGCAGAAGCAGTCAGTGCTATGTTGCTACGGCAACCCAGCGCTGACTGGAGGACTGAATTCCGGTTGGTCGAGCCTTGGTCGTTACTGGTCGTTATGACCTAGGGTTTTTATATGTAACTAGAGGCCCGTGCACAAAATTCGTGCATGGGTGTGGGGGGGCGTGTCCTTCAGCCCAGCCTACACCCTCTTCAATCTGGGACCCCTTGAGGGATGTCCGACTGCCCGTTTAGGCCCGATACCGGTGGGATCAGGCCTAAACGGGCAGTCGGACATCCCTCTCACAATCCAGGACTGCTGGCTTCCAACTGCTCATCTGCCTGTCTTCCTGATTGCCCCTAACCGCTTCTATCTGCCAGCCTGATCACCCCCTAACCACTCCCCTGCCAGCCTGATTGATGCCTAACTGCTCCCCTGCCAGCTTGTTTGCCCCTAACTGCCCTCCCCTTCAGGCCTGGTCACCCCTAACTGTCCTCTCCTGCAGGCCTGGTCCCCCCAACTGCTCTCCCCTGCAGGTCTGGGTCCCCCCCAATTGTCCTTCCCTGCAGGCCCAGTCAGCCCCAACTTCCTTCCTCTGCCAGCCTAGTCACCCCTAACTGCCTTCCCCTGCAGGCTTGATCGCCCCCAACTGCCCTCCCTTGCAGGCCTGGTCCCTCCCAACTGCCTTCCCCTGCTGGCCATCTTGTGTTGGCCATCTTGTGTCCACATGGGGCAACCATCTTGTATGTTGGAGTTATGGTCAATCTGCATATTACTCTTTTATTAGATAGGATAGAGGCCTGGTGCACAGGTGGGGGCTGGCTGGTTTGCCCTGAAGGGTGTCCCAGATCAGGGTTTGGGTTCCCTTGGGGCGTGGGGTGGCCTGGGTGAAGGGCCTGTGGTGGTTTTCAGGCTGGCCATGCCCCCTGGGGACCCTAGCGGAGGCCCTGAGTTTCAAAATAGTTACATCATGCAAATTCTAGCATTATAATTGTTGTTTAGGTGGGAAGAGAGATTCTTGGTGCTTCCTACCCTACCATCATCCCTGAATCCTCTCAATCTATAATCCTGCCTAATAAAAGAGTAATATTCAAATTGACCCTGACTCCGCTACACCTACAAGCCATGCCCACCAGCCAATCAGAGCAAGTATGCAAATTAACCCAACCAAGATGGCTACAGCCACGGAGAAAGTAGGAGGGAGGCTTGGGTTTCCAAGGCGATAGAAGAAGCCAAGCTTTCCCCTGCTCTGGCCAGCCTAAGCCTCCACTCAAGGCTACAAAGTTTCAATTATAGAAGGTAAACAAATCCAAACAGAAATGGCTGCTGGCCACGGAGCAAACAGGAGGCTTGGCTCCGCTCCAGGATACAAAGTTTCAATTGTAGAAGGTAAATAAATTCCAGATACCAGGGCCTCCGCTGGGGTCGCCAGGGGCGTGGCTGCCCTGAAAACCACCACAGGCCCTTCACCCAGGCCACCCCATGCCCCAAAGGAACCCCCACCCTGATCTGGGACACCCTTCAGGGCAAACCTGCTGGCCCCCACCCATGCACCAGGCCTCTATCCTATCTAAAAAAAAAAAAATATGCAGATTGACCATCACTCCAACACACAATATGGCTGCCCCCATATGGTCAAAGATCTTGCCCCATGTGGACACAAGATGGCCACCACAAGATGGCCAGCAGGGGAGGGCAGTTGGGAGGCACCCGGCCTGCAAGGGAGGGCAGTTGAGAGGAACCAGGCCTGCAAGGGAGGGCAGTTGAAGGCGATCAACCCTGCAGGGGAGGGTAGTTAGGGGTGACTAGGCCGGTAGAGGAGGGAAGTTGGGGGCAAACAGGCTGGCAGGGGAGCAGTTAGACATCAATCAGGCTGGCATGGGATTGGTTAGGGGTTGATCAGGTGGCAGGAAGAAGCGGTTGGGGTAATCAGGAAGGCAGGCAGGCGAGCAGTTGGGAGCCAGCAGTCCTGGATTGTGAGAGGGATGTCTGACTGCCTGTTTAGGCCCGATCCCACTGGGATCGGGCCTAAACAGGCAGTCGGACGTCCCTCGAGGGGTCCCAGATTGGAGAGGGTGCAGGCTGGGCTGAGGGACACCCCCCCCCCCTGCCCCTGTGCACGAATTTCGTGCACCGGGCCTCTAGTAATCTATAATAATAAAAGTGTAATATGCTACTTAGACCGGACAGCTGAATGACTTTTTGGACATCCTTCCAGACTAAGCCACAGCAGTCGGGGCTGAGGTAGAGGTGGTTATGGGCGATCAGGCAGGCAGGTGAGCTGTTAGGGGCGATCAGGTTGGCAGTGAGAGCAGTCAGGGGCGATCAAGCCTGCAGGAAAGAGCATTTACGGGCAATCAAGCCGGCAAGGGAGTGCAGTTAGGGGCAATCAGGCTGTCAGGGGAGAGCAGTTAGGGGCAATCAGGCTGGCAGGGCAGATCAATTAGGGGTAATCAGACTGGCAGAGGAGCAATTAGGGGCATCAAGCAGGCAGGCAGAGGTGGTTGGGGCGATTGTGCAGGCAGGCAGAGGCGGTTCGGGGCATCAGGCAGGCAGGGGAGCTGCTAGGGGTGATCAGGCAGGCAGGCAGAGTTGTTAGGGTCGATCCGGCAGGCAGGCAGAATGGTTAGGGGCAATTGGGCAGGTAGGCAGGTGAACAGTTAGGAGCCAGCCGTCCAGGATTGCGAGCGGGATGTCTGACTGCCGGTTTAGGGGATCGAGCCTAAATCAGCAGTCGGACATTCCCTGAGGGGTCCCGGATTGGAGAGGGTGCAGGCCAGGCTGAGGGACCCCCCCCCTCACCACCCCCCTCCACCCCCGTGCATGGATTTCATGCACCGGGCCTCTAGTGTGTAGATAATTTGCTATAGGTCAATATGTGCTCAAATGCAGCAACTCTCTTATTAAATTATAGATTTAGTTAGTACTTTCATTATAGGCTATTTAAGAAATTTTCCCTCAAGCTACTATAGTGCAGAAAAACAACGATATAAAATTTGTCTTCATTATTGTATGCATTATGTTAACTGGTTAAACAAAGAGCACAACAGTAATCTTTTTTTTCTTCTTACTTAGTTATTACTTATTTGGAAAACCAATTCTACATTGTGAACTTTCTGGAAATGATGTGGCTTGGAGTGGTGACCCCCCACAGTGTGAAAGTAAGTATATTCTGTCTTTAGAATTTAGATCCAGTTCTCAAACTTTTGGCCTTGATTTGATTTTATGCTTTTAAATTTAAAAAGACCCCCACATAGCTTTTATTCAGGTGGGATATGGCTATTGCTATTCCATTATATTGGAATTATCTTTGAAAAGTTTTAAAAAAATTATTTATTAAGAATAGTAAGCACAATACATATTAATACTAGAGGCCCAGTGCACAAAATTCATGCACAGGGGCGGGGGGGTTTCCTCAGCCCAGCCAGTGCCCACTCACAGTCCAGGACCCCTCAGGGGATATCTGACTACCGGCTTAGGCCCATTCTCCGCTCCCGCCACCGCCACTTTGCTCGCCAGCCAAGAGCCCAGCTTATGTCTCCTGGTGGTCAGTGTGCATCAAAGCGACTGGTTGTTCTGGTCATTCCACCATAAGGGTTACATAGGCTCTTATTATATAGATATACAACATATTTTTTAAGGAAAACCAAGATTTTGAAAAAAGTGAGAATAGTGGTATTGTTTTACGTGTTTGCAAACTTATCAATATGTGGCTTCAATGTAAACCTTAGGATTTGGGCTGTTGCATTAACACACCATTTTTACCTTTGGCAAATTGCACTACATACTCTTAAGGATGAAAAAGATCACACTTTTTTTTCATAGAAACTTTGTTTCAAATAGATATTGAATATTCAACTAGATTGTAGAAATCATATGTTAATAAATTTATTGAAGGCAGTTCATAAGGCATTACTAATGCTGTCTTAATCTTTTTTATCTTTTATCTTTTCTTTTGCCTTTCCTGACCTCTTTTTTTCTCTTTTTAAGAGATTTTGTGTCAACCACCTCAACAAATACCAAATGGAGAATTCATCAATAGCCACAGGGATACATTTGAATATAATGAAGAAGTCACTTACAGGTGTAAGCCTTCCGGTGGACCAGATGAATATTCACTTGTTGGAGAGAGCACACTGAGATGTTCTGGGCCAAACAAATGGAGTAGTGACCCTCCTCACTGTAAAGGTAATCACATTTTTATTTATTCCTTCATTTGTAAATGGAAATACTTTGTAAGTACTTGAGTAACAAGTAAACAGAATAGCCACATATGCTCCCTCACCCTGTCAAGTTGTTTTCTAGCCCTGACTGGTTTGGCTCAATGGATAAAGCATTGGCCTGTGGACTGAAAGGTCCCAGGTTCGATTCCGGTCAAGGACATGTACCTTGGTTGCGGGCACATCCCCAGTAGGAGGTGTGCAGGAGGCAGCTGATCGATGTTTCTCTCTCATCGATGTTTCTAACTCTCTATCCCTCTCCCTTCCTCTCTGTAAAAAATCAATAAAAATATGTTTTAAAAAATTGTTTCCTAATTTAATTTTAAAAAGGTAAAATTGAATAAAAACTAATTTTACTTGTAGCGTTCCCCACTCTTCATTACACATACTATTGGCATTCCAACTTATACTGCATTGCGAATTACTATGTATATGTATGAGTTGGGATTTTTTTTTATCAAAAAACTTAACACACATTGGTTTAAAAATAACAGACTTATTTTGTGTTGCAAGAAGTCTAGGAGTACTGACTAGGAAAAAATGGTAAATTATAAAAGACTAACCTTCTCACAAATACAATTGATAAACTCTGGACAAAACATCAAGCATACCTTGTTTAATAGCACTTTGCTTTATTGCATTTCACAATTAAAAATTGAAGGCAAGACCCTCAACAGCAAATAGATTATGCCTTGCATTATGGTGATACTCATTTTATTGCTGTGGTTTGATACCAAACCTGCTATATCTTTGACATGTGCCTGTACTTTAAAAACAATGTTGAAGGCCTTAGAGCAATGGTTCTCAACCTTCCTAATGCCGCGACCCTTTACTGCAGTTCCTCATGTTGTGGTGACCCCCAACCATAAAACTATTTCCGTTGCTACTTCATAATTGTAATTTTACTACTGTTATGAATCGTAATGTAAATATCTGTGTTTTCCAATGGTCTTAGGCGACCCCTGTGAAAGGGGTCGCGACCCACAGGTTGAGAACCGCTGTCAGGGGTCGCCTATTCAAACATTTTGTCCATTTTTTAAAAAATGGATCGTATTTCTTTTCAGAGATCTATATACATGTACTTTACAACTAGCTTCTTCAAGTCTATTGCTCATATTTATATTCTTATAACTGTCTTATGAGAACAGAATTTTTGAGTTTTTAAGAATCTTTTTTCTTTTAAAAGATTATGCTTTTAGGGTTGTATTTAAGAAATCTTTGTCTAGGTCACAAATACTTTCTATATTTTCTAGTAAAAGTCTTACTTTTTTTTACCTTTTTTATATTTAGGTCTATGATGATTTAAGTAAATGTATATGGTGTAAAACTGGGTTGAGATCTTTTTTTTTTTTTTGCATATGGGTATCAAATTATGCCTGTGCTTTTACCATTTTTCCACTGAATTATTTGTGTATCTGTGGTAAATCAGCTGGACACAGTTGAAAAGGTCTATTTTGGACTCTATATTCCATTCCATACTGTCTTGATAATCCTATCTAATAAAAGAGTAATATGCAAATTAACCATCCCTCCACAACAAAAATGGCAGCGCCCATAGCCACAAGATGGTGAAGCCCAGTCTTTGCAGCCCCGCCGGAGTCCCCCAGTCTCAGGGAGGGCTACCGCTGAGAGCCGGCAGAGTAAGCGGCCTGGCGGAATGCTGCCCAGAGGCCCTCCTGACCCTTTATAAAAAACAAAAACAAATTCACTCCCCACGGCTCGATTCCCTCCCAGTGGCGGCAGCCTGGGGTCTCAGCCTGGGAGGGGCGCGCACCCCCATGGCGTGATCCCCCTCCCAGCAGCGGCAGCAACACCAACATATTACATTCGCCTCACCCCTCTAAGTTAGAATGACAGCTGACTTCTCTTAAGAAATTTGTACCTAGAAGACAATAACATCTAAAGTGCTGAAAGAAAAATAAAACAGGACTCCTAGAAATCTCTGTCAAGGAAAAATACTGCTAACCTACTGGTCTGAGCATCTGCCCCCTGGTGGTCAGTGCATGTCATAGCGACGGGTCGAGCACTAGACCACATGGTGGACCTATGAGTCGGACACTTAGCATATTACACTTTTATTATACAGGATAGGATTACTGACTATATTCCCTATGCTGTACTTTATATCCCTGTGACTGTTTTGTAACTGCCAATTGGTGCTTCTTAATCCCTTCATCTTTTAAGGAGAAATCTTTTAAAACTGAAGGTGAGATAAAAACTTTTAGATAAACTAAAGCTAAGAGAATTGTCACCACCCTACCTGCACTATAAGAATTGCTATAGGAAGTTCTTTAGCCTGAAGGGAAACTATACCTGATGGAAATTCAGGTCCCCATGGAAGGAGGAAGAGCCAGCTTCCGGTTTATTCTCTTAAGATGCTGTCTGTACTTACTGCCAGCCAGTGTTTTATTTTTTCCAAATTCTGCCAAACCCACTACTGGATCCTGAAATCAATCTAGAAGGTCAGGACCAGCATTGTTCTTCTTGAGAAGTAGAGTACAACGGGAAATCCCAGGGTACCCTAGTATGAAGCCTAAGTTTCTCAGGCCTGTGGGATTATATACTGGTTTGCAATGGAAAATGGAGTTTTTGGTTCCTGGGTTGGATTAAAAGAAAAGTATGGAAACACTGCCCTGACTCCATTGGCCTTTCCGTTTCTTGAACATCCCAGTTCTTGTATGTTGGCAGTACCTGAGAACTTCCTCCCTGCATCTTTGCAGAGCCAGCTTCTTTCCAACTTTTACATTTGAGCTGAAGCATTTTCTCATCACCAGAGTCTCTCCTGCCTTTGTACAAAAGTGGGGCACTGTACTCAGTGTCAGCATGAAATTTTAACAAAGCCCTAGAGCTGAAGAGCATCAAAAGGCTGTGTTTGAACTTACTAGGAAATTGTATCTGGTAGGTAGACCTTTCCCAAAACCTGTCATTAATGGGGGGAAGATGTAGGAAAGCCAATAAACCTAATGACAGCCTGTTCTAGGTGGGAAAAGATGATTGGATTGCATGAAATCTGTTTACCTGGAATTAAAATGAACAAATAAAGTTTTTTTTTAAGAAGATTAACATCCTGCCCTCCATTCCTTGCCTGTTTGTTCACAGTGGAAATGACTACCTTGCGCTAGGTTTTCTCTCCTAGGCTAAAACAGCTTTCCATTAATTCTGAAATTTCTTCACGTTTCAGTGGTCAAATGTGAATATCCATCAGTCCCTGGTGGAAACCTTGTGTCAGGATTTGGAAAAAAATTTTACTACAAAGCAGAGGTTGAATTTGAATGCAACCAGGGTTATTCCCTTGAAGGCAGCCGCAAAATTGTCTGTGAAGCTAATAGCACCTGGGTACCCGAGAAGCCTCGCTGTGTTAAAGGTACAAAGGGTGTCTTCTACTTTCTTGTCTTGTTTGGATTTTATTTCTTTGAAATATAAATGACAGAGTAATGGAAGTGAAGCAGTTTTAGTATTTATGTCTTAACATGACACAAAGTCACAAAGAATTCTGCTTTGGTTACTTGTGTATTTTCATAGGGTTGGCACGTTGTGTTTATCACACAGGTCATAAATTTTTCTTCTTTGACTTTGTGTGTAAAACTGTATAGCAGCCATCTGTAAGAAAATTGAAGCATGGGTATTTGCATCTAAATAAATTGAGAATGAAAAGACCATAATTCCTAAGTGGTTAACCTAGTAGAAATTATTTCCTTTTCCAGTGGTGACTTCTCCTCCTCCCAGTACCACACACCTCCAATTTTGAGTCCTTCAGGTTTAGTAACATCCTGCTTCCACTTTCTAAACCTTTTAAATTCCTGGTGATTTTTAGAAATAATTTCAATTCCTAGATATTTTTTCATAATCCTTTAAATACCTGATGATTTACACTCATTCATCCATTTTAGTAATGAAAGGACGAAGCACATATTTACAGCCATTCTAGTTGTTCTACGTCAGTGGTCGGCAAACTCATTAGTCAACAGAGCCAAATATCAACAGTACAACGATTGAAATTTCTTTTGAGAGCCAAGTTTTTTAAACTTAAACTATATAGGTAGGTACATTGTTATTAACTTAATTAGGGTGCTCCTAAGCTGGCCTTGGCTAAAAACTCAAGGGGCCAAAGAGCCTCAAGTGGCTCGCGAGCCGCAGTTTGCCGACCACTGTGCTACGTAATGATTCTAAACTTATTTGCCATGGTCCTCAGATAGAAACAGCTGTTAACTTGGCAAGTTATGTAAACTGTAAATGTGTTTATTTATATGTAAGATTGTCCAATACCTTCCTCACTGGATGGTAGGAACCTTTAAAGCATTTAGCACAGTATGTGGCATATAGGAAGTACTTAAAGGGAGCTATATGCCTTAACAGAAAGACTCACTCCAGAAAGTCAGTGAACAAGAAGATCCATGGCTTCTGTTCTTTAATGTGTTTGTTTTCTGTTATCAGTGTTGCTATTTCATCCATTTTAAAAGTGATCTATCTGGTGACACCTTTACAGGGTATCTTCCTGATCCAGGACTAAGTTTCATTTCCTGGACTGCAAACAGTTTCATTCCTTTTCTAATTTCAACTGGTACTTTCGGGCGGTGTCTCTAGAACAAGACCCGAATTGCTACTACCCTCCATTCTCATCTCATACAGTTATTCTTTTTGCCTTTACTACCCCCCCCCAACCTTTTTTTTTAATCCTCACCTGAGGATATGTTTATTGACTTGAGAGGGAGAGAGAAAGAAGGGGAGGTGGGGGGGATGGGGGAGAGAGAGAAGGGGGGGTAATTGGTTGCCTCCCATATGCAAGGCAACCATGGATCAAACCCACAATCTAGGTATGTGCCCTGACTGGGAAGTGAACCTGCAACCTTTTGGTATATGGGAACATGTTGTAACCACCAGGCGAGGGCTTCACTAGCATTTTCATTTGGAATAGAAACTAAATTTTATAGCAACTGAAATATAGGGAAAAAACTTCTTTATTGAAATGAAATGGAGGACTTGTTGCATGGACTACTCATCAACCACTCAGCCTAAGACTTGAGAGATTATTTTCATTCGGTGGAAGGAGTTGTCTTCCTGATTTCAGTGCTGCTTTCTCTGGCTTCTCTTTGGTTTCAGCAGAAACAAGAGGCAGGAGCAGTAGTGGGAAGAGCATTAGCCTGGGCTGATCTCACTCAGGGCCCTTGATTGGTTCTGCTTACTCATGGAACATCATTTCTGTGGGCTTAATTTCCTGTTGGTTAAGGAGGGTGTTGAACTCAAATTTCAATCATTGGCTTTCAATTTGCTTGTATATTTTCTGTTTTCCTAAGACTTTAAAAATTGAGAGAAGTTATGCATGTTAATATGGTAATTAGAACACCTTTTTATAATTCCTGTAGATCTGGCCCCTGGTAGCCTCCTTGAGTATCTCAGTTGAGCGCTGTGAGGTTTGGGCGGTAGGGTGAGAAGAGATGGTTTTTGCTTGTGAAGTTTATACTCATTGACCCACTGTGTTTACTCACATGTATATGCACTGTGGGATACTGTTTATTGATATGCTCTTTTGAATGAGTTGACCATGAGAATTCATAAAATGTTTATAAAACCCCTTTACAATTTAGCATTTGAAAGAAGAGGAGCAAATTGATTATGAGAAAACTTTATAAACTATAGGGGTTTTTTACTTATTTTTATGATTTTTAATAATTTTTTTATTGTTAAAAGTTTATATATAATTTTTTATTGTTGAAAGTTTATATATTTTTTTATATGCCCACTTTCCTCCTCCCCCCGCCCCATTGACCCCCTTCAGTCTCCCTCCCTCAACCCCAGGCCAAATTTATAAACTATAGAGTTTTTTATTTTTATTTTTAAAATATTTTTTATTGATTTCAGAGGGGAAGGGGGAGGAAGAGAGAGATAGAAACATCAATGACGAGACAGAATCCTTGATTGGCTGCCTCCTGCAGGTCCCACACTGGGGATCGAGTCTGCAACCCGTGGTCTTCTGGTTCATGGGTAGACACTCAACCACTAAGCTATGCCGGCTGGGCAACTATAGCATTTTTTTAAATATCAAAAATCAAAATTTTTCATGGGCCTTTATTATGAGGTAAAATATAATTTGTTATTAGTTAAAGCAAGAGTCATTAGTACATGTAATAGTGATCAGGTAGATCTAATTCTGCTCATATGAAAAAATATCCAAGAAGTGCTGAGTGGCCGAAACTGGTTTGGCTCAGTGGATAGAGCGTCAGCCTGTGGACTGAAAGGTCCCAGGTTCGATTCCGGTCAAGGGCATGTACCTTGGTTGCAGGCGCATCCCCAGTGGGGGGTGTGCAGGAGGCAGCTGATCGATATTTCTCTCTCATCGACGTTTCTAACTCTCTATCTCTCTCCCTTCCTCTCTGTAAAAAATCAATAAAATATATTAAAAAAAAAAAAAAGAAGTGCTGAGTGAAAAGAAAAGGATAGAAATGATGTACTGTAGCATAATGCTGCTTGAATAGTATTTTTAAAAAGAACGTATGTTTAGCCCTGGTTGGTGTGGCTGGGTTGGTTGAGCATCCTACTGAGCACCGGAAGGGTTGCTAGTTCGATTCCTGGTCAGGGCACATGCCCAGGTTGCGAGCTCAGTCCACTGTTGGGATGTGTTCATGAGACAACCAGGTCAATGTTTCTCTCAGATCGATGTTTCTTTCTCTCCCTTTCCCTTCCTCTCTCTAAAAATCAATGAAAATATATTTTTTTAAAATAATAAAGATACAAATGTTTATTCTGAACACTTTTTGAAACTAATTTTAATTAACTTCTGTGATTTCCATTATAAATACAAAGCTGTAGTGAAGATTCTAATACATACATTGTTATGTATTTTTAAAACATATATTTAGGTTAAATGCCCAGAAGTAGAATTGCAAAGTTCAGAAAGTATCTGCAATTTTTATTTTAATGACTAGTTAATATTTTTTAAAATAAAAATTAAATCCATGATATTGTATTGATAAGGCTGATGAATGGTATCAAAATTATTTTTGCAGGTATCTAGCCTATTCCACCAACCAAGCCTCCAGTTTCAAGTAATCCAGGTTCAAAAATTCTTTGTCCTACTTCTATTGTTAAGAAGTTTATAACATGACTAGTGGCCCGGTGAACGAAATTCATGCACGGGAGGGCAGGGGTTTGTCCCTCAGCCTGACCTGCACCCTCTGCAATCTGGGACCCCTCGGGGGATGTCTGACTGCCGGTATAGGGATTGGGCCTAAACCAGCAGTCAGACATCCCTCTCGCAATCCGTGACTGCTGGCTCCTAACCACTCACCTGCTTGCCTTCCTGATTGCCCCTAACCACTCTGCCTGCCAGCCTGCTCACCTCCAACTGGCCTGATCACCCCCAACTGCTCCCCACTGCCGGCCTGCTCACCCCTAACTGCCCCTCCCTGCTGGCCTGCTCGCCCCCAACTGGCCCCCACTGCCGGCCTGCTCGCTTCCAACTGTCCCTCTCCCCCGCCAGCCTAATCACCCCAACTGCCCTCCCCTCCTGGCCTGATCACCCCTAACCGCCTCTGCCTCAGCCCCGCCACCATGGCTTTATCCGGAAGTATGTCCTAAAGGTCTCCCAGTCTAATTAGTATATTATTCTTTTGTTAGTATAGACTAGTGGCCCGGTGCATGAAATTCATTCACAGAGGGGGGGTTCCCTCAGCCCAGCCTGCACCCTCTCCAATCGGGGACCCCTGCGGGGATGTCCATCTTGCAGTCTGGGACCACTGGCTCTGGTGGTCTGCCTGCCTGATCACCCCTAACTACTTCTGCCTGCCTACCTGATTGCCCCTAACCCCTCTGCCTGCCTGCCTGATCGCCCCTAACCACCTCTGCCTGCCTGCCTGATCGCCCTTAACTGCTCCCCTACCAGTCTGATCGCCCCTAACTGCTCCCCTGTTTACCTGATTGCCCCTAACTGCCTCTGCCTTGCCCCTCACCCAGGACCCAGGCTTCTCTCCCTCTGACCAGCCACAGGCACCCAGGACCCATTGCTGGCTTCATCCAGGCCAGCTGCAGCCACAGGGGACCATGGCCGGGTGGCTTCACCCAGGCTGCAGCCACAGGCACCCAGGACCACAGGGCGTGCGGCTTGTCCCTCTCTTGGGCCACAGGCACAGGCGCAGCTGCTGGCGCCCAGGACCCTGGAGTAGGTGGCTTGTCCCTCTCCCGGGCTGCAGCCTGGCTGGTCCCCATTCCTTTCTCCCCATTGTTGAGTATCTGAGCCATTATGGCGTGATGGCAAGAGGGTGTGATGACTATTTGCATATTAGTTCTTTATTATATAGGATTTTAACTTGTCACAGTTTATCTTCCAGTGGATATTATACCACTTCACATCTTATATAGAAACTTCACGCCGAAACCGGTTTGGCTCAGTGGATAGAGCGTCGGCCTGCGGACTGAGAGGTCCCGGGTTCGGTTCCAATCAAGGGCATGTACCTTGGTTGCGGGCATATCCCTAGTAGGGGGTGCACAGAAGGCGGCTGATCGATGTTTCTCTTTCATCAATGTTTCTAACTCTCTATCCCTCTCCCTTCCTCTCTGTAAAAAATCAATAAAATATATTTAAAAAAAAAAAGAAACTTCACTGTAACAAAATTGCATTTTTCTTGGGCAGTCTTTGTGCTATTGTTTTCATCTATTTTACTTTCACAAATGTTATAAAACTGACATTACATTATTACTTGTTTAAATAGTTAATTATCTTTAAATATATTTAAATAATAAACTTCTATTATATTTTTTCCCATGCATTTACTGTCTTTGGTGTTTTCCATTTCTTAGCATAGATTGTTATTTGTATCTGGCAAAACTTGATTTCTGCTTGCAGGACTTCTTTAACATTTTTACACTATAAATCTGCTGGTCATAAGAAAAAATCTTTTATAAATGAAAAATATATTTTAATTATTTTAAAAATATTTTCACTCAGTCTAGAATTATAAATTGAGAGGATTTTTCCTTGTGAGTACTTTAATGATGATGCTCTACTATCTTCTCCCTTACAATGTTTTGATGAGAAATCTTTTGTAATCCTTATGTTTATTCCTGTGTATAGTGTGTCACTTTTCTTCTGACTACTTAAAAGATTTTTCTTTTCATTATTGGTGCTGAGCAATGTGATTTTTATGTATCTTGAGGTAGCTTTATTTATGTCCTGTGCTTGCTATTCACTGAGCTTCTTTAATCTGTGGGTTTATATTTGTTACTATATTTTGCTAAATTTGGAAATTTTTGAATCATTCTTTCTTCAGATGAAAATATATATAAGTTCGGGTCTCTAGAGGGAGCTGGGGAGGAAGAGGAATGAACCAAACCTAAACCGTAGGGTCAGGACCTCGGCAGGCAATTGAGTATGGGACAGCCAGCAGGGCCATCCCTGAAGTGGCCAGTTCATGACCAGCTGCCTGAGACTGGCTCATTCCTGGGCTGGGGGGTTTCATGCATCTGCTCTGTGCTGCCCAGCAGTGCAGTGCCCATTGGGGCTGTGTGTAGCTTATGGGGAAGTCATAGCCCGGGGAGTCGGAGCCTTGATCCCGTGCAGTAACCAAATCCGGGCATTGGGAAGTGGCCAGTTCTCTGCACCCTGAGTCGCCCCACTGTTGCATCCCTGGAGCAGTCATGGTGTCTTCTTCCGTCACGGTTCCCTAAGCTTGCAGCAATGGAGGTGTGCTGTCATAGGTTTGGGTGAATGGAACATGGAAGACCCGTGGGTGATATCAGGTGCCGGATGCTGGCTGGGGAGGCGGTCATGTGGGTTTGCATGAAGCACTCACAGTAACAGCTTTGGAAGCCTCTTTCTTAGTTTCTCAGAGAGCTTGATGGTGAGGAAATGCAGGTCTCGTCCTATGTTGCGGTTTCCATGGGAAACCTTGCCGTTGGGGGTGTCATAGGGGTTGGCCGGGAGCACCTGCAGCAGAGACACCCTTCTCCCGTAACCTCTTCTCAGCTGGACTGGTCGCCGGATGCCCAGGGATTGCTCAGCGGAAACCTGCTATTCCACAGAGTTCTCTGAACAGCCTCCATCTTCTGCAGGAAGAAAGGTGTGTGCTTATGCACAGTCACTACCCGGGCCCCAGATGTGTTCTCCTGCTGGGTTTGCAGAAGTTGGACAATCGTTGTCCAGAATTCCCTTGTTTAACAAAGTTAAGTTCCCAGTGAGGCCCCTGGTTAGAAAGGATGGGGATTGAGGAGAGGGGGAAGAGCTGAGCTGCCTCTTCTCTGCCTGCCGGAAGGCGAGGAAGCCCGAGGCATGATCTCTAGCCCGCTCACCTAGAGGCCCAGTGCATGAATTTCGTGCACTGGAGAGGGGGGGTCCCTCAGCCCAGCTTGCGCCCTCTCTCAGTCTGGGACCCCTCAGGGGATGTCCACCTGCAGGCTGAGGGATGAGGGCTGAGGGACCTAAGTCGCCACTCAGATATCCCTCTTGCAGTCCAGGACCTCTCGCTCCTTACCACCCACCTGCCGCGGAGGTGGGAGAGGCTCCCGCCACTGCTGCTGCACTTGCCAGCTGTGAGCCCGGCTTCTGGCTGAGTGGGGGTGTTGGGGGAAGCCAGGCTCGCTGCTCCTTAGCGCTGGCCCTGCCCCCCCCCCCACTGATGGGGGGCCAATTGGGGGTCAGGCTGGCCAGGGGAGGGGCTGTGGGAGGTTGAGGCACCATGGTTGCACCCCATCCTGCCTCTGCGGAAGCTCCTGGACCATGCCACTGCCTCTCCCACTGCCTCTGCGGGAGGGGGGAGTCCCACGACGACCATGGCTGGCCTGGCAGTGCAGGCTCGCTGGCCCCGCCTCCCACCCACTGGTTGTTCAGGAAGGTTGTTCGGCCAGCTGGTCTAATTAGCATATTAGCTCTTTATTATATAGGACTAGAGGCCTAGTGCATGAATTCGTGCACCAGTGGGGCAGTGGGGTCCCTCTGCCTGGCCTGCGGAATCAGGCCAATACTGGCTCTTCAACATCCCTTGAGTGGTCCCGGATTGTGAGAGGGTGCAGGCCAGGCCAAGTGACCCCACTGGTGCATAATCGGGGACAGGGAGGGACGCAGGAGGTTGGCCAGCTGGAGAGGGACCACGGGAGGACTCCAGGGCATGTCCAGCCCATCTTGCTCAGTCCCGATCAGTCAGACTCCAGCAGTAAGCTAACCTTACTTGTTGGAGCATCTGCCCCCTTGTGGTCAGTGCACATCATAGCGAGCGGTTGAGTGGCCTTAGCATATTATTAGCATATTATGCTTTGATTGGTTGAACGGCCGACCGGACATTCGGACACTTAGCATATTAGGTTTTTGTTATATAGGATGGAATGAGATTGAGTTCCTTTCCACTGCACCCACCCCTATTTGTTGAATGAGTTGTCTTCTCTCCAACTGTTTTGGAATGCCAGTTTTTATCATAAATCTTATATTTCCACTGTCAATACACAAAGGTTCCAATTTTTCCACTCTTTACCAACCTTGTTATTTTGTGTGTTTTTTAATACTAGCTATTTTAATATATATGAAGTGGTATCTCATTGTCGTTTTGTTAGCATTTCCTAATGATTAGTGTTCATATTTTAAAAAAATACATTTTTATTGTTTTCAGAGAGGAAGGGAGAAAGAGAGAGATAGAAACATCAATGATGAGAAGGAATCATTGATCGGCTGCCTCCTGCATGCGCCCCACTGGGGATGGAGCCTGCAACCTGGGCATGTGCCCAGAGGGGAATTAAGTCATTAACTTCAGGTTCATAAATCAACACTAAACCACTGAGCCACACTGGTCGGGCAGTGATCATATTTTTATGTGCTTATTGATATTTTGTATAGCTTCTTCAGGGAAATGTCTGTTCAAGTCCTTTGTTCATTTTTTGATTAGGTGTTTTTTTGTTTTTGTTGAGTTTCAGGAGTTCATTATGTATTTTGGATATTAACCCCTTGTCAGTTGTATGATTTGCCGATGTTTCCTCCCATTCTTGGATTGCCTTTCGCTCTATTGATAGCGTCTTTTGATAAACAAAAGTTTTTGATTTTGATGAAGTCCCATTTATCCATTATTTTTCTTTTGTTGCCTGGGTTTTTAGTGTCACGATGCCAGATCCAACATCTTGAAGCGTGTCCTCTATGTTTTGTTCTCAGAGTTTCATAGTTTTAGCTCTTATGCTTAGTTCTTTGATCCATTTTGCATAAATTTTTTGTGTATGGTCAAAGGCAGGAGACCAACTCCATTCTTTTGTGTGTAGATATCCAATTTTCAAATTACCACATGTTGAAAAAACTGTTTTTTCCCTTTAGATAGTCTTAGCATCCTTGTGCACATTTGACCATATTGTGTGAGGGTTCATTTCTGGGCTTCTATTCATTTGGTTTCTGTCTTTATTCCGGTACCACTGTGTTTTGATTTTTGTAGCTTTTTAGTAAGTTTTAAAATCAGGAAGTTTGAGTCCTCAACCATGCTGTGTTTTTTGTTGTTTTGTTTTCAGGCTTGTCTTGGCAATTTTTAGATCGTTGGATTTCAAGAATTATAAATTAGACTCTACCCGGTTTGGCTCAATGGATAGAGTGCCGGCCCACAGACTGAGGAGTCCTGGGTTCGATTATAAGTTGGATTTTGTAATTCTGAAGAATGCATATTCAAGGTGGTGATAGGGGATGCATGTAACCTGTGGGTTACTTTTTGTAATATTAGCATAGGATGTCTTTGTATTTATTCATGTCATCTTCTATTTCTTTCAGCTGTTTCATGGTTTCCAGTGTAGGAGTCTTTCTCCTGCTTGATTAAGTTTTCTCCTAAGTATTTTATTTTTTATGCTTTTGTAAATGGAATTGTTTTCAAAATTTCTCTTTTGGATTTTTCATTTTTAGTGTCTAGAAATGCAACTGATTTTGGGGTGTACATTATGTAGCCTGCAACTTTTGCTGAATTTATTTTTTAGTTTTAACAGGTTTATTTTTGTGTGTAATCTTCAGAGTTTTCTATGTAAAAGATCATGTCATCTACAAGAGAGATAATTTTAGTTCTTCCCAATTTGGGTGCTGGTTGTTTATATATACAGTATATATTTTTGGTCTTATTTCTCCGACTAAAACTTCCAATATGATGTTTATTAGAAGTAGGAAATGCAGGAATCCTGTCTTGTTCCTGATCTTAAGGGAAAATTTTTCATTCCTTTACCATTGAGTATATTAGCTATTGTTTTTTTTCATAAATGGCCTTTATTATGTGGAAGTTTCCTTCTACTATAGATCAACTTCTAAATCCTTTTAAGCCTTCCTGTTTTTTTGTTTGTTTGTTTGTTTTTTATTGATTTTTAGAAAGGATGGGAAAAGGAGAGAGAGAGATAGCAACATCAGTGATGAGAGAGAATCCATGATTGGCTGCCTCCTGCACGCCCCACACTGGGGATCGAGCCCACAACCCAGGCATATTCCCCGGCTGGGAATGGAACCCAGGTCGAAGCTCAATCACTGAGCCATGCCAGCCAGGCCCTATGTCTTTTAATTTTATGTAGAATCACATCAATCCATAGGCTAATTTTGATGTTAATCTAATAATAAATTTAATTACTATACCATAGAGTATTGTCATAGGAAATGTTACTGGACAGGAAGAAGAATTCTGATGACATTGAATATAAATTTATAATATTTTATGATATTTGGAAAAGGAACTAATATAATTTATGTGAAGAAAATAAAATTGTAAGTTTTTATTCAAAGGTAAAAATCCTAAACTTATAATTTAGAGGTCTTAATCTTTGTTATTGTCTTCTTTCTCTTTTTATTTATTTCCTTTTTTTCTTTTTTCTAGGACATCCCACTCCTGATGAAACACCATCTAAAACATTAGGTATTATTTTAGTTAGTAATGCTCTGTAGTATGAGATTTTAAAGTCCTACATGGAAATATATTTCAGTTATCTATAGTTTGAGATAATCTATCACAAGTATGTGAGAATTAACATTTGGTAATTTTAATACTGTAGATACCATGACAAATATAAACTGTAGTATGTATAGACTCATAGATAATACAGTTTTTAAGAGGTGCCATAAATTAGGTTTCCTTGTAAGGTGAAGTACTTTCTCAACTGCTGTATTTAGTTGTAGATTAAAATTTGTAAAATATAATTTGCTTTTCATGTAGTAGTGTTTTTTGTGATGATAATTGGTAGGTAAGTTTTCTTTCTATTCATACCTTATATACTCAAGACTTAATATATAATTTGGGTTACTTTTTTTTTTAATGTTTTTATTGATTTCAGAGAGGAAGGGAGAGAGAGAGAGAAACATCCACGATGAGAGAGAATCACGGATTGGCTGCCTCCTGCATGCCCCACACTGGGGATCGAGCCCGCATGTGCCCTGGACCGGGAATCAAACCCGTGACCTTCTGGTTCCTAGGTCCACGCTCAACTGCTGAGCCATGCCCACCAGGCTGGGTTAATTTTTTTTCTCATAAGAGGCTGGTGTATCATACTTTATGTACGCTCACGTAGTTTACACAATATGTGTTCAAGAAAATTATAAGTATAGTTGTGTCATTTAAATGAAATAGAAGTATTTTTGATGGATAAATGAAGAAAAATTTTAAGGTTGGTCTCTTTATAAAATGCACCTTAGGCTTGTTAAGTTTTCCCTCTGAACACTGTAGTCAAACTGTCATTGTACCAATAAGTTCAAAGTGATCTTCATTCATTAAACACTTGACAATTTTTCTTATCTTACCTAATAATAGAGAAACATGTAAATTGACCATACTTCTGCTACGCCCACAGCCAATCAGAGTGAGTATGCAAATTAACCCAACAAAGATGGAGGTTAATTTGCATACATACCTGGGTCCCAGGAACCTCCTTGGCACCCAGGTCACTCCCAGCCGGCCATCGGAGGGGCAGGGGTGGAGGGCCCTTCCCAAGCCTAAAGCCTGGGGTGGAGGCTTGAGAAGGGGCTGAGCCTGTGATCGGAGGTGCTGGGGGTCCCCCTTCCCAAGCCTAAAGCCTGGGGCAGAGGCTTTAGGCTTAGGCAGGAGCTGAGCCTGGGATCAGAGGGAAGGGGAAAAAATCAATGGAAACATATCCTCAGGTGAGGATAAAAAGAAAAAGAAAAAAAATTAAAAAAAAGAAAAAGAAAGAAAGAAATGTCATACCCTATGCAAGACACATCTTGAAAATGCTTAAAGAAAGTTGTCATTTTTTCATGGTGAAGGGACTGAAGTCCGTGTTGATGAAAACACCTTGGTGGCTGCGGTGACTGGCAGTGGCTGCAGCAGCGGGGTGATGGGGCTGGCGCCTTCCCCTGATCAGCCCGGTTGCCTCCCACAAAGGGAGGCTAGACTGGGGCTTAGATCTGCTCCCAATGGGGAGCGGGCCTAAGCCATCAGTAGGATATCCCCTGAGGGCTCCCCAGTATGTGAGAGGGGGCAGGCTGGGCTGAGGGACCCCCCACCCCCAGTGCACGAATTTCATGCACTGGGCTCCTAGTGAAGTAAAAAGAGCAGAGGTAAATAAGACATTGTATATTTCTATGCTTTGTTTCATAGAAATTTAATTAAGATGTAATTAAATTAAGATTTTGTAGAATTGTTTATTGCTCTCTTAATAGTTAAAAATAATTGTTTAAGTTTCTAAGCATAATTTTATCCATTGTGCCCTGGTGTTTCTTTTGCATTCTTAGAATCTCCTTGTTATGTCTAAATTTGAATGTGGGTGTGCATGAGGAAGGATTGATGATAATATAATGTGTTATTTGTGAAGATTCAACATACTACATTTCTGTAATAAATTAATAGAACTTTATTATGACTTATTCCCCAGACCCACCACTGTTGGTGAAAAAATGTAAGTTTGTAATAAAGTCATAAGAAATGGTAGACTGAATACTGAACTATATCAACTAAGATGGAATAATACATTTTTAAAATGATTTTCCCACTAACCTAGTGAATTCTAACTATTCTAATAATATTTACTAATAACCTAGTGTGCTAGCTACAGCACAAAAGAGTATTGGGCCCTAAGCCTAGAATCTGATTAGAAGGGCTCTGTGAACAAATGAGCTGGATGCACTGTCACACTAAACTAGACTGATAAACTTTTTTTTTTTTGCTGTAGTTTATAGATGATTTGATTAACTAAAATGTAATTGTCACCTGGAGACACACATATGCTCAGCTATCTTCAAACTGGATTTTATTTTTCCCAGGTGCTGGAGTCATTGCTGCGATTGTTCATGGTGTTGGTAAGTGTCCCAACTTCGATCCCACTTAAGTCAAAATATTAATGTGAAGAGCATTATTTGTGTAACTGCTTTTCAATTTCTACAGTTTTTATAGCTTGAAATTAAGTAAACCTGTCTAGAAACATAACATTTTATATGACATACTGCCTTGTGTTGCTGATTATATATTCTTTATATTCTACTAGAGGCTCAGTGCACAGATTTGTGCACTGGAGCGGTCCCTCGGCCTGGCCTGCGAGGATCAGGCCGAAACCGGCTCTCCGACATCCCTTGAGGGGTCTCAGATTGCAAGAGGGCGCAGGCCGGGCCGAGGACCTCACTGGTGCATGATTGGGGCCGGAGAGAGACTGGGGGAGGGCTCCAGGGTGTCCAAGTCCCACTTGGCTGGACCCCAGCAGCAAGCTAACCTACTGGTTGGAGTATCTGCCCCTGGTGGTCAGTGCGGGTCATAGCGACTGGTCGAATGAACAGTCAGAGGGACACTTAGCATATTGGGCTTTTATATATATAGACTAGAGGCCCGGTGCACGAAATTCGTGCACGGAGGGGGTTGTCCCTCAGCCCAGCCTGAACCCTCTCCAATCTGGGACCCCTCAAGGGATGTCCGACTGCTCTCTCACAATCCAGGACTTACTGGCTCCCAGCTGCTTGCCTGCCTGCCTTCCTGATTGCCCCTAACCGCTTCGCCTGCCAGCCTGATCACCCCCTAACCACTCCGCTGCCAGCCTGTTTGCCCCCAACTTCCCTCCTTTGCTGGCCTGGTCACCCCTAACTGCCCTCTCCTGCAGGGTTGATCACCTCCAACTGCCCTCCCTTGCAGGCCTGGTCCCTCTCAACTGCCCTCCCTTGCAGGCCTGGTCCTTCTCAACTGCCCTCCCTTGCAGGCTGGGTGCCTCCCAACTGCCCTCTCCTGCTGGCCATCTTGTGGTGGCCATCTTGTGTCCACATGGGGGCAGGATCTTTGACCACATGGGGGCAGCTATATTGTGTGTTGCAGTGATGATCAATCTGCATATTACTCTTTTATTAGATAGGATAGAGGCCTGGTACAGGGGTGGGGGCCAGCTGGTTTGCCCTGAAGGGCGTCCCGGATCAGGTGGGGGTTCCATTGGCGTGTGGGGCGGCCTGAGCGAGGGGCCTGTGGTGATTTGCTGGCCG
This sequence comes from Ia io, assembly GCA_025583905.1. NCBI lineage: Eukaryota > Metazoa > Chordata > Mammalia > Chiroptera > Vespertilionidae > Ia > Ia io. The sequence goes on from JAJQQW010000022.1 coordinate 10,804,708, forward strand.
GCCACGCCCCCTGGCAACGCAAGCGGAGGCCCTGGTATCTGGAATTTATTTTCCTTCTACAATTGAAACTTTGTAGCCTGGAGCAGAGCCAAGCCTGGGGCTCCCTCCGAGGCTGGCAGCCATTTGTGTTGGGGTTATAATTGAAACTTTGTTGCCTTAAGCGGGTGGGCCCGGCCAGGGTGTGCGGAAAGCTTTGCTTCCCCTGTTGCCAGCGGCAACCCTGGCCTGCTCTCTCAAGCTCCATTCTGCCGCCATTTGTTTGAATTTGTTTACCTTCTATAATTGAAACTTTGTAGCTTGAGTGGAGGCTTAGGCCTGGCAAGGGCAGGCGGAAAGCTTGGCTTCCTCTGTTACCTAGGAAACCTTGCTCTCTGTGGCTGTAGCCATCTTGGTTTGGGTTAATTTGCATACTTGCTCTGATTGGATGGTGGGCGTGGCTTGTGGGTGTGCCGGGGGGTATGGTCAATTTGCATATTTGTCTATTATTAGATAGGACTAGAGGCTTGGTGCACAAATTCATGCATGAGTGGGGTACCTCAGGGTGGCCTGTGGGGATCGGGCCCCAGCTCACAACCCCAGCCTCGCAGCCCCAGCTTGTGCGCCCAGCCTCGCAGTCCCAGATCCCTGCCTGGCACCCCGCCTTGGCCTAGCGCTGACCCCTTACCTTCTCCACTGTCCCGCCTGCAGGATGATCAATCAGGGCTGGGCCCCCCCACCCAGCTCCCTCAGCACCTGCGAGCTAGGCGGTGGCTCTGCCCCCCTGCCACTGCCACTGATCACCGTCTGCTGGGCGATCGGCGGGGCGATAGGAACCCAGCTCACACCTGCCTTTGCCTGGCACCACCTGCTCACTTTCTTCACCATCCCATTATGGTCCCGCTGTCATCAGGGCTGGCAGCGCTTCCACTGCCACCCACTGCCAGTGCTGCATCACCAACACCCACCATGTTCTGTGCCACCCCCTGGTGGTCAGCGCAAGTCATGGCATGCGGTCGAACTCCCGGTTGAACTCCCAGTTGAACTCCCGGTCCAAAGATGAATGACCACCTAGGGGACAATTTGCATATTAGGCTTTTATTATATAGGATAGGATATGTCCACTTAAATAACAAATCCTAAATAATACATGTTTTTTCAAGATTATTAGTCATATGCATTTGCATCCCAAATATGCTTTGGTCATCTTTGTAAATTAGGAAAGGACTCTTCTCTGCTTGCTGTGGACTAAGTGATTTCAGAGATTTGCACTTAGTGAAGAAGAGTCCAGAAAGAATATAAATGTATAGCCAGGGCAATGTGCTTAAATAAAATACCATTTTCTGCCCACTGCACATTAATTTCTCCTGCTAGATTTTTAATCTTGGTGATTTGTTTTTCAGTTACATTTCACTTGTTCTTTGGTTTATTGTAGGTGCTTTCTTGGAACTTATTGTCAGCTGAGTCCTGTATCATCACAAGAAGAGGAAATGGTAACTTAGAGCACATTTCTTGAACATATTGGTGCCTCTCTCTCTTGATTTACTTGTGTGCAGCTTGTGTCTATACCCTGTATTGCATGCATATTTTTTCAGTGTGCCTACATGACTGTGCCATCAGAATTGCATTTCTTTACTAAAAATATTTACAGCGAATTATACTATCATTGTAACAAGAGAAATCTGTGTAGAGCTGCTTCAGCTATATATGTCTATAAGGAAAATTTAAAAAAAATTTTTAAATTTTATTTTAATCTTTATTGTTGAAAATATTACATATGTCTCCCCTTTTCCCCCCATTGATCCCTCCCATCCCGCTCCTGCCCCCGACTGCTGGCCTTCACCACCCTATTGTCTGTGTCCATGGGTTATGCGTATACGCATGTGAGTTCATTGGTTGATCTCTTCCCTACCGCCCATCTCCCCCCACCTCCTCACCCCCCACCCCCAGCATCTTCTCTCTGAGGTTTGACAGTCTATTCGATGCTTCTATGTCTCTGGGTCTATTTTTGTTTATCAGTTTATGTTGTTCATTAGATTCCACGTATGAGTGACATCATGTGATACTTATCTTCCTCTGACTGGCTTATTTCCCTTGGCATAATGCTCTCCAGGTCCATCCATGATGTTGCAAATGGTAAAAGTTCTCCTTTGTACAGCTGCATACTATTCCATTGAATAGATGTACCACAGTTTTTTAATCCACCCATCTGCTGATGGGCACTTAGACTGTTTTCAAATCTTAGCTATTGTAAATTGTGCTGCTATGAATATAGCAGTGCATGTATTATTTCTGATGAGTGTCTCTGATTTCTTAGGATATATTTCTAGAAATGGAATCACTGGGTCAAATGGGAGTTCCATTTTTAATTTTTTGAGGAAACTCGATACTGTTTTCCACAGAGGCTGCATCAGTCTACATTCCCACAAGCAGTGTACTAGGGTTTCCTTTTCTCCACATCCTCACCAACACTTGTCATTTGTTGATATGTTGATGATAGCCATTGTGACAGGTGTGAGGTATTACCTTATTGTCGTTTTGATTTGCATCTCTCCGATGATTAGTGACTTGGAGCATTTTTTCATATGCCTTTTTCCCTTCTCTATGTCTACTTCGGAGAACTATCTGTTTAAGTCCTTTGCCCATTTTTTAATTAGCTTGTTAATCTTCTTTTTATTAAGTTGTATGAGTTCCCTATAAATTTTGGAGGTTAACCCCTTATTGGATGTATCATTGGCAAAAATGTTCACTCATGCAGTGGGCTCTCTTGTTATTTTGTTGATGGTTTCTTTTGCTGTGCAGAAGCTTTTTATTTTGATGTAGTCCCATTTGTTTATTTTTTCCTTAGTTTCCATTGTCCTTAGCTTCCATTATGATGTATCTGTAAACATATTGCTACAAGAGATGTCTGAGATTCTCCTGCTGTATGGTTTCTTCTAGGATTTTTATGATTTCACTAATTGTCAGGGCCAGCCTGACAGGTGAACCGGGCTGAGGTAGGGAGGTGGGAATTAAGAAAAGAAAGACATGAAAGCAGGATCGGGACGGCTGCAAGCCATTGACAGACTGCAGCAGCTTTATTAACTGCATAATGCCTTATATACACAAACACTGACTGGGAGGTCAGTTCAAATGGAACATACTCTCTGTTCCTCTTAATCTCTAAGGGAGAGATAAAGCAGGAAGGCAAATTCTCGGTACAGCAAATCTCAGTAAATAGTTACAGATTTCTGGTAAGCCATGAATGGTCGCTCTCATTCTGCTGACAATTGGAAATCGCCATCCAAACAAGTCAGGGGACACTGTGTGGGTAGGGGACTGAATCTTATCAGTCCCTTCGGGTGCAAGGACTCTGTCAGCTTACACCCAATCTCCAACAGATCACCCTTCTCTATATTTTAGGCGGAGTTCATGTAGTCCTATTTGCAGGATTGGATGCTGGGTCCAATGGTTTGGAAGCAGACTGGAAATAAACATATAAAAACAAAAAATGAGATACGCAATAATGGTTATGCTGAGAGGCAAATGAATCATTCTGTAGTAAGATTCTTTCAGGGCCAACAGTTTTTGAGTCCCAGTTTCAATGTCAAACAGTTTTTTGAGTACATGTCAGCAATGGTACCTGGATGGTGGACCAATGGTGGCAATGCAGGTCCGACCCTCTCTGGTTTGGTCCTGGGCAACCTGTAGCGATGCACAGCTACTGACTGCTAGCATGGTAAGGTGTCGTAAGCATCTTCTATCTCTGGACTGTTTCTCCTCTTGTCTTCATGGCTGGAGCATTCCTGTCAATTCCTCTCTGTTGCAGGAATCTACATGGTCTTGGAGTTGTTTTCTGAAAATATACAAACATATTCTCGACCAAAAGTTAATAAAGGAATCTTTTCTATAAATTTGACTTGGGATCCTTTTTATTTTTTGCCCAAACAATTTTCCTTTGCCTTATTTTACACCAGGATAATTTTTCCTTACATCATATTACTCCACTATCCACCCCCCCTTTTTTTAATTTAATTATTAGGAGGCTTTTGGAAAATTTTTAATGTAGTCTTAATAACTTTAAATTTTTAATTTTTTGCACAAAAATAGGTTCATCGCATTTTAAGCAAATTTACTATGAGATGAACTACTAATAGAAATTTTAGTTAATACTTTAGAAACAACTTTTTGTATAATATGCTGTTGTAAAATATCAAAAATTGTAATGAAATTGTAGAATAATATCATATAAGGATATTCTTTGTTCTAGGCTATGGTAATTCAATTTTAAACTGGCTGTAAATTTCTTTTTGTATAGACAAGGTCATAGTTATATTCTTGTACCTCTTAGAGGCTAAAACCTTTATAACATTTTAAAAATATTTATTAATTTTTATTTGATAAGGCTTTCTATATAATTTCAAGTATATTAGATCTGTTTTAAAAAGATTTTCTTGAAGCAGAGAGAATAAATTTCTTGTTTTGCTTCGGGTCCTTGGAGCTTTCCAAGAATCATCTCTGTTAAGGTCTTGAAATTTTAACATGGAAAAAAACATTAAACAAATATCTATATACTAGAGGCCCGGTGCATGAAATTCGTGCACGGGGGTGGTGGTGAGGGGTGTCCCTCAGGCCAGCCTGCACCCTCTCCAATCTGGGACTCCTGGAGGGATGTCCAACTGCCCGTTTAGGCCCGATCCTGGTGGGATCGGGCCTAAACGGGAAGTCGGACATCCCTCTCACAATCCAGGACTGCTGGCTCCCAACTACTCGCCTGCCTACTCTCTGTTCCTCTTAATCTCTAAGGGAGAGATAAAGCAGGAAGGCAAATTCTGAGTACAGCAAATCTCAGTAAATAGTTACAGATTTCTGGTAAGCCATGAATGGTCGCTCTCATTCTGCTGACAATTGGAAATCGCCATCCAAACAAGTCAGGGGACACTGTGTGGGTAGGGGACTGAATCTTATCAGTCCCTTCAGGTGCAAGGACTCTGTCAGTTTACACCCGGTCTCCAACAACTAATGATATTTAAGTCTTTTATCCATTTTGAGTTTATTTTTGTATATGGTGTAAGTTGGTGGTTTAGTTTCATTTTTTTGCATGAATCTGCCCAATTTTCCCAGCACCATTTATTGAAGAGACTCTCTTGACTTAATTGTATGCTCTTGCCTCCTTTGTCATATATTAATTGAGCATAATGACTTGGGTTGATTTCTGGGTTCTCTGTTCTTTTCCATTGTTCTATATGCCTGTTCTTGTGCCAGTACCAGGCTGTTTTGAATATAGTGTCTTGTAGTATAACTTGACATTTGGTCTTATGATTCCTCCATCTTTGTTCTTCTTTCTCAAGATTGCTGTGGCTATTTGGGGTCTTTTTTTTATCCCACATAAATTTTTGGAGTATTTTTATTCTAGGTCTGTGAAATATGCCATTGATATTTTAATAGGGATTGCATTGAGTCTTAAATTGTTTTGGGTAGTATGGCCATTTTAATGATGTTGATTCTACCAATCCATGAAGATGGTATATTCCTCCATTTGTGTATATCTTACTCTGTCTCTTTTTTCAGTGTCCTATCGTTTTTGGAGTATAGGTCTTTTACCTCCTTGCTTAAGTTTATTCCTAAGTATCTTAATTTTTTTTTGTTTCAATGGTAAATGGGATTGTTTAGTTTCTATTTCTGAGAGTTCATTATTGGTGTATAAAAATGCCATGGATTTCTGGGTGTTAATTTTATATCCTGCTACATTGCCAAATTCATTTATTCAATCGAGTAGGTTTTTGATGGAATCTTTTTTGAAAAATATATTTTATTGATTTTTTACAGAGAGAAAGGGAGAGGGATAGAGAGTTAGATCAATGAGAGAGAAACACTGATCAGCTGCCTCCTGCATGCCCCCTAGTGGGGATGTGCACAACCAAGGTACATGCCCTTTACCTGAATCGAACCTGGGGCCCTTCAGTCCTCAGGCCAATGCTCTATCCACTGAGCCAAACTGGTTAGGGCTTGATGGAATCTTTAGGGTCTTCTATGTATAATGTCAAGTCATCTGTGAATAATGAGTTTTACTTCCTCCGTTCCAATTTGGATGCATTTTATTTCTTCTTGTCTGATCACTGTGACTATCACTTCCAGTACAATGTCTAACAGGAGTGATGAAAGTGGCATCCCTGTCTTGTTCCTGTTCTTAGGGGAAATGGTTTTAGTTTTTGCCCATTGAGTATGATGTTGGCTGTAGGTTTGACATATAAGGCTTTTATTATGTTAAGGTCTGATCACTCTATTCCCATTTTACTGAGAGTTTTTATCAAAAATAGGTGTTGAATTTTGTCAAATACTTTTTCTGTATCAATTGATGTGATCATGTGGTTTTTATCTTTCAGTTTGTTTATGTAATGTATCACATGTATTGATATGTGCATATTGTACCATCCTTGCATCCCAGGGATAAATCCTACTTGGTTATGGTGTTTGATCTTTCTAATGTATTGCTGGATCCAACTTGCTAGAATTTTGTTGAGGATTTTAGCATCTATTTCCATCAGGGATATTGGCCTATAATTCTCTTTCTTTTTTTTATTTTTTAAATATATTTTATTGATTTTTTACAGAGAGGAAGGGAGAGAGATAGTTAGAAACATCGATGAGAGAGAAACATCGATCAGCTGCCTCCTGCACACCCCCCACTGGGGATGTGCCCACAACCAAGGTACATGCTCTTGACCGGAATCGAACCTGGGACCATTGAGTCCACAGGCCGACGCTCTATCCACTGAGCCAACCGGTTTCGGCATTCTCTTTCTTTGTAGTGTCTTTATCTGATTTTGGGATTAGGGTAATTCTGGCCTCATAGAAAGAGCTTGGAAGTGTTCCTTCCTCTTGAATTTTTGGTATAGTTTGAGGAGGATAGGTGTTAGTTCTTCTTTGAATGTTTGGTAGAACTCCTCTGTAAAGCTATCTGGACCAGGGCTTTTGTTTGCTGGGAGTTTTTTTTATTACTGCTTAAAATTCATCAGTAGTTATTGGAAAATTCAGGTTTTCTGATTCTTCCTGATTGAGTTTTGGATGATTGTATTTTTCTAGGAATATGTCCATTTGGTCAAGGTTGTCCAGTTTGTTGGAATACAGTTGTTCATTTATTTTTTAAGATCCTTTGTATCTCTGAGGGGTTCGTTGTTACTTCACCTCTTTTGTTTCTGATTTTGTTTATTTGGGTCCTCTCTCTTTGTTTCTTGGTTAGTCTGTTAGAGGGCTCATCAATCTTGTTTATCCTTTCAAAGAATCAGCTCTTGGTTTTATTGATCTTTTGTATTGGTGTCTATGTCACTTATTTTCATTCTGATCTTTATTATTTCCTTGTACTTGTTCTGGGCTTTTCTTGTTGCTATCTTTGTAATTCTTTAAGTTGTAGGGTTAGATAAGTTACAACAAGTTTTTGCTGTTGTTTTTTTGAGGTAAGGATGTAGTGCTATGAACTTCCCTCTCAGGATTGTTTTCATTGTGTCCCATAGATTTTGGATTGTTGTGTTTTCATTGTCATTTTTTTTCTAGGATGTTTTTTATTTCTTATTTGATCTCTTTGGTAACCCATTCATTGTTCAATAGCATGCTATTTAGCCTCCATGTTTGATTGTTTTTTAGTGTTTTTATTGTAGTTGATTTTGAATTTTATGCCATTGTGATCTCAGAGGATGCTTGATATGATTTCAGTCTTCTTGAATTTGTAGAGACTTAAGCCTGTGTCCCAACATGTCGTCTATCTTTGAAAATGTCCCACGTGTACTTGAGGAGAATGTATATTCCATAGCTTTGGGGTGAAATGTTCTGAAGGTGCCAATTAGTTTCATCTGATCTAGTGAGCCATTTAGGATTGCTGTTTCCTTGTTGATTTTTTGTTTAGAAGATTTATCCAATGATGCCAATGGGTATTAAAGTCCCCTACTCTGATTGTATTCCTGTTGATCTCTCCCTTGATATCTTACAGAAGTTTTTGTGTATTTCAATGCTTCTGTATTAGATGCATATATGTTTACCAGAGTTATATTCTCTTGTTGTATCGATCCCTTTAGTTTTATAAAGTGGCCTTCAGTATCTCTTGTTATGGCCTTCACTTTGAGGTCTATTTTGTCAGATATAAATATTGCTACCCCAGCTTTACTTCTCATTTCCATTTGCCTGAAGAGTTTTTTTTCCATCCCTTCACTTTCAGTCTGTGTGAGTTCTCTGTTCTGAGGTGGGTCTCTCGTAGATAGCATAGACATGGGTCATGTTTTCTTATCCATTTAGCTACCTTGTGTCTTTTGATTGGAGCATTTAATTCATTTACCTTTATTGGTAGGTACTTGTTTGTTGCCATTTTAATTCTTTATACCTGTGTTCCTTCTTCCCTTTCTATTTCTCCTTTTTACAACAGTCTCTATAGCATTTCTTGCATTGCTGGCTCGGTGGTAATAAACTCCCTTTGTCTGCACAGCTCCTGATTTCACCTTCAATTTTGAATGATAGCCTTGCTGGATAGATGATTCTTGGTTTCAGTCCCTTGTTTTGCATTGTTTTGTATACTTCATTCCATTTCCTTCTGGCCTGATGTGTTTCTGTTGAGAAATCAGTTGATATTCTAATGGGAGGTCCCTTGTAGGTAACTTTATCTCTCTATTGCAGCCTTTATGTTCTTCCTTTGTCTTTTATGTTGGCCAATTTAATTGATGTGTCTTGGTATCGGTCTTTTTGGGTTCATCTGGACTGGGACTCTCTGTGCTTTTTGAATTTGTGTGACTTTTTTCTTCCCCAAGTCAGAGAAGTTTTCTGTCATTATTTCTTCAAATAGGTTTTTTAATACTTGCTCAGCTTTGTGTCCTTGTGGCACCCTTATTATGTGGATGTTGTTTCATTTCATGTTGTCTCAAAGCTCCCTTCAACCCTCCTGCTTTTCAGTTTTTTTTTCTACTTGCTGCTCTGCTTGGCTGTTTTGTCTACCTTGTCTTCTAACTCACTGATTCGGTCCTCTTTCTCCTACTCCACTGTTGAAACCTTCTGTTGAATTCTCTCTCTGACAAATTACTTGTCTTCATTTCATTTAATTTATTTTTAGGCGATTCTTCCTTTTCTTTCCTTTGGGATTGTTTCTTTGTCTCCCCATTTTTGATGTCTCGTATTTGTTTCTATGTCTTAGATCAAACTGCTATGCGACCCAGATTTTTGGTGAGTGGTCCTATTTAGTACACGTTTTGTGGGACCCAGTGGTGCAGTCTCTCAGATCTCCTGAGCTGGGTATTCTAGGAAAGCCCCTTACTTGAGAGTTATTTGGGTTCTCCTGATGTAGTTGGGTCTTGAAAGTAATTTTTCCACTCGTGGATAGAGTCGCCTTACAGTTGTCTATGTGTCTCATCCCCGACTTCATTGTATAAGCTGTTGTGGATGTGCTTAGGGTCCCTGCTCCTATGGTAAGGTCGTCTGAGGTCTCACTGGTGTGTGACTCACTGTGGGGTCCTGAAGTTTGTGGCCAGTTGACCTGACATACTTTGGGGTCTTAGATCCCATGGCAGGGTGGCAAGTCATTGCAGGGGGATGGGGGCTCCAGGAGCCTGCTGCCAGGGTGGTGCACAGCTTTACAAGGACTCACTGCAGGGTCCCAGAGCCTGCAGCTGGGGTGGTGTGCACTCCGGAAATTATGGTGGGGGTCCTGGCGCCTTCGGCCAACAATCAAATATCCAAGTTGATTTTTATTTCATTTAGAGTTGTTATTTATAGAAGTTAAACTGTGGGAGTAAAAGCAACACTATTTGATTTCCCTTTTATGTTCTCTTAATTTACTAAGTTTCAGGAAAACATGGGATTAAACGTGCTGAGAGGGGAAAATTTATAAGGCACCTCGTTAACTTTATCTGTCTTTTTATTTATAAAAATGAAAAAAGAGCCCTGACCGGTTTGGCTCAATGGATAGAGTGTTGGCCTGTGGACTAAAGGGTTCCGGGTTCGATTCCAGTCAAGGGCATGTACCTTGGTTGCAGGCACGTCCCCAGTAGGGGGTGTGCAGGAGGCAGCTGATGGATGTTTCTTTCTCATTGATGTTTCTAACTCTCGATCCCTCTCCGTTCCTCTCTGTAAAAAATCAATTAAAAAATACATTTTTTAAAAATGAAAAAAGATGGGAAACTTAGAAAATAAAAATGTACAAATCCTCCTAAGACAGTGATGGCGAACCTATGACACGCGTGTCAGCACTGACACACGTAGCCATTTCTGATGACACGCGGCCGCATGCCGAGGATGAAACATTTGCTGCTCCTGAGGATGAAACATTTGCGACTAGAGTCTTGGAGTTAGTTTTTTCCTCAAAGTGACACACTACCCGAGTTATGCTCAGTTTTTTGGTGAAGTTTGACACACCAAGCTCAAAAGGTTGCCCATCACTGTCCTAAGATCATATGGTTTTTAAACATCAAACTTAATTTCTAATGAAATAATTTATAATTTAATGAAATAATTAGAATAAATTATGAAACATAGATCAAGATTAGGTGCTTTGAAATTTCTGATTTTTAATTATTCTTCCTGATTTTTTTGAAAATAGCTTTGAAATCAAACAATAAATGTTTTTTAATCCTCACCCGAGGATATGTTGATTGATTTTTAGAGAGACAGAGAAACATCAATATGAGAGAGAAACATCGATGATTTGCTTCTTATACGTTCCCCGACTGGGGATCAAACCTGCAAATTACATATGTGCCTTGACTGGGAATCAAACCCACAACCTTTTGATGTACAGAACAATGCTCCAACCAATTGAGCCACCTGGCGAGGGCTCATACCAATAATTTTAAGAGTTTGGGTATACATGGTTTTATGATATATTTTTCTTTTCTATTAATCATTGGGTTTAGTCTATGTAATAAAAGTAAATTTTACACTCTTAAAGAACTCAAACTTTTTTTATATCATTGGATTTTTTTAAAGCACCCACAATGCCTTCATTTGAATCTTCAATCTTAAATTTTTAGAACACATGCTATGCAGATGCGATTTCTCTTGCAGTAGTATTTTTTAAATTGTCTATACACATCAGTCTGAGTAGAAAATACTTGTACAATTCTAAAAGATTCATGTAGAAATAACTCCTAAAGAAAGCAAAACAATATAGCATTGTGTCCATCACTTCTTTGTTTAAAACATCGTTGCATCAGAGTACTTGAAGTTTCTTAAACAAGTTTGAATCCAACACTCCAGCTATCAATTAATGGCTCTTTTAAAACTGAATAAGTATCTAAGTGCTGTATCCCCAGATTCAATGTTTAGTACCATAACTGATCTGATATTCCATTTCAGATGAGCCCTATGTGATGATGCTACTGGGCCTGAACTACAGTTCAAGTAACCAGGGTGAAGATTATTATTGATGTGCCAATATACTTTCAATTTGAGGAAATACAATGAAGTTTATAGGCAAATTTTTATCTTGCTTAAGATAGATTTTTAAAGACTCCTAAAGATTTCTTTAAGGTATTTGGTATAATACTTAGTTTTGCCTTGCTTTCTTTTTTTAAAATTAAAACTTTATATTATACTAGAGGCCCAGTGCACAAATTTGTGCACAGGTAGGGTCCCTCACCCGCGCCGGCAATGGGGGCCGATCAGGGCATCTAGGCCAGTCCCGATTGGGGCTGGCCAGCTCGGGGAAGGGACCACGGAAGGTTGGCTGTGGGAGCACACTGACCACCAGGGGGCAGCTCCTGCATTAAGCACCTGCCCCCTGGTGGTCATTGAGTGTCATAGCAACTGGTCGACTGGTCATTCTGTTAACCGGTCATAATGGTCGCTTAGTCTTTTATTTATACACACACACACACACACACACACACACACACACACACACACATATATATATATATATACTAGAGGCCCGGTGCACAAAATTTGTGCATGGAGGGGGGTCCCTCAGCCCAGCCTGTACCCTCTCCAATCTGGGACCCCTCGAGGGATGTCCGACTGCCCGGGACATCCCTCTCACAATCCAGGACTGCTGGTTCCCAACTGCTAGCCTGCCTGCCTTCCTGATTGCCCCTAACTGCTTCTGCCTGCCAGCCTGATCACTCCCTAACCACTCCCCTGTCAGCCTGATTGATGCCTAACTGCTCCCCTGCCAGACTGTTTGCCCCCAACTTCCCTCCTCTGCCAGCCTGGTCACCCCTAACTGCCCTCCCCTGCAGGGTTGATCGCCCCCAACTGCTCTCCCTTGCAGGCCTGGGCCCTCTCAACTGCCCTCCCTTGCAGGCCTGGTGCCTCCCAACTGCCCTACCCCACTTGCTTGATCACCCACAACTGCCCTCCCTTGCAGGCCTGGTCCCTCCCCTGCTGGCCATCTTGTGGTGGCCATCTTGTGTCCACATGGGGCAGGATCTTTGACCACATGGGGGCATCCATGTTGTGTGTTGGAGGGATGGTCAATCTGCATATTACTCTTTTATTACATAGGATAGAGGCCTGGTGCATGGGTAAGGCCAGCTGGTTTGCCCTGAAGGGTGTTCTGGATCAGGGTGGGGGTTCCCTTGGGGTGTGGGGCAGCCTGGGCGAGGGGACTGTGGTGGTTTGCAGGCCAGCCACGTCCCCTGGCGACCCAAGCAGAGGCTCTGGTATCTGGAATTTATTTATCTTCTACAATTGAAACTTTGTATCCTGGAGCAGAGCCAAGCCTCCTGCTCACTCCGTGGTGGCAGCCATTTCTGTTGGAATTTATGTATCTTCTATAATTGAAACTTTGTAGCCTAGAGTGAAGGCCTGAGCCGGCCAGGGCTGCAGAAGCTTGGCTTCCTCCATTGCCCAGGGCAGCCCTAGCCTCCTGCTCTTCCAGCTCCATGGCTGCCGCCATTTCTGTTGGAATTTATTTACCTTCTATAATTGAAACTTTATACCCTTGAGTGGAGGCCTGGGCCCACCAGGGTGTGTGGAAAGCTTGGCTTCCTCCATTGCCAAGGCAACCCAACCCTCCCTCCTGCTCTCTGTGGCCGCAGCCATCTTGGTTGGGGTTAATTTGCATACTCGCTCTGATTGGCTGGTGGGCGTGGCTGGTGGGTGTGGCAGAGTGGTGGTTAATTTGCATATTACTCTTTTATTAGATAGGATAGATTCTTTGTGCTATTTAATGTTCATAGTCTTTGTGCCTCTCACTTCCTGCAAATTGGTTGTGGTTGCCTTAGAAACCCCTTTTCAGAACTATAAAATGCATGCAGTTTCTTCCCCATTTGTAGGGGTAACTCTGGAAGCAGGACACCATGCACAGATAATCCCAAATTGCTATTTAAACTTGGCACAAAATGGATTTGATGTAAACTTGTATTTATGATGATTTGGGAACACTGTTGCCCAAAATAGTGAGGAGGTACAGGATGTCTGTGGTATAGATGGATGCTAAACTCCACTCCTCCCACAAGCACATCAAAATATGCACCTATATAGAGAGCAGTAACTTCTAGTAGGCAACTGAGGGCTGATTGAACTGCTTCTGAAGAACAAACGAAAGGAGGAGACCAAGTAGAGAAATGGGAAACCACAGGGGCTCTCCCGAATCTGCAGGGAATCTTTGAGAGAGGAGGTGCAGGTAAGCTCCATTGTATACATCGCCCTCCACCTCGATAAGGCGATGGGGAGCTCTCTCTGGGTGCTTTGGCCTACCAGCAAGATGGCTGCAGTGTGTTCTCAACCATGCTCCCTGTAGCCCATTTTGAGTCCGAATAAAAGGAGTAAGCAGTATGAACAAGGTATCCCTGACCGGAGCTCTTCCATCCTGACATGTGCCTACCTGGCTGCAACTAGCCTACCAGCACTGTCTGGCACTCACAAGCTACTCAGAGGTTGCTTCTACACAAGACCACTTTTTTTTTTTTTTCAAAATTAAATTTAATATTTTCTTTAACCCAGTATTTCCAAAACATTATCATTTCAACATGTAGCCCATGGACACACAGAAAACTATGTAGTTAGGGCCAGAGGAAAAGGGGGAGAGTGTGGGGTCTGGGTGGAGGGGGGAAAAGATGGGGAAAGTGGAAGACATCTGTAATAATGTTAGCAATAAAAAAATTGAATCACCAATTTGAAAATGGGCAGTGGGCATTAAAAGACATATTTCCAAGAAGACATACTTATGGCCAACAGACATGAAAAGATGCTGAATATCACTAATCACCATGAAAATGCAAATCAAAACCACAATGAGATACTACATCACACCATTCAGGATGACTATATTCAAAAAGTCAACAAAAACATGTGTTGGCAAGGAAGAAGAGAGTGGAACCCATGTGTACTGTTGGTGGGACAAATTTGGTACAGCCATTATAGAGAACTATATGGCTTTTCTTCAAAAAATTAAAAATATGCCCTAGCCACCTTGGCTCAGTGGACAGAGCATTGGCCTGTGGACTGCAAGGTCCTGGGTTCAGTTCTGGTCAAGGGCACATGCCCGGGTTGCCGGCCTGATCCCCCATGTGGGGCGTGCACGAGGCTGCCAATCAATGATTCTCTCTCATCATTGATGTTTCTATCTCTCTCCTTCTCCCTTCCTCTCTGAAATCAATTAAAAAAATAAACTCTAAAGAAAAACCTAAAAATACATTTATTATTCAACCCAGCAGCTCCAATTCTGGGTATTTACCTGATTGCTTAAAAAAGATACATGCACACATAGGTTCCGTTCAGCCTTACTTCTAATAACCAGGACATGTAAGCAATCTAGGTATCCAACAGTAGATGAATGGATAAAGAATTGATGATATATACACATATATTAGAATATTACACTACAGTATAAAAGTAAAATCTTGCCATTTGCAATAACATGGGTGGGTATTATGCTAACTAAGTAATAAAGAGAAAGACAAATGCCATGTGATTTCACTTATAAAGTGGAATCAAAAAACACACAAAACAATATCAGACACATAGAAGAAATGAGATGGTTGCCAGAAGGGAGATGCGGGGGGCGGGGAGGGAGGTGCATGAAAAAGGTGAAGGGAAATATTATTGTAATAACTTTTCAAAGGGACAGATGATAATAGAATTAGTGGTATGATCTCATTATAAGGTATAAAATTTTTGAATCATTATATTGTATTCCTGAAATTAATATGATCAGTATAATATTATGTACCAACTATACTGAAATTTAAAAAATTGGAAAAAGTAAGTAGATGATCAAAAGTTAGGAAATTGAAACAGTAATCAAAAACATACCCTTAAACAAAAGTTCGGGCCCAGGGTGGCTTCACTGGTTAATGCTGACAAACATTGAAGGAAGATTTAATACTAATCTTTCTCAAATTCCTCCAAAAAATTCAGGAGGAGGGAATATTTCCAAACCTATTTCATGAGGCCAACTTTATCCTGATAACAAAACCAGGCAAGGACAACACACAGAAAAGAAATTTACAGGCCAATGTCCGCGATGAATATCAATGCAAAAATTCTAAACAAAATACAAGATAGCCAAATACATTTATACATTAGAAGGATCACATACCATGATCAAGTGGGGTTCATTCCAGGGATGGGAGGATGATTCAGCATTCTCACAAATCAATCAGTGTGATAACATTAACAAAATATAGAAAACCACATGACCACTTCAAGATGAAAAAGCATTTGACAAGATACAACATCTATTTATGACTAAAACACAATAAAGTGGGTACAGAAGCAAAGTATCTCAACAAAATAAAAGCTAGATGTGATGGTCAGCTGATGTTGTACTCAGGGGTGAAAAACAGCTTTTCCTGTAAAATCAGGAACAAGACAAGGATGCCCACTCTCACCACTGTT
This sequence comes from Ia io, assembly GCA_025583905.1. Classification (NCBI taxonomy): domain Eukaryota; kingdom Metazoa; phylum Chordata; class Mammalia; order Chiroptera; family Vespertilionidae; genus Ia; species Ia io. Next base: position 10,820,479 of record JAJQQW010000022.1, read on the forward strand.
ATTCAACATAGTAATGGAAAGCCAAGCCAGGGAAAATGAGCAAGAATACCTCTTAAAAGGTATCCAAATTGGGTTTGAAGAAGTGAAGTCACTATTTGCATATGATAAAATTCTCTATATAGTAACCCCTAATGACTCCGCCAAAAGACTATTAGAATAAAATGAACAAATACAATGAGTTTCAGGATACAATATCAATGTACATTTTTTCAAAGAACGAGAATAAAAATTTATAAAATTTTATGGAACTGCAAAAGACCCTGTAGGGAATTGCCAAGCACTGACTAGTTCCATAAAGCTGATATTAAAGATCCATATTGGGCCGTAGCAGGTGTGGCTCAGTTGGTTGGGAGTCATCCTGTGCACTGAAGGGCTACCTGTTTGATTCCTGGTCAAGGCACATGCCAGGGTTGAAGTTCCCCAGTAGGGTAACTGCAGGCAGCAGCCAATTAACGTTTCTCTCTTCCTCTGTCTCCAAAAATTAATAATACATATATATATATATTTTTAATATATTTTATTGATTTTTTACAGAGAGGAAGGGAGAGGAAGAGAGAGTCAGAAACATTGATGAGAGAGAAACATCAATCAGCTGCCTCCTGCACACCCCACAATGGGGATGTGCCCATAACCAAGGCACATGCCCTCGACCGGAATCGAACCCGGGACCCTCTAGTCCGCAGGCCGACGCTCCATCCACTGAGCCAAACTGGTCAGGGCAATATATATATATATATATATATATATATATATAATATATATATATATATATATATATATATATATATATATATATATATAAAAGATCCAAATTGAGGCACGCAAGGGCACAAAAATGGTAACCAACTGAATGGGAAGAAATATTTGCAAAAGATACCTCTGATAAGGGGCTAATTTCCAGAATACATAAATGACTCATACAGACAACAACAACAAAATCTGATTTGGAAATGAGCAGAGGACCTGCATAGATAATTATCCAAGGAAGACATACAGATGGCCTATAAATATATTAAAAGATGCTCAACATCACTAGTTATAATGGAAATGCAAATGAAAACCACAATGAAGTGCCACCTCACACTTGTTAGAACGTCTATCATTTAGACAAGGTATAACAAGTATTGAAGAGAATATGGACAAAAGTGAACCCTCATGCACTGCTGGTGGGAATGTAAATTGGTGCAGCCACTATAGAAACCACTATGGAGGTTCATCAGAAACTTACGAATAGAGCTAAAATATAAACCAGCATTCTTTCTTCCGGGTACCTACCTGAAAATTTTGAAAACACATATCAAGATATATGGAACATTATGCTCATTGCAGCATTATTCACAATAGCTAAGACATGGAAACAACCTAAGTGTCCTTCAGCAGATGATTGAATAAAGAAAAAGAGGTACATATATATATAATGAAATCCTACTCAGCCATAAAAAGATTAAATATTGCCATTTTCAACAAAATGAATGAATCTTGAGAGGATTATGCTAAGGAATATAAAACAAAAAGCAGCAAATATAAAAATCAAACAAACAAAACAACTCACAGTTACAGACAATAAAATGATGGTTTGTAGAAGGGAGGGGTGGTAGTGAAGAGGTTAAAGGGAGGTGAGGGAAGGAAACTAAACTTCACAATAGAGTATACAGATGTCCTATTACAACTTGTACACCTGAAATTTATATAATGTTACCCCATTAAGTTTAATTTAAAAAGAGTAACTTAATTTTATTATTTGATGAAGTACAAATATATATTTTTAGAGTTTAACATCAATGTGACATAAGACCAATCCAGAGAATAAGAAAAGAGGTTTTGCAGGGATCAAAATAGATCTAGCTCGTTTCTTAGATCCTTAACCTTACAGGAGAGGCCTCTGCATTCTTTTAGACCTTTAGGACTTTACTTGATGTGTCTCCTTCACATTATCTCTCTCTATCTCTCTATTTATCTAAAAGCCTAATATGCAAAGTGTCACCAGGGAGTTCAACTGGGAGTTTGATTGCTTGCTATGATGTGCGCTGACCACCAGGGGGCGGTGTGGAATGAAGGAAGGGCCCTGCTGGCAGCCCGCAGCCAGGAGAGATTCTGGCGGGCAGCCCACGGCTGCTAGGGACCCTACCTGTGCATGAATTTCGTGCACTGGGCCTCTAGTTTTACATAATGGTTGTGTCAGCTTTGTTAGGTTTTCAAGCCCAAATAATTAAAAGGAAGAGGATTGGCTGAAGTAGAAATGATATATTCTAGGGGGGGGGGAAACTACCACAAAATCCAGAAATAAAAAATTCTAACAGCGTAGCATTATACTAATACAGCTCAAACAACTAGCTCAGAGAACTTTTGAGGCCAAGCATGATCCACTGATTAGTGAAGGAAGACTAAATCATATTTATTATAAATACTTTACATTTATTAAATTATAAATTTTGTATTTAATTGACATCTATTTACTTATAAAATGCTCAGTTCACTGATATAAAACATATGACATGAAGTTATATTTTAAAATAATTTAGCCCATATTTAATTTGATCTATGAAATCCACGATGCTTATTTAAGGGTCAGCACTTAACTATAGCATTTCTTGAGCACGCAGGGAGTACAGAGTGTAGTAGGAAACGAAGGCATATGATCCCTGATCTCTAGGAACTTACCTCTTGGGAGGAGACTGAGCCTGTTTCAAACCGTGGAAAGTAATCTGATCTGGGACTATATACTACAGAAGTCATCTTAGGGGGAGTTGAGTGTGAAATAAATTCAGAAAAAAATGGGAAGGATGCATACCTATAAATATATTTTTAAACCAAAAATATTAGTGCTCTCTCTTCCATTTACTGTTGAAAGAATATTCAGCTTATTCCCATCCTAGAAGGATGGGTCTTGTAACTTTGGGGGAGGTGTGCCAACAATGGCTGGCAGCCCCTGTCTGCCTCTCTGTGATCATAAACAGCAGAAGATTATGCGAGCACAGATCTCCAAGGACATGGTCTTTTTTGCTCACCCTGGGCCCCTCAGGCTGCCTGTAAGCTGCCAAAGGACACATGCACAGCTGCCTGCTGTGGGAGTGGGATGGCAACTGCCACTGTGCGAACAGCTGAAATTGACCAATGTTCCTGCATTTTACCTTTCCAAGACTTTCCTGGAAAGTGAAAGCCTTCAACAGACCTGAGAGTTCAAAACAGTGACATCAGGCAAATTCTAGAAGTGAAATTGTTTTCTATTTGCAGAGACATAGTTTTGGTGCTTCCTACCCTGTCATCATCCCAGAATTCCCTCCTAATACATTGTAATATAGAATCAATTAATGAGCTTTGGGAGGGAAGTCAGCTGGAAGCATGTACAGGCAGTTTTACTGGTTCTATTTTAATATGATCAACTGAGAATATCCAATCAATAGTTAGAACCTGCTGGGCAACTAGTGGAGTACCAAAAGGTTAGGACATGGACCAGCCATTTTTAACAGTTGTACTGTAAGAATTTTTTAAAATATGCAATACCTGACTGTTTATTTGGGGCACTGACCTCTGTTCCCTTAGATTGTAAAAAAATAAAATAAATGACAACAGCCAACACAGCAATAGCTCTCCAGTGTAAATAAATCAAAATTATACCTATTTTTGTGAAATGGGCAAAAAATACATACTTCGGTGGGCCTCAGAATTTTAGCAATTATTTTATGTGTGCCATGAAATGAAAAAGGTTGAAAATGGCTGACATAGATTATTCTCAGAGACGTTTTAGCTTCATTGAGAAGCACAATATATACAGAGAAGTGTCCAATAAAATAGTAAGTGGGAATACCACAGAAGTAGAGTTATTCAGGGTCATTATTAGGAGAGTCCAGAAGGAGGAGAAAGTTCTGTGAATTACAATCATCGGAGATTTCATGGAGGAGGGGTCTTCCTGAGCTCTTCCCAGGAAGATACTCTAATCTGAAGAGTATTCATAACATCAAAAACTTGCCTAGCACTCACTGTGTTCCAGATGCCAATTCACCTGCTACTCAAAACCACCCCACTAAGTATATACCTTTCCACAGATGGGGGATTTAAGAAAGAGAACCAGCCCTAGCCAGTCTGACTCAGGTTAGAGCGTGGGACTCTGGACTGAATGGTCCAGGGTTTGATTCTGATCAAGGGCACATACCTGGGTTGCGGACTCCATCTTCAGCCCTGGTCGGGTGGCCACCGACTGATGTGTCTCCCTCACATCAATGTTTCCCTCTATCTGGCTCCCCTTCTCCCTTCAATTCTCTCTAAAAATCAATGTTAAAAATATCCTCTGGTGAGAATTAACAAAAAATTAAAAGTTATTTAAAAAAATAGAAATATTAAGGGACTTGTCCAAGCTCAACAAACAAGTCAGTCTTGGAGCTGCAACTCGAATGCAGTCAGGTCAGCTCTTGGGCCAGATCTCTCTGCTCAGTCGTTGCCCTGACAGAGAAGAATGGCATGAGCAAGGACATAGATGTGACAGTGTGATGTGCCTGCCAGAGGTAGCAATCACCAGACTGTCAGTGTGACAGGTTTGTTTAGACACTTTGCTCTAGGCCAACGTGTGTTCATATGAAGAATCTCTCCATTTCATTAAATTATAGATTCAGTTAACACATTCAATACCTGTCACTTCAGAAACTTCTCCTTGAAGGTACTGTAGTGCAGAAAAACAACCATATAAAAACCTTCATTATTATGTGTTCTTGTTAACTGATAAAGAAAACAATAATAATTTCTCCTTTAGTTGTTACTTACTTGGAACAAAAATTTTATATTGTGAACTTTCTGGAAATACTGTGGGATGGAGTGAGAAGCCACCACATTGTGAAAGTAAGTACATTTTCTCTTTAGAATTTACAGCAGCCGTTCCCAAACTTTTTGGCCTGGGGACCCCTGTATGCTTTACAATTAACAGAGACACCACAGAACTTTCTGCAGGTGGCTTAGTGCTACTGATATTCTTTATATTAAGATTAAGGCAGAGTTTTTAAATAATTATTTAATTCATTTTTTAAGAACAATAATCTCAATACGTGTTAACAAATGTGACATTTTTTTGGAAGATCAAACATTTCCAAAGTAGTGCTTTACATTTTTTTCTAATCTCTTCAGTATCTGGCTTAAAGGAAGACCTCCAGATTCATCCTGCTGCATTGTCAGACAGTCTGAAGCCATTGGAAAATCTCACTCTACACTCTAAGGATGACAGTGAGAAAAGACAAAATCGTGGTATACCTGAGAATCACTGATTCAGGAAAGGATGTAGCATTTCTTACCTAGCACTGAGTTTTCCTAAATTGTATTTTCTCATTAAATTGTCAGCGTCTCTTATGATTAGAAAAAAACTTAGCATGGCCTTACAGATACACACAAGTATTTCATACATGTATCTTATATGAGTTTTTAAGAATATGGGTTTTATTCTAAAATGTCATTTCTCTATTAATGGTTTGAATTAGGATAATACATTTTTTCTTAGAAACTTTGTTTCAAGTGGATATTGGATTTGCAACTGGATGTAGAAATCATGTCAATGAACTTATTGAAGGCAGTTCATAGGACATTACTAATGCTGTCTTTTACTTTCGCTTTTGCCTTTTCTGTCCACTTTTTTTCTCTTTTTAAGAGGTTTTGTGTCAACCACCTCAACAAATACCAAATGGAGAATTCACCAGTAGCCACAAGGATACATATGAATATAATGAAGTAGTAACTTATAGGTGTAAGCCTTCCAGTGGACCAGATGAATATTCACTTGTTGGAGAGAGCAGGCTTGTTTGTTCTGGGCGTAACCGACGGAGTAGTGACCCTCCTGAGTGTAAAGGCAATAACATTTCCATTGCTTTCCCTCATTTGTAAACAGTATGGCAACTTTTACCTACTTTTACTTTGCCAACACGGAAAAAACAAAACAAAACAAAAAAAACCCCAGCCATATGTGCTTGTTCCCCCTGTTAAATTTGTTTCTAATCTAATTTTATGTGCCAAGTAGAATAAAAAATAATTCCACTTGTAGAATTTCCCACTCTTCACCCCACATGTTCTTGACATTCCTGTTTATACATTGTTAATTACTATGTATATCCATGAATTAATTTTGGGGGGCTTGAAAGCATCAAAACACACACACGTGCTTTAAGAAAGTTGTGTCTAATAATACAGGAAGTATGACAGTTCTGGCTTGACGAAATGGTAGAATGAATTGCAAAAGACAAACCCTTCCACCAATAAGATTTATAATGTCTAGGCAAAGTAAACAGCATATCTTGTTAAATTGCGCTTTGTTTTTTTGTGCTTCACACATATTGCTTTTTTTTTTTTTTTTTTTGCAAATTGAAGTCAATAACATAACTAGCAAAACAACTTAACTTGCTTTACATCGGTACTCATTTATCTGAATCAAATCTGAAATATCTCACAGGTTTACCTCTACTTCAAAAGCAATGCTTAAGGTATTCGAGCATGCCCAGAAGCACGAGACACTGACTCTGGAACAAAAGGAGCCACTGAGAAATAGCAAAATATGTCCTCCTTTCAAGTGCATATGTAACAATCTTTAGTACCTTATTCTGTATAATATGTTTAAATATTTTTTATTTATAAAATTGAACTTATTTACAGTACATATCTTTATAATGGAGTGATATCTATAAAAATCCCCAAATATTTAAAAATTATGAAGACACTTCTAACTAATCGATGAATAAAAGAAGGAACTACAAGAGAAATTAGAACATGTTTTGAATTGAATAAAAGTAAAAATACAATATGTAAAAATACAACTTATAAAAATACCAAAATTTGTGGAATACAGCAAAAGCATTTCTTAGAAGGATATTCATAGCATGAAATGCATATATTCAACAAGAGAATAGTTTCACATCAAGAATCTAAGTTTTCACTTTAAAGAAGTAAAAAGGAAGAGGAAGTGGAATACATAACAAGAAAACAGAAAGAAATAATAAAGATAGAAAATTAATAAAATTAAAAAAATTAGAATCATTGAAACCAATACCTTGTTCTTGATGAAGATCAATAAAGTGTATAAACCTATAACCAGTGTGACAAAAAATAGAAGACACAAATTAACAATCTCAAGAATGGAAAAGAGAACATCACTAAATATCCTTCAGACATTTAAAGGCCAGTAAGGGAACAGCATGTACAACTTTATGCCAACAAATTTGATGCTTAAACGTTCTCACAAAGAGAACTGAAGGCGTCATATCATCACTAGGAATTGTACCAAACATTTAAGGATTAACATTAACAGCTCTACACAAACTCTTCAAGAAAATACAATAGGAGGGAATACTTCTCACATCATCCCATCAGCATTACTCTGATACCAAAACCAGATAAAACATGGCAGGAAAATGAAAAACAATATCCACTGTGAACATAGAACCAAAACTGTCAGCGATGGTCAAGGTCATCTCTGCCCTGAGATAGCCTCTGGCCAGAGACAGCACTCTGCATCCCAGTTCTTGTCTTGCTTGCAGGAATGAATTCAAACAAGAGACAACAAATAGCAGCAAAAGCAGGTGAGAATTCATTTGCAGAAAAAGGAGGACACTCAGAACCTGAGCGGGCAACTCAGCAGGCTGACACCAAACCGAGTGCCCTGATATTTGGGAGTTCAGAGGATTTACACCCCTAGGCTGGAGTGCCCCTCGCAAGGAGCAAGTCACCCCCTTCCTCATGACTCAAGAAAATATATCTTCAGACTATAAGGCTCCTTCACCCAAGGTGTATGCCACCGCTTACACCACATCCTGGACGGGCTCTGAATTTCTCTCCTCACAGAAGGGCCTGATGCCTCCAGTGTCTATTTTTGGTTTGTCACCTCTCACTGTATCCCCTCTGCGCCCCAACTGCCTTTTCCAGCTCATGTGTTTCTAGCTGCCTACTCTAACCAAACGATTAAAATATTAGCAAGTAAAATCCTGTCCACTATAAAAATAAGAACACTATATTATAATCAAATAGGATTTATTCCATGAAGGCAAAGTTGTTTTAAATTAAAAAATTAATCAGTGTAATTTACCATATGAAGAGACGATAAAGAAGAAAATACAAATGATCATCTTAATAGATACCAAAAAAAATGTATTTGGAAGAAAACTTCATAGCAAACTAGGAATAGAAGGGACCTAACTGTCTCAACCTGATAAAAGGTACTTACAAGAATCACACACATAACATTACATTTAATGATAAAATGTTGTTTCCTATTGAGGTAGGAATGAGACAAGTATGTCTACTCATCCCTCTCTGTTCATTATCATGTTGAAGGTGCTATTCAGTAAAATAAGGCAAAATATAGAAATAGGCATACTTATTGAAAAAGAAGAAATAAAATAGACTGTGTTCAATTATGACATGATTGTGTGTGGAAAATATGAAAGACTGAAGTCTTACCAAGGTTGTAAGACACAAGCTCCATTTACAGAAATCAGTGGTATGTATGCACACTAGCAGTAAAAAATTAGAAATTTAAATTTTCAAAGTACTATTTACAACTCAGTATTACGTAAAACATTTGCAAATGAATCTAACAACATATGTATAATATTTGAAAGGTGAAAACAACTCAATATTAAAAAAATAAAGTTTTAATTTTTTATTAATAATGCCTTTTTATTAGTAGTACCTTTATTAAAGAAGGCATTAATAAATATATTGTTCATGGATTTCAAGACTCAATATAATAAAGATATCAATTCCCTATCACTGATCTATAAACTGAGTATAATCCCAATAAAAATTCCACCAGAAGTTTTGTAGAAGTTGACAAATTGTTTTTAAAATTTATATGAAAAGACAAAAGAATAAGAATAGTCAAAATAATTTTGGAAAAAATTAGAGGACTCATTCTATCTGGTGTCAAGACATTATGAAAACATACTATGAAATATATAATCAAGAATGCGGTATGGATAAAAGGATGGCTGTAGAACACAATGGAACAGAATAGAGTCTAAGGTAGAGCCCTTCAAATGTGTCCAATTTATTCTATCCCACATGTACAAACAATTCAGTGGAAAATGGTAAAAGTACAGGCACAATTGGACATCAATATGCCATAAAAGGGAATTGTGCCATATTCAAACATTTACTAAAAATAGATGACAGACTTAATTTAAATTCAAAATTATAACACTTTTACTTTAAAACATAGGACATATTCATGACTTGGCCAAAGATTTCTTAAATACTAAAGCATGATCCTTTAAAGAAAAAAAGATGTTAATAAATTTGACTTCTTAATAATCAAAGCTTCTGCTCTCAAAAGACATTGTTATAAGAATTTTAAAAAATGAGCCAAACCTCTGGCCATTATGGTTCTGTTGGTTGGAGCTTCGTCTTCCACACCATAGGGTTGCTGGTTCTATTCTAGGTCAGGGCACATACCTTGGTTTTGGGTTCAGGACAAGTACCGAAGGCAACTGATCAATGTTTCTTTCTCACAATGATCTCTCTCTCTCTCTCTCTCTCTCTCTCTCTCTCTCTCTCTTTCTCTCTCCCTCTCCCTCTCTCTCTGTCTCTAAGCATGTCCTCAGGTGAAGATTGAAAAGAAAGAAAGAACAAAACCACAATGAGATACCACTAAACACCTAGCAGGATGGCTGGAGGAAAAAAAAACACAAGAAAAAAACTTAACAATACCATATACTGGTATGGATATGGAGCAATTGAAACTCTCATATATAGCTGTTAAGAATGCAGTGTTATGCCTATTTTTGAACAGTTTTGCAATCCTACATAATAAAAGGGTAATATGCAAATTAACCATCACTTCGCTACACCAACAATTGGGCCGGCGAGAGGCGCAGGGGGCGGGACTCGGGGTGGCCGATTGGGCCAGCGGCAGGCGCGGGCCCAATCGGCCGCCACGCCGCTGAGCGGGGACCAAATGGGCCAGTGGGACACTGAGCTCGCATCGCCAGCGGCGGAGCGAGCTTAGCATCTGCGCCATGGCTGTGCTGCAGCACAGAAGGGGCCTCTGGGGCAGCGAGCCCACGTCCCTGCCCTGGCTGGCCGTGCGGCGGGAGTGAATGGGGCTGTGGGGCCCGGAGCTCAGCATCCACGCGGCAGGGGAGGAACCAGAAAAATGGATCTTTCCAGTTCCTGATGCTGACAGCCCTATGGGTGCCGGGGTCCTCCACCTGCAGCCCCCAGTCGCAGCCCATCAGCCCCAGTCGCAGACTGGAAGCCCCCTGCCAGCAGTTCAGACAGGACCAGTGTGGCGCCGTGGTGGTGGGTGTCAGCGGGCATGCTACAGACATCAAATCACTGCCACCGAGGCCACCCCCCACACACACACTTGAAAGTAGTATGGTCCAAGGGGGTGATTCCTAAGGCAAGGCTCCCATGGCAGCTGATGCTCACCATGCCAGGTGAGGAAGCCAGACCTGAAAGCCCAAGCCCCTGAGTACCCGAACTGCAGGGCGTTGTGGGCCAGGGCCCTGAGGAGGCCCCAGGACAAGCATCTTCCCAGAGGCTGTGCAGAAGGAGGGGAGGAACCTCTGGCTAGAGGCCGGGGTGAGGGATGCTGGTGTCTTTGCAGGCCAAGACAGGGCTGAGGGACACCCCCCCCCCCCGCACCCCTGTGCACGAATTTCGTGCACCGGGCCTCTAGTTTCTTATAAAGTTAAACATATACTTCCATATAACTCAGCAATCCAAGTAAATTAAAACATGTTCACATAGGAACCTATATGGGAATATTCATACTAGCCTTAGTTACAATCACCCCACACTGGAACTTATCCACATAGTTTTCAGTTGATGAATAAGTGAACAACTATGGTGCATCTATATAATGGGATAATGCTCTGCAATAAAAAGGAATAAGCTTCTAATCCACACCATGACAGAAACGAATCTCAAATGCATTATGCTAAGTTTAACTAAAAGCCATACACAGAGGCTGTGATCCCATTATGACACTCTGGAAAAGAAACACTAGTGATACAAAACAGATATTAGAGAAACACATCCATTGGTTGCCTCCTGCAGAAGCCTCAACCAGGGCCCGGGCCAGGGTGGAGCCTGTAACTAAGCTATGTGCCCTTTACTGGAATGGAATGGAACCCGTTGGTTCACAGGCCAACACTCTGTCCACTGAGTCAAACCGGCTAGGGCAAGATCAACGATTTGTTTAGCTAAATGGGAAAAAGTATGAAGGTTACTCATAAAGTTAAAAATAGAATTACCAGTTGATCCAGCAATTCAACTTTCTGGAATATATCCAAAGGAAATGAAGTCACTATGTAGAAGAATAGACATCTGCACCACCCTGGTGTAGCATTATTTACAATAACCAAGACATGGTACAGCCTGTGTCTATTGATGTGTGACTAGATAAAGAAAAGGTTATTTATGTATGTCCTGCCATTTGCAACAACATGGCTGGACCTTGGGGGCATTATGTTAAGTGAACTGAGTCCTACAGAGAAGGACAAATACTGTTGACCTCACATGTAGGAATCTGAAAACCAAACGCCTACAAAAAGAAATCATATTTTTAGTTGCTAGAGCCAGGGGTCAGGGGGCCAGGGAAATTGGATGAAGTTGGTCAACAGTTATAAATTAAGCAGGTACTGGAATGTAATGTACAGCATGGTGACTATAGTTGGTAATAGAGTATTGTGTATGGGCAAGTTGCTAAGAAAATAGATATTAAATACTCTGATCACAAGGAAGAAAAGTATTTTTGGTAACTGTGAGGTGATGATGAATGTTAATTAAATTTATTGTGGTAGTTATTTCACAATAGACACATTATCAAATCATTATGCTGTATATCTTAAATTTATACAATATGGCAGTTATAGCTCAATAAAAATCGGAAGGAGAAAAGGTTTACTAAGGGAATCTCTAATTTCCTTTCCTATCATGAATGCAGATGTTAAGAATTAATGCTAGCATTGCAATGGAGCTTGAATGTGATGCTTCTTTGAAATGGTTATGGATTTGGGTCTGAACATGTCTGTTTTTCTTTATTTGCATTTTATAGGGCAAGTTAACACTATTCCTGGGAATACTGAGGTGGGTAAGTGATTTTTTAATAAAATCTTCAAATTTAGAAAAATGTAATGCAAAACGAAAGTACATTTTGTTTGTATAGAAAGTTGCTTTGAAATCTTGTTTCAAAGATTGATGCCAACTCTCAAGGTTGATTCTTTCAACAACCCCAAATGTGTTTTATATATTGTATATTCTATAAAGTCTTTACACTATGTGTATGTCACCTCAGCCATCAAACTTAAAACAAGAGCACTGAGAATTTGAACAAATTTACCTTCCTTAACTAAAAACATTATTGAAAAATAATCATAGTAAATAGGGTAAAATTCTGCTTCGAAAAATATTTTCGTAACTTCTTGGTGATTTAGAGAAGCCATAAAGTTAATGTCTGGCATTTGTTCTCTGCCTTTTCTAACATCAACAAACCAGTCTAAGAATTAATAACAATTTAGGCTCAGCTGCTTGCTTCTGTGAAAAGTTAGAGGGCGCTAACACTCCTAACACGAATGCCAGCTTGGTACAAAGTGAACACTGTGGCCTTTCTGGGAAGAATTCCCCTCTTTAAGAGGCATAGAATGTACTCTGAATTCTGGCTTAGGGGGTTTCTCTCCAGACTTGAATTAAAGGCTACCTCACTTAAGTCACCTGGCAGGAGCCAGTTTTGTAGGGAGTAAATCCATCAGATATCCCAAGTTGCATCAGAATTAGTCTTTGTGTGGGTCTCACCTCGCCTGCTAAAAGGCAGAGTAAACGTTAAGCCACGTATTTCAGAAAAGGAAACCAAACTGTGTTTGTGGTTGGTCCTCTGCAGGGAAGAAAAATCACGGAGCTCGGGTAGCACTTTATGCCCAGGTGACCAGATCCCTCCCTCTCTGAGTCCTCATGCCTGGCAGGGTCTCTTTCAAATGAGCCATGCGCAGAGAGGAGGGGCTGCCACTCTCATTTATTCTTAAAGGGCGTTTTTTAAAAACATTTTTATTTTTAGTAGCACAAATTGGGCTGAAGAAATGTTGCCCTGAAAGGGACATGTTTGGGAAATCAGAGTGGGCCAGAGTAAATACTATTTTACTCTATAAAGTGTTCCTTCCCTTTGTAATCTCTGGTTAGGGACATTAGGAGGATGAATTTGAGCAAGAATAAGCTGGAATTCTGAGTTAAATATAGAGTTGAAGTTATAATGCATTTGTTTTTACGTATTTAGTGTCAAGAATGTAGCACTGGCTTAGAAGCAAGGACAGCTGCACTACTTATTTTCTTAAAACCTAATTGAACCCTGGCCAGCATCTCTCAGTGGTTAGGGTGTCAGCCCACATACCAAAGGGTCTCAGGTTCGATTCCTGGTCAAGGGCATGTACCTGGGTTACATGTTTGATCCCTGCCGCAGTCAGCATGCCTGAAGGAGGCAACCAATCGATGTGTTTCTCTCACGTCAATGTTTCTCTCTCTTTCTTTCCCCTTTCTTCCCTCCCTTCTCTCTAAAAATCAATGGAAAAATATCCTTGGGTGAGGATTTTTTTTTTTTAAATTGAAGTATTTTTCAACCAAAGTTTATTTTGCTAACATAAGTTGATTTTATAGTAGGTTCTGCTTCAAATTTAGTTTTTATTTGAATATATTTATATGTGAGATTGAAATATATGTGTCAATATCACTTATGTTCTGTTGTCACATACACTGAGTGGCCAGATTATTATGATCTCTGAACCCATAATAATCTGGCCACTCAGTGTGTGTGTGTGTGTGTGTGTGTGTGTGTGTGTGTGTGTGTGTGTGTGTATTGGAGGCCCGGTGCATGAATTTGTGCGTGGGTGGGGTCCGGCCAGGCTGGCCAGGGGGAGGGGACATGGGTGGTTGGCCAGCCTGCTACTGGTCGAACTCCTGGTCGAGGGGACAATTTGCATATTAACCTTTTATTATGTAGGATATACACTGAGTGGCCAGATTATTATGCGTTCAGAGCTCATAATAATCTGGCCACTCAGTGTACTTTGTCAATTACTTAAATATATGGGAAAACCAGTTTTCTATAGAAAAGTTTGTTTAAATGACAGGGAAAATGTATATTTGAATTAAAAGTTTCTCAAAGCTGGAAGAAATGTGAAGTCCCACATTTGGAGGTCTTTTTTGTTCATTTTTTTGAAAATTGGATCTTTAAATCTGGTAAAAATGAAATGGAGGATTGGAGAAGTTTCCTTTGTGATGATATGTTTATTTCCAGTGTGTTTTATCTCAGCTCAGAATATGTTTCTAATCTGGGCCCATTTTCTCTAATCATTCCATTCGCTCATTCATCACTGGTGCCTCTCACATCTCAGAGCCTGAAGTACATCCAGGCTTCTCCATTCCCAGCCCATCACGTGCCTCTCCTGCTCACTGGTGTCCTGCACTCTCGTGTGACACAAAAAACGGGTGTTCTAAAATTGTATTATGTAGATAATCCTCTAATAGGAATTGAGTTTTGTTTTCTATTTTAAAAATTTGCCTAAAATTAAGATTTGCAAATTGTGCTCTTATCTCCTAAATGCATCATCTTTGGTTGTTTGTATTTCCCTGAGACTATAATAACTAAGAGAAGAAGGAGACATAGTAGAATCTGTATCTTTTAAGTTCCCTACTGCTGCCTGCTCCATAGCAGCATATCATCTCCTGTCCTTGAACTTCCAACTATATTAGCAAGCTTAGGGCGGGGAAGGGGATTCAAGGCACTATTTCTGCATGGAAGTGGGATGTCACTGACTATGTGTGAAACTCAGGTGGAGGCAGGAGTGGACTGGTTCTGCAAGGAATCGGGTGGTTGGGCAGCTGGCTCTGTTCTCCTGCACCTTTGCATGAGTGGGGAGTGGGGACCGTTGGAGATGCACCTCCCGTATTTCTGTGATGACTCAGGACTGCTATATGTCCGTGAATGAGGAAACAACACTTTAGCAGCAAATGACCTTTATTGGGAAGTGCAGTGTAGTCCTTTTAAAGCAAGTGCTTTGTAGCTGCTCGATGCTAAGGTTGGAGGGTGGTTCCTCTACGTGGTCAGTTCTCAGATATAATCTGAAGTATATCGGCTGTTCAGTGTGCTACACTCCAGTCGGATCTTAAAAACAAAGATAAAACTCTACACCTAGTCCCAAATTTTGCCTCTTTCCCTTAGGAAAATCACGTGGAACTCCACCAGAACCTATCAATGGCATGGTGCATGGAAACAGAGAAAGCCATTTTGGATCAATAGTTAATTATTCTTGTAATGAAGGGGGAGTTGGGAGCTCTGTCTTTGAAATATGAGCCCCAGAACAGCAGTGTCAATCTCTGTCCCAGACTTAGAGACACAAACTAGACGACTGCCCCTGTACTTGAAAAAAAGTAAACAATAGGAGTTCTGGACAGAGATGATAACTTGAACATGGGCACATGACCAAAGGGATCTAAAAAAGGAGGAGGAATCTGTATCTGCATTATAAACCAGGGAGGGCACCATGCTCTTGCCGAAGGTAGTCCATGTGAAACCTGGTAAGATAGCCACTGGGTAAAAAGGACCAGCCTGCCAAGTCAGTAGAAGGAAAAATGCTAGTTGAACCATGCAGTCATCCTTAACTGAGGTCAGTGAGTACGGTAGCTGAGTTGGAGGACCATGCAGTGGTTAGGAGAGAAATCTTATGTAACAGCAGCTCGGGAAATGTAAGCATTAAAATGCACAGAGAGGGGACTGCAATGGAGTTCTTGCTCTTGACTTTTCCTTGGGACAGTAACTGAGCAGAAGCCATTGTCTCAAATTGGAGCAATTAAAGAATGTATACTAATTTTTAGTCACCATAATCAATTCAGAGAAATAAAAGGTAGCTCTGTATATTAAATCTTCCTGCAAAACTGCCCTTGGTGACTGACCCCAAGGGATGATACCTGTGACTTTGGCAAGTTTAATAAACTACGATAAATCCACATTCACCCCTGCTCACTTTGTCTGAGCCTGGAGATTTTAACACATTTCCATACAATCCATTCTTTCTCCAATCTCTTCTCACCTCCCATTGTGAATAAACCCAGAGCTTTTTCTTTCATGAGCAAACAAAACATCAGGACATATAAGGGAAAGAAGACACAGCGATTGAAAATAAAAGCGACCAATCTGAGAAATCAGAGAAAATATTCCTCTACAAGTCAGTGTCCTCCAATGAACCAGGGAAAACAGGATATCAAAAATCTTATATGTGTGTGTTGACATAGAATCTATGGAACAATAGGAGGCATTTGTAAGATTTAACGATCTGATAGCAGTAAAGTTTATATATGAAAAAACAGGAGTCTAAAAATGCAACAATAATCAGGAGATTGAATCCCGAAAAAAAACAAAAAACACATAACCAGGATTAAATACTCCAGAATTACCTACGGATAAAACTGGAAATTATATATACACGCACTCATACACACACATCCCAAAGGGAGAAAACGAAAGAAGAAAGAGGCAAAGAATTAATTAGCATATAATGGAAAATATTTTCTTAGGTCTAAAGAAAAAGACTAGCTTGTTTGAATCTTAAAAGCTTATTAAAAATATGTTCTTGCCCTAAATGGAGAACATTTATGAAATCCAGATATTAAAAAATACAACAACTATCCAGAGGTAAACAGAAAAGGGGGAAAAAATCTACAGTGGCATTAAAAGTCTCCTCCATAGACTAAATACCAGAAATTGAGAGGAAATGTTGTACCATAAAATGTCTGTACTCAGCCAAGCTATCATTTATCTACAAAGCTCAGGAGTCTCATCCAAGCGAGAAACCAAACTCATATCAATTAGATATACTTTCTAAAAAAAAGAATGATTTCTACAAATAATAAATTTTTAAAGAAGAAATCAAAGAAAATATTAAGTGGCACAAAACAAGTTAAATAGAGTCACCAACATTGTTCTTAATATAGGTCTGAAACTAAGTATAATGCAGGACTAATTCTTGAAAGAGGACTGATGGAATATGAAAAGAGAATAATAACCTGTATATAAAATAATTGATTTTACCAGTACAACTAGGAAGTTGGGGATGAAGTAAAGAAAAAAATAAACTAAGCTTATAACATATATGAAGTAAGTAGATAATACATGTTCTTGATATAACAATCAAGAGGACATGCTATTCCACACTAGTATAAAATTGAAATAGGTAATTTCAAAATTACAAGGACAATCAAAAGAGGAAAACTACTTGGTCCATATAATGAAAGAGAAAAAAGAGCGAGGAAGCTTTCTATCTCTCGCTAGAAGCAGCATCAGCAGATAAGAATGGAGTTAGTCTCGTCCATGCCAAGTTCCAGCCCTCTTCCAGGTTGCACACATCTGGTTGTGTCCACACGTGGTGGAGGGCCTAGGGCAGTGATGGGCAACCTTTTGAGCTTGGTGTGTCAAACTTCGCCAAAAAAACTGAGCATAACTCGGGTAGTGTGTCATTTTGAGGAAAAAACATTATTTCGTGATATTTATAGTTTAACATAAATGTATAATTGTTATATATAATTGTATTTAATAAACCAAAAACTAAATATTTAACTTACCTGCTTAGTGACTTCTTTGTTCATCCGTCAGTCGGTTTCTTTTGTTGGTCTTGATATTATTTAGCTTGTGTGGGGTGCCGTGAACTAAGATAAGTGAGGGGGAGAGGGAATTCTTTAACTAACCTGCCTATTAGTGATTTTTTTGTTGCTGAATTTCATTGGCTAAATCTTCAATTGAAGGTTGGTATTTTGTACACTTCAGGCCCAAGCAAGCGCTACTAACTTCATCTGTCATCTGTTTCTTTTGTTGGTTTTGATATTACTTAACGCTGAGAATAAGGCCTCACAAAGGTATGTAGAAGAAAAAATTGTGAGTAAAGCCATTGCTATATTTTTCAGGGTGCTAAAAGTATCTGGTAGTCGGTTCCAGGCACTCCAGATTTCCTGTTCGTAGTGGCACTCCTCTTGATTCTCCAAGCTGCACCTTCCCAGATTCTCAAGCTTTGACCTCAAGTCGACAAACACCTGAGCCCAGATACTGTCTTGAAATTCTGCAAGTTGCTTCTCCAAATCATCAATTTGCATCCATTGGAAACCAGTTAATTCCAAACTACTGTAGACTACTACATCAGGATACTTAATTATTTTCATGGTCTGTTCTAGACTTCTAAATTGACTAAATCTATCACTAAACTGGTCAAGTAACGAGTCTAAAACATGCTGGTACTTCATATGCAAGAGTTCCATTTCATTTTGTACAGCTGCACTGGCCTTCTCAGAATACTTTGTTACTCGAGGAAAATACTTATAAGTTTTAGTTTCTACATCTCGCTTGAAAATTTTAACTTTACTTTCAAAAGCTTTTATGTATCCAAACATAACATCAATACTTTTGCCAAAACCTTGTAACTTTAAGTTCAGTTCATTAATATGAACGGAGAGATCTGTAAAAAACATCAGGGTGTTGACCCACTTATCATCATTAAGCTGAGGAAAGTTTCCCAGATCCTTATCGTCAAGAAATACCTTAATTTCTTCAAAGCACTCCACAAAGTGCTCAAGAACCTTGCCTCGGCTCAGCCATCTTACATTATTGTACATCAGCAGTCCACTGTAGGCGGAATCAACCTCCAGTAAAAGTGCCAAAAATTCTCGCTTGTGAAGGGAGCGAGCAGCTATTATTAACTATTTTTGTAACAACTGACATTAAGTCGTTTAAGTCGGTGAATCCTGCCTTGGCAAATAAAGCCTCCTGATGGATAATACAATGAAAAGGCACAATCAGATGTCCAATAGCTTCTGTAAACCATTTGACAAATCCGACTTTTTCCCCACCATATTTGGTGCCCCATCTGTCGTCACTGACACAACTTTAGAGATATCAATGCTTAGGTCACGAAATGTTTGTATAACAACCTTACATATTTCGCTTCCTGATTTACTTGTTGACACTGATACTAACTTTATCAACTCTTCTCTCATTGTGAGATCATCAGAATATCGACCAATAATGGCCAACTGAGCATGTGATGTGACATCAGTAGTTTCATCAAGAGAGATCGAAAAATATTTACACTTCCTTATGTCTCTCTTTAATTGATGTTGTACGTTTGTATTCAGTCTCATTATTCGGTCTTTTATGATATTTCTGCTGAGTGGTAACTCAGATATTCTCTTAATAATTGCATCTTTATTCTGCATATCGTGAAATAGAACTGGTGCACATCTTAGGAGAGTTTCTTTAATAAATTCTCCCTCACTGAGCGCTTTTCCATGCTGAGCTATAGAGTGAGCAATGCTCAAACTTGCAGTTGTTAAATTTGTAGAGCCTTTCATAAATTTAAGGATGGAATTAGATTGGCTTTTATAAAGGTGTAGCTGCCTGGAAATGTATTCCTTCCTTTCATCCTCACTTTTTTCCAAGAGCTGGCAATGATTAGTTTCAAAATGCCTATTTATATTCCACGTTCTGCTTACTACCATTTCAGTACATAGAACACAAAATGATCTGCCATTTTTTTCTATAAAGCCATACATCTCGGTCCATGTCTCTTGAAAGGGTCGGCCACTGCTACTACCACTTCCTTTACTTAACCTTAGTTTTTTATTTTTTGGGTTCTCCATCAGGGGGGCAGTGACAGAAGACAGAATTATAGATAGCTTGTTAGGCCTGCAGGCAATTAGGGGTTAACTAGCCTAACTAACCACAAAATGGTGCATATAACTGTCTTTTAGGAAAGGGCAGGGTTAATAAGCAGAAATGGGGGTTAATAAGGATGCACAACAGTAATAGTGGTGAAATGGAGTCTGCACTATGGAGCAAGATGGTGTTCCTTATGTGAATTAAAATGGCTGCCACTATTTCTAATGGTGGGAAATGGCACCCATAGCACGCCACAAACCCTCGCCTCTCCCAGCCTCCCCATCACTTATCTCAGTAATGATGGATTATAAATCCATGACACCCCAGAACAGGAGATAATGGTTGCTGTGGTTAACTGTTATTTGGTTACTGGTAATGGCAGGGCCCCCAGAGATGCGTCCCCCGCTGCGTTCCGCTGCTCCCTGCTCTGCCAGCGGAAGTGAGGGCAAAGATCCCGGCTTAACCGGAAGTCCCAGAACTAGACGTTCTGTGCTGTACTTCTGTTGTTTTGGCCTACAGACCTCTGGCACAGAGTGTCTAATAGGGGAGGATGAAACATTTGCGACTAGAGTCAAGACTCTAGTCGCAAATGTTTCATCCTCAGGAGCAGCAAATGTTTCATCCTCGGCATGCGGCCGCCTCAGCAGCCGTGTGTCATCAGAAATGGCTACGCGTGTCAGTGCTGACACGCATGTCATAGGTTCGCCATCACTGGCCCAGGGAGTTCTGTTGGGTTTATTCCAGAAGAGCACTAATCCCATCCAGGAGGGCTCCATCCTCATGACCAATCCCCCTAAGGATAGGCCTCATCTACTAATATTCAATATGAATCGAGGGAGGGCAGGGCATAAACATTTAGACTATTGAAGACACTATGAAGAGAGTGAAAAGACAATTCACAGAATAAGGAAAAATATTTGCAAACCATGTATCCGACAAGGTGCAAATATATGCATCATATAAAGACACTTGAAATTCAACAATAGAAAGACAAATCACCCAATTTAAAAATGGGCAAAGAACTAAAATAGACATTTCTCAAGAAAAAAAGATATACAAGTGGCCAATAAACACATGAAATGATGCTAAATATCTTTATTCATATGGGAAATGCAAATCAAACTCACTTCACACCTCCTAGGATGGCTTTAATAATGTTTTAAGTGAGAATGTAGAGAAATTGGAACTCTTGTACATTGCAGGTGGGAATGTAAAATTGTGCAGCCACTGCAGAAATGGTAAGATACCTGCATTATAAACTATTTTGCAACAATCAAAACAACTTAGTTAAAACCTATATTCAGTCTCTGAGATGGCTGTGAAATTAATTGAGAAAACCATTTGTAAAGAAGCATGTAGAGTTTGTTCTCAATTGGTAAAGTAATAAATTTGGATGAGGTATTCTATATGCATATTTGTTTGAATGTACTTGGAAAAGGTGGAGTTACCTGAGATGGGCTGAAAGTGAGAAAAAATAGATGGTATTCTAAGTGAATACATATATTCTAAAATGATGTTGTTAAATTACTGAAAAATAAGCTGAAATCTATGTGTGTGTATATATATATATATATATATATATATATATATAGG
The DNA here is from genome assembly GCA_025583905.1 of Ia io. NCBI lineage: Eukaryota > Metazoa > Chordata > Mammalia > Chiroptera > Vespertilionidae > Ia > Ia io. The sequence continues at coordinate 10,841,729 of JAJQQW010000022.1, forward strand.
AGCCTAAAATGCAAAGTGTCCCCTTGGGAGTTTGATCGACCAGGCGTTCAGTCGCTCACTATGATGTGTGCTGACCACCAGGGGGCAGCGTGGAACAAAGGAAGGCCCCAGCTGGCAGCTGGCAGCTGGGGAAGGGCGGCCCCGGCTGGCAGCCAGCAGCCAATAGGGACCCTACCCATGCACGAATTTTGTGCACTGGGCCTCTAGTAATTATATAGTCAAGGAGTGGGTGTTACCTGGACAAATAAAGCATAGATTATTTTGAGCAAGATATAGTAAACTTTTTCTGTCAAGAGACAGATAATAATGAACATAGGGGTACATGTACCTTTACACATACATGTTTTCAAATTTTTCTGGTAGATATCCTGAAGAAGGATTGCTGGGTCATATGGGAGTTCTATTCTTAATTCTTCGAGGAACCTTTGTACTGTTTTTCCATAGTGGCTGCACCAACTTCCATTCCCATCAGCAGTGTCCAAGGGTTCCATTTTCTCCACATCCTCTCTAACACTTGTTATTTCTTGTCTTACTATAGGCTTCAGGTGCTGTTCACACATAGAGTATACAAGAAGTCATTATAAAGTTGTACACCTGGAATTTATATGCTATTAACCACTGTTACCCCATAAGTTTTTTTTAAAAGACATATAGTAAATACAGGGGTGAGAAAAAGTAGGTTTACAGTTCATATGTAAAAAGACATGCAGGTTATGATTATTACAATAGCTCTATTAAATCAGAAGAATGTCACAATGGCACAGTGCACTTAGGTACAATCTCATACGTGCTGAAATTGTTGGCTTTCATTAATAATTATCTTCTATATATATAAAAGGCTAAGTGACCCACCATACGTCCGTCTGACCGACTGGCCAGTACATATGACACGCACTGACAATTTAAAAATAAAAAAAAAATTATATATAAAAATTATATATATATATATAAAAAAAATATATATATATATATATAAACTAAACATTCAAGTTGAAAAATGGTAGTTATTATCAAAAAATTTATTTTAAAAATAGTAAAAAAATATGAAACAATTTAGCTTCACTTGTAATATGAGAAATACACTTCAAAAAAATGGAATGCTATATTTGCCTATTAGATAGGAAAACTGCCCTAGCTGGTTTGGCTCAGTGGATAGAGTGTCAGCCTGTGGACTGAAGGGTCACAGGTTTGATTCTGGTAAAGGGCACATGCCCGGGTTGTGGGCTTAATCCCTAGTAGGGGGCATGCAGGAGGCAGCCAATCAATAATTCTCTTATCATTAATGATTCTCTCTCTCCTTCTTCCTTCCTCCCTGAAATCAATACAAATATATATTTTTTAAAATGATAAGAAAACTGACAAAACTTAGAGGTAATGGAGGCTCAGAAAAAAAAAATGCTCTGCTGAGACTTACTGGTAGATCATAGTAAAACTTTTCTGGAGGGCAATTTGGAAATATATAGCAAAAGACTTAAAACTATGCATAGCCTTTGCCAAATCTACAAATCTTCCTTTTGGGTAGTCATTACGATCTGAATCATCAAGCTTTCTTTGAAGTCAGTGAAGTTTCTATCTGTTTCTTTTCATGTTTTTCTAGTGTGTTTCTTTTTTTTCTAACAATGAAGATGAGTAACAACTTCAGTTTCCAACAATAGGAAGCAGATAGATTATAGTCCATCCAAGTAATAACCAATAAACATCCACTAAAAATGATGTGGGGAATACTATAGGTTAATGAGGAAAATATTTCACAATGTAGTTCATAATTATCAAAGAAGGTAATGCTAAGTGAAATAAATCACACAGAAAAAGTCAGGAACCATATGATTTCACTCAAATGGACTATAAGACAAAACAACAATGAAGAATCACTACAAACAAAAACTCATAGACACAGACAACAGTATGGTGATTACCAGAGGAAAAGGGAGGCAGTGGGGGTAGTGCAGGGTAGAGGGGGTTGATTGTATGGTGATGGAAGGAGATTTGACTTTGGATATTGGGCACATAATGCAATCCTACCTAATAATAGACAAATATGCAAATTGACCATACCTCTTGGGCACATAATGCAATCCTACCTAATAATAGACAAATATGCAAATTGACCATACCTCTGACATGCCCACAAGCCACGCCCACCATCCAATCAGAGCGAGCATGCAAATTAACCCAAACCAAGATGGCTACAGCCACAGAGAGCAAGGTTTCCTAGGTAACAGAGGAAGCCAAGCTTTCCGCTTGCCATTGCCAGGCCTAAGCCTCCACTCAAGCTACAAAGTTTCAATTATAGAAGGTAAACAAATTCAAACAAATGGCAGCAGAACGGAGCTTGAGAGAGCAGGCCAGGGTTGCCACCGGCAACAGGGGAAGCAAAGCTTTCTGCACACCCTGGCCGGGCCCACCCGCTTAAGGCAACAAAGTTTCAATTATAACCCCAACACAAATGGCTGCCGGTCTCGGTCTCGGAGGGAGCCCCAGGCTTGGCTCCGCTCCAGGCTACAAAGTTTCAATTGTAAAAGGAAAATAAATTCCAGATACCAGAGCCTCCTCTTGCATTGCCAGGGGGCGTGGCTGGCCTGCAAACCACCACAGGCCCCTCGCTCAGGCCGCCCCATGCCCCAAGGGAACCCCCATCCTGATCTGGGACACCCTTCAGGGCAAACCAGCTGGCCCCCACCCCTGTACCAGGCCTCTATCCTATCTAATAAAAGAGTAATATGCAGATTGATCATCACTGCAACACACAATATAGCTGCCCCCATGTGGTCAAAGATCCTGCCCCCATGTGGACACAAGATGGCCACCACAAGATGGCCAGCAGGAGAGGGCAGTTGGGAGGCACCCGGCCTGCAAGGGAGGGCAGTTGAGAAGGACCAGGCCTGCAAGGGAGGGCAGTTGGAGGTGATCAACCCTGCAGGAGAGGGCAGTTAGGGGTGACCAGGCCGGCAGAGGAGGGAAGTTGGGGGCAAACAGGCTGGCAGCAGAGTGGTTAGGGGGTGATCAGGCTGGCAGGCAGAAGCGGTTAGGGGCAATCAGGAAGGCAGGCAGGCAAGCAGTTGGGAGCCAGCAGTCCTGGATTGTGAGAGGGATGTTTACGGGCAGTCGGACATCCCTTGAGGGGTCCCATATTGGAGAGGGTACAGGCTGGGCTGAGGGACAACCCCCTTCTGTGCACGAATTTCGTGCACCGGGCCTCTAGTATATAGATAATGCACCAAAGAACTATACACTTGAAACCTATATAATTTTATTAACCAATGTCACCCCAATAAATTTAATTAAAAAATTGAAAATGCAAACTGAATTTAAAATGAAAAAGGTTATAAAACAAGTGCTCAGAAGTTTAAACATTTGGTTTAAACTATAGGTGAAGATTTGAAGAGGTTAAAATTTTACCCATCCTCTTAGAAAAGAAACTGCATTTGTTTGAGAAACTACTTTGAGAAAAAGTGGAGATTAAATATGGGTAGGACAATTCTGTTACAGATTATTATTATTATTATTATTATTATTATTATTATTATTATAATATCTGTGTAATATATTTATTATGCCAGAAAGGGAGGCTTTGGGAAAGGGGAGCCAAAAAGATGGCCAGAGATGCTCTTCAAAATGTAACCCTCTTCAAATATTTAGTAAACGTAATAAAGTCATAAAATATTTGGGTGTGAGTGGAACTTTTCCTGAAATTCCCAAAGGGCTTTGTAGCTGAATATTGTCTACAGAACTCTGAGCCATAGAGACAGAGAAACATGAGGAAGTAAGCCCTAAGAAATCTGAGAACTCATGGCCATTGGGCAGGGGGTGGTGAGGGCAGATGGGAATGTATACTTAACAGTTGTGAAATTTGTGCTCCAATTCAAACAACTCTGGCTTCTAAAGGTAAGTGAGCCCAGTTGGCATCTGGGTTACATGTATATTTTTAGATGAAAAGCTAGATGTATCCATAGCAAAATATTAACTATGATGAGTGGTAGAATTATGAATGGTGGTACTTTTTATCTGGGTAATTTATAACTTCTCAATCTGTCTATAATAAATATATGTTAACTTTCATAATCATATCTAATAAAGAGGGAATATGCTAATTGACTCTCACTCTGTCGCAAATATGGTGGCACCCACAGCCAATAAGGAGGGAATATGCTAATTGACTGCCACACTCTCAAAGATGGCAGTGCCCACTGCCACAAGATGGTGGCGCCCAGTCCCCTCAGTCCTGGTGGGGTGGCAGACATGTGGCAAGGCTGGGCCCGCCCCCAGGCGGGCCGCGTGCCTGCCTCCAGGGTCCCCCAGTCCCCTCAGCCCCCCAGCCGCCCAAGGCTGCCTGAGGCTTGCGCTGCTGGCAGTAGCAGCAGCAGAGTTGTGATGGGGTGTCGCCTTCCCCTGATCGCCAGGTTGCCTGCCACCCCTGAGGGCTCCCAGACTGTGAGAGGAGGTAGGCCAGGCTGAGGGACCCCCCTCCAGTGCATGAAAATAGGGCCTCTAGTCTAAAAGACTAATATGCAAAGTGTCCCCTCGGGACTTCGACCGAGATTGGGAGTTTGATCTCTTGCTATGATGTGCGCTGACCACCGGGGGCAGCACGGAATGAAGGCCCTGGCCGGCGGCCAGGGAGAGAAGGTCCTGGCTGGAAGCCAGAAGGCCCCATTCGGCCCTGATCACTGGCCAGGCCTAGGGACCCTACCTATGCACGAATTTCATTTACCGGGCCTCTAGTCCGATATAAAATTCAATATAGACTTCTTAAATAAAAGGAGGCCTGCTGCAGAATTAAATCTGTGAGCTAGTTTTAATAGTTGACAGCCTATTGCATCTTCATAGATTCTATCTACTGCTAAATAGTTTAAAGTACATGGATAGAAAAAGATAGGAATGGCACCCTATCCCAACCCTTAGTCCCCTCATCCCTGATGTCACTTATTGGGCTCTCCAATGCCTCTGCACATTCCTCCACAGTGTTTATATGGATTCTAGGGAAAGGAATCTTATCACTCTTCTTGGACAAAGGTTAACTTCATGGCTAACCAAATCTCTAATGCCAGGGGAGCTAACAGTTAGGCTCCAATAAAAAAACTTCAGAGAGGTAGAGATCAGCTCAGGAAAATTTACAACGTCATGGCTACTACAGCATATTAGTGTCTTACATAACCTTCAAAGCATTTGCTGTTTTTACAGCCATACATAGGCTGGATCCTGCTTCACATGGTTACTCCAGTGCTCTAGTTTAATCATAATGAATAGATTAAGAGCAACATTTATAAGGTCAAAAGTCATGATCCTATGCTCTTAAGATAACTTTTAAAAAAATACATTTTATTGATTTTTTTTTCAGGGAGGAAGGGAGAGGGATAGAGAGTTAGAAACATCGATGAGAGAGAAACATTGATCAGCTGCCTCCTGCATAATCCCTACTGGGTATGTGCCTGCAACCAAGGTACATGCCCTTGACCGGAATCGAACCTGGGACCCTTGAGTCTGCAGGCCGATGCTCTATCCACTGAGCCAAACTGGTTAGGGCTTAAGGTAACTTTTATTTTTTTTTTTTTTTTTTTTTTTTCCTTTTTTTTTATTAAGGTATTATATGTGTACATATCTTACCATTGCCCCCCCCACCCCACTCCCATATATGCCCTCACCCCCCAGAGTTTTGCGTCCATTGGTTATGCTTATATGCATGCATACAAGTCCTTTGATTGATCTCTTATCTTCCCCACTTCTCCCTAACCTTCCTGCTGTAATTTGACAGACTGTTTGATGCTTTACTGCCTCTGTATCTATCTTTTTGTTCAAGTTTTTAATGTTCTTTATTATCCATAAATGAGTGAGATCATGTGGTATTTTTCTTTCATTGACTTGCTTATTTCACTTAACATAATGTTCTCCAATTCCATCCAGGTTGCTGCAAATGGTAAGAATTCCTTCTTTTTTATGGCAGCATAATATTCCATTGTGTAGATGTACCATAGTTTTCTGATCCAGTCATCTGCTGATGGGCACCTAGGCTGTTTCCAGATCTTAGCTATTGTAAATTGTGCTGCTATGAACATAGGGGTGCATATTTCCTTTCTTATTGGTGTTCCCAGTTTCTTAGGATATATTCCTAGGAGTGGGATTACTGGGTCAAATGGGAGTTCCATTTTCAGTTTTTTGAGGAAACTCCATACTGTTCTCCACAGTGGCTGCACCAGTCTGCATTCCCACCAGCAGTGCACGAGGGTTCCTTTTTCTCCGCATCCTCGCCAACACTTGTCGTTTGTTGATTTGTTGATGATAGCCATTCTGACAGGAGTGAGATGATAGCGCATTGTTGTTTTGATTTGCATCTCTCGGATAATTAGTGACCTTGAGCATGTTTTCATGTGTCTCTTGGCCTTCCTTCTGTCTTCTTTGGAAAAGATTCTATTTAGGTCCGTTGCCCATTTTTTTATTGGATCATTTATCTTCCTTTTATTAAGTTGTATAAGCTGCCTGTAGATGTTGGAGATTAAACCTTTATCAGTGATGCCATTTGCAAATATGTTCTCCCATGCAGTGGGCTTTCTTGTTGTTTTGTTGATAGTTTCTTTTGCTGTAAAAAAGCTTTTTATTTTGATGTAGTCCCATTTGTTTATTTTCTCTTTAGCTTCCATTGCCCTAGGGGCAGTATCGGTGAAGAAGTTCTTTTGACATATGTCTGAGATTTTGCTGCCTGTGGATTCCTCTAGTATTTTTATGGTTTCCCGTCTTATGTTTAAGTCCTGTATCCATTTTGAGTTTATTTTTGTGTATGGTGTAAGTTGGTGATCTAGCTTCATTTTTTTGCATGTGTCTGTCCAATTTTCCCAACACCATTTATTGAAGAGACTGTCTTTATTCCATTGTATGTTCATGCCTCCTTTGTCAAATATTAATTGAGCATAGTGGTTTGGATCAATATCTGGATTCTCTATTCTGTTCCATTGATCTATATGTCTGTTCTTGTGCCAGTACCAGGCTGTTTTGAGAATAGTGGCTTTGTAATACAGCTTGATATCTGGTATTGAGATCCCTCCTACTTTATTCTTCTTTCTCAGGATTGCTGTGGCTATTCGGGGTCTTTTTTTATTCCAGATGAATTTTTGGAGAGTTCTTTCAAGGTCTGTGAAATATGCCGTTGGTATTTTAATGGGGAGTGCATTGAATCTATAGATTGCTTTGGGTAGTATGGACATTTTAATGATGTTGATTCTACCAATCCATGAACATGGTATGTTCTTCCATTTGTTTACGTCTTCCTCTATCTCTTTTTTCAGTGTCCTGTAGTTTTCCGTGTATAGGTCTTTTACCTCCTTAGTTAAGTTTATTCCTAGGTATCTTAATTTTTTTGGTGCGATGGTAAATGGGATTGCCTTTTTAGTCTCTCTGTTTGTAAGTTCACTATTGGTGTATAGAAAGGCCATAGATTTCTTGGCGTTAATTTTGTATCCTGCTACATTGCCGAATTCATTTATTAAGTCTATTAGTTTTTTGACGGAGTCTTTCGGATTTTTTATGTACAATATCATGTCGTCTGCAAATAAAGACAGCTTTACTTGTTCTTTTCCAATTTGGATGCCTTTTATTTCTTCTTCTTGTCTAATTGCATTAGCTAATACTTCCAGTACTATGTCAAACAGGAGTGGTGAGAGTGGGCATCCCTGTCTTGTTCCTGTTCTTAGGGGAAATGTTTTTAGCTTTTGTCCATTGAGTATGATGTTTGCTGTGGGTTTATCATATATAGCTTTTATTATGTTGAGGTATGAGCCTTCTATTCCCACCTTGTTGAGAGTTTTTATCAAGAAAGGATGTTGGATTTTGTCAAATGCTTTTTCTGCATCAATTGATATGACTATGTGATTTTTATCTCTCAATTTGTTTATGTGATGTATCACATTTATTGATTTGCGGATATTGTACCATCCTTGCATTCCTGGGATAAATCCTACTTGGTCATGGTGTATGATCTTTCTGATGTATTGCTGGAGCCGATTTGCTAGAATTTTGTTGAGGATTTTGGCATCTATGTTCATGAGGGATATTGGTCTGTAATTCTCTTTCATTGTGTTGTCTTTATCTGGTTTTGGTATTAGGGTGATGCTGGCTTCATAGAAGGAGCTTGGAAGTGTTCCTTCCTCTTGAATTTTTTGGAATAGTCTGAGGAGGATAGGTTTTAGTTCTTCCTTGAATGTTTGGTAGAACTCTCCTGTGAAGCCGTCAGGCCCCGGGCTTTTGTTTGCCGGAAGCTTTTTGATGACTTCTTCAATTTCGTCCATAGTTATTGGCCTATTGAGCTGTTGAGATTCTTCTTGATTGATTTTTGGAAGGTTGTATTTTTCTAGGAATATGTCCATTTCCTCCAGGTTGTCCAGTTTGTTGGAATAGAGCTGTTCGTAGTATTTTGTAACAATCCTTTGTATCTCAGCGGGGTCTGTTGTTATTTCACCTCTTTCATTTCTGATTTTGTTTATTTGGGTCCTCTCTCTTTGCTTCTTGGTGAGCCTGGCTAGAGGTCCATCAATCTTGTTTATCTTTTCAAAGAACCAGCTCTTGGTTTTGTTGATCTTTTGTATTGTTTCTTTGGTCTCTATGTCATTTATCTCCGCTCTGATCTTTGTTATTTCCTTCCTTCTGGTTACACTGGGCTTTTCTTGCTGCTCTTTTTCTAGCTCTTTGAGTTGTAGGGTTAGGTAATTTATTACCATTGTTTCTTGTTTTTTGCAATAGGCTTGTAGAGCTATGAACTTCCCTCTCAAGACTGCTTTCGCTGTGTCCCATAGATTTTGGATTGTTGTGTTTTCATTGTCATTTGTTGCCATGATGTTTTTTATTTCTTCCTTGATCTCTCTGGTGACCCAGTCCTTGTTTAATAGCATGCTGTTTAGTCTCCATGTGTTTGATTTCTTTGGATTGCATTTATTGTAGTTGATTTCCAGTTTTATGCCACTGTGATCTGAGAAGATGCTTGATATAATTTCTATCTTCTTGAATTTGAAGAGACTTTGCCTGTGACCCAGCATATGGTCTATCTTTGAAAATGACCCATGTGCACTTGAGAAGAATGTATATTCTGTGGCTTTGGGGTGAAATGTTCTGAAGATGTCAATTAATTCCATCTGGTCTAGTGAGTCATTTAGGATTGCTGTTTCTTTGCTAATTTTTTGTTTAGAGGATTTGTCCAATGGTGATAGTGGGGTATTAAAGTCTCCTACTATGATTGTATTACTATTAATCTCTCCCTTGATATCTTCCAGGAGTTTTTTTATGTATTTGGGTGCTCCTATATTGGGAGCGTATATGTTTACCAGAATTATTTCTTCTTGTTGGATTTCTCCCTTTAGTATTATGAAGTGGCCTTCCTTATCTCTTGTTATGGCATTTACTTTGAGGTCTAATTTGTCAGATATAAGTATTGCTACCCCAGCTTTTTTTCATTTCCATTTGCCTGGAAGATATTTTTCCATCCCTTCACTTTCAATCTGTGTGAGTCTCTTGTTCTGAGGTGGGTCTCTTGTAGACAGCATATATATGGGTCATGCTTTTTTATCCATTCAGCCACTCGATGTCTTTTGATTGGAGCATTTAGTCCGTTTACATTTAAAGTTATTACTGAAAGGTATTTGTTTGTAGTCATATCTATTTTTGTGTCTGTATTCCTTCTTATTAAGGTAACTTTTAAATGGATGATAGGAGACAAGCAGAGCAAACACATTAGTGCTCTGCTTTCCTTACTCTACTGGCTCTTAAATTGCTAGTTTGCAGAAATTTTGAAGATTAAATATTTGTTGGAACAGTTGAAGAGATTTTACAACATAGCCAATAAAAAACAAGGTAATAATAAGTAAAATTCAATCACTACCTAACTATAAAAGTGACTCGATGTAGCTACAAATGTATTCACTGTCTTTGTTATACCTACCTGGTTCCCATCATCTTTGCCACTTTTTTGGATGAGATAATTTATTGGTTGAGATTAGAATTAGCTATAAAAGACAGAAAAAATAAACCAAATGACAGGAACCTAAACAAGATAGTAGTTTATTTCTTTCTCAGGTTAAGAACCATGAGCAGTGTAGGTACCTCATATGGTGTTCCCACAATCCACAGAAACCTGGGATTTTTTTCCATTTGAGATTCCATCTCATCTCCTGGTCTGAACTCCAGCCAGCAAAAGAAGAATGGAAGAGTGTAACACCCATTCCATTAGAGACACTTTTCAGACACTCCACTTACATCCTTCTAGCAAGAAAGCAGTTAGATAGCTACACGGGCAGAAGGGGAAGCTGAGAAATGAAGCCTTTATTGAAGGTGGGCATGGGCCAGTTAAAAACATAGGATTCTGTAACTGATGAGGAAGAGGAAAGTGGATACTGGAGACACTTATAGTTTCTGCTACAGATGGTTAACTGTCCTGATCATGTATCTTAAGTAATCAAGAGGCAAAGTTCTTAGCTGGTCCAGAAATTATCCCACTGTTACATGACATTGCATTAGACACCTTACCTTTCACTTAATCGAGGTTAGTCCTGCTGTACTTTGGAACACTTGACTAGCTTAGCAAGTATCCTTTGTGACATTTCTTGCAGTAACAGTACAGGGACATAATAAACAAAAATAAGTACTAAACAATGATGAAATATTCCAAATCCGTGGCCTACTTTGAATGGTTTTATGGCACTGTGGGTGAACCCCCTGCCTTTCACACTTAAAGTGCAAAGATGATTCACTGTTTTCTCTGAATTTTGAGGGTAAAGGCACCATTCTTTCCTGTACTGAGTCTTCATGGTAAAGTCATTATTCTTTCCTTCAGTGAACACATACTTTATGAGGGCCCCATGTTTGAAAGTCTCTAACCTAGAGCTAGAGTGGGTACATATGTCATTAAGACCTCTTCCCTGCTAATCATGAAACATTTCATTTCCTTGATGAAAGTACACATGGATAACATGACTCTGTGAGGTTCCCTAAGGACAAGTACAAAAATGTTCCATGATGAGCGGAATTATTGGGTTGAGTTGTGAGGGACTAGGAAAAAAGATGGATTAAAGAGATAAGAATTTGAGCTGCACCTTAGAAACAAAGTACTAATTTGCACATGTTAGTGGCATTTCTCCTTTGAAGTCTCCCATGTTTTAATCTTTCCTATAACTTACGACATCCTCTTGCTATTATTTTCTCAAGATAATGATGTTACATGAGGGCTGTTTCAGGAAATTTAAAATCAACCCATAGTGGAATTTGTAATAGGGTATGGATAATCACTTTTAATCTAATCATGCATCCTTGCATCAGTAATATCTTTGACATTATAATGATCAGTTACTGTTTCAGGCAGTTGTAGAAGTTGTTTATGATCTAGTACTCACCGTGGGATGCACTGTCTGTGGAAGGTAATAAAAGTATAGTAATTGCCAAGGAATCTGACATTTACAAGGTCTATGTAATGATCAGCAGATTTCAGTAGAATAATCTGGGCATTTAAGGAGGAAAAGCCTCCTCCCCTCATCCTTTTGTTCCTAACATTTGCTCATTGTGCTTCTGTGAGCCTCTTTCTGGCCATTACAAATGTAGTGGCAAGAAGGACGGGGGCAGGTCTCTGTAGACGTTCTCTGCTTTGCTCACCCAGGTGGAGAGCTGTTTTTCCTGGTGACTCACTGATGAGATAAGTGGGATGTCACAGGGCTGTCTGAGATGGGGTTTGAGTTTAGGGCACAGGGAGGGGCCCAGCTCTGTGTTCAGCGACTTCTATAGGTGACATGGCCATGATGTCTGTAGGACCACTGAGTTACCATCTGTGATGGCTTTGCCCATCACAGGATACAGTGATTCTTTTTTTTAAATTATATTTTATTGATTTTTTAGAGAAGAAGGGAGAGGGATAGAGAGTTAGAAACATTGATGAGAGAGGAACTTCAATCAGCTGCATCCTGCATACCCCCTACTGGGGATGTGCCCGCAACCAAGGTACATGTTCTTGACCGGAATAGAACCTGGGACCCTTGAGTCCGCAGACCAAAGCTCTATCCACTGAACCAACTGGTTAAGGCAGATACAGTGATTCTTTAGAATAATTTGGCAACGAGTTCCTGTCAGCTACTGAATTCTGGTCCCTAACGAACAGAGACTCTTAGCTAGGCCTCAACCTCAAAACCAAACAGTATTGAGACTGAAGTGAGAAAGCTGAGTGTCAGTGAAGTTAGATAGTGTGCCCCACTGGTGGAAGCTGCCAGTGCGGAAGAACTGAGGCTCTGCCTTGGATATGAAAAGAATATTTTCAGCCCTGCCTGGGCAGCTCAGTTAATTGGAGTGTGGTCCCATACACAAAAAGGTTGCAAGTTCAATTCCCTGTGAATGCACATACCTGGGTTGCCGGTTTCATCCCTGGTCGTGGAGCGTGTGGGAAGCAACAGATTGATGTTTCTCTCTCGCATTGATATTCCTCTCTCTAAAATCAATGGAAACATATCCTTGGGTGAGGATTTAAAAATACTGTTTAAAAATACTTTTTAGTAAGTCTCTTATAAACACCATTTACTTTTTAAAAAATCCTCACTGGAAGATATGATTTATGGATTTGAGAGAGAGAGAGAGAGAGAGAGAAAGAGAGAGAGAGAGAAACATCAATGTAAGGAACATTGGATATTGAACAGGCAACCTATGTATGTGCCCTAACCAGGAATCGATCCCACAGACTTTTTGGTGCATGGAACAATGCTCCAGGCAACTTAGCTACACAGGCCAGGGCAATGCCATTTTCTTTTTAAACTTGTAAACACTTTGCAAGGATTAAGATCTAAAATAAAGAGACATTTTAACTGAGAAGAGGATATATGCAGCTTTTGTATTCCATTTAATTAGAACAAAATACAGATCACAGCCAATGAGATCCATGTTATAAGCTTGATGAGCAAATTGTATCCCCCTGAAAAACCATTTACCACTTTAAGTGAGCAATTTCCTATAGCACAGTCTACTCTAAACAAACGTATCTCCCTACAACAAGCTTTACAGTGTCTGACGTTTTAATGTTTCTCAGACGATACCAGCACAAACTTTAAAAACAGAACGTCACAGCAGAGCTTCTTATGAACCATCTAGTCAGGACACAATTTCATGATAAAATAATTAGTAGAGATGTCAATTGATGATAAAATCAATTGTCAATTTCATGATAAAATAATTAGTAGAGATGTCAATTTCATGATAAAATAATTAGTAGAGATGTCATCCTTCCTAACTAATGTTCTCTGTGTGTTTGGCTTGACATGTCAATACACTTCGCCTTTCTTCATCCCCAAAACGAAAATGGACATCGCCTGCTGACTTACATGAGCAAATGTCCTGTGTCAATAACCTTTTCCCCTTACATTTTTCACTTAGTACCACTGAAACGTACGAGTTCTTTTTTTTTTTTTTTTTTAAAGTTTAAGGCTTCTAAAAATTAAGACTGGATTCAAGTAGTTGGGGCTTCTAATTTTCTTTTTCTGTACCAGTCTCCAGTGGAAACCACCCAGGACAAATGAGATAGTAAGATGACCTTCCAACTACTTCATTCCTCACCTCTATGCCTCTTCCTGGTTAATGAACCAGAGGATCCAATTCCCAAGTCTGACCGTTGATTTATTTCAATTACGTAAATTAAGATAATTTCCTCCTATTAGTCATCCTCAGGTATAAAAATGATTGAATAATTGTTCCATAGAAATTATTTATTTACAAGTGATTATGACACAGCCATTCTCTCTCTGACTAGTGGCGACCTGGGATGTGTCAGGGTAAAGATCGTGGCCCTCTTTAACCTGAAAGGTCAGGGAGCAAAGCTCCGAAACAGCTCAGTCACCTCCCATAAAACCTACTCTGTGTGTGTAATCCAGGAAGATTTCAACACATTTCTAAACTCTTGCTTTTGACCTGCTTCACTTTAGCAAAATGCCACTTACTTTCTTGTTAGAAATCATGATACCTACGATTAGGGGGGAGTGGTATTAAGCTTCAATTATCAGAATGCAGAAGTCCCTTCTCTTGGAGGCAATTGGGCTGATTAATCATCCTGTCATAGGTCCAGGCTGATAAGCTGAGAGGTGGGGCTATGTTGGGAGGATTGATTATTATTATCTGGGGCTCAAGCTTTCCTCGGAGGAAGGGAAGGGCATAAAGGGCCTCACAGTAAAGAAGAAGGAAGCCTGGTGAGAGACACAGAATAGGAATGGAGAGGACCTCCGTAGTTTTCTAGCCAGAAGAGGAGTTTATTTCAGAGCCAACGAAAACCAGAGAGGGATGGAATAGTATAGAACAAGATGGCCTGCTTTGTGGGAGACACAGGATCCAACCAGGCCTGGAAGAGAAGGGTGCAGGGTGAAGTCTACCTCTGACACAGGAGACAGTTCAGAAACCACCCAGGATTCATTTGGTGGTGGTGTTTAGCATACTCAGTGCATTGAGTGAAGATTTCCCGAGCACCGCTCTGAGCAGGAAAGGCCTAAGGCTTGTTCTGTATCAGTGAAGTCAGGCAAAAATCTCTGCCTTTTATGGACTTTGCACTCTAGTGGAGGGAGAGAGACGGTAAACAAGACACTAAATCATTTCTATTAAAGGGGATAAAGGTGGCTCTCTGTGCTTCCTGGACTTGAAAGTCTATTTCTTTCACCAGGTGGGGGAAGTTTTCTGTCATTTCTTCAAATAAGTTTTCAATATCTTGCTCTGTTTGTTCTGCTTCTGGCACCCCCACAATGCACAGGTTGGTATGTGTGAACTTGTCCCAGAGCTCCTTACACTATCTTTTATTTTTGGATTCTGTTTACTTTTTTCTCTTCTGGTTGGGTGTTTTTTGCTTCCTCGTATTCCAAATCGCTGATTTGTTTCTCAGCATCCTCTACTATTCTGTTGATTCCCTGTAAATTATTCTTCATTTCCATTATTGTATCCTTCATTTCTGAATGGTCCTTTTTCTTGTCTTTGATACAAGTCCAGGAAGTGGAGAGAGTCCCAAACAAGATGAAGCAAAAGAGGCCTACGCCAAGACACATCATAATGAAAATTCCAAAGATTAAATACAAAAAGGGAATCTTAAAAGCAGCAAGAGAAAAGCAGTCAATTACCTACAAGAGAGCGCCCATATAACTGTCAGCTGAACAGAAACTTTGCAGACCAGAAGGGAGTGGCAAGAAATATTCAAAGTGATAAATAGCAAGGACCTATAACAAAATTACTCTACCCAGCTATCATTTAGAATTGAGGGTCAGATCAAGAGCTTCACAGACAAGAAAAAGCTAATGGAGTTCATCACGACCAAACCAACATTACATGAAATATTGAAGGGTATACTAGTATTTAAAGAAGAAGAAGGAGGAGGAGGAGGGGGGGGGAGGAGAGGGAGGGGGAGGAGGGGGAGAGGGAGAGGGAGGGGGAAGAGCAGAAGGAGGAGGAGGAGAAGAAGAAGAAGAAGAAGAAGAAGAAGAAGAAGAAGAAGAAGAAGAAGAAGAAATAAAAAATATGAACAATAAAATGGAAATAAATATATATCCATCAACAATTGAATCAAAAAAATCAAAATAAATGAATAAGGAATCTAATGAACAAAATAAACTGATGAATAAAATAGAACCAGAGGCATGGAAACATGGAACAGACTGATGAATCTCAGAGGGAAGGGGCAAAGAGATGGGTGGGAAGAGATTAACTAAAGAAAATATATGCATATATGTATTACCTATGGACATTGACAAAAGGGTGGTGAAGACTTGGGGTAGAGTGGGAACCAAGTGGAGGGGGACAATGGGGGGGGAGGGACATTGTAATACTCTCAACAATAAAGATTTAAAAAAAATATTCACCCCACCACCACCAAAAACAGTGGGATAAAGGCAATGGACAAATAGAGGAGAGTAAGAGAGATCAGGAGCACAGGCAAAGGGGAGATGGCATTTTAATATGATGGTTAGAGTCAGCCTCATTGAGTAGTATTCTAAAGTGAGATCATAACTGTGTGTGTATTCTTTCTGCTTTTGACTCATTTAAATTTTTTAGTAAATGCTCAAACCACTTATGTTTTTTTAAATAGGTAAGTTTTGTATGCTTTGTTTAGAGAAGGGTGCGAGAATGAAGTGGTCAGAAAAAAATATGAGTAAATGGGCTGAAGTAGTACATAGAGAGTCCACATCAAAAAGCAGTGTTGTGACAATTAGTGGTATCTTCCAAGAGTTGTGGTGTGATCCATACAACTACCTCTCTTCTCCGTCAGGGAATTCTGCTACAACTCTCTACCAAGTGAAATAGTACATCTTTAACCTGTTCTAAACTTACCTCAGGGTTTCAGGATGCTCATTGTTTTAATAGACTAACACTGAACTTGGTGAGCAAATCTGTTTTAATCTCACTACATTTTTGATGACTTTGTATATCTCCTCAATTGTCAGCCTTCCCAGATTCACACGGCTCATTACTCTGTGTATTTGCTCCCTTGCCCCAGCAATTGGGCTTTCCCACATTCTATTAACTTATCTCTGTCTTCTTGGTTCCCACTATACTCTTCACCATCCATTCTGACAGGTCCTTGTGAGCAGAGACCAAGTATAGGCACGCAAAAATAATTTTTATTTAATGATTTTTGACCTCCAGTTGTACAGTAGTCAAGATAAATAATAAGAATAGCAACAGCAAATAGACTTGTTTACAAAATGCTTTACTATTTATTGTCTTCTTTGGTCCTCAAAGCAACTCTGAGAGATAGGAAGGCCCAATAGTGTTGTTATCCCAAAGCACAGAAGACTCTGTGGTTCAGAGACATTCAACGACTGATTTAAAATCATACCTGTAGGAAGTTGTAAGAGTTAGGGTTTTACTCCCAATTATCTGACTCAAAATCTCAGCTATTCCATTGATAATTTTAGTTGCCCATTTCTGAAGCTGATTCTGTATCATTGAAATTCAGTGTCCAGAACTGTGTATAGCACAAAACTGAAGTATTTCCTTTTTTCCCTCATATCCCCTGCCCCCCCACCTCTATTTTGTTGAATTTGTTTTTGCTACTTGAGCTAATATCCTTCTATACAAGAGTATGTGATATTTCCTTTTATACACTATTCTGAGTTATTAGCCTATCGGGAAATTATAATATTTCTATAAGGGCCTCTGTCCATATTAAGGCTTAATGAAAACTTCCCTCTCTGTTCACACAGACTTGCAAGTTCTTTCTGTGGTTTAACATCACTGGCTTGACATTTTCCTGATGAAAAAAAAAATGCTTCCATCTGCACATTTGATATTTCACCGGTATTTACTATATCAATAATTTGTGACAAATGTTAAACAAGGTAAATCATGCACCAATATTTGAGGAATAATACTGGTAGACTGTTCTATTCAGAGCCTATTTGCCCTTGCCTGTTATTTCTGCCTCCATTCCCATTTATCTACAAAACAGCCTTCTTGTGCATAGTCAGATAAAGCTTTACAGTTTTCCTTGGTATGAAGCTTAGAGTGACAAATCTATCAAGGCCAAATCTGTAAAACCTCCTTGCATTACCCTATATTCACATTAACCACCATTATTAACTAACTGGGTAGCCATTCATTCAATATACACTCCCTGAGGTTGTAGTCTCTCACACCCCATGTAACATGCATCATCCAAGATGACTTTCAGGCCATTACTCATATAACCACTTAGTCATTGTTCCTAGGAGGACCATCCCACAGAGCTGTACAACTCACGACTCCTTCATACACGGATCTCAAGTTTGCCCTTCCTCATCCTGTGACAAATTTGACTCTTGAATCACAGTCTTCTTCTTTGTCTCAAGTGTTGTCCTCATTTATTTTCCATGAGAAGGTAAAGACTGGGTAATGAGGAAGCAATAGAACGTGGTAGAGTGATTTACATTTTGGGCTTCCGTTCTTAAATCCCTAATACCAATGCATAGAAACCGAAAGGTACTGGTATTACATTTATCATTTCATTTGTGTAAAATGAAGTGCTCATTAATCCCCAAAGGGGCATTGGAGCATATCACATGAGACCATGGGCTTTGCAGTCACTAAGACCTGTGTTCACACTCACTTATTAGCTTTAATACCCTGGTTAAGATGCTTAATCTCTCTAAAGTTAATTTTCCTTGCCTGAAAAATAGGGATAATAATAGCTTCAACCTCACTTAACAGAGTGTCTCACTTGTGATGAAAGTAAAAAAAAATGTTAGCTATTGTTATTTACACATGCTTGTTATTATTAACATTTAAAAGAGATTAAATACTTCTTTTAACTGTCCATTCTCATATACCTTTATGAAAACTACTGTGGTCTCTTAACTGTGGGTACTAATTTTACAGAAAACAGAATTTATATCTTCACTATAGGGGGGAAGGAAGCCTTGTGTAAGATTGCAGAACAAAGTGATTTACATTGTGAAGCTCAAATGTCACAGTCTTGTAATGTGCCACATCCAGCACAGGCAGGTTCGGTGAGCCTGAGGTGGGGCGGTGAGGGATTAAAGAAAAGACAGACAAGAGAATATAGCTGAGGCTTGGTGGATCTCCTGTGCCTGGATGAGGACACGGAAAACCAAACCTTAAAGCTGAGGCTTTATTTTTATAGGCAGATCAAAACAAGGGGAGTGGTCAACATGTTTACAATGTTCTTGTGAGTTTCACCTTGTTTTGGCAGCACTTGCTGGCCTCCCACAGCCCATTAGCTACCTAGGAAGGAACAAGGGAGGGCTATAAGGTTAAGCTTAATTAAACTAAGAGGGCTCTGTCCTCCACGCTGGGACTTGTTTGTGGCCTTGTCACAGGTCAATCCCAGGCTTGACCCTACAGCCGCTCCCTACATTGTAACAAGATTTACTCATCAAAATTAGTTTGAAAACAGGGAAATGTGTTGTTCTAAGGCGTGGGCACTTGTCTATAAGCAGGTTAGAGTTCCAACACCACATATAGGATGGTTTTAGTATTATTTCCTAATCCAAGCCTTTACTTCTTAACCTTGAAAAGCATAATTTGATTTTTTTTTTTAGATATCTTTACAAATATTTCAGAAACATAAAGCAAATTATGCCCTGAATTTCAAAATGAACACGGATTCATTTCTTTCCAAACTAAAATGTGTATAATTATTTTTCCCATCTCTTTCTCCCCTGCCAATTAGCAGTAATGCAGATGCAAAAAACTTAAAGAAGTGAATATCCATTCACATCCCAAGAAGGCCCTGTGATCATGCGTAAAGTCTGCAAACAAATCAGGAACCTAGCAGGTACCTAACACACAAATTGAACTCAAAAGCTTTTCAACAACTCAAGTATCGAAAATGGAAACAGGATTTAAATATGCTATTGCACCAGGCGGATGGATCACTGACTCCAAAGATGTTAGGAAGTCCTTCAGGAGCTGGAAACGCCATTGCTGGTGATGTCTTTTCTTGGATAATTATGGTTTCCAGTGCTTTGGGGTGAGGACTCCGTCAGTGCTGTGCACAGGCACTGTTTTTCATAGCATTCCTATATTTTTGTGCGTTTATGCTAAGAACCTTTGAGAAGTAGCAAGCTTTTCTTTTCCTTGTGGAACCCAAGCATTTGCCACGTGGGTGGGCCTCCAAGTCCTCCAGCTCCCCATTAAGGTGCAGGATCAATCCTTAAGGATCCAGTGGAGACGTTCCCTTTTCACTTTCCCCTGCTTTCCCACTTTATCTGAATTCTGTCCCTCACCTGAACTCCTGTGACTGCTCTCTCCTTTCTGTCTTCTTCCATTTGGGCTTGTTGCTGTGTCTTATCCCTTCATTCCCCCTACTCACGCAGCCCTCCCACAAGCTATTGTTTAGTAAATTTTCAGCTGCTTGCTCAAGGTTTGGAGTGAAAAAGAAAAATACACTACAATCCAAAGTGGCACGGCAATAGAGAAGGGAATATTAAAAATCACTGAGCTAAAAAGTAACTGTTTTAGTAAATAAAGTTTTACTGGAGCAAAGGAGCCACACCCCTTCATTTACCTGTTGCCTGTGGCTGTGTACACACTACAACAGCAGAATTAAATAGAAGAACCGAGATCCAGAGGCTTCAAGGCACACACAACCAAAATATTCTCATCTTTCTTAATCACACAGAGAGCAATTCCCTTGGTCCTTCCTCACTCTGGCTGTGCCTTGGAGTCCTATCCATTTCCTATCCATAAGATCCTGAGGCCATTTTCAGAAACAGCAGCACCAGAAGCCTTACAAAGGGAGGGATTCAGCCCCTCCCGTAGAAAGCAGAATTTTTAAAAACGCCTCATTTTTTGGTAAATTTTCCTTCTTCCTGTTCTACCTTTTTCCATATCAATGTGCACCTGGCATGTGAGATTTACATTGAGCAGAGGACTGTGCAAGTGGCCACATGAAAAGGGAAGGGGATGGGAGAGGCATTTCTAGTTAACTAAGATATAGCCAATTCCTTTTTCTCTAAACCAACCAACCAGCCAAAAAAATAGAAATGAATTTGCAAAGCCCTATGTTTATTATTTGGTTTACACTCACTTTGTTTTTGTCCAAGAGCTTGTTTTTCATGGCTGTTTATGGAAGCAAACAAAATGTGTGTTGAGTTTTTAAAATTCAGAATTGGTAATTAACTTTTTGAAGATTTAGTAATCATTGACCTTGATCCTTCTCCAATGGGATCAAGGCATTTACATATGCCAGGTGAGTGTGTGACTAGCATACCAAGGAGACACGGAAGTCATGAAGGAAAATGGCATAGGGAAATATTTTTTTCCTAACGTTTTTCCAATAGTTTGAAGGAAAAATAACATTACTTCTATATCAACACAAATGCATTATAAGGGAGAAGAAGGCAAATAATGTAGGAGATTTTAAGATAAAATAAGGCACAAAGTGTTGTGTTTTCCGGATGCTTTAAGTTAGCTTCCAACGCTCTTGGTGATGCATTTGTTTTCCTCTTTTATCAGGGTACTTTGATGGAAAAGTTGTGCAAAACTGATCCATAGTCACTATGCTGCCACCAAATATAAAAGACTATATAACCAGACTGTGAGGGCATCATTTGTCTTTAAAAGATTTTATTTAAAAATATTCCAGAAGACTGCTTAAAATATCATTTGATTTACCCTATCTCTGCCAGGTTACCTGCCGAAAACACATTGCCACCTTTCTTCTGACCTAAGTTACATGAACCCAGCTCAGGATTTACTGACCCAAGAAGCTCTCACAAATTCCCAAATAACTCCAGTCCAAAGTAACGTCTCTCTTTGGGACTCGCAGAACTCCCTGTCTATTCCAATTTTTAAATAAACTATTTTCTTTTAAAGTAATCTGTGCTTATTATTGAAAACATGGAAAATGCAGAAAAACATAAAGAATATAAAAATTACCTATAATAGCCTCCACCCACTGGTTAGTATTTTTTAAGCTTCTTTATATTTTACATTTACAGGATCTCACCTTGAGATTATGTTCACTGTATAATATTGAATCTGTATTTTTTATCCTCGCCAAATGACAATCATTTCCTCCTCATTAAAAACTGTATATAAACACATCCCATTGTACTTGGCATTTCTTTTGTTTTTTGCCTATTAACTCTATGGCATGCATTTACTTGATCATTCGTTCATTCTTCAATGATTAATCACTTATAAAATACCATAAATTGTGCTTATGTGTTTTCTTTCCCATGCTAAATTAACTCAAGAGTAAAGACCACTTTTTAAAGTTACCAAATTTTCTGAGTATAGACTTAATCAAATGAGGAATATTTGGGAAATATTTGAGAATGAATTTATCAAAATTTAATTTTTTTAAAAAATATATATTTTATTGATTTTTTACAGAGAGGAAGAGAGAGGGATAGAGAGTTAGAAACATCAATGAGAGAGAAACATCAATCAGCTGCCTCTTGCACACCTCCTACTGGGGTGTGCCCACAACCAAGGTACGTGCCCTTGACCGGAATCGAACCTGGGACCCTTCAGTCCACAGGCCGACGCTCTATCCACTGAGCCAAACCGGTTTCGGCCAAAATTTAATTTTATTGTCAACTTTTTGAACACATTCTTTTACATCAATCTGAATCTCAAATTTCGTACATCGATGGTTGGCCACCTTTTAATAAAAAGGTAGGAATGACTTAATGACTTTATCTCAGAGTGCTCTTTTAATAGTGGAGTTTTGACCACAGGTGTTCTACAGGAGACGGTTAATCATTTGTGGCAATATCTCAGAGACAAGGTGTGACTTAGAGTCTGTACCAGGCTGAACACCTGCGAGCTCAGGACAGGTATAGGAGTAGGGGGGGTGATCCTGGTAAAAAGGCACACTCCAAAGACAGGTGTTGAAGGACATGAGAATGCTCCACGATGGTATATGTTACAGATGATGTGGGGATAATTTATGAGCTAGAAAGAGGGATCAGGTGGCAATAATTACTGGGGGTATCAGGTGAACTGATAACCTCATCAGGATCTGTCCCTTGGTGGACGGACAGTGTTCCCGGCCTTAAGAAAGAGGAGAGGCTTCATCCTGGCCAAGGAAGCATTTGGACACCTTACTATGCAATACCTCCTTTCAGTCTTGACTGTTAACTGCAGGAGGACATGCCTCCTCCAAACTACTGGGTCCTGTGTACTTCCCATGCCATAGCCATGGTTCAGAAATAGGGCTGAAGGAAAGAATCCGTGTGTTACAATGGACCTGTAGGTTTTCTGGAAGAGGGCTCTTTATATTCATTTGCTCACCTCTGAGAACACTTTTGATAAAAGAAGCAACAAGGAAAGGTCAGTTAATAATTAATCTCTCTTATCTACTTAGTTCATGCCATACTGTCTTGTGCCCTACATAGCTACCACAACAGAGGGCAATAAACCCCCACATTATTCTGAACTTGTAACTTATGTGTAACGCTAGCAGTGATGATCAACATATACATTCTGGGTGGTTCAATTGTCGACCATGCTGCCATCTAAGTAAAAATTCCTGTTACTTCAGTGTCCTTCCTTGACAAAAAACTATGAAGCATGAGAATACCTCAAATTAAAATGCTCGTCGGAAAGGAGCCGATTCAACAGAATAAGATCTGAGACTCAAAATTCTTTTCTTTTTATTTTTTTATTGATTCCAGAGAGGGAAGGAGAGAGCTAGAGAGATAGAAACATCAATGATGAGAGAGAATCATTGATTGGCTGCCTCCTGCACATCCCCTACTCGGGGGGATGGAGCCCACAACCCGGGCATGTGCCCTTGGCCAGAATCGAACCTGGGACCCTTTAGTCCACAGGCCAACACTCTATCCACTGAGCCAAACTGGCTAGGGCAAGAGACTCAAAATCCTTGAAGTGACCTCACAGAGCTGCCAACATGTGCAGGCAAAGATGCTGAAGCTCTCCTAATTCCTAAGGAAGCTCCCTCTTCGGTTGGCGTCTGGATGCTGTCACTCCATCTTCTTTGTGCTGAAATGAACACACAGTCTAGTCAGTGGAAAGACTACACTGAGGACATATAACTAGTCTCAGTTACTTAAAGGGAGAAAGTGTTGCCTAAGAATTCTGTTTACATGTTTGTCGTTTTCCTTATTTTCAAATGTGTGTAATATGGAATTGGGCTCATTAAGGAGAATTTGGAAAATGCAGGAGTAAGATATGAACCACGGGGGCTGGGCCAATTGCTGCCCAAAGCCCTTTCTAGAGCTAGAATTCGAACTCTGTTTTGTTTGCCTTTGTGTACACTTGTGAGATGTAAGTTCATTTTAGACTGTGAAGCTTACAGTAAATGAAAGTCTATCTGCACCATTATAATGAGAAAGGAATAAAAGGTCTTATCTTTGCAAATCTACTTATGGAATATGCTTTGTAATATGTTTACCATTTCAAGCTATCCAAAGCCAACAGGAAACAAAATGAAAATACATCTCTTCTGAGAAATGCCCTTCTTTCTGTGTTTGACTGGCTTCAGAATAGCTGCTGTGGGTGTGGCCTACCACAGTAATGCCCTTCTGGTAACGGCTATTGACTGGCAGGTTTTACCAGGTGCAAATAGAGGTGGTATCCCTCCCGGGGCCAACATCAAAAAAGATGGTTTTCTTCCGGGTAGCCATTCTCTTTCAGCTTTCCACAAACACCTACTGTGTAATTCAGCAGGACAGTAGGAGGCCTTTTCTGAGAGCATTCACAGATGCATTGATGCTGCTACTCCCACCTCTGAAAAGCATGTAAATATATTAAGGTAGGCAGCAAAGAATCATCTAACATTGTTTCTTTTAAAGAAGTTGGCCTCTGTTTAATGACATCCACACATATCCTTACCTCCATCCATAAAGCCTTACAGGAGATCTAACACACAGCTCAAAACCTGGTCTACGAACATGCAGTTTCCATTCTCTCCTCGTTTTCTTTTGGCAGTTTGATAACATCTTGAGGGGAAACTGGAGGAGCCACCAGTGTTTACGCCTCTACTTCCCTCAAGGCCTTGACTTTCTTGGGTCAGTACACTCCTGTGAATTCCATCACAAGTGATCTCAAGACTAAGGGGTGGGCATTAGCTCCACCTCAAGGATTAGCTTCTGCCGAAACCGGTTTGGCTCAGTGGATAGAGCGTCGGCCTGCGGACTGAAGGGTCCCAGGTTCGATTCAGGTCAAGGGCATGTATCTTGGTTGCGGGCACATCCCCAGTGGGGGGTGTGCAGGAGGCAGCTGTTCGATGTTTCTCTCTCATCGATGTTTCTGACTCTCTATCCCTCTCTCTTCCTCTCTGTAAAAAATCAATAAAATATATTAAAAGTAAAAACTAACATCACATTATAAAAAAAAAAGGATTAGCTTCCTTGCCTGATTTAGGAGGGTTTTCTGTGCAGAGCGTTGTAGTTCATTCCTTTTAGAGTCAAATCCAGCTTTGTTTCTGTGTCTAATTATTATTACAATGAAAATCTCTCAGACATCTCCCATGCTCACGGAGAATGGGCAGACAGATGTTAAATCATTTGACAGCAGCACCTGTTTATTTAATTTAGTAAGTAATACGTATTTATTATGTACCTACTACAGGCCTGGAACTATCTGAGCCCTTGAGAAAAAGCAAGAAAACTCTATCCCTCCTCTATGGTACTTGTCCAGAAAAACAAGGAACAAGGTTCAGAACATATCAGTTGGAGCCTCAGGTGAGTCAACTCCAAGTGCGTTAAAGAAACCAACAAGGATACCATTTATGATGCTAAATATGGTTGGATGCTTTGGCCGGTTTTTCTCAGTGGTTAGAATGTCGGCCGTTGGACTGAAGGGTAGTGGGTTGGATTCCAATGACAGGTACCTTGGTTGCAGGTTCCTCAGCCCTTGGTTGCAGGTTCCTCAGCCACGTGCAGGAAGCAACCAATTGATGTGTCTCTCTCAGGTCAATGTTTCTCTGTCTCTCCCCCCCTTCCTCTCTCTCTTCCTCCCACTTTCTCTAGAAATCGATGGAAAAAATATCCTTTGGTGAGGATTTTAAAAAATGGTTTGATGATTCCGAGGTACAGAAATTTCACTGATAGGAAGAAAGGTCAAGTAAATCCCAATCGTTAAATCTAATCTAGTACCTATAACTAGGAAACCAAACACTAGTTATATATTTTTCCCTGTTAAATCTTCTCATGAAAACACACACACACACACACACACACACACACACACACACACACACACACACACACACACACACATCAAAAAAAAAAAAAAGTACACCTTACACCTTACTTCCAAGCCTAGAAATAAATGGGAAAGTTTTTCCCCCCAGCTGTACTGAGATATAATTGACTTGTAACATAGTGTACAGATAGATGATTGTAGAGAATAGATTCTGTTTGCACAAGTGCCAACATTGAGCCACAGAACATTTCTGTTATATCACACCTTTACAACTGTAATAATGAAGACAGAGTCTAATCCCCCCTCATTGAGTTTCCTATTTGTTGCCGTACTTATACCTTCTTCAGTTTAAGTGTCATCATGGAGTGTCTACACTTAATAATCCAAGATTCTAAGGCCTTTATTTTATACATCACCTCCACACATACTGTTTTACAGCTCTGCTAACAATCCAAACATTGTGTTGGTCTGAGAGGAAGAGGAAATTCCATGATTTGTTGAACCCTGAAAGTCGTTAGTACATCTCAGATGCTGAACTGTTTAACCCTTTGCACTCGCTTGCTTTTTTCTCGATTCCTTTATTCTACTCGGGATTTAATTTTTTAAATACCCCAGATTTTACAAAGCGCGGCAGTAGAATAAAAAACTGGAGCTTCTTTTCATACAAACTTATTTATTTGGATTTTTTTATATTTCAAATTATTGATACATTCAAAGAGTAATTTTAATCTCGATGCTGTGTCGAGTCACACTCAAATCCGAGTGCAAAAGGTTAAATATATATACAGTTTTATCATTCCTGGAGATGTGTTTGAGGTTTGTATTGAGAGCTTCCATTTCCTCATCATCCTTTCATTCCTTAACCTTCTGTGATAGTTTCTATCACCATTCTATGAACAAAGTAGATGTTGATATATAAGGTGGGTTATTAAAAATTTTTTTCTTTTCCTGATTCCAAACATAACCTGAGTCAATATAGAAAACTGAAAAGCACAAAAAATGAAATATGCACAATCCTGTCAACTGTTGGTTTTTTTGGGGGGTATATTTCCATCTAATCTCTCCTCATGCATATCAATAAACCACTTTTGTTTAATAAAAGGAATACCAAAAGGCACATACTGATTTGCAGTCTGCTTTTTTTCTACTAAAGAATAGAGGATAGTTTTTCACATTAATATATATATTTTTTACACTGCTTACTGCATAGAATTCCATCCCATTAGCCATCTGGCAAAAATTCCTTATACTTTCGCTAGACACTTAAGAGCTTATATTTTTTTCCAAAATTATACATTTTGGCTCACAGGTCTGATGGTCTCTGTGGGATGAACTCTAAATGTAACTATCTGCTTTAAAAGTCAAGTCCATTTAAAAACGTAAAAAACACACAAAAATTATGTTTTGTGGGTCCTGGTCCCCCCCCCCCCCCCCCCCCCAATGTTTACTCACATTGTTTGACATTTTTATCCTTTGCAACTAAGAGAAAAGAAAATGTCAATTCTTTTGTTTGTTCTTTTAATATTGGTCATATTCGCGGTTTTTGTTTAATTAATACAGGTTTACTCACAATTCTACAAATAAATCTTGCTCATTCTTATATTTCTAGCATTGAGAGACTGTTTCATCAGAAAAATTCTCCGTATTATTAATTCCTATGTATCCGAACAATAACGGTATTCACCACTTCCAAGAATTTGCCATGAATACATCCTTGTCCTTAACTTTTTCATTCATGTATATTTCCCTCTTCAATAAACCAGTTACTTGATCAAGAGCAAGGGCCCCATATGTTTATGGCCAGGTATTAATTTACCTTCCCAGGGGTTCTCTCAAGGGAGTAAGGGGCAGAGTCATTTACAAATATTAGGGGTTGGGAACGCAGTGGCCGAACCATCTCGGTGATTTTGAAATCTAGCAGGCTTTGAGAGGATTCAGTAGCAGACCTTCAACCACGGAAATCTCAAGTGTCGCCCCTAATTATGCGGAGTAAATGCCAAATGTTGAGCAAGGGCCCTGGCACTACTGCCAGTCTGGTGGCCCCAGGACAAAAGTGGAGCCTTAGGGGTGCTGGTCCCTAGGCGACCCCGGTCTGGGCTCTGCGTTTCTATTTTCAGGTCCATGAGCTTTATTCTTCCATCCCGGGCTCCGGAAAGGGCGCAATGATGACTGGGCCAGCCCTCGTTTCCTTTCCACCCTTCCTGAGCGGGGTGGTAACTGCCTGTTTAAGGACACGGCGGTGAACCACCATTTCCCGCAAACCTTGTCAGGTGAAGAACCGTCAGTCTCCCGGCGGCGTGGGCGGAGCCTGAGCTGCCAATATCCCGCGGGGTTGGAGCGCGGCCAGGCCACGCCCCTTCCCCTCCTGGCCTGAGGCCCCGCCTATCGCCCCGCTATTTGGGCCCGCCCCTTAGCGCCACTTCCGCTCGGGCGCGGTCCAAGCTACGCCCACTTGGGGTTCCGCCTTCAAGGTTTCTAGAGTCTGAGGGTTGCTGGGTCGGGTGCTGGCCAACGGATTCCCGCTCCCGGAACATGACGGCTTCTCGCGGGCCTCGAAGGGCGCCTCCTCGCCGTCCCTTCTCTGCTCGGAGCTTCGGCGGGAATCTTTTGGTGACGCTGGTGCTCTGGTTACGCGCATCCACCGGTAGGGGGCTGGAGAGCAGGTTCGCTCCCGGAGCGAGCTGGAGCGGGTTGGGGAGCCGGCCGACCGCCGCCGAGGGCGGGGAGAGGTCGGGGTGGTGGGTCGGGCTAAGGGGTACGGGGCTTGGGCAGAGCTGCCCCGGGTTGTGCTGTGCGCGCCTCCAGGGGAGGGAGGACCCTGAAGTGCCAGCGGCTTGTACTGAGCCTCGCAGGGCGCTGGGCGCGGCCGGGGTTTGCAAAAGCTTGTCCGCAGCAAAAGCGGGCAGGTGTTCCGGGACTGAGGCGAGCGGGATGGGAAGCGCAGGCCCGGCGCTCCAGGCGAGGGCTTGCTCTTGAGTGCCCCGGTGCGTGGGGATGTCGCCAGGGGCCGCGCCCGTGGTGGGTGTTCGCGCTGTGTTTCCTGCGCGGTGTGATGCCTGGGTGTTGGTGCCCCGCCGGGTGTTCTCGGGTGTGTGCTGAAGGGAAGTGGCCTGGGCCGGGGTGCGGAGTGTGCCGCCAGGAAGCGCACTGCTTCCTCTGTGTGGGGGCTGGGGGAGCGCTTGCCGAGCCCTTGAGTGAGAGGCGTGGTTTTGGAAGGGCGCCCCGTGCTTTTGTAATTAAAGTCAACAGGCTCCTT
Organism: Ia io; assembly: GCA_025583905.1. Lineage (NCBI taxonomy): Eukaryota > Metazoa > Chordata > Mammalia > Chiroptera > Vespertilionidae > Ia > Ia io. Next base: position 10,870,575 of record JAJQQW010000022.1, read on the forward strand.
GTTGCCCAAATTCGTGTGAGCATTGGTTTGCTGACTGTTGCGCCCGGTGTGGTCTTTTTTTTTTTTTTTTTTTTTAATTTCTTTATTGATTAAGGTATCACATATTTGTCCTCATCCCCCCCATTCCCATCCCACACCCCTCCCCACGCATGCCCCCACCCCCCTGTTGTCCTTCACCACTGGTTAGGCTCATGTGAGGTCTTCTTGTTCCCATGAAATATACGCAGTATCCTATTCAATTACTAAATGTATTTTTGGCGTTGTTGTTGTTGTTTTTTTATAAGGTTGAGTCATATTTGAGGGGCTATCCAAAGTAACCTAAATACGTCGGTAGGCAAACCCAGCGAGAAATTAGTATCCCAAGAAATGGGCAATAATGTTAATATGGTTTTTCCCTACAGGTCATAAACTAAAGCTGGGACTTATTCACGAAATAAGTTTCCTTTTTCGTTGACTGGATTAAGTACTTAATATACTAGAAGACAACAACATGCTTATTGTATAAAATATACACAAAGGACAACCATTGAATACTTTAGTGTATTTCCAACTGTCGTTATATGCATGCGTGTTTATATACCTAGTGATTTTTAGTATCCCACTACATAGTATACAGTTTGCATGCTGCATTCTCTCCTTAGGAGAACTCATGTAATAAATTATTTGCCTTGTATGTGTCAGGCCCTGTGCTGGTTCTGGGGACACACTGGTGACCAATAACAAACCATTCCTACTTTCATGATCCTTATTTCACTCTTTGTCTGCACACCCACACACAGGAACTGTGTTTTTCTCACTGTTAGATCCCCAGTGCCAGACACATAGTAGGCAATCAGTAAATAAAATATTTGCTAAAATTTATTGGGAGTGACTAACGAAACCATAATACAAGTCTTTTTTTTTTTTTTAATGTTTTAATTGATTTTAAAGAGAGAGGGAGAGGGAGGGAGGGGTGGAGGGAGGAAGTGAGGGAGGGAGGGGAGACAGACAGACAGACATTGATTGGTTGCCTCCTGAACCCACCTTGATTGGGGATTGAACCCATAACCTGGGCATGTGCCCTGACTGGGAATCGAACTGGTAACCTTTCCATGCTTTTGCTGACACTCAGCCCACTGAGACACACTGGCCAGGGCCAATACTTGTCTTTTAAAAAAATATATATTTTTTTTATTGATTTCAGACAGGAAGGGAGGGGGAGAGAGAGATAGAAACATCAGTGATGAGGGGGAGTCATTGATCAACTGCGTCCTGCACACCCCCACCCCCATTGGGGATGGAGTCCACAAATAGAGCAGATGCCCTGACCAGGGAATCGAACCTTGACCCCTGATTCATAGGATGATGCTCAACTACTGAGCCATACCAGCTGGGCTTGATACTAGTGTTATAACCCCAGACAGGTGCGCTGGAGGGAAGGCGCATGATTCTCTGACAGCATTTAACAAATGGCTGGTGGGAGGGAAGGCTTTTCTGCTCTTGAGACAGGCCAAACTCTGCCACTTTGGGGCTTCTGCACTTGCTGTCCCTCAGTCTAGGAGCATTGTCCTCCTGCCTCTTGCATAATTGGCTCCTCCTTATACTTCCAACTCATTAGTGTTGTTACCCCGTCAGAGGGACCTTCTGTGACCATCCTATCTCAGGTAGACACGCACACGCACACGTGCGCGCTCATACACACTCATCCTAACTTGTAATTACCCTTCCAAAATGATGTTTTTGGTTCTCTTCCCACTAGAATACAGAGATCTGTGTGTCTTGTCACACTTGTCATTACAAATGCTAACTGTTTTGCCTCAATATCAACACTCTTGTATAACTATTAAGTAGCAGGAAGTTAAATATAATATTCAGCTGGCTCATAAAAGCTCAGGAACAAAACTCCTCTGGCCTCTAGGAGGAAGGTTCTGTTATCTGTTTCTTAAACAAAAAGGAAGCCACATACTTCTCTACCAAATGAGTTTATTCGGGAACAACCAAGAATTGTATTTCAGGACCTGTCTACAGGTGAACCAAGAACAAGCCCAGAGAAAGAAAGGAGAGGAACTGAAAGTTTGAGGTACAGTGACTTTTCACTGGCTGAGTTCTGGCAATCTCATTGGCTGACTAGGCAAGGAGGAATCTTTCTCTTCCTCCTGCTGAGGCAGCAAAATAGTATCACTTCCTGTGGGAAATGCATGGTAGGTCACTAACATTTGGGACCATCGATATGTGTTGCTTATGTGTGTGTGAGTTTTCTCATTTAGCCTCCTGACTCCATTTTAAATGAGATTTCTATTTTTCAATTTTTACATGCCCCCCTTTGAATGATTTTTCTCCAAAATCATTGCTGATCAAGAGTCAGGTCTTTTTGGATTCAGCGTCCTTTTGTTCATTGATGCCAGGAAGGACAGTTGCTGAGTGTCAAGTTCCACATCAGAGGAAAATGTACAGGTTGTAAACCTATCATTTGAGTAATGAGCGATGGGGAGGGGTAGTGAGATCTCCCAGGAATTACCCTTCTCCAGTTTGCCTGGTAGAGGAGTGAATCCCCAAAGGCATTCTCAGAATGGAAAGAAGTAAGAGCTTTGGGAAGACATACTGCAGGTATAAAACATGAAGCAATTAAGCAGTATTGCTCTCAAAAGAAACTGGAACAAAATGTCTTGTCAATAAGACGGCCTGTAGGTTGCAAATTCAGACTATGACTTGGATAAGAATCCATGATCAGTTAATAGTCTGTGAAAGAGAGGCTTCCGTGAGTTTTAAACCTTCTAATTGGCTTGGTCTGAACATCTTGGGGTAGCTGTCTCATCAGGTGTACTCTGCATCAGTTTTGGGAAATTTGCACCCTCAGGTCACCAGATGGGGTGCAGGTTCAGTCAGGATTAGGTGGTTTTTTCAGATGTGTCACGTGAATCCAGGAACCTGTTGCATGGAGTTTGGCCCTAGAAGGGTTGGTTAGCAGGACCTGATAGGGGCCTTTGTAGCGAGGTTGCAAAGAGCCTTTTCCGATAGATGAAGTGTCCAGGGCGCACAGTGTGTTGTTTAAGGTCTTCATCTCCCTGGAGTTCACTGTGAAAAGATTGCTTAAAACATGGTTAATTTTTTTTAAAGATTTCTTTTTAAAAAAATTTTATTTATTGAGAGAGGGGGAGAGAGAGAGAAAACATTGATTTGTTGTTCCACTTATTTATGCATTCATTGGTTGATTCTTGTATGAGCCTTGATGAGGGATCGAACCTGCAACCTTGGCATATCAGGACAATGCTCTAACTGAGCTACCCAGCCAGGGCAGAAAATGGTTAATTTTGATAGAAGAACTTAGTCATTATAATATTGAAGTATATCTCCTTTGACCTGTTGTCCATCAACAGAGGCAGGGGCTGGGTGCATTGGGCTCTCTGTGACTATCACCAAGAGTGAGAGTTTGAGTTCTAAAGGAGGAGGAACTGGGTGGTTATTAATAGGTGCCCACCAATATTGATGCATAGGTGCTATCATTTTGTCAGTGGGCCAGTGGTTTAATGCGTGTACAGTGGTTGGACTGGGTGGTTATGTGGCCTGAAGCAGGGCTTCTTCTTTTTATCAAACCAACTGCAGTGCTTTTGGCCAAGGTATTTGGAGGGTTTCTGCAAATTTTGTCAATGAGTCTTAATGCTGTTTAGTGCATTTGACCAAACCTGAGGTTTGAGCATGGTCAGTGCAGTGAAAGTGTTGTACAAACTGTCAGAGCACCTGACTGGTAAGATGGGTTCCCTGACCCCTATTGGCTCTGGAGGGCTTCTCTAGGTGAGGGTGATCTTTTCACAGGGACTTGAGCCACAGCAGAAGCAGTAGCCTGTCTGCTGGGAGGGCTTCAGTCTAGTGAGAAAATCCACAGACCACGACTAAAATATATGCATATCCACGAGATGGAAAAGCTGTACGAAATCCATTTGCCAGACATAGAGTGGTCCATTAGGCAACTTAAAATGTCTGGCAGCAGTTGGATCAGGCTTTCCTGGCTCGTACTTTAGACAAGTAGGACAAATAGGTACTTTTTGTGGCCTTATTAATAGGTGCCCACCAATATTGATGCATTTTGTCAGTGGGCCAATGGTTTAATGCGTGTCCACGAGTTAGGAGTGGGAGTTTTAGAGCCTCTGGTTGGACTGGGCTGTTACTTGGCCTGAACCAGAGCTGCTGCTTTTTATCAAACCAACAGTAGTCAGATTTCCCGTTTTGTTTTTCTTTTCCTGAGGCCAGTTGTTGGTCGCTAACCAGTTTTTTAACGTTATCCTTTGGCCATACCAGAGGTTTGACTGTTGTTGGTTCCTTTTAAGGACTGCATTCCTTGTGGAGTCAGGTTTAGAATGCCCTGGGATCTTAATAATAACTAAAAGTATAGCATCCAATAATTTCTGAACATACAGGCCATTTTTAAATTTCAGCTGGAAGTAAGAAAGCCATGTTGCTTCTACAACATTCCAAATCATGACCTATTCCAAAGGCATCTCTCCTATCAGTAGAAATATCAGCAGTTAGGCCCTTGGCTAAAGTGCAGGCCAGAATGAGCTTGGGGGCTGTAGTAACCAAAGGCAAAGGTTCCACTTCAGTTACATCAGACAGTGATGATATTGCATATACAGTAAAATATTTGCCATTTAAATAAGAATTATTACTGAAACGAGAAGTCAGCCTTACCCGAAGGATTGTCCTCCAGATCTAATTTAAGGTTTCATCCTTTTCTGGCCAAGGCCTTGTTTTATCTGAGTGGCTTCGGTTGGCACTTGCCTGACTCTTGAAATCAGGCTGTTTCACTGCAACTGTGATGATGTTCTTCAGACTGATTCTTTCAGACCGATTCCTTCTGGAGCCACGCTGCTTCTACTGAAACTTGCTGGCCTTCAGTCCACCTTTGATAATGTTAAAATAAAACACTATTGCTAATAATAGCAGTAATGAGAAATGGGCTTATCTAAGCATAAATATTTTGACATGAAAGAAATTTAAAACTCCAGTAAAGGGAAATAAACATAACTACACCAATAGAAAAAAAAAAAACTTTGAATAAAGGCAAAACCTGAAGAAAAAAATTAGGCTGAAGAAAAATTATGCTGTGCAGATATCTCTGGAACAAGCTGGCTGAACAATAAAGAATTTAATTTTGATCTAAGAGTGTGTAGATCTGATAACTATGCTCATTCAGCTCTGGTTCTAGGTACCAGAAATGCAGTGATAAATGAGACAGCCTTGAGGGGAATGAGAATAATAAAGAATTACAATATTAAAAGTATATTGGGGTGTCATGATGACATCCCAGTATTTTGAGTGGCATATGTCAAGAGTCTCAAGGAAGAATTGGCATCTAAGATGCCACTGAAGGATGAGTGGGTGGGAAGAAGGACAGGGTCTCTGGTCAAAACTGGAGTAAAATAATGCATGGAAGGCCTACAGTGCTGAAGTAATTTAAGTAATTTAATGGGCACCACAAGGGATTGAATATAGCTTGACAATAGTGTGCAGGAGAAAGCAGGATTTTAAGTCTGTTAGCCATGCCGAGGAGCCTTGGACATTATCCTGAGGGCATTGGGGATCCATTACAAAGTACCTGACTTGGAAGGTCCTTGGTCACTGTGTCATATCAGTATTATTCTGGTAACAATATGAAAAGTGAATTGAGTGAATAGTGCCAAGGTAGGCAAGGAGACCAATCCAGAAACTCTGGTCACAATCCAGATAAATGATAGTGGCTGTGGAAGTAAGGATAGAACTAGAGGATAAAGAGGCATTCAGTTGTGGAAACAATTTCACTAGTTTGCTTGGTATGCCTATGAAGAACCAATAGAGCACATTTATTATGTTATTTGAGACAGCGTGACACTTGCCCAGGGGAGCTGTGTGGGGTAGCAATTTGATATATAGGTTTGGCACCCCAGCCAGAGATCTAGGATGGGGAGGTATTTGAGAGGTAGCTCTTTTTAGGGGTAATGAAGTCATGGGAGTATATCTACCCGCCCAGGGGAGTCTGCAGAATGAAATAACGAGTTCCTAGAACTGCCTATTAGAAACGTCACATTATCCAATCAGGCAGAGAAGGGAGAGCAGTCAGAGGACAAGCTGCAAACTAGGTGGTCATGCTGTCCTGGGAACCAAAGAGAACTTTTCAGTTAGACAGAGTGACCAGTAGCTCCAGATGTTCCAGACAGGGCAACTAAAACTACTAAGGACGAAAGGGTTAGGAGTCCTTGAAAAACAAGGAGGCCACTTAATGACTTTGAAAGTAATTTAGTGATTTTCGTAGGCCTACAAATGAGGCAGTGAGAAATAAAATTGGCAGGTGTAGATGCCAGTGTCTGCATTTTGGGAAGCAAAGAAAGTTTAAAAATAGGGTGTTGTGTAGACAGTGGGAGGAGCAGGATTGTCAGGTTTCACTGGGGTTCCCATTTGGTGAGACACCATGATTTTCTGAAGGCACCAATCTGGGCCGGGGTGTGTATACTCGTGTCAAAAAGTGATTTTAATTTTTGGAAGCAGGGAGAGAGTGCTTACCCAATTTTGGCAAGTGTAGACAAGGTGAGCAGTTCTTTTGATACATAGCAGAAAACGATTTCATTTTCCCGAAACCCATCTGGAACATTGCTGAGTTTTCTGAATGCAGCTCATCATCTTACTTAATGTCATCTATGTTAAAGTGTAGCATTGCAGCCAAATAATAATTATATTTAAACTACTTAGAAAAAACTAAGGCAAGGTGCTATTTTTCTGGGTCCTGGAATGTTTAGTTTAAACATTCCCATAGGAAAAAAATTAAGTGTTCTGAGCAAGGGAAGAAATTTGCTTGTTAAAAGGTGTGGTATTGCATTCAGTTATTACAGTGTATATAGCTTGTGATCAACTGGTTGCCGAACATTGACATGCACATTGGTGGGAGCATGTCTTTCATGGTGTATGTGAGTGGGAAGAAATACTTCAAATTAGTTGAATGGATTAAACTATCTTACTGACTTTTCCATATAGACACTACATGTGAAAGTCATATTAGGAATCCTCTCTTCTTTATCTGCTTTCAAGATAGTTACTGAGATTGAATGCATGAAACAAAGGACACTTACATAATTTAATTGTGGGAATGCTGTTACATGATTTCTTTCGTGGTGGTTCCAGGAAATTCTAGAATGATGTGCATTTGTATCTGAACAGAATTGTATAGAATTTCTAGCCCATGTTTGTTTTCCTATTGAAAATGACAATATCTAGCTCAGGGTATTCAGTAAATATAATGTTATCTATAATAATAAAAGCATAATATGCTAATTAGACCAGACGTTCCAGACGAAGCCAGGGCTGTGAGGGAAGCCCGGGTCCCAGGTGCCAGAGGGAAGTCGGGGGAAGGAAGGCCTACTCTTGCACAAATTTTATGCATTGGGCCTCTAGTTTATCAATAAAAAAGCATTGTTATTTTAAACAATGCTTTTAATTACTAGGGACTTTGGTTTGCTTTTTGCATTTGCTTTGTTTTGAGCAGTTGAGTGAGGAACATTCGGATATCAAGGGCAGCATAGTGGAAATGTTGAAAACATCTGCCAGTCGGTGGATGATGAAAATGAAATGTTGGACTGGGTATATATAGAGTTTTAGAACTTAGAATATGGTAAGAAAGAAGAGTAAAATTTCACGTGTTTAGAGTTCTCTTTACTGGTCTCTCAATCTGAAATAAGACCAAGATTCAGGGAGTAAAAGAGGAAAGATTCCTTAGGGAGCAAAATAGATCTACTTTAGGCCCTTAACCTTTATAGGAGAGGCCTCTGCATTCTTTTAGCCTTTTAGGGCTTTACTTGATGTGTCTCCATCACATTATTGTGTGTAATTGTTCTAAGAGATTTGTTAGGTTTTCAAGCCCACAGATAATTTACAGGAAGGCAAATTGCTTAAGTAGAAATGACAAGGGAGTGAAAACTACCCCCCTCCAAAAATGTCAAAGGTAAAAAGTTCTAAAAGCATAGCAATGAGGTAGCTTTACTATAGGGATATATCGGATACACAGCCCATACAGCTACCTCAGGGAGCTAGCTTCTGAGGTCATGTATGATCCATTGATCTGTGAAGGAAGATTAAATTACTGTTGACCCTAGAACAACATTGGTTTGCATTACCCGAATTCACTTATGCCTGCATTTGTTTCTATAAATATATAGAAACTGCTGGTATCTAGGTTTCACGTCCCTGGAAACAGCCAACAGTATTATCCATCTGCAGTTGGGAATCCGACAATGCAGAGGACACACTGTAGGCATTGTTCACCACTTTATATTAAGTGACCAGCATGCAGGGGTTTTTATATCCATGGGGTGTCCTGGAACCCATCCCCCACTGATACAGAGAATTCAAAAGTCACCTGTGGATTTTCATCTGTGTGGGAACCCCTGAACCCAACTGCTGCATTGTTCAAGAGTCCATTGTGTACTTAAAGTTATGTTAAGAAAGCAGAATTTTTTTCACGTGAGGCTATTCAAAGTTATACAATTTGATTTGATTTTTATTATTTTTTAAATATGTTTTATTGATTTTTTAGAGAGAGGAAGGGAGAGGGATAGAGAGTTAGAAACATCGATGAGAGAGAAACATCTATCAGCTGCCTCCTGCACACTCCCTACTGGGGATGTTCCCGCAACCAAGGTACATGCCCTTGACCGGAATTGAACCTGGAACCCTTCAGTCTGCAGGCTGATACTTTATCCACTGAGCCAAATCGGTTCAGGCTACATTTGATTTTAAATGGCGTTTACTCACTTGCAAAAATGCTCATTTCGCTAATATGAAATGAAGTCTTATATTTTGAAATAGTTTAATCCATATTTATTTCTATCTATGAAATCCACAATACTTAAATAATAATCACCTCTACCCATAGCATTTCTTGAGCATGCAGGGGGGCACAGAGTGTAGCAGGAAAAGAAGGCATATGACCCTGGCCTCTAGGAACTTGCCTCCTGAGACTGAGCCTGAAGTGACAAGTCACCATCAGTTTGCATTTCAGACTGTTTTAGAGGACTCTGATCCAGGGCTACATACTGTAGAAGTTGTCTTAGGGGAGAGGTGAGTGTGCAGTGAACTGAGAAACACTGGGGAAGGACGCACACCTATCAGTATATTTTAAAACCAAAAATTTTGCTGCTGTCTCTAATTTACTGTTGGATGAATATTCACCTTATTCCCTGAGAAACCATAAGCTCTCCAAGGACCTGCCAGAATCCGTGGTTTACTTTCGTGTCTTATTCTCTCATGCCCAGATGCCTGTGATGAGATACCAAGATACGAATCTATGAAAGCCAAGGGTAATCCTGTGGCCCCTGTAAGTCCTGGGTTCACGGCAGACTATGAGTGTCGCCTAGGATACAGGCTTATTGTTCCTCTTGTTCGTCCCACCGCCACTGTTTGTCAGGCTGATGGCACATGGGCACCTCCTCTCCGGGAGGCTTGTACAAGTAAGTACACAAAACTTCTTATTTTTATTGTTCTAAAGATTTTCATACCTTTTAGACAGCATATTCTGCTACTACAATGATGGTTTTCTCATGTGGATGTAGGTTTTAGATAGTCATGTATTTTTTTCAAGCTTTGAAAAATTTCCAGGGAATCTTTTTCTTGTTAGTTGTCTGGGTAACTGTGAATCTTAAGTTTGGCCTTTTAATAGTTAAAGAAAAGTAGTATTCCCACAATAGAGCAATGTAGAATTTTGGTTTTGATTCAGATCTGTTTTGGAGTTTGTATAAAACAACGAATTTCAAAATTTTCTTTCAGGAAAATCATGTCCACAACTAGCAGAGCCCATAAATGGCCGCGTAGAAGGAAGTTTTCAGTTTGGTACACAGGCAAACTATTCTTGTAATGAGGGGTAAGTAGAGGAAATAGGTAAATGTTACTACTTCTATTTTTGTTTTGCTTCTCTTCTAAGTATTCCCATAATGTTGATTTAATTTTGCTTTGTATGTGAGAAGTTGTACTTGTAGCCAATCAACTCTTCAGCTTCTTATAGAGACTGAAAAGATGTGTAATGAATGGAAAGGAATTTCCATTGAAGTAAAGCAGACCTGTATAATGCTATCCTATATAATAAAAGCCTAATATGCTAAGTGTCCAAACCTTCATTCGACCAGTTGCTATGATGCCCACTGACCACTAGGGGGCAGACGCTCTGACCGATAGGTTAGCTTCCTGCTGGGGTCCGGCCAATTGGGACTGGGTGAGACGGGCTAGACACACCCTGGAGCCCTCCTACAGTCTCTCCCTGGGCAGCCAGCCCTGATCAGCCCCTGCAGGCCAGGCTGAAGGACCCCCCTGGTACACGAATCCATGTACCGGGCCTCTAAGTCCTATATAACAAAAGTTTAATAGGCAAATCCACCAAACAGCAGAATGACTGGTTGCTATGATGCGCATTGACCACCAGGGAACAGACGCTCAACGTAGGAAGCTGGGAGAGTGCTGCTCAGCCAGAACCCGGGCTGATGGCTGGTGAGTGCAGCGGTGGTGGGGGAGCCTCTCCCGCCTCCGCATCAGTGCTAAGGTTGTCCAACTGCCAGCTTAGGCCCGCTCCCCAGGGGGAGCGGGCCTAAGCCATCAGTGGGATATCCCTCAAGGGCTCCTGGACTGCAAAAGGGCGCAGGCCGAGCTGAGGGACCCCCTTTCCCCCCCAGTGCACAAATGTCGTGCACTGGGCCTCTAGTATATAATAATAAGCCTACCATTAGCATTAAAAATGTAATCATGGTGAGTTTATCCTTGACAACAAAGTGCACCCTACTTAAAATGGCCAACCTTCAGAGTTGATGGAGGGCTTATAGAAATGGTAGGTAGAATTGCCAGCCAAAAATAATCTTATATTGAGACTAGAGGCCCAGTGCATGAATTCATGCACCAGTTGGGTCCCTTGGCCTGTCCTGTGTGATCAGGCTGAAACCGGTTCCCCGACATCCCCCAAGGGGTCCTGGATTGTGAGAGGGTGCAGGCCAGGCTGAGGGACTCCACCAGTGCATGATTGGGCCTGGGGAGGGAGGCAGGAGGTTGGCTAGCTAGGGAGGGGCTGCGGGAGGGCTCCAGGATGTGTCCAGCCCATCTCGCTCAGTCCCAATCGGCCGGCCCTAGTAGCAAGCTAACATGCCAGTCAGAGCATCTTCCCCCTGTTGGTCAGTGCACATCATAGAGACTGGTCGACCAGTTGACTGTCTGCCCCTCGGTAGTCAGTGCATGTCATACCGAGCGGTTGAGCCGCCTTAGCATATAATTAGCATATTACGCTTTGATGGGTTGAACAGCCAACAAGTCGACCAGACACTTAGCATATTAGGCTTTATTAAACCGGCAGGCGGACATCCCCCAAGGGGTCCCAGATTGGAGAGGGTGTAGGCCGGGCTGAAGGACTCCCCCCCTCACCCCTATGCATGAATTTCATGCACCGGGCCTCTAGTGTGTAGATAATTTGCTGTAGGTCAGTGTGTGCTCAAATGCAGCAACTGTCTCTTTCATTAAATTATAGATTTAGTTAGTATTTTCATTATAGGCTATTTAAGAAATTTTTCCCTGAAGCTACTATAGTGCAGAAAAATAACCATATAAAATTTTTCTTAGTTGTTATATGCCTCATGTTAACTGGTTAAAAAAAACCCAGCACAACCGTAATCTTTTTTTCTTCTTACTTAGTTATTACTTACTTGGAAAACCAGTTCTATATTGTGAACTTTCTGGAAATGATGTGGCTTGGAGTGGTGACCCCCCACAGTGTGAAAGTAAGTATACTGTGTCTTTAGAATTTAGATCATTAGTTCTCAAACTTTTGGCCTTGATTTGACTTTATGCTTTTAAATTTAAAAAGACCCCCCACATAGCTTTTATTCAGGTGGGATATGGCTATTGCTATTCCATTATATTGGAGTTTATCCTTGAAAAGTTTTAAACATAATTATTTATTAAGAACAGTAAGCACAATACATATTAATATATACAACATATTTTTTAAGGAAAACCAAGATTTTCAAAAAAGTGAGAATAGTGGTATTTTTTTATGTGTTTGCAAACTCATCAATATGTGGCTTCAATGTAGACCTCAGGATTTGGGCTGTTGCATTAACACACCATTTGTACCTTTGGCAAATTGCACTACATACTCTTAAGGATGAAAATGATCATACTTTTTTTTTTCATAGAAACTTTGTTTCAAATAGATACTGAATATTCATCTAGATTGTAGAAATCATATGTTAATAAATTTATTGAAGGCAGTTCATAAGGCATTACTAATGCTGTCTTAATCTTTATTATCTTTTATCTTTTCTTTTGCCTTTCCTGACCTCTTTTTTTCTCTTTTTAAGAGATTTTGTGTCAACCACCTCAACAAATAGAAAATGGAGAATTCACCAATAGCCACAGGGATACATTTGAATATAATGAAGTAGTCACTTACAGTTGTAAGCCTTCCGGTGGACCAGATGAATATTCCCTTGTTGGAGAGAGCAGACTGATTTGTTCTGGGCTAAACAAATGGAGTAGTGACCCTCCTGAGTGTAAAGGTAATAACATTTTTATTTATTTCTTCATTTGTAAATAGTATGGAAATACTTTGTAAGTACTTGACAAGTAAACAGAATAGCCACATATGTTCCCTCACCCTGTTAAGTTGTTTTCTAATTTAATTTTAAAAAGGTAAAATTGAGTGAAAACTAATTTTACTTGTAGCGTTCCCCACTCTTCACCATACATATTCTTGGCATTTGAACTTATACTGCATTGTGAATTACTATGTAGATGCATGAGTTGGGATTTCTTTTTTCTTCCAAGGATCAAAAAACTCAACACACATTAGTTTAAAAATAACAGATTTATTTTGTGTTGCAAGAAGTCTAAGAGTACTGACTAGGAAAAAATGGTAAATTATAAAAGACTTAAGCTTCTCACCAATACAATTGATAAACTCTGGACAAAACATCAAGCATACCTTGTTTAATAGCACTTTGCTTTATTGCATTTCACAGATATTTTATTTTTAAAATTGAAGGCAAGACCCTCAACAGCAAATAGATTATGCCTTGCATTATGATGATAGTCATTTTATTGCTGTGGATTGATGTGTATTGATACCAAACCTGCTATATATTTGACATATGCCTGTACTTTAAAAACAATGTTGAAGGCCTTAGAGCATGACTTTAAACAGGGAGGCAATGGATGGTATTTGACTCTTGAAAGAAAGGAACCACTGAATAATACCAAAATAATTACTCTTGTCAAGGGCAAATGGAATATCTCATTCTCTAATTACATATTCTAGGTATTAAGGTAATTTTTAACAGATTTCAAAATATTGAAATCATTTACTGTACATCATCAGATGACAGTGGAGTGAATGTAGATATCAAAACAAATCCTATCTAATAAAAGAGTAATGTGCAAATTGACCATACCTCTGCTACACCCACAAGCCATGCCCACAAGCCACACCCACCAGCCAATCAGGAGCGAATATGCAAATAAACCCAACCAAGATGGCTGCAGCCACAGAGAGCAGGAGGGAGGCTTGGGTTTCCTCGGCAATGGAGGAAGCCAAGCTTTCCGCCTGCCCTTGCCAGCCTAGGCCTCCACTCAATGCTACAAAGTTTCAATGATAGAAGGTAAATAAATCCCAACAAAAATGGTGGCAGCCATGGAGCTGGAGAGAGCAGGAGGCTAGGGTTGCTCCTGGCGATGGAGGAAGCCAAGCTTGTGCAGCCCTGGCCAGCCCAGGCCTCCGCTTAAGGCTACAAAGTTTCAATTATAGAAGATAAATAAATCCCATCAGAAATGCTGCCGCCACGGAGCGAGCAAAAGGCTTGGCTCTGCTCCAGGCTACAAAGTTTCAATTGTAGAAGATAAATAAATCCCAGATACCAGGGCCTCTGCTTGGTCGCCGAGGGGCGTGGCTGGCCTGCAAACCACCACAGGCTCCTCGCCTAGGCCACCCCATGCCCCAAGGTAACCCCCACCCTGATCCGGGACACCCTTCAGGGCAAACCAGCTGGCCCCAACCCATGCACCAGGCCTCTATCCTGTCTAATCCTATCTAATAAAAGAATAATATGCAAATTGACCGTCACTCCAACACACAAGATAGCTGCCCCCCTGTGGTCAAAGATGACTGCCTCCATGTGGACACAAGATGGCCACCACAAGATGGCCAGCAGGGTAGGGCAGTGGGGAGGGACCAGGCCTGCAAGGGAGGGCAGTTGTGGGCGATCAGGCCAGCAGGGGAGGGCAGGTGGGAGGGACCAGGCCTGCAAGGCAGGGCTTTTGGGGGGCGATCAAGCCTGCAGCGGAGGGCAGTTAGAGGTGACCAGGCTGGCAGAGGAGGGAAGTTGGGGGCAACCGGGACTGCAGGGAAGGGCAGTTGGGAGGGACCCAGCCCTGCAGGGGAGGGCAGATAGGGGTGACCAGGCCTGCAGGGGAGGGCAGTTAGGGGCAAACAGGCTGGCAGGGGAGTGGTTAGGAGGTGATCAGGCTGGCAGGCAGAAGTGGTTAGGGGCAGTCAGGAAGGCAGGCAGGTGAACAGTTGGGAGCCAGCAGTCCTGGATTGTGAGAGGGATGTCCCGACTGCCCGTTTAGGCCCGATCCCCATCCCACCCCCCCTATCCCCCCCCCCCCGTGCACGAATTTCATGCACCGGGCCTCTAGTATATCTATAAAATCCCCAAATATATGAAAGTTATGCAAGGCACTTCTAACTCATGATACAAAGAAGACTTCACAATCAAAATTAGAAAGTGTGCCGGGCCAGCGCAGCCAAGGGTTCAGTGAGCCTGAGGGGAGGCGGTGAAGTATTAAAGAAAAGACAGACTAAAGAGAATATAGCTGGGGCTCCGTGGATCTCCTGTGCCTGGCTGAGGCCACGGAGAAGGATTCAGCCAGCAATCTGAGGCTTTATTTTATAGCCAGAGGTAAGCAAGGTAGTGGTCACCATAGTTACAATGTTTTTGTGAGTCTCACTTGTTTGGGCAGCACTTGCTCCACCTCCCACAGCCTATTAGCTACCCAGGGAGGAACCAGGGGGCGGCCATAAGGTCAAGCTTAATTATGCTAAGAGGGCTCTGCCCTCTAAGCTGGGACTTGTTTGTAGCTCTGCCACAGGTCAATCCGAGGCTTAACTCTATAGCTGCTCCCTACAAGAAAGTATTGTGAAATGAATAAAAGTGAAAATGCCATACATCAACATGTGTGGGATACAGAAAAAAGCATTAGTAGACCACTAATACCATGAAATTCTTCTATTAGAAAAGGGGAAACATCTCAAATCGGTAATACAGACTTCTGTTTGAACCTAAAAGAGCAAATTGTACTCCAACTAAGGAAACAAAAGGAAAGAATAGAAATAGAAATCAATGAAATTGAAAAGAGAAGAATGTAGAATTAGTGAAATCACCTAGTTATTAGAGATCAATCCACTGTGTTAACATATAACCATTCTGACAAAAAAGAAATAAAATACAAAACTACCAATATTAAGAATGAAAAAGAAGACATCACTAAATATATCTGACAGGTATTTAAAGGATAAGAGAGTAACAAAAACGACTTTATGCCTATAGATTTGACAACATAAACCTTCTCATAAAGAGAACTGTTCTCCATGGGGAATCTATCAGACATTCCAGGAGTAAATAATAGCAGCTCTATAAACCTTTTCAGGAAAATCTGAAAGGGGTGAGGGTGAATACATCTCACCTCATTTCATGAGGATTGCATTGCTCCCATACTAAAACTAGACAGAAACATTTCAGGAACATTAAAAACAATATCCATAATGAACATGGAACCAAAAGTCCTCAACAAAATAGTAACAGATCAAATCCTATAATAAATTAGTACATCATAATCAAATGCAATTTATACTATGCATGCAAGGTTAATTTAAATTTAAAAATTAAATTTACCATATCAGGACATATAAAGAAGAAAACTACACATGATTATCTTAATGTGAAAAAAAGCATTTGACAGAATCCATCATCTTTACATTATACAACTTCTCAGTGAACTAAGAATAGAACTATCTGTCCCTGAAAAATGGCTCTTACAAAAATCCCATAGCTGACATTTCACTTACTGGTACCTGAATGATTTATTTCCCCGTTAGGTAGGAATAAGACTAGGATGGTCCTGCCCAGTACAGTAAGGCAAGAAATAGAAATAGACATACATGATGAGGAGAAAGAAATAAAGTAGATTATGTTTACTATACATCATTGTCCATGTAGAAAATTCGAAAGCCTGAAGTTTTAGCCAGGTTGCAAGCATAATAAGATCAATGTACAGAAATCAATTGTATGTCTATATACTTGTAAGAAATCAGTAAGAAATTGAAATTTTTTTACATAATTTTTACAAGAGTTTCGAACTACATACAGTATTCGAAAATAATTTGTATAACACGTGCAAGATTTGAATGGTAAAAACAACTAAACATTTTTATAGAATAAATTAATAGACAATAGAAATATAGTGGTTGTGGATTAGGGTAAATCATAGTAAAGATATCAATTTTCCATAATTTATAATTTTGGCACAGTCCCATTAAAAATCTCAATAGAACTTTTTGTATAAATAGACAAACTAATTCTAAAATTTATATGAAAATACAGCAGAGGTATAATAGTAAAAATTTTGAAAAAGTTAGAAGACTCGTTCTACCTATTATCAAACCTTATAAAACACTAGAGGCCCAGTGCACGAAATTCTTCATGTGGCGGGGGGTGTCCTTCTGCCCAGCCTGCACCCTCTCCAATCTGGGACCCCTTGAGGGCAGTCAGACATCCCTCTCAACCAAGGACTGTTGGCTCCCAACCACTTGCCTCCCTGCCTGCCTGATTGCCCCTAACCATTTCTGCCTGCCAGCCTAATCACCTCCTAACCACTCCTGTTAGCCTGATCGACGCCTAACTGCTCCCCTGCCAGCCCAGTTGCCCCTAACTGCCCTCCCCTGCTGGCCCAGTCACCCCTAACTGCCCTCCCTTGCCAGCCTGGTCGCCCCTAACTGCCCTCCTCTGCCAGCCCGGTTACCCCCAACTGCCCTCCCTTGCAGGCCTGGTCGCCCCCAACTGCCCTTCTCTGCCGGCCCGGTCACCCCTAACTGCCCTCCCCTGCAGGCCTGATCGCCCCCTACTGCCCTCCCTTGCAGGCCTGGTCCCTCCCCACTGCCCTCCCCTGCTGGCTTGATTGCCCACAACTGCCCTCCCATGCAGGCCATCTTGTGTGTTGGAGTGATGGTCAATTTGCATATTACCTATTTATTATATAGGATACTATAAAATATATTAAGACAGTATGGAATGGAATAGAGAGTCCAGAATAGACCCTTTCAACTGTATCCAGTTGGTTTACCACAGATACACAAATAATTCAGTGGAAAAATGGTAAAAGCACAGGCACAATTTGATACCCATATGCAAAAAAAAAGAAAAAGATCTCAACCCTGTTTTACACCATATAAATTTACTTAAATCATCATAGACTTAAATATAAAAAAGTAAAAAAATAAAATGTTTACAAGAAAATATAGAAAGTATTTGTGACCTAGACAAAGATTTCTTAAATACAACCCTAAAAGCATAATCTTTTAAAAGAAAAAAAATTCTTAAAAACTCAAAAATTCTGCTCTCATAAAACAGTTATAAGAATATAAATATGAACCATAGACTTGAAGAAGATATTTGTAAAGCACATGTATATAGATCTCTGAAAACAAATAAGAAAACATCCAGTTTTTAAAAAACAGGCAAAAATGTTTGAATAGACCTTTTCCACCAAAGAAGATATACTAGTGGCAAAAAAAGTACATGAAAATTACTCAATAGCATTAGTCACTGAAATGTAATTTAAAAACACAGTGATAAAACTAAAAGTAACAACCATACCATTTCAAAGATATGGAATAATTAGAACTCTCATACATTGCAAGTTAAGAATGCAAAGTGGTATGTGTACTTAAGAAAGCATTTGATGATTTGTTATAAAGTTAAACATGCACTCACCATACAACTCAGCAATCCAAGTAAATCTTTTAATGTTCGCATAGAACTCTAGTATGAGAATATTCATTGCAGCCTTACTCATAATTGTCTCACATTGGAAACAGCCCATCTTTTTCAGTTAGTGAATGGTTGAACAACCATGGTGCATCCATATAATGGGAGAATGCTCCGCAATATAAAGGATTGAGCATCTGATCTTGCAAGTACAGAAGTGAATCTCAGATTGTTAGGTGAAATAAGCTGTACTCAGAGGCTGTCATCCCATTCTGACATTCTGGAAAAGAAACATTATGGGGATAGAAAACAGATCAGTGGTTAGCTGGTGGGAGGTGGTTGGGGTATGGGGACGGGGAGAGTTGATTACAAAGTGGCATGAGGGAACATTGGAGGCATTGGAACTTTTCTGTGTCTTTACTGTGGTGATAGGTACATGGTTTGCATTTGTACTGATGAAACCTCATTCAGCTGTGCACTTAGAAGGATGCGTTTTAATGTACGTAAGTCATATCCAGTAATTCTAACTTACAGGAATAATTTCTGTGATTAATATCAGCTCAGCACAACAGAGAATAGGTCAGTGAACCTCAAGTGAGAACAACAGAAACCTACCAGATGACTTGAAAGAAATCTTTTTTAATATATATGGAGAGAAAGATTTCTAACCTGGGGAACAACTAGCAGTCAAATATGCATGGAGAGTAGGAGTCAAATATGCATGTTTTTGTAAGTCGGAAAGAGAGTATAGTGGTTCTCAACCTTCCTAATGCCGCGACCCTTTAATACAGTTCCTCATGTTGTGGTGACGCCCAACCATAAAATTATTTTCGTTGCTACTTCATAACTGTAATTTTGCTACTGTTATGTATCGTAATGTAAATATCTGTGTTTTCCGATGGTCTTAGGCCACCCCTGTGAAAGGGTCATTTGACCCCCAAAGGGGTCGCGACCCACAGGTTGAGAACCGCTGGTATAGATGATTATTTGAATAATTATCCACATTTGATCCAAAACAAAGCACACCACAAGTCCAGGAAATTCAGTGACCCTAGCACAGTGGTTGGCAAAATCATTAGTAAACAGAGCCAAATATCAACAGTACAACGATTGATATTTCTTTTGAGAGCCAAATTTTTTAAACTTAACTTCTTCTAACGCCACTTCTTCAAAATAGACTCGCCCAGGCTGTGGTATTTTGTGGAAGAGCCACACTCAAGGGGCCAGAGAGCCACATGTGGCTCGTGAGCCTCAGTTTGCCGACATCGGCCCTAGCAGAATAAATAAATTTTGAAATTTTACCAAGAACCCCGCTGAAGTAACCAATCATGGTAAAACTTCTGAAAACAAAAAAGCAAAAGCAGTCAATGAGAGGGGGAAAACAACACCAACATATTACATTCGCCTCACCCCTCTAAGTAAGAATGACAGCTGACTTCTCTTAAGGAACTTGTAACTAGAAGACAATAATATCTACTAAAGTGCTGGAAGAAAAATAAAACAGGACTCCTAGAAATTTGTCAAGGAAAAATATTGCTAACTTACTGGTCTGAGCATCTGCCCCCTGGTGGTTATCGCGCACCATAGTGAAGGGTCGAGCAGTAGACTGAATGGTCAATCTATGGGTCGGACACTTAGCATATTACACTTTTATTATACAGGATAGGATTACTGACTATATTCCCTGTGCTGTACTTGACATCCCTGTGACTATTTTGTAACTTCCCATTGGTACTTCTTAATCCCTTCATCTTTGAAGGAGAAATCTTTTAAAACTGAAGGTGAGATAAAAACATTTTAAGATAAACTAAAGCTAAGAGAATTGTCACCACCCTACCTGCACTATAAGAATTGCTATAGGAAGTTCTTTAGGCTGAAGGGAAAAGATACATGATGGAAATTCAGGTCTACATGCAAGGAGAAAGAGCCAGCTTCCGGTTTATTCTCATAAGATGCTCTCTGTACTTACTGCCAGCTAGTGTTTTTTTTTTTTTTCCAAATTCTGCCAAACCCACTACTGGATCCTGAAATCAATCTAGAAGGTCAGGACCAGCATTGTTTTTCTTGAGAAGTAGAGTACAACGGGAAATCCCAGGGTACCCTAGTATGAAGTGTGACGGTTAACTTTTAACTTTATCTCAAGTCTGTGGGATTATATACTGGTTTGCGATGGAAAATGGAGTTTTTGGTTCCTGGGTTGGATTAAAAGAAAAGTATGGAAACACTGCCCTGACTCCATTGGCCTTTCCGTTTCTTGAACATCCCAGTTCTTGTATGTTGGCAGTACCTGAGAACTTCCTCCCTGCATCTTTGCAGAGCCAGCTTCTTTCCAACTTTTACATTTGAGCTGAAGCATTTTCTCATCACCAGAGTCTCTCCTGCCTTTGTACAAAAGTGGGGCACTGTACTCAGTGTCAGCATGAAATTTTAACAAAGCCCTAGAGCATCAAAAGGCTGTGTTTGAACTTACTAGGAAATTGTATCTGGTAGGTAGACCTTTCCCAAAACCTGTCATTAATGGGGGGAAGATGTAGGAAAGCCAATAAACGTAATGACAGCCTGTTCTAGGTGGGAAAAGATGATTGGATTGCATGAAATCTGTTTACCTGGAATTAAAATGAACAAATAAAGTTTTTTTTAAGAAGATTAACAATCCTGCCTTCCATTCCTTGCCTGTTTGTCACAGTGGAAATGACTACGTTGCGCTAGGTTTTCTCTCCTAGGCTAAAACAGCTTTCCATTAATTCTGAAATTTCTTCACGTTTCAGTGGTCAAATGTGAATATCCATCAGTCCCTGGTGGAAACCTTGTGTCAGGATTTGGAAAAAAATTTTACTACAAAGCAGAGGTTGAATTTGAATGCAACCAGGGTTATTCCCTTGAAGGCAGCCGCAAAATTGTCTGTGAAGCTAATAGCACCTGGGTACCCGAGAAGCCTCGCTGTGTTAAAGGTACAAAGGGTGTCTTCTACTTTCTTGTCCTGTTTGGATTTTATTTCTTTGAAATATAAATGACAGATTAATTGAAGTGAAGCAGTTTTAGTATTTATGTCTTAACATGACACACAGTCACAAAGAATTCTGCTTTTGTTATTTGTGTATTTTCATAGGGTTTGCATGTTATGTTTATCACACAGGTTATAAATTTTTCTTCTTTGACTTTGTGTGTAAAACTGTATAGCAGCTATCTGTAAGAAAATTGAAGCATGGGTATTTGCATCTAAATAAGTTAAGAATGAAAAGATCATAATTCCTATGTGGTTAATCCAGATGAAATTATTTTCTTTTCCAGTGGTGACTTCTCCTCCTCCCAGTACCACACCTCCGATTTTGAGTCCTTCAGGTTTAGTAACATCCTGCTTACATTTTCAAAACTCTTTGGAATTCTTGGTGCTAGTGCCAGTGATAACTCCCAAGTAATTTGATCCACTCTACATTATTTTGTTTTCCAGTGTCAACTCCTCCCAGCACAAAACCTCCAATTTCCAGTGTCACAGGTTTAGTAACTTCCTACTTATATTTTTCAAAGCCTTTTAAATTCCTGGTGATTTTTAGAAATCATTTCAATTCCCAGATATTTTTTCTTAATCCTTTAACTATCTGATGATTTACACTCATTCATCATTTTTAGTAATGAAAGGAGGAAGCACATGTTTACAGCCATTCTAGTTGTTTTACGTAATAATTCTAAACTTATTTGCCATGGTCCTCAGATAGAAACAGCTGTTAACTTGGCAAGTTATGTAAACTTTAAATGTGTTTATTTATATGTAAGATTGTCCAATACCTTCCTCACTGGATGGTAGGAACCTTTAAGTGGGATCCATTAAAGCATTTAGCACAGTATCTGGCATATAGGAAGTACTTAAAGGGAGCTATATGCCTTAACAGCATCACTCCAGAAAGTCAGTGAACAAGAAGATCCATGGCTTCTGTTCTTTAATGTGTTTGTTTTCTGTTATCAGTGTTGCTATTTCATCCATTTTAAAAGTGATCTATCTGGTGACACCTTTACAGGGTATCTTCCTGATCCAGGACTAAGTTTCATTTCCTGGACTGCAAACAGTTTCATTCCTTTTCTAGTGCAATTTCAACTGGTACTTTCGGGCGGTGTCTCTAGAACAAGACCCGAATTGCTACTACCCTCCACTCTCATCTCATACAGTTATTCTTTTTGCCTTTACTGGCTCCCCTCAATCCCCCTTTTTTTTAATCCTCACCTGAGGATATGTTTATTGATTTGAAAGAGAGAGAAATAGAGATGAATTGGTTGCCTCCCATATGCAAGCCAACCGTGGATCAATCCCACAATGTAGGTATGTGCCCTGACTGGGAAGTGAACCTGCAACCTTTTGGGATATGGCGGTGGTCGGCAAACTCATTAGTCAACCGAGCCAAATATTAATGGTACAACGATTGAAATTTCTTTTGAGAGCCAAATTTTTTAAACTTAAACTTCTTCTAATACCACTTTTTCAAAATGGACTCGCCCAGGCCATGGTATTTTGTGGAAGAGCCACACTCAAGGGGCCAAAGAGCCGCATGTGGCTCGCGAGCCGCAGTTTGCCGACCACGGGGATATGGGAATATGTTGTAACCACCGGGCCAGGGCTTCACTAGCATTTTCATTTGGAATAGAAACTAAATTTTATAGCAACTGAAATACAGGGAAAAAACTTGATTGAAATGAAATGGAGGACTTGTTGCATGGACTACTCATCAACCACTCAGCCTAAGACTTGAGAGATTATTTTCATTCGGTGGAAGGAGTTGTCTTCCTGATTTCAGTGCTGCTTTCTCTGGCTTCTCTTTGGTTTCAGCAGAAACAAGAGGCAGGAGCAGTAGTGGGAAGAGCATTAGCCTGGGCTGATCTCACTCAGGGCCCTCGATTGGTTCTGCTTACTCATGGAACATCATTTCTGTGGGCTTTAATTTCCTGTTGGTTAAGGAGGGTGTTGAATTCAAATCTCAATCATTGGCTTTCAGTTTGCTTGTATATTTTCTGTTTTCCTAGGACTTTAACCCTTTGCACTCGCTTGCTTTTTTCTCAATTCCTTTATTCTAATGCTAACCGTGTCGAGTCACACTCGACATCCGAGTGCAAAAGGTTAAAAATTGAGGGAAGTTATGCATGTTAATATGGTAATTAGAACACCTTTTTATAATTCCTGTAGATCTGGCCCCTGGTAGCCTCCTTGAGTATCTCAGTTGAGTGCTGTGAGGTTTGGGCAGTAGGGTGAGAAGAGATGGTTTTTGCTTGTGAAGTTTATACTCATTGACCCACCGTGTTTACTCACATGTATATGCACTGTGGGATACTGTTTATTGATATGCTCTTTTGAATGAGTTAACCATGAGAATTCATAAAAGGTTTATAAAACACCTTTACAGTTTAGCATTTGAAAGAAGAGGAGCAAATTGATTGTAAGAAGTTTCTAAACTAGAGGTTTTTTTATTTTATTAATTTTTATTGTTGAAAGTATTACATATGTCCACTTTTTCCTCCCATTGACCTCCTCCTGTCGCTCCCGCCCCAGGCCTTCAGCACCCTATTGTCTTTGTCCATGGGTTATGCATACTGTATATGCATACAAGGTCTTTTGTTGATTACTTCCCACCCACTCACTCTCTCTCGCCTTCCCTCTGAGATTCTGTTCCATGCTTCCATGTCTCTGGATCCACTCAGTTCATCAGTTTAAATATCAAAAATTAAAATTCTTCATGTGCCTGTAAAATATATTTTGTTATTAAAGAATCATTAGTAACATGTAATAGTGATAAGATAGCTCTAATTCTGCTCATATGGAAAAATACCCAAGAAATGCTGAGGGAAAAGAAAAGGATAGAAATGATGTACTGTATGTAGCCTAATGCTGCTTGAATGGTATTTTTTAAAAGATACAGATGTAGCCCTGGCTGGTGTTGCTGGGTTGGTTGAGCGTCCTCCCAAGCACCTAAATGGTTGCTAGCTCGATTCCTGGTCAGGGCACATGGCCATGTTGCGAGCTCAATCGTCTGTCGGGGTGTGTTCAGGAGGCAACTGATCAATGTTTCTCTCATATCGATGTTTCTTTCTCTCCTTCTTCCTTCCTCCGTCTCTAAAAATCAATAAAAACATATTTTAAAAAATAATAGGATACAAATGTTAATTCTGAATACTTTTTTTTACTATTTTTACTATTAAATAACTTCTGTGATTTCCATTGCAAAATATAAAGCTGTAGTGAAGATTGTTATGCATACATTGTTATGTATTTTTTAAATATGTATTTAGGTTAAATGCCCAGAAGTAGAATTGCAAAGTTCAGAAAGTATCTGTATTTTTTATGTTAATGACTAACATTTTTTATAAATAGAAATTAAATCCATAATATATTGATAAGACTGGTGAATGGAATCAAATTTATTTTTCCAGGTGTCAAGCCTAGTCCACCAACCAAACCTCCAGTTTCAAGTAGTCCAGGTTCAAAAACTCTTTGTTCTACTTCTATTGTTAAGTTTATAGTATGATGGGTGGAACATTTTCATGTTATGTATTAATTTGCATTCCTTTATCAGATAAGCTTTTTTTGTCTAAATTGCTTATTCATGTCCTTTGTTCTGTTAGGTTTCTGAATTATTGGTGTTGATTTATCAGAACTTTTTATAAATTAAAGCCCCTTTTACCTGAAGGGAACATTTTTTTTTCTAGTCACCCCCCCACCCCCCCACCCCGTTATTTTTACCAGTTTCCTTTTAAGATTTTTACACTTATTGGATATAGATTACTTTATATACTACTTTCAATTACATAAGTAGTATAGTATATGAATATAAATTTCAAACATTATAAAGAGTCTCCTTCTCTTAGTCCATTGTATCTGTTCCTGTACATCAATTATCTTGTATGTGTAGATCTCTACATATGTTGACATTTTTTCTTTTATCTTACACAAAAATGGCATCATGCTGTTCATATTTTTCAAGCATTTTTTACACTTACCATCTTAGATTGGGTTCGGGTTAGCGATTGAGCATCGACCAATGAACCTGGAGGTCACGGTTCACTTCCAGGTCGGGACACATGCCTGAGTTTCGGGCTCCATCCCCAGTGTGGGGCAAGCAGGGGGTGGCCGATCAGTAGTTCTCTCTCATCATTTTTCTCTCACTCTCTCTTTCCTCCCTTCCTCTCTGAAATCAATAAGTATATTCAAAAATTAAGATATATTTTTTAAAAGATTGGGGTTTGTATTTAGACTTGTTCCCATCCTTTTAATGATGACTTTAATATGTGCCATATTTTGCTCTATCAGTGGTCATTGATATGTGCAGAAGCTTTACGTTAATAGCTATACCCATCACTTCCCTAATGGCTATGAGTTGTTGTGTCAGTCTTATAAAAGCTTTAGATCTTCTCTATACTCAAATTATATAAACATTTCAACCATATGTTCTGGTTACATTCTTTGCATTTAAATTGTTGGTACATCTGAAATACTTGTTATATGGAATGAGATACAGTTCCTTTCCACTGCACCAACCCCTATTTGTTGATAAGTTGTCTTATCTTCAACTGTTTGGAAATGCCAATTTTTATCATAAATCTTATATTCCCACTGTCAGTACACAAAGGTTCAAATTTTTCCACTCTTTACCAACCTTGTTATTTTCTGTTTTTTGTGGTTTTTTTTTTTTTATACTAGCCATTTTAATGTATATGAAGTGGTATCTCTTGTCATTTTTGTTAGCATTTCCTAATGTTTAGTGTTCATATTTTTTAAAATATATTTTTATTGAGTTGAGAGAGGAAAGGAGAAGGAGAGAGAAACATCAATGATAAGAGGGAATCATTGATCGGCTGCCTCCTGCATGCCCCCCACTGGGGATGGAGTCTGCAACCCAGCATGTGCCCTGACGGGAATTGAACCCTGACCTCCTGGTTCATAGGTCGATGCTCAACCACTGAGCCACACTGGTTGGGCAGTGATCATATTTTTATGTGCTTATTGATGTTTTGTATAGCTTCTTTGGGGAAATGTCTGTTCAAGTCCTTTGTTCATTTTTTGATTGGGTGTTTTTTTGTTGTTGAGTTTTAGGAGTTCATTATGTATTTTGGATATTAACCCCTTGTCAGTTGTATGATTTGCTGATGTTTCCTCCCATTCTTGGATTGCCTTTTCACTCTGTTGATAGTGACTTTTGATAAAAGTTTTTGATTTTGATGAAGTCCCATATAGCTATTATTTTTCTTTTGTTGCCTGGGTTTTTGGTGTCCCGATGCCAGATCCAACATCATGAAGCGTGTCCTCTATGTTTTGTTCTCAAGAGTTTTATAGTTTTAGCTCTTATGCTTAGTTCTTTGATCCATTTTGCATAAATTTTTGTGTATGGTAAAAGGCAGGAGATCAGCTCCATTCTTTGCATGTAGATATCCTGTTTTCCAAGAACCACTTGTTGACAGACTGTTTTTTCCCTTTAGATATTCTTAGCATCCTTGTGCACATTTGACCATATATGTGAGGGTTCATCTCTGGGCTTCTATTTATTTGGTTTCTGTCTTTATTCTGGTACCACTGTGTTTTGATTTTTGTAGCTTTTTTTTTTTTTTAAAGGTTCACACCCAGTTTTTCTTACATATTATACTTTTTAAAAAATATATATTTTATTGATTTTTTACCGAGAGGAAGAGAGAGGGATAGAGAGTTAGAAACATTGATGAGAGAGAAACATCGATCAGCTGCCTCTTGCACACCCCCTACTGGGGATGTGCCCGCAACCAAGGTATATGCCCTTGACCGGAATCGAACCTGGGACCCTTCAGTCCGCAGGCCAACGCTCTATCCACTGAGCCAAACCGGTTTCGGCATGATTTTTGTAGCTTTTTAGTAAGTTTTAAAATCAGGAAGTTTGAGTCCTCTAGACCATGCTGTGTTTTTTGTTGTTGTTTCAGAATTGTCTTGGCAATTTTTAGATCGTTGGATTTCAAGAATTATAAATTAGACTCTACCCAGTTTGGCTCAGTGGATAGAGTGTCGGCCCACAGACTGAGGAGTCCTGGGTTCGATTATAAGTTGGATTTTGTAATTCTGAAGAATGCATATTCAAGGTGGTGATAGGGGATGCATGTAACCTGTGGGTTACTTTTTGTAATATTAACATAGGATGTCTTTCTACTTATTCATGTCATCTTCTATTTCTTTCAGGAGTGTTTCATAGTTTCCAGTGTAGGAGTCTTTCTCCTGCTTGATTTTTTCCTAAGTATTTTATTTTTTATGCTTTTGTAAATGGAATTGTTTTAATAATTTCCCTTTAGGATTGTTCATTTTTAGTGTCTAGAAATGCAACTGATTTTGGGGTGTACATTATGTAGCCTGCAACTTTTGCTGAATTTATATTTTCATTTCAACAGGTTTATGTTTGTGTGTGTAATCTTTAGAGTTTTCTATGTAAAAGATCGTGTCATCGGCAAAGAGATAATTTTAGTTCTTCCTTCCCAATTTGGGTGCTGGTTATTTATATTTTTTTGCCTTATTTCTCTGACCAAAACTTCCAATATGATGTTTAGTAGAAGTAGGAAATGCAGGCATCCTATCTTGTTCCTGATCTTAAGGGAAAAATATTCATTCTTTTACCATTGAGTATGATATTAGCTATTGGTTTTTCATAAATGGCCTTTATTATGTGGAAGTTTCCTTCTCCTATAGATTAACTTCTAAATCCTTTTAAGCCTTCCTGTTTGTTTTTAATTGATTTTAGAAAGGATGAGAGAGAGAGATAGAAACATCAGTGATGAGATAGAATTCTTGATTGGCTGCCTCCTGCACACCCCACTCGGGTTCGAGCCCACAACCCGGGCATATTCCCCGACTGGGAATGGAATCATGACCACCTCCTGGTGCATAGGTCGAAGCTCAATCACTGAGCCATGCCAGCCAGGCCCTATGTCTTTTAATTTTATGTAGAATCACATCAATCCATAGGCTAATTTTGATGTTAATCTAATGATAAATTTAATTACTGTGTCATAGAATATTATCATAGGAAATGTTACTGGACAGGAAGAAGAATTCTGATGACATTGAATATAAATTTATAATATTTATGATATTTGGAAAAGACACTAATATAATTTATGTGAAGAAAATAAAATTGAGTTTTTATTCTCAAAGGTAAAAATTCTTATAATTTAGAGGTCTTAAACTTTGTTATTGTCTTCTTTCTCTTTTTACTTATTTCCTTTTTTTCTTTTTTCTAGGGCATACCACTCCTGATGAAACACCATCTAAAACATTAGGTATTATTTTAGTTAGTAATGCTCTGCAGTATGGGATTTTAAAGTCCTATATGGAAATATATTTCAATTATCTGTAGTTTGAGAAGGTATAATCTATCACTAATGTTTGAGAATTAACATTTGGTAATTTTAGTAGTAATAGTGTAGATACCATGACAAATCTAAACAGTAGTATGTGTAGATACATGTAATTAATACAGTTTTTAAAAGATTCCTTGTGAGGTGAGGTAACTTTCTCAAATGCTATATTTATTTATAGGTTAAAATTTGTAGGCTATAACTTTCCATGTGATAGTGTCATTTTGTGATGGCAATTGGTAAGTTTTCTTTCTATTCATACCTTGTATATACAAGCCTTAACGTACTGTAAGTTGGGTTAATTTTTTTTTTTTCATAACAAAGCTAGTGTATCACACTTTATGTAGACTCACATAGTTCACACAATATATGTTCAAGAAAATGATCATTATAGTTGTGTCATTTAAATGAAGTATAAGGATTTTTGATGAATAAATGAAGAAAAATATGTATTACTTTTCTTTACATTAGACTAGTTTAGTAAGGCTCGTCTTTTTATAAAATGCATCTTAGGCCGGTTAAGTTTCCCCTCTGAACACTGTGGTCAAACTGTCACTGTGCCAGTAAATCCAAAGCCACCTTCATTCATTAAACACTAGACAATTTTTTTTTAATGAAGTAAAAAGTGTAGAGGTAAAAAAAGACATTGTATGCTTTGACTCATAGAAATTTAATTAAGATATAATTAAGATTTTGTAGAATTATTTATTGCTCTCTTGATAGTCAAAAATAATTGTTTAAGTTTCTAAGCATAATTTTATCCATGTGCCCTGGTGTTTCTTTTGCATTCTTAGAATCCCCTTGTCATGTCTTAATTTGAAGGTGGGCGTGCATGAGGAAGGATTGATGATAAGATAATGTATTATTTGTGAAGATTCAACATACTACATTTCTGTAATAAATTAATAGAACTTTATTATGACTTACTCCACAGACCCACCACTGTTGGTGAAAAAATATAAGTTTTAATAAAGTCATAAGAAATGGTAGACTGAATACTGAACTGCATCAACTAAGATGGAATAATACATTTTTAAAATGATTTTCCCACTAATCTAGTGAATTCTAATTGTTCTAATAATATTTGCTAATAACCTAGTGTGGTAGCTACAGCACAAAACAGTATTGGGCCCTAAGCCTGAAATCTGATTAGAAGGGCTCGATGATCAAATGAGCTGGATGCACTGTCACACTAAACTAGACTGATAAAACTTTTTTTTTTGCTGTAGTTTATAGATGATTTGATTAACTAAAATGTAATTGCCACCTGGAGACCCACATGTGCTCGGTTATCTTGAAACTGGTTTTATTTTTCCCAGGTGCTGGAGTCATTGTTGCGATTGTTATTGCTGTTGGTAAGTGTCCCAACTTGGATCCCACTTAAATCAAAGTATTAATGTGAAGAGCACTATTTGTGTAGCAGTTTTTCAATTTCTACAGTTTTTATAGCTTGAAATTAAGTAAACCAGTCAGAAACACCTCACCTTTTATATGATACTAGAGACCCGCTGCGCCGCGAGACCAATCAATGCACCTTCTGGTTACGGCGTTCCAGTTACTGGCTTTTTATAATATAGATACTGCCTTGTGTTGCTGATTATATATTCATTTGTATTCTATATGTCCACTTAGCCACAAATCCTAAATAATACATGTTTTTTCAAGATGATTAGTCATACGAGTTTGCATCCCAAATATGCTTTGGGTATCTTTGTAAACTAGGAAAGGACTCTTCTCTGCTTGGTGTGGACTAAGTGATTTCAGAGATTTGCACTTAGACAGTGAAGAGTCCAGATGGAACAAATGAATGGCCAAGGCAATGTGCTTAAATAAAAGAGCATTTTCTGCCCACTGAACATTAATTCTTCTGCTAGGTTTTGAATCTTGGTGATTAGTTTTCAATTACATTTGTTCTCTGGTTTATTGTAGGTGCTTTCTTGGGACTCTTTATTGGCTGCTTTGTGTACCATCACAAGAAGAGGAAAGGGTAACGTAACACACGTTTCTTGAATGTATTGGTGCCTCTCACTCTTGATGTACTTTTGTGCAGCTTGTGTTTACACTCTTATTGCATGCTTTTTTTCCCAATGTGCCTACATGACTGTGCCATCAGAATTGCATTTCTTTACTAAAAAATATTTACAGCGACTTTTACTATCATTGTAACAAGAGAAATCTGTGTAGAGCTGCTTCAGCTATATGTCTTTAAGAAAAATTTCTGTGTGATTTGGGGTTTTAGTTCTGCAACGAATCATGGACCATGATGGGACCTTCCCTACTGTAGATAAGCCCTACATTCCAAATTAGGCTGGTGGCCAGGATTAAATTTAAAATTGTTCACTGTGGAAATTTTGACAGGTATATTCATTCACTGGAACTTTTTTATGAAACATTCCATTTGTTTTTATTAAGTAGTTGTAAGAAGCTATGTAGATGCCATCAATCAAATATTCAATTTGATTTTTTTTTCATTTAGAGTTATTATTTATACAAGTTAAACTTAGGAATTAAAAGCAACACTATTTGATTTCCCTCTTATGTTCTCTTAATTTACTAGGTTGCAGAAAAACTGATGGGGTTAAACTTGCTGAGAGGGGTAAGATTTATAAGGCACCTCATTAACTTTACATCTGTCTTTTTATTTATAAAAAATGAAAAAAGATGGGAAACTTAGAAAATAAAAATGTATAAATCCTAAGGTCACAGGGTTTTTAAACATTAAACTTAATTTCTAATTAAATAATTTATAATTTAATGGAAGAGAATAAATTCTGGAGCACAGACCAAGATTAGGTACTTTGAAAGACCAAGATTAGGTACTTTGAAATTTGATTTTTGATTATTCATTCTTCCCAATTACTTTGAAAACAGCTTTGAAATCAAACCAATACTTTTTTTTATTCCTCACCTGAGGGTATGTTTATTGATTTTTAGAGAGAAAAACATCGATCATTTGCCTCTCATATGTGCCCATACTGGGAATCAAACCCACAGTCTTTTAGTGTACAGAAGGATGCTCAAACCAATAATTTTCAGACTTTTAGTATTCCTGATTTTATGATATATTTTCTTATATTAATCATTGGGTTTAGACTATGTAGTAAAAGTATGTCCTACACTCATAAAGAGCTCAAACTTCCTTTATATTATTGGGTTTAAGTACTTGCAGTGCCTTCATTTGAATCTTCAATCTTGTATTTGTAGAACACATGCTATTTCCTTTTCAGTAGTATCAGTAGTATTTTTTAAATTACCCATACACATCAGCCTGAGTAGGAAGTACTTTTACAATTCCAAAAGGTTCATGTAGAAATAATTTCGAAAGCAAAGCAATATAGCATTGTGTCCCTCAATTTTCTTTGTTTAAAACGTCACTACATCATAATACTTAAAGATTCTTAAACAAGTTTGAATCAGACACTCTAGCTATCAATTAAAGGTTATTTTAAAGCTGAAGAAGTGTCTGAGCACTATAGCCCCGGATTCAATGTTCAGTACCATAACTGATCTGAGATTCCATTTCTGATGAGCCCTACGTGATGATGCTACTGGGCCTGGACTACAGTTTGAGTAACCAGGGTGAAGACTATTATTGATGTGCCAATATACTTCCAATTTGAGGAAATACAATGAGGTTTATAGGCAAATTTTTCTCTTGCTTAAGATAATTCGATTTTTTAAAGACTCCTAAAGATTTCTTAGAGGTATTTGGTATAATACTTAGTTTTGCCTTGCCTTCTTAAAATTACAGAATTATATTATATTCTTAGCGCTGTTTAATGATCATAGTCTTTGTGTTTCCCCCTTCCTGCAAACTGGTTGTGGTTGACTTAGAAACCCCTTTTCAGAACTGTATTTTAGGGGTAACTCTGGAAGCAGGACACCAGGCACAGATAATCCCAAATTGCTATTTAAACTTGGCACAAAATGGATTTGATGTAAACTTGTATTTATGATGATTTAGGAACACAATTGCCCTTCTACGGACTTACTATGTGGCATAGGTGGACACTGAACTCCCCTCTTCCCACGAGCACATCAAAATATGCACCTATATAGAGAGCAGTAACTTCTAATAGGCACCTGAGGGCTCATAGAACAAACGAAAGGAGGAGACCAAGTAGAGAAATGGGAAACCACAGGGGCTCTCCCGAATCTGCAGGGAATCTTTGAGAGAGGAGGTGCAGGTAAGCTCCATTGTATCTATCGCCCTCCACCTCGATAAGGCGATGGCGAGCTCTCTCTGGGTGCTTTGGCCAACCAGCAAGATGGCTGCAGTGTGTTCTCAACCATGCTCCCTGTAGCCCATTTTGGGTCCGAATAAAAGGAGTAAGCAGTATGAACAAGGTATCCCTGACCGGAGCTCTTCCATCCTGATAGTCTAGAGCCCTATGTGCCTGCCTGGCTCCAACTAGCCTGCCAACACTACTCAGCACTTACAAGCTACTCACTTCTATTTGCTTCTACACAAGACCATTTTTTATATAACAGAAGGGAGAGAGAGCTAGTAGAGAAGATGAGCTGCAAGAGTAGTATGGGAATCTCTGAGATTGGAGTTGCCAGTGAGCACCATTGTATGTTTTACACCTTGAAAGAGTGGGCGGGAGTTCTATCTAGGTGCTTGGGCCTACTTGCAAGTTTGCTGCATCTCATTTTCAGAATTATCTGAACCAAAGGGAGGAAACAGGATCACTAGGGCACACACCTGCCCTCCCCACCTGGAGCCTCTCCATCTCCGTAGGCCCATGCCTCAGGCACTGTAGGCATCTGCATGATTCCAAGTACCCTGCCAACAACCCCCTGACACACAGGCCACTTTGTAAAGACAGAGAGAAAGCTATTTTGTCTAATTGATCTTAACGAACATAGGAAATGACACAATGAAAACAAAAGAATACCTCTCAAATGAAGAAACAAAAAGTCTCAGAAAAAATTCTAATAAAATGGAGAGAAGTATTTTGCCTGATAAAAAATTTAAAGAGACAGTAATAAGGATGCTTATCAAATTTAAGAGTAGAGGAACTTAGGGAGAACTTCCAACAAAGAGAAAGTATGCGGAAGAATGCAACCACTGAAACAAAAAATAAATGAAGGGATCAACAGCAGTTTAGCTGAAACAGAAGAAAGAATCAGTGACCTGTAAGACAGACTGGTAGAAATCAACCAATAAGAACAGCAAAAAGAAAAATACTTTTAAAAATGAGGATAGCTTAAGGGATCTCTAGGACAACATCAAATGTACTAACATTTGCATTATAAGGATCTCAGAAGAAAAAAAAAGGGGGAATGGTACAGAAACTTTATTTGAACAAGTAATAGCTGGAAACATTCCTAACATGGGAAAGGAAAGACATCCAGGTCTAGTATGTACAGAGAGTTCCCGATATAGGAGTGCCTAAACATTTAAAGCAAATATTAACTGTCTTCAAAGGGAGAAATTCACAGTAATACAATAATAGTAAGGGATTTTAATACCTGCATTCACATCAATGAAATGACCCTCCAGACAGAAAATTATTAAGGAAATAATGCCCTTAAGTCTCACATTAACCCAATCGAGTTAATAGACATTTATAGAACATTTCATCCAAAACTGCAGGATACACATTTTTTCAAGTGCAGATAGAATACTCTCCAAGATAGATCATATATTATGCCCCGCAAACAAAGCGAAATAAATTAAAAAAGATTGAGTCATGTCAAGCAACTTTTTGAAACACAGTGGCATAAAACTAGAAATCACTCACAGGAAGAAAACTGGAAAAATACAAATGTGTGGAGACTAAATACCAGCTTCTATACAATCAATGGATTAAAGGGAAAATTAAACAGAAAATGAAAAGCTGTCTTGAGAATGAAATTGAAGACATAACTAAAATTTATGGAATGCAGCAAAGCAGTTCTGGGTGGGAAGTTCATAGCTATACAGGCCTACATCATGAAACAAGAAAAATTCCAAATAATCTAACTTTACACCTACAGGAACTAGAAAAAAGGACAAACAAAACCTAAAGTAAGCAAACGAAAGAAATTAAAATCAGAGCAGAAATAAGCGAAATAGGAAAAAAATAGAAAATAATGTAAAAGCTGGTTCTTTGAATCAAAATTGACAAACCTTTAGCTAAATTCATCAAGCAAAAAAGAGAACCCATTGAAATACATACATAAAAAGAAGTTACAAATGACACCAAAGAAATACACAGAATAATTAAGGAATATTGTGAAAAAATATATGCCAAAAAATGCCACGGTCTGGAAGAAATGGATGCATTTCTAAAAGCACACATACAACATTCCAAGATAGAACGGGAAGATATAGAAAATCTAAACAGATAAGTTACTAGCAATGAAATTGAAATCGGGTGGGGGGTAGGGATGGACCTCTTAAAAAACTGCAGGATCAGAGGGCTTCACAGGTGAATTCTACTAAACATTTAAAGTAGTAAAGCTGCACCCTAGCCAGTTTTGCTCAGTGGATAGAGCATTGGCCTGTGGACTAAAGGGTCCTGGGCTCGATTCCGGTTAATGGCACATGCCTGGGTTGTGGACTTGATTCCCAGTAGGGGGTGTGCAAGAGACAGCTGATCAATGATTCTGTCATCATTGATGTTTCTATCTCTTTCCCTCTCCCTTCCTCTCTGAAATCAATTAAAAAATATATATATTTTTAAAAAATGAGTAATACTTGTTCTTAAAGAAGAGGAAAGAGCACTTGTAAACTTATTCTACAAAGCCAGCACTACCCTGATATCTAGACAAAGCTAGACAAAGACATTATAAAAAAAGAAAATTATAGACCAATATCCTTGAACATAGATGGCAAAATTCTCAAAATATTAGCAAACTGGATTAAATAATACATTGAAAGGATTTATCTCAGGGATATAAGAATGGTTCAACATTTGTAAATTAAGTGACATGATGCACCACGTTAACAAAATGATCATCTCAATAAATGCAGATAAAGCATTTGACAAAATTCAACAACCTTTTATTTTTTTAAAAATCTCAACCAAGTGGGTATAGAAGGAAAGTACCTCAATGTAATAAAGGCCACATATGACAGACCCACAGCTAATATATTCAACAATGAAAAGCTAAAAGCTTTTCCTCTAAAATCAGGAACAAGTACAGGATATCTGCAGTCATCATTTATATTCAGCATAGTATCGGAAGTCCTAGCCACAGCAGTAAGACAAGGAAAAAAAATTAAAAGCATCCAAATTAGACAGGAAGAAGTAAAACTCTCACAATTTACAGATGACATGATACTATCTATAGATAACCCTAAACCACCAAAATTAATAGAATAAAAATTTAGTAAAGTAGAGTACCAAATAGGCAGAAATCCATGGCATTCTTACACACTAATGAACAATCAGAAGGATCAGACAGCATAAATATCTTGGAATTGAACCAAAGAGGTAAAAACCTGTACGCTGAAAGAAATTGAAGAGGATACAAATAAATAGAAAGATACATGCTTAGTAATTATAAAAAAAGGCCGTGAAAGCAAATGAAACCTAAGAACAAAGTGGGAGGTATCACACTTCCTTATTTCAAACTAGACTACAAAGCAATAATAAACACTATGGTACTGGCATAACAACATATCTAAACTATAGAATAAAATAGCCCAGAAATTCTGACTTATATGGTCAGTTATAACGTCTATGACAAAGGAGCCAACACAATGGGCGTAAAGACCATCTCTTCAAAGAAGGTGTTGGAAAAACTTGAAAGTTGCATGCAATAAAGTAGAATTGGACCAGTTTCTTATACCAGATACAAAAATAAGCTCCAAATGGCTTAAAGACTTAAGTATAAGATCTGATTCCCTGAAATTCCTAGAAGAAAACCTAAGTAGTAAACTCTTTGACATCAGCCTTAGCAATATCTGTTTGGATATGTCTCCGGAAAGGGAAACAACAGCAAAAGTAAACAAATGGGACTACATCTAAGTAAATAAGAAATTTTTGCACAGTAAGGAAATTGTCAAGAAAGCAGTCAGCCTACTGAATGGGAGAAAATATTTACCAATTTTCAATAAGGGGTTAATATCCAAAATATGTAGGGAACTCATACAACTTAACCTTCAAACAACCCAATTTAAAAATGAGCAGGGGGCTTGAGCAGACATTACTTGAAGGAGGACATACAGATGGCCAACAGGCATATGAAAAGATGCTCAACAGTAGTCATCAGGGAAATGCAAATTAGAACCACAATGAGATAATCACTGCACACCTGTTACAGTGGCTATCCAGTCAGTGCTGGCAAGGATGTGGATGCCGGAAATGTTGGTGGGATTGTAAACTGGCACAACCACTGTGGAAAACAGTATGGACATTCCTCAAAAGATTCAAAATAGAGTTACTATATGACCCAGCAATTCCACTTCTGGATGTTAGTTGAGAGAAAACAAAATTACTAATTTTTAAAGATATATGCAGCCTTATGTTCATTGCAGTATTATTTATGTGGCCAAGATATGGAAGCAACCTAGGTGTCCATTGATAGATGAATGAATAAAGAAGATATGGTTAATATATACAATAGAATGTTACTCAGCAATAAAGAAAAATAGAATGACATTCTGTCATTTGCAACAATGTGGGTGGGCCTAGAGCAGGGGTCCTCAAACTTTAAATGGGGCCAGTTTACTCAAGACCGTTGGAGGGCCGGACTATAGTTTAAAAAAACAACTGAACAAATTCCTATGCGCACTGCTAAGTCGGCTGCTAAGCAGGACAGGCAGCGGCGGCAAAAACACCTGGTGGGCCAGTTAAATGTCCTCCGCGGGCAGCATGTGGCCCGCGGGCTGTAGTTTGAGGACCCCTGGTCTAGAGGATATTATGCTAAGTGAAATATGTCCAAGTCAAAATACCATGTGATTTCATTTATATGTGGACTCTAAAAATACAAAACAAATGAATAAAGGAAACAAAATAGACACAAACCCACAGATACAGGGAGTAAGCTGAGGGTTGCCAAAAGGAGAGGGATTTGGGATGATAGGCGCATTGAAATGAAATGAAGTGAAACATGCAATTAAAAGAATGAGACACAGCATAGCAACACAAACAAAATGTCCATATACATGTAAGATTTGACTATACCTTAGACTTCTTTGGAGACATTACTGCTAGAATGTACAAGGCGACATGGAGTAGAGGGTATGTGAAGGCAGGAGAATACATTAGAGGCCCTTGTATCATTTTCTAAAAAGCATATGATTGGGAATCTGTATGGGGTAATGTCACCAAAAATTATTACATACAAGGAAATTACTATCAAAACTGTCCCTCATCTATTGGCTAAATAAAGACAACAAAACAAAAACCAAAGTACAAAATAGAATAAGTACTCCTTTTAAGATCATTAAGCATCATTTAAATTATGGGGAAGCCCAGCCAGTTTGGCTCAGTAGTTGATTGTCAACCTATGAATCAGGTCATGGTTCCATGCCCAGTCAGGGCACATGCCCCAGTTTCCGGCTCAATCCCCACTAGGGGACATGCAGGAGACAACCAATCAATGATTCTCTCTCATCATTGATGTTTCTATCATTCCATCTGCCTTTCCCTGTGAAATCAATAAAAATATATTTAAAAAAATTTTTTTAATTGTGATAAAAAGGCCACAAAATTTAAGTACTCTGGTACATTTTTCTATTTCTTAGCTCTCGTCTAAGAATACTAACAATAGGATCCCAAAGTGGTCAGAAATGGGCCCCATCTACATGCTACTTCCTTTTCCGTCCAATTTCCGTTCTCAGCTGATTCTCCGCACTTTGCAGGCTGGGAGTGCCCAGCCCTTGGCCTGTCCTTCGCTGCTGCTGCCGCCGTCCCGTTTTGTGTGTCTTGACTGTGCGCTTCCGGAAACCAGCTGCCTTTTGTTTACATTCATACGTTCCCTTATTTGCAGTGAATACTTTTCTCACTGATGCATGGTTTTCTTTATTTCAGTTATATCATTCCAGGATAAGTACGAGTTTGCCATGTTCATTAGAATTCTCTGCATAATTTATGTATTTCAATTAATATGACTAAATCGTTTTGCTTTCTTACATTAAAGATATTTAATGACTTTGTTATAATGTAAACCTGTTTTTAATATTAGGTTAATAATGCCTGATGCAGTAACTGTGGTTTTTAAGCCGCCTGCTTACATGAATGTCACAGGGTTTGGGGGATTAACTGTATACAGTGGCCAGGGCAGGTGGTTGGCAGAATAGGGACCTGAGACAACACAACAACAGAAGGATCAAATGAACGGGAGCATTTTTCTAGTTGGGTCTCAAATTCTGGAGCATTCAACAAACTCTTCAAATATTGTAAACAGAAAACTAATAAACGAAGATTTTGTAGTTAGTGGAGAGAGCACATTTATGAGATTTAGACCCATCCCAGGAAAATGGGAGAGGTCTTCCAACCAGTTTTACAGAGATCTTCCCTCCGTGCAGAAGTCAGGATGCATCTGCAGATGTGCAGCTTGTCATACAACAGGTTTCTGAGACAGTACTGCATGCATTTAATATGTACACTGCGTGTTCCCTCAGAGTCTAAGGTGCTAGAGCCCAGGACCGTTTCTCCTCTCCACTGTGTTACCCCGTGAAGGAGTTTGCATCATTCACTTCAGGATCTGGAAGGTTCTAACTTAAAGTAGCTTCTGGCACCACGTTCCTCTTTCCAGTTCCTGAGAATCAGAGAAGTCATAATGTCTGGAGCTAATTGACAGCTTTCCTTCTAGTCTTCCCTGTCATTGATTTTATCCCCGTTATTATGCCACTCTTCCTTTTGATTTGTTACCACTATTTTATTCAGCCCTTTTCCCTTCCTCTGTTCAGCACCTACCTAACTGGTGAGAGCCACAAAGAAGTAAAATTTATTTCTCTATGAGAAGAAGAGATGAGAGAAAGGTTTGCTTTTATCATCATAAGGTATCTGCTTCCTGTGTGTGTCTTTTCAGATGTCCTTTCTTTTGAAAAATGTAGAGTGAATATGTAGATGTCAATAACCTCAGCTAAGATGTGATGACAGTAAACATTAACGAGCATACTGAGATTCCAGTTTCCTTTGCTAAATTACCGATTTAATGCTATTCCAGTTTTAATGTAAAGTTGTGTGGACTGGCAGGCTTTGGTTTGAGGTGGGCTCAATAGAGTAATGTTCCCTTGTCCTTTTATCAGACTGTCTGCTTCCTCTCCCCTCTAGCAGCTGTACATCCATAAATGAGGACTTTTTTAGCCCAATGGGAAATAATCATAGAATTTGTTCATGTTAAGTGCAGGGAGGGAAAGTTTCCTTTTACAGAAATCAAAATACACTTTACTTAATTTTGCGAATGTGTTCAGTTTTAGTTTACAAATATTGACTCCCTGAAGGCATTTGTCTCTCTCTTGACCAGAATAGTTTTAGTATATGAAAGAGAAGGCAATTAAAAAATCAGATTTTGAAACATTTTGAATTGCATTGCCTTAAGCCCTATGACCCCCTCCACCTTCTGTCTGAATGACATGAACTGCAGGTGTCCCCCTGTTTGTGGCAGAATGTGTCTCCACCTAGCAGGGAGAGAGGGAGGTGTGTATCCAACACCTGTAACGTGAGGCCCTACTGAGGTCACAACCAGGAGCTTGGGGCAGCTTGGTAAAAGCAAAGTGGTGTCTTTGATCCCGGGCAAAGGGGAGTCACATCCCAATTAGACGGGCTGCTGGGCCTCCCAGCGCGCCTGTCTTCCTGGTCTCAGGATTCCTTTGAGGCTAAAGCCAACCAGGACTGTCCTTTTCAGACTGCCCTGAGCTTCACGGCCTCTGTAAACAGTTGAAATTAATTGAATGAAGGGCAAGGTTAATACAAAATAACTGATTAGTAATTGGGTTTCAGATTTTTATCATCTTCAAGTAGCTTCACTGTTACTATATCAAGTGTTTTTAGACATTTGTGAATTCTTTTTATATTTCTCACATATTGCAATTATATTTCAAATTCTTTTTAAAGAAGTTTACAGAAAATAAAATGAGTTGACTTTGAAACACAGAAAAAAAGAAGTGGTGTTGGAGAATTCAGTGACAGGCCTACCCATTGCCTCCCTCCCCGCAACAGTCCTCAGGACCTGCCTCTGTCCCAAGGGCAGTCCTGTGACAGTGGTGGTTCACAGAGGTGGCCTCCCACCAAGAGAAATATTCACGTATGCAAACCAACCTGAGCTCTTGTCCTGGGTAGGCGTCCCTGAAGTGCCTGCTGTGCGGAGCAAACTAACTCTCTGGCTGGGCCATTTTAGCTTTAGTCTGTCTGCTGTGGTCCTTTCACTGAGGCAGGGACTACAGCTGCATTTTCCAATTTAATGATTATTAATAGTTAACCATTCTAATTTAATAGTTAATAATCCCATCAGGACTGCAAAAGATGTGCTGTAAGTATGAAATACCAGATTTCCGAGTTAGCACACAAAATGTAAAATCGTGGCAAATGTTAATATTTTCACTGTATTGGGTCAAGTAAATATATATTAAAATTAATTTTCCTGTTTCTTTTACCTTTTTAATGTGGCTTCTAGAAAATTTAAAATTAGTGCCCCGATGACTCATATTTTTTGGACAGCACTGGGCTAGAATAATAGCTTTTAGGCAGATGTCTATTGTTACAATAATAGTGTGATGGCAACTTCAGTTCTGTAGGAGCATCTCTTATGGGAACCCGTGGTTTCCTTGACAATATGGGTAGAAGGCATTACTGAACAGGAACGCTATTGGAATCGTCACCTTTTTAAAAGTTTCATCTCAGAGGTAGACGTAAAAACTGCTATATTAGGAGAACACGTTTCTCCCCAGTCTTTCCCATTGGCCCTAAATATAATTTATGAGTTATTTACCAAGTACTTTATATGCAGCTGCTCTAATTCTTGTTTGCATGGAGTAAATAATACAATACAGGGATAGGAGAGGAGGTTCTGCAGTTGAATTGTCCATTTTCTAAGTAGGCTTCTGAATTTAATTTCTGTACTTAAATTGGGTTTGTCTCTGATGCTACCTCTTTATCTTGCCTTTAGGGAAACAGACGGCACTGCTGCCTACAGCACATACCAGAATAAATCAAGCACTCCAGCACAGTAGACACTCTGATTGGCTTTCCAAAAGCTCTACTACTGCATCTTTTTCTTTTCAAATGTCAAGACCCACATTTAAATTCGTATGGCTACTATGCAAAACAGGTGTAGGGCCCTCAACAATCAGAACTGAAGCCACCTATGATCTTACGGGAATATGTCTGAGTTAACTGAAAGCACTATGTGGGCGAGATAACCTGCCCCTCCCTGTTGGTTGCAGCATTATTTACAATAACGAAGGCAAGGAAACAATCTGAAGTGTCCGTCAACCGATCAGTGGATAAAGGAGATGTCTGCATCTACAGTGAAATACTATTCAGTCATAAAAAAGGAAATGCTGCTATTTGCAGCATGTATTGGCCTTCAGGACATTTTGCTAAGTGAAATAAGTCATATGTATGGAGAGACAAATACTGTATAATCTCCCTTATATGTAGAATCTATTTTAAAAAAAACTCATCAAAGAAGAAATCAGATTTGTGGGTGCCAGAGGTGGGTGGTGGGGTGAGGGAATTGGATGAAGGTAGTAGTCAAATGTTCAAACTTAGTTATAAGCACGTATTGGAATGTAATGTACAGCATGATGACTATAACTAGTAATGCTTTATTGCATATTGGCAAGTTCCTAAAAGAATAGATCTTGCCCTAACCGGTTTGGCTCAGTGGATAGAGCGTCGGCCTGCAGACTGAAAGGTCCCAGGTTCGATTCCAGTCAAGGGCATGTACCTTGGTTGCGGGCACATTCCCAGTAGGAGGCGTGCAAGAGGCAGCTGATCGATGTTTCTCTCTCATTGATGTTTCTAACTATCCCACTCCCTTCCTTTCTGTAAAAAAATCAATAAAAAAAAAAAAGAATAGATCTTAAAAATTCTCATTACAAGGAAAAAGATTTGTAACTATGTGAGTTGATATTAACTGAAATTTGCTCATCCTACCTAATAAAATGGTAATATGTAAATTACCATCACTCCGCTACGCCCACGATTGGGCCAGCGGGAGGTGCAGGGGGCGGGACTCGGGGTGGCCGGGGTAGCCGATTGGGCCAGTGGCGGCGTGAGCTCAGCATCTGCGCCATGGCTGTGCTGCGGAACAGAAGGGGCCTCTGGGTCAGTGGGCTCACGTCCCCCCGCGGACCATCAAAAGCGGGGGAGCTGGGTGCCTGTCTGCTCCGGCACCAGGCCTTTCGGAAGCCTCCGCCGAGCCGGAGACTTCCGAAAGGCCTGGTGCACCAGCGGACAGGCACCCAGCTCCACCGCGAAAAGCGAAAGTGTGTAGGGGACCCTACATGTGCATGATTCAATCATGCACTGGGCCTCTAGTCATTTCATAATAGACATATCATGCTGTACACCTTAAACTTACATAATGTTACATATCAATTACATCTCAATAAACTACAAGGAGGAAAAGCTCCACAAAGGCGTTCTCTGGCTTATTTCACTGTCGTGAATGCAACTGTGAAGGCATAATGCTAACATCTCAATGCTGCTTGAATGTAGTCACTATCCTTGGACCCCTCTGAAATGGGTGTGAACTTGGGAATGAACATCTGGCTGTTTTCCCTTAAAGAAAACTTGCATTTATAGTGCAATTCAACACAGTGTCCGCGGTAGGATTATAGTAGGGCAATGATGTTTTTTATAAATTCTGAATATTTAGAGAAGTATAGTTCAAAATGAGACATTTCATCTATATTTCATCTATAAAGAATGATTTTGCAATGTTCTTTTCCAAAGTGAATACCAACTTTTAAGACTTACTCTTTCAACAACTCTATTATGTGTATTGTAGTTTATTATAAAATGTCTGTACAAATATGTGTATACTACTTCCGCCCTTAAAAATTAAAAACAATACCACTGAAAACTGAGTAAGTTTGACCTCCTTACCTAAGAATATTATTGGAAAGTAATTTTACAGGGATTGAGATAAATTTCTGTTTTTCAAAATATGTTTTAACTTCTTGGTGATTTCGAGAAGCCATTAAGTTAATGTCTGGCATTTGTTCTCCGCCTTTTCTAACAACAAACCAGTCTAAATAACAATTTAGGCTCAGCTGCTTGCTTCTGTGAAAAGTTAGAGGGCGCTAACACTCCTAACACGAATGCCAGCTTGGTACAAAGTGAACACTGGCCTTTCTGGGGAGAATTCCCCTCTTTAAGAGGCATAGAATGCACTCTGAATTCTGGCCTAGGGGGGTTTCTCTCCCAACTTGAATTAAAGGCTACCTCACTTAAGTCACCTGGCAGGAGGCAGTTTTGTAGGGAGTAAATCCATCAGCTATCCCAAGTTGCATGAGAATTAGTCTTTTTTGGGTCTCACCTCGCCTGCTAAAAGGCAGAGTAAACGTTAAGCCACGTATTTCAGAAAAGGAAACCAAACTGTGTTTGTGGTTGGTCCTCTGCAGGGAAGAAAAATCACGGAGCTCGGGTAGCACTTTATGCCCAGGTGACCAGATCCCTCCCTCTCTGAGTCCTCATGCCTGGCAGGGTCTCTTTCAAATGAGCCATGCGCAGAGAGGAGGGGCTGCCGCTCTCATTGATTCTTAAAGGGTTTTTTTTTTGTTTGTTTGTTTTTACATTTTTATTTTTAGTAGCAAAAATTGGGCTGAAGAAATGTTGCCCTGAGAGGGACATGTTTGGAAAACCAGAGTGGGCCAGAGTAAATACTGTTTTACTCTATAAAGTGTTCCTTCCCTTTGTAATCTCTCGTGAGGGACATTTTTCAACCAAAGATTGTGATGCTTTTCAAAATTAACTTTTATAATAGTGCTTCAAGTTTACTCTTTTTCAATTTAATATATATGAGATATATTCATAGAAATATTATGTTGTCAAATCCTGTTACTGAAATATGGGGAAACCAGTTTCCTGTAGAAAAATTTGTTTAAATGACAGAAGGAAGTATATTTGAATTAAATGTTTCTTAAAACTGGAAGAATGTATTTGCATTGAAATGGGAAGCCCCATGAATGGAGATTTTTATTGTTTATTTTCTGAAAAATTTCTCCTTACAATCTGATAAAATAAAAAGTAGGGTGAAGTGTGCTTTGTGTCAGTGTGTTCATTTCCAGGGTGCCTGATTTCAAATCAGAGTATGTTCCTAATGGGGTCCCACCCTCTCTAACCTTCCCACTCTCACAGTCATGACTCCTGCTCCTCACATCTCACATCCTGACATACATCTGGGCTTCTCCACTCCCAGCCCATCACGTGCCTCTCCTGCTCACAGGTGTTCATGACAC
Source organism: Ia io (assembly GCA_025583905.1). Lineage (NCBI taxonomy): Eukaryota > Metazoa > Chordata > Mammalia > Chiroptera > Vespertilionidae > Ia > Ia io. Next base: position 10,915,287 of record JAJQQW010000022.1, read on the forward strand.
CTACAGCAGAAGTCCAAGTTCCTCAGCATGATGCTCGAAGACTTTCTTCAGTTAAATCCCAAGTTTTCTCCCCAAGGCTCTTTCTGCTGCATTTCTCGAAGGAACATACTGTTAGTCAAGCTGTACCATCTGCCCTGTGCTGTATTCCTGCTTCACTGGTGCCCGTGGTCCTGTCAGATCCTGGGCATCGTCCAGGGCCAGCACCTCATGCCCATCGGGCGAAGCTTCTCCCGATTGCTGCCCAGGTGTCCTATTACCCAGATGAGGCAACCACATCTGAGTATCCGTAGACACTGTCTGCTAGGAGGCATACCTTCCACATCAGTTGAATGCATGGCTATGGCTAAGTACTTCATCCCAAGTCCAACAATGAAATTATAAAGTTTGGTTTGTGTAACTAGGAAGATGTTTTCTTATTTATGCAAAAACTCTTACCCTTGGCATTAAATCAGATTGCTGAACCTCTGAGATCAGGCTCCATGGGACTCAGCCATGGCAGCAATCACTGGCAGAGCTCCCCCCAGCGTTGCCCAGCACAATTGATCTGCTCTGTGCCCTGGGCAGAGGGATTTTTTTAAAGCTCCCCAAGGGCTTCTAATAAGCAGCTAAGGTGGAAAACTTATGCATTAGTGACTCTCATCCACAGTCCATTTCTACTTGGAAATTTATAAACAGGAGGTAAAGGCTTATATTTACTTAAGAAATTTGAGTTTTTATTAAATCAGCCTATGAAAGAAATCAGAAATGCCTAAGACTCAAATCAAGGTCTTGTTGCCTGCCTAACCAAACAAGGTTATCTGGTTTAAAAATTCAAGAAGCAATCTTTCTAGTACCAGCACTGGAGGAAAATTAGCTTGACTATAAATAAAGCATTTTGTTCAATTTTATTTGGTTTTACCTTGAGGTTATTTTTTATACTTGTATATTGGTATAAAATACACAGGAAGAACATTCTAGGTGACTAACAATAAAAGTCTACGAAAATGCTAAAAAAAAAAGTGGGAGAGGAGGAATTTGAATTTGCACTGTTAAAGGAGATGTTAGGTTTAAGGAACTGGTATTCTAAAATTTAGTAATGCCCGACAGCTAGTATTGTAACTCAGAATGAATTTTTTTACATATTTTAAGAATTTGGGTATTTGAACAGGATTTAACCTAGTGTACTGACTTCCTGAAATCATGCAAAATTGAGTGTACGCGTTTTTTTTCCCCTAACCTACATTACTTTCATCATTTCCAGTCTCATCCATGAAAAGTTACACTGGAAAAAAAAAAAAAAAAAAAATCAGCTATTTTTGTAAATCATAGCACTGCTGCCCCCGTGTGGTCAGTTAGAGTATTGGACAATCTCTTCCTTAGCCCTTCAAAAATATTTTTTTTAATGTTTTTTATTGATTTCAGAGAGAGGAAGAAACATTGATAGGCTGCCTCCTACACACACTCACACACACACACACAGAAACACACATATATATCCACTGGGAATCAAACCGCAACCCTGGCATGTGCCCTGACCGGGAAGGGAACTGTGATCTGGTGAATGGGCATACACTCAACCACTGAGCCACACCAGCTGGGCGCCCTGCAAACTCTTTATTCAGATGTTTGTCACTGATTACCAGAAGCCCTTTATAATTTCCTTTGGGGTCTAGTATTAACTAGCTCTTTTCTGCTTTCCTCCTGTGAAATTAACATCTTTAAATGTCTATACCCTGTCCTTTACTGCTTAATATGGGGGAAGTACAACATTGGGGTTTGGGGTCAGTAAAGCATTTTCCCTTCCCTCTCATTTACATACCAGCAGAAAGGGAACAAATTACCATAGCATAGATCACACTGAGGAAGTTATCCACCCTGATTCCTGACCTGCCAGAGAAAACCTGCAGTGGGGCAGTAACCCCCCCATTCTCAGGAGGAGCCACTTGTGGTCATGTTACTTTTATGTAGCTTTTAAAAAATTGAATTATTATATGTTGCAGTGGCAAGCCTTGTGCCAAATACCGGAAACAAGCAACAGCTCTGCTGTCCTGGGACTTTGGGCTTGTTGCTTCCTTGAGTGTTTTGGAGACTATACTGCACTTTAGATGAGCACTTACTGATGGTGTTTAAGGAAAGGATTGGTCTCTGATCACCTACGGCCACCTGAAGAGGCTTCTAGGAAAAGACTCCTTCAATTTGCAATTGACATGGGACTCCATTATGAGAGACTCTTTGGATAAGGTCCCATAGAACCCTGCTTCTCACATTGTAGTGTGTAGGTGAATCACAGGTTGATCTTGATAAAATGCAGATTCTGATTTAAAAGTTCTCAGGTGGGGCCCTGTGTTTGCATTCCTGTGAGTCCCACCTTCTGCTGTTTGTGGTAGTTTGAATCATGGCCCCCCAGATAGCAGGTTACAGCCATGCTGTTCCTGGGACCTGTGATGTTACCTGCATGGCAAAGCGTTTTCTCAGATGAGACCTTGGATGGGGAGGTTACCTTGGATTATTCAGGTGGGACCCGAGATGTAATCACAATCTCCTTCTAAGACAGCGGTTCTCAACCTGCGGATCGCAACCCCTTTCGGGGTCGAACGACCCTTTCACAGGGGTCGCCTAAGACCATTGGAAAACACAGATATTTATATTATGATTCATAACAGTAGCACAATTACAGTTATGAAGTAGCAACGAAAATAATTTTATGGTTGGGGGTCACCACAACATGAGGAACTGTATTAAAGGGTCACGGCATTAGGAAGGTTGAGAACCACTGTTCTAAGAGGAAGGCAGAGGGAGATGTGACTCCAGCACCAGGCAACGTGACCACTCAAGCAAAATGCTGCTGGATGGAGGATGGAGGCAGGAGCCAAAAAAAACAAAGACTGCAGCTCCAGAAGCTGGAAAAGGCAAGGAAACTGCTTCTCTCCCAGTCCCCCTGGTGGGCGGGTGGCCCAGGTCATACCTTCATTTCCACCCAGTGAAATTGATTTCGGACTTATGACTTCCAGAATGAAAAGAATAAATGTGTGTTGTTTTGAGACACTGTGTGAGTGTCTGTGTTCCTCCAAAACTCCTGTGTTAAACCCTAACCACCAAGGGGATGGCATTAGAGGTGGGGCCACTGGGAAGTTACTAGGTCAGAGGGCACAGGCTTCATGAACGGGATTAGGAACCTAACAAAGTCCCTCAGCCCTCTGCCACATGAACTTACACTAGAAGGCACTGCCCATGAACCACAAAGCTGGCTCTCACTAGATGCCCACACTGCCAGGGCCTCGATCTTGGGCTTCCCAGCCTCCTGAACGGTGAGGAACACATTTCTGTTGTTCACCAGTTACCCAGTCTGTAGTATTTTTTCTAGAGGCCGGAAGACACCGAGACTCCCAATCTGCTGAGACTTGTTCCCGCAGCCACAGGAGACCGGCCACCAATGCTATGGGCCCTCAGAACACACAGTGAGGAGCAACGCCGTGTAGAAGCAAAGCCACAGACGAGTGGTTGTCAACCCTGGCTACGCATTAGCATCACCTGGGATGAGTTTGAAACAAACAGCAAAAAGCAATGCCCAGGTCCCATTGCTGGAAGAGTTTAGCAGAACCTGTAAGGGTGGCGGCTAAGCATCCCTCTGTACAGGCTCCTTGGGTGAAACTGATCAGAAGGCAGGGAGGAGCTGTCTCAAGAGGATAAACCCAAAATACAGCTTTTCTTGTGTTCAAGGAAAACTCTTAAACTCCCCCCAAATATGGACAGTCTTCCTGGTCCCCTTCCCCACCAACCCCCTGCCCTGAACTATATGCCGGCTTCTCAGTGAGGCCTGGGCCAACACCTCACGTGAAGAATTACCGGGCTGGAGATTTACATTATTTCACCTAAATTGTGTTCAGATTTGTGTCTTGGGCTTATTAGGAACTCCTCAGCCTTTATTTCCACAGGTGGGAACTGTTGCCAGTACAGCCTGCACGAGGCCCGAGTGAGCCTTCCATCCAATGCGCCTTCCCACTTACACCCCTATAGCCAACCAGGTGGTGCATCTTAGCTAAGCGGGACTCCCCAGCCAACCAAGCATTTTCAAGTGCATGGCCTTGAAAATGAGATTCGAGATGTGCCCCAAAGCAGCAACCTGCTAATTTTAACTTCTAGTACTTAGTCCTCTGGGGACCGGAATCAGAGCAACCTGTCGGCAGAATGCATGTCTTTTTTGTTGTTTTTTTTCAGTACCTAGGTTGGAGCTCGGGACACAGTACATGGAGCAAACATGGTTCAATTTGTTACAACTGACCCAAAGCGCTTAGCAACTACCTCCGCAGAGAAGTGAATAAAACCATTGGGGGGGAGGGTGGGGGGTCTTACCTCTTCCCACCACCACATCCTGGGGATCAGAACATGGAATCTTCCATCAGCAGCGTGAACTAGCTCTGGAGCCGCCGTCCCGGCGTGAATCGCATCCATGCCCGCCTGGTTGAGTTGCCACCACTCACCGAGAACCACTGGCTCAAAGTGAAACGACCACAGGCCCGTCACAGGTGGCCAGGCACCTTCCGTGCAAAAAGCTCCAGCAAGGGCCCACGGCCCCGCACCCTGAACACCCACCCCACAGGCCTCAGCCCCTGTTCTGTCAACTCGGGCTAACTTCTGGAGCTCATTGCCCTGTCCTGGAGAGAAACCAAGCACCTCCTGCTCGCTCACACTGCCGCTGAGCTCAGCGGGCGGCTCCACTTGACGGGCCACGTGCAGGAGCGCTGCCTGCCGGGATGGAGGAGGGGCCCCTGGGACCCAGGTGGGTTCCCCCATCAAGAGCAGCTCCAGGTGATCCACATCTCTGTCATCCCCTCTCTCATCTTGTTTCTTGGCTCCCAGAATTCCATTTGGCCTTAATGGGCTTTGTTTGCTTACATCTTTTTATTGATTTCAGAGAGGAATGAAAGGGAGAGTGAGATAGAAACATCAATATGGAGAGAGAATCCTAGGTGAGCTGCCTCCTGCACGCCCCCTACTGGGGATCGAGCCCACAACCCGGGTATGTGCCCTTGACCGGAATCGAACCTGTGACCCTTCAGTCCACAGGTCGACGCTCTATCCACTGAGCCAAACCGGCTAGGGCTGGGCTTCGTTTTTACTGTGTGTCTGCTGCCACCCACTGGAATGCTTTAGAAGGCAGGTAAGGTCTGCATAGGAAATTAACTTTTCAGGTCCCCGCTTCTCCTCACTGCAGAACTGTGAGTAGAAAATAATAATAATAATAATAATAATAATAATAATAATAATAATAAAAACAAGGACATGACACATCGAATACAGTAACATATTTATTACGTTCAGATGCACGGACAGTCTATGTCTTAACAGAAAGATATGTCAACAAGCAACCAATGTGCCGCATTTACAGCGTTACCACATTCCAGCAAAAGGCAACCGAGGACCTCAGAGAAGCCAGGGATCTGTTTTTAAAAACCCATCACATCATCTCCTCCCTCTGCAGGAAAGCATCGCAAATGCAGGTACAGAAGTCGGTAGGAAACAGCGTGCCCACCCCCACCCCCCACCCCACCCCCGCCCCGTCCCCGCCCCCTGCCCATCCGTCTTCCAGGCAAGCACAGGCTGTGGCTGAGCAGACGTGGCACGGGGCTTCGAGGCTGCTGCTTTTCCCCCTACATCATAACCGATTTCAAATGGTGCTAGACAAAAACAGACTCTGAACACCAGGAGAAATCGGTCAGCCTGTGTAAGAGATGGGTCCGGTGGCGCTCCGGGGGCCCCGCCCCGCCGCCGTGCGCGCAGGTGGCAGGTCTGCGTCAGCCGCGCTGCCCAGTGGCCCAGGGCCTGGGAGCAGGCGGGCCTGGGGGCTGACGCCGAAACTTCTCCGGGTGCACAGCCCTCTCCGCTCCCTGGGCACCCAAGTCCCCACCCAGCAGTGCCCATCGCCGCTCAGAGGCCCAGCCAACAGGGGACTGTGGCTACCTGTGGGCAGCATCCCCACCTGGCCCCCTGCTCAAACCCCCCCCCCCACCCCCGACCCCCCCGACGCACGCACTGTTACCCCAAACCCAGCATACTCCCGGGGGTGCTTTGCTTTTCCCGTTGCTTCTGTCTTGAGGCGGCTCGGGCGCCGGGAGGAGGAGCCGGTCCCCGGAGCCGCAGCTCCGGTGGGCGGCCCTCGGCTGTGCTGCAATTCTTACTCCTAAAACACTGATTTCAAATGGTGCTAGATACAAAGATGGAAAAATCTAAGCCACCATGTGAAACCAGCTTCCAGAAGAAGAGGGTCTCGCTGGAGAAAAGAGGGAGGCGCGATCGGAGGACCCGGCCTCTGCCCCGGGGAGGACGTCGTCCCGCGGCTCCACGCGTGGCGTCACCAGATCCGTGTGGAAGGCAGGCAGGGGTGTCCACGGCGATGCTCGGGGAGCGGGAGAGTCACGGCCGACGCTCCCCACAGACGCAGCGGCACAGATCCATCCACTCTACGTGAGCTTGTCTCATCCCACTAGTGTCCCCCCCCCCAACCAGGGTGCACGTGCTGAGCTAGAGGAGCCATGGCTAGCATTGCCATGCCTGTTGTCCCCGTCAGGACCGCCCTGCCCTGGGGAAACAGCACGCAGCGTGCGGGGTGTTTTCTGACATCATCTCCCGTCCTGTGCCTGGGAGGCTCTAGCACTACACAAAGGTGCCTGTCACCGGGGCCAGGCCACCCCTTCCTTGTGCCCTGTTCCGGAAGGACGCGGGCCCCACCGGGCCACACGTAAGTGCCACCACCCCAGCCATCTTACTTAACCGCTGGTGCGACTCAGAAAAACCAGCGTCCTAAACCTGTGGCAAGTAGGTAATCCTCTAACGCAAGCACTGAGCTGTGTTTCGTGATGCTTCGAACATCTGCCTGAAAACAAGATTTGCAAACTGTGTTTAAGTTAGAGTGCCCATCTCCTAACGCCCTCCCCGCCTCCCGCCCCGTCTCCTCTGGTTGTTTGACGCGCAGAAAACATGCCTCTCTTGCCTCTGAGGCTGTGACCGTGAGGAAGAGGAGGCAGAAGCATCTGTATCTTTCGGGTTCCTTACCATCCCTCTAGCTACAGGCTCCTATTTGTTACGGTTCCTGGAGGTAATGGCACGTCCTGCTCTGGGCAAGAGGAGGCGGTAGCGTGTGAACACAACAGTCACTGGGAAGGGGCACGACTGGTTCTGCCAGGGGCCGTGGCTGGGCGGCTGGCCCTATGCTCCCGCACCTCTGGCGCTCTGCAGCGGCTCCCAGCCGGCCTGCGGGAGTGGGGAGTGGGCACCGCTGGAGATGAGCCTCCCCATACGCGGGGAAGCCCAGCACCAGGCTCTGCAGCCCGTGGGCTCTGCCAGGCCTCAGCTGGGCGGGCTCTGCCGAGTGAGGACACCCCAGCCAACAGCGGGGCCTGCTCACCAGGTACCTGCTGGGGTTGTAAGGTCGGGAGCGAGTGCTAAATGGCAGCCATTACCATGGCTGTTTGAAGCTAAGAAAACGTGTCTCTATTTCCTCTGAGGCCATGACCATGAGGAAGAGGAGGAAGAGGGGTCTGAATCGTGTAAAACGAAGAGATCTGCATTGGGTCATTCTCAGCTTCTCTCCAGCCAAGCTCTTCCTCCTTAGCAACGCCCAACAGCCAGCACCTGACCACCCTTTCCTAAGATGCTGTCACACAGACACCCTGCCTCTGCATATGCTGCCCCCGCTTTCTGGAACATTCTCCATCCACTCTCCCACTGCGACTCCCTGTCAACACCCCCCACCCCAACAATGCAGGGGTCCCCCTGCAGACCCCCCCTCTCAGGAAAACTCCCTGCTCCCCCCCACCCGCTCAGCCCAGCTTCCGGCTAAGTCACAGCTCAGCGTCTAGTGCTGTTCCGTAGAACACACTTGTCATTTGATCATCAGGGTGATTAATTCATGCCTCTCCTGCTGCCCAGGGAACGCCAGCCAGGAGTTCAGCGGAGGGCTGCCCAGCACAGGGCACTGGCACTGTCACAGGGAGCTAGGGGGCACCACAGGGTGTGGGCTCCCAGCCTCTCAGTCCTAAAATGCGCCGAGTCCTCTGGAAGAGAGATACAAAATCATTAGCAAAGCATCACGGGGCACTCTCTTCAAGAAGAGGAGGGGAGAGGAAGTCATCTTAGTACCAAACCGTCCGCCCTTCTGACCCTATGGGCGGGAACCGTCTGCTGAGGTCCCAGCTCTCCCGCCGGAACCAGGCTTCTCCCTCAGCGTCTGCTGAGCCAGCTGCTGGCGTGCTCCCTGGTGGGATCTGGGGGAGGCTGCGGAGGGCTGGGGGCCCTGCTCTCCCTGGCACCTAGGTCTGTGTAGCCCAGGGTACGCCACTGCGCTGAGGGCTCTGCCGCCACCTGCAGGGGGCAGGATCCCCCCATTGGCCTAAGGGCCCCCGAAACACACCGGCCAGTGGAGAAGGGCTGGGTGGGCTGCCTGGGAAGGGAAGTGCCCACCCAGAGGAGGCCATTTGTCACCCTGGGAGGTGCCACCTGGGAGCCAAGTGCAGCCCCAGCGCATTTCTGCGCCCACATTCTGTTTGCAGCTTTGTCCACCCCCCTCCCTACCCCCCACGCCCGGGACACTCCCTGGCCTGGGCAGGGGCCCGAGCTCGGAGGATAGGTCACCACACAGTGCATCAGAACCCAGGCCTTGACTTCCTGCTGGCGCCTCTGAGAACCTCCCTGGCTCGGCCTCGGAGTGCTCCTCGGAGGAGGCTGGTGCAGACCGGTCACCGCATGCTCCGTGCTCCGGACCCTGCAGCGAACAAGACAGAGAAGAGGCGCAGAGCGCAGCAGGAGCAGCCTGCCCGGGCGGCCACGTGGTGGCTAAAGGCCTGCGCGTCAGACACGTTCCACAGCAACAACCGTGCAAGCGCAACGGAGACCTCGAGGGTTAACTTCAGTTCCCGGCTGCGGGGTACAGAGCAGTCCCGAGACTGCAGAGAGCGCCCGCTTCGTTCTATAAAGGACGCGGTGTCTTTTAAAGCCCTAACGATCGCAGGCCCAGCAAGGTGCCCAGAAGACAGCCGGGCGGGGAGTGGGAAGGAGAGGCGCTCTCGTGTGTGAAGTCCGTCACCAAGCCCAGGGAACAGAGTCACCCCCAGGATGCGCTCTGTGCGGCCACGCCGAGCTCACAGCCAGCGCGGAGGTTCCGAGGCAGCAGCCCTCCCTCCCCACCGGGCCGGGTGCTGAGTCACAGCCACTTACGTGACTGACTGACGCAAGTCCCAGCCAGGGCGGGGGAGGGGTGCCGGAAGCGGAGCCCAGATCAGGCTTCTTCCTGCCACTGGGAATGCTGGTTTCAGGGCTCCTGGCGGCCAGGCCGAGTCCTCGTGCTGAGAGAGGGGCCCGGGGAAGGCCCTTCGGAGAAAGCGGAACATTCTGCCCCCCAGACAGCCCCAGTCCATTGTCCGGAGGAACCCAGAGGCCCGGCCCCGCTTCCTGTCACTCCCTGCTCCCGCCCAGGCCCAGTGTCCTGGACACTTTGTCTTGAGCTGTCAGGGTGAGGCCTCTGCCAGCTAGCTGTGGTTAATGAATCAGAGGAAAGGGTAGTGAAAGGCAGGGCAGGGGCACGGAGGCCTGGCGTGGAGGGCAACATGGAGATGGCTCTCTGTCTGGGGCAGTTTGTCCCCCAAAAGAGGGCTCAGCAGCCAGGGACCACCACGCTTCCCAGGCCCCAGATCCCCAAGCAGGAATAACATGCTCCAGACCCACAGAGCCCCGAAATGCCCGCTGAGCCATCAGGGCAAGGAGCCACAGCCTCCTCATCGGGAGGCCCAGCGTCAGCACTTCTGGCCTCCCCGGAGGCCGGGGTATGGAGGCCTATGCTCCCGGGCGGTGCTCCCCACAGCGAGGCTCTCTGTCCCTTCCTGACTCCGCCAGCAAGAACCTGGGCTGGACACCCACTCAGCTCAGGGCAGGGGACCCTCGGCGGGCAGGCTGGAGGGGAGGACGCCTCAGGGCTCCCCTGCCCGCCCTTGGGTGCAGTGGGCAGCGGTCTGGTATACAAACACAATGCCCACCACACTGTTCCCAGGTCCCAGCCAATGTGGATCCAGAGGAAAACCACCAAATGATGTCCCTGACTCCGTCCAGGGGGACTCAGAAGGGATCTAACTCTGGAGGTCCAGGGAGAGAGGCAGGGCCCGGCCTCCCACCTCCCCAGGCAGAGTTAGCAGCAGACACGGCGCCTGTGGGCGCCCCACTCACAGCCCCTCAGGCCTGCTGCTGGGAGAGGCAGGCTCCGGTCCCCACGAGGCCCTCCCTCGGCGTGCCCGGCCCCGCTGCTCTTGGAGGGAGAGCAGAGCTTCTCCCCAGGTCACGCACCTCCCGGAGCACCTCCCGGAGCAAGGCCCCGGCCGGCTCCTGGGAGCCCGGGCATATCCACTAACCTCCGAGTGGCGGGTCTGCCCGGTACCTGGGCGCACACCTGGCTGAGCACATGGACGGGGCACACCCTGTGACATGGTTCCACTTCCCTAGCGGGAGGGAGGGAGGCTGGGCAGACGGGGGGTAGGTCCAGAGTCCAAAGCCAACCCCGAGCACCTTCCTCTCCTGCTTCCCCTGGCGCTGGCGGGGCTGCTGGCTGTGCCTACATTGCTGGGCCAGCCTCATTCTGCTATCAGGGCCTCTGTCTGCCAGTCTCAGAACCTGGAACAGTGAGTGGTGGGAGGAGGCAGGAGGAAAGGGGGGGGGAGGGAGGGGAGAAACGGAGGGAGGGAGGGGGGAGGGGGGTGGAGGAGGAAGTTTCACAGTCTAGTGCATTCCCATCAGATCAGAGAACGGGGAACACATACAACTTCCCCTTTTCAAGCGCTTCTCTGCCCCCCGTTTCCTTTCAGTTCCTTCCCCTCTGGACTGGGGATGGCATGGCTGGTGGGCTAGACGGGGGCAGGCACCCAGGTACGCAGCCAACTGGGCTCTTGCCCGGCTCCGCCGTGGCCTGGCAGGCTCCCTCACTGTTACCCGGCATGCCCTTCTCCTTGTCAGGGAGGCCTCGCCCTCTTGTTTTCAAAGTTTTATAACAGTATTGTTTGTTGTCCAGCAGATTAAATTCTTTTGGAGGCTGGGGGAGTGGTGAGGGGGGGTTGAAGGAGAGAGAGGAGGAAAAAGAGAGAGGGAGAAAAAATACAAACAACTTCCATTAGGGCCAAAAGGTGAAATGAGTTCCTTTTTGAACACAGTCCACCTGTCCCGAGAGGCCAGTGGCCAGAAGCCTGTGCTCCCTGCCTCTTGGCCTGTCCCCTCCTCCCCAAGCAGGGGGACAGGTGGTCTCCGACGTTCAAGGCTCTTACTCAGGGGTCACGCTGAAAAGAAGAACCAGCTAGAGTGTCTGGGGGATTCACGCGTGAGCAACCCCCACCCCAAAGAGGTGGCCTTCCCTGCTGTGGCCTGAGCTGGTCCCAGCAGAGACCCCCGATTCTCACCTCCTCAGGGGTCCAGGGACTAGGAGGGGCGGGGAGGGTCTGTCTACAGGCTCCTGCCCCGCTCAGAGATGGCTCATCTCTGCAGTGAGCGTGGGGTTTGTTCGCATCCGAAACAAAAACGATACATCCAGTGATGCCAGAGACACGGCAAGCCCCATGCCCCGCGCCCACCCCAGAGCACACATGTGTGGACAAATACTCACTCGCTGAAGGAATGGGTGAGAGTGAGGACAGAAAAGAAAGGAGAGAAGCAGGCAGCCTGAAATCAGCGTGATCTTACAGGAAGGCGGCCCACTGAAATGCCCCTGACCTGTCAGGCCGCTGGAGCTAAAGCTGCAGGAGTCATAACAAGAAAGGATGTCTGGTTCTCCATATTTAACACAGCCCTCATTCGGCCATTCGCCGGTTTATTTCAGGCTTCGGGCTTCCTCTACATGGCATGCCCATGTGCACACACACCTGTGCCTCCAGCAGAGCAGGTACTGCCATGGTCCCCGAGCTGTGCATCTGCCTGAGATAGTCCTCTTCTTCCTCCTACCTTCTTCCCAGCAAACCACGCCCGGTCCTGCCTCCTGTCCCACCCCCACCCCTCCAGTGCCCAGCGAAGGTCCCCTAGGGCTGCGGGGAGCTCAGAGCAGCTCAGGACTCTTTCCTGATAGGAACGAAGGGCGACATGTCTTTGCCCTTTTTTTTTTACTTATAAACGGTGTCAGTCCTACAGGGTCAGTTCCAGAAGCTGCCTCTGCAAGGGGGAACCAGGCGGGAGCTCCAGCCCAATGCTCCCCCGGCCCCCCAGCATAGGCTTGCCTCCAAGGCAGGAAGGAAAGATGGACCGTGCGGTCAGAGTGCGTCCTGGACCCTGGTCCCCACACTTCATGCTGTTCCAGGCGGCCTCAGAGTCCACGGGCCCGGGGCTGGAAGGGCATCCAGCCCTCCCTCCCCGCCCCCCAGAGAAAGAGGATTCGTCATTCTTTGGGAGCCCTCAGCAAGGGGATGCCAGTTCTCCCTGAAGTCTAGCCTAAGTCACCCTCCCTGCGCAGGCTCAGCCTTCCTTCCGTCCTCCAGGTGAACAGAAAAAACGGGGATCAGGAGGACGAACCTCCCTCTACCACAGGTGACCTTAGAGAAGACTTCATCCACCAAAGCCACCCCCTGTGGGTTCCCCATCACAGGGCTTCTCTACAAGCTGAAGCTGGATTCGGGGGGCACAGATGGACCGATCTGTGCAAACACAGGCATGTGGTCCATCCAATCCTAAGCCTTCCGCAAGGAACACCTACAGCTCCAGCCTGAACCATCGGGCTGCGGGGGAAGAAAATAAAGACACAACACTCCTCTTCCCCGTCTACAAGCCCTGGCTGTTCCACTGAAGACCCTCAGAGGGCCACCCCGCCGAGAAGACAGGCTGTTCCCTGCTCTGCCTCAGCACCCCTAGAAAGAGTGGGGGTCAGGCTCACTCTTCAGGGAACACTGGTGCCCAAGAATCCTCTGACCCGCCTTCCTCTCCAGGGGTGAGGCCTGCCTCTTCCAGTCAGCCATGAAGCCAACATTCACCGTTTCCAGCCCGGAATCTTACTTCACACTGGACACCAGCCAATTCTCCCAGCAGGCGCTGGGCATTCGCCGGCCAACAGGTAACATGCACAGCACATGGGCACACCGGGCAAAGCGCTGGGCACACCTCACACACCTGTCGGAGACTCTCCAAGGCCCCGCGACCAGGCCTCGTTTCTGAGAGCCACTTGGCGGAGACAGGCCTGCAGGCACACGCGAGGGGCCGCCCCGCCGGGTCAGTGGTGCGGAGCGTGACACCTCGCGGAAACGCACGGGGACTGGCCGCTTCCCAGCAGAGAAGCACCGGTCAGATCTCCCAGGAGCTGAGAGAACCAGAGAACGGGGGACCCCGGATGTTCTGAGAAGAGACCTGCAGCCTACTGAGATCAAGGCAACTGCCCGAGACCCGCTCCCCATCCCTGTCCCCCGCCCCCACCCCACGGATCAGTGACAGAACACAGCTGGACCCCAAGGAAGTGACACCTGGGTCGGACCCAAATTCCGCAGGTACCAGGGGTCAGATCTTGGCAAGACTCTCTGGCTCAGCTTCATCCATCACAGGAATAATACCACCTACCCTCGCAGGCGTGTGTGGGGACCCAATGAGCCGGAAAATGTGAAAAGAACTGTGCACATCACGTGGTGTGCGTGAGGGAGGATGGCTGCTGATCGATTCCTCTCCTGCCCGAGTCCCAGCCCAAATCCCTGCTCACCCCATCCTTCTGGGGCGAGGGCGGTGGGCTCACAGTGTTGAAGCCCAGGTAAGTATCTAGTAAGCAGAGGTACTTACTTGGAGAAATGTAGCCATTTTAAAGCTCTGCATTCTGGTTAGTGGGCTGCCCGATGGGAGCCCTCAGCCCCGGGGGCCCCTCGCCAGCAGCCGGGGAGAAGGAGCGGGCCCTGAGGATGGAGGCTGCCCGGCCGGAGCTCGGCCCGGCTCCCAGCCGTGCTGGCCTGGGGCCGGCCTTGCACAACAGCCTGCAGGCCCTGGACCTGGGCTCTCCTGCACGCGTGTTATTTTTGCTACCTTTGAACTAGTGACTCAAGACTAAAAAGCCAAAATGGAACTGGCGGCTCTGAGATATTTTTGTGTTTTTTTTTTCTCTTCTCTCTCTTTTTAAATAGAAGGGCGTAAACAACCTCATGAGAAAAGAGGCTAAATATAAAAGAAAACTTCCTGACACAGACCCCGAACAGGTGTCTCGGGGAAGGCACAGGACACGCAGAACCTGCCTGAGCTCCCATTTTCTCTCCGGACTCAGGGCCAGACAGGACAGTGTGTGTATCTTTCTAGAACACGGCACCTCAAGTCACGCGCTCCCCACCCCCAACCCCGCCAGGCACAGCCTGCCCCGGCAGCTCCCGCACACTGGCCCATCGCTAGACAAGCCTCTTGGTGGGAGCAGAGAGCACGTCCTCTGTCACCGGAGGGTCCCCATCAGCCACCTTCAGGTCATCTCCAGCCCCTGCCCACTTACTTCTGGGGGAGGGGTCCTTTGAAAGTTGTCCCCACCCACCTGCCCTGATTGATAGCAACAGGGCCTCTTCAGAACACTGGGCTGCAGCTGAAGGCAGGTCCTCAAGATCCCTCCCCTCTTCCTAACTCGGGTCTAGCTTCCCTTGTCCGGAGTTTCTGGCTAAGATATGCCTCCACCGCCATCCAGCGAGCTCCATGTCAGAGTTGGCAGGAACCTCCAAAAGGCTTCTTTTCCAACCCCCTCACTTTCTCGAGAATGCAAGTGAGTCCCAAAGAGGTGAAGTGAGGGAGTTTTCACCAGTGGAGCCAAGGCCTGCTGACCCTTCTCCACCAAGGAGCGTCAGCCCACGTTCCCTGAGCCCCCCACCGCACCCTGTGCAACCCCAGGCCCCTGGCAGCAGACGGCAGTCTCAGTGGTTGGGGCGGGGGGGGGGGGGAAGACGTGACCCTGGGGCAAGGAGGGAAGGAGCAGCACGTGGCCTGAGTCACGTGGGCCGGCCGCTGGTCTGTTGGTACGACGTAAACAAGTCCTGAGCCCTGGAGCCGGCCCCACTGGAAATCTCCCTCCCCCGTCTCCAGCCACCCACCTGCCTCAACCTCTCAAGACATCATGCTCATCCAAGCACCTGTAACACAGGGTGACTGCTCATCCCTTCCCCGCCGCCTGTCCCTTCCCTATCGCGACAATCTCAGAAGCATGTGTTGTGCCAGGAGAGGCTGGGCACAGAGTTCTGCCTCCCCCGGGCACATACTTTACCAGTGACTCGGCAAAGCCTTATCCCGATGTGCCTGTGCTGTGGGGCAAGGGGCACGGTGACCAGGCTGAGGCAGAGACACCGGCTGGCGCCGGTGAGGGTGGGAGACAGAGCGCCGAGAGTAACCACGGCCAATGGAAACACCCTCGTCTGCTGGAGGCCTACGGCCTGATGTCTCTGCTGCCACCGTGGTCCGTGCAAGTTCCTCTAAGCTGTGGGAACCTTGGATGCCTTTCCTAGGTAACAGAAAAAGAGAGGGGTTGGCATCCCTATCAACTCTAACTCTCTGGAGGCCTGAAGACGATGGCTTCCCCGTGTGGCTGAGGTCCTTCAGGCCCCTACATTCTCTCCCTGACCAACATCTGGATCCCCACTCCTTAGATGTGGGTGTCCTCCTTTTCCGTAACGTCTACTTTATATTCCTTTTCATTTTATGTATTATTACTGTCTACCTCTCCCATACCAGCACGTGGCTGCATGCTGCCCTCCCCAGCACCTGGTCCAGGCCCTGGCACACTGCAGAGGCCGAGGCAGATTTGTGGAGGGGGTGGATTTGCCTGCTCCATCCTGCCCCGTCCATGGACACCCCAGAGGGCCTTCCTGTGCCCTGCCTCCCCCTCAAAATGGACGTGGCAGAGCTGACCCGGTGACTGCGAAGCCCCCTTGGGCGCCTGGCCTTTCACTCTGGTTCACATCAGTTCGCCTGGCTGCCTACCCACTGAGGGTCTCAGCTCCCCAAAATGTCTGCACCAGCCCCAGAGGGTGAAAACAAAAAGTACAAGCGTTGGAAGTGCCTGGCTTGAAATCTCAACAACCCCACTTACCAAGTGTGTGACCTTGGTTAAGTCACTTCATAATCACAGTTTCTTTAGCCATAAAAGGGAAGTAACACCTACTTTGTAAGGTTGTTCTGATGGTGAAATCAGATAAGCAGAGGGGACTCTTAACAAAGGTCAGTTTCCCTTTCCCGGGACTGCCTGCTGAGACCAAGAACTCTGCTGCCCATCCCATGCCTTCCAGCCTCAGCACGGACCCGACCTGGGCTCCAAGCACACACACAGCCATTCCAGGCCCCAGCAGGCAGCCCCGGCTGAACACGGGATACACCCTCCCACGCCCTCCTGGCCTTAAACCTGTGGTCAGACAATGCACAGCCATCTCCCTACGTGGCGTTCTCTACCCTCCTCCCCCCACCCCTCCCCTGCCCAGGCTCAACATGATTGCATCAGGCTCTGCACGGGCCTTGGGGCCTGCAGGTGTTCCCGGGCTCCATCAGCCCACAAGCAGCGCCTGTGGAGGGAGCCAGCAAGACACCCACCCCAGCCTCTGCTTTCCTCACAGACACTGCAAGTCCCAGAAGAGCAGAGTGAGGCCCCCCCGGAATAGCCAGCTGGTGGGAAAGGGCAGTCGGTATCTCTTACATATCTCCCAGGAAGGCAACATGCCCACAAAAGTGACCGGCACAGGGTACAGATCCTCTCTAAAGCTGTGGCTGCAGCCTTGGGGGCACTGGTGCCAGGGGACAGAGCCAAGGCATGCATTAAACAGTTCACAGCCCCGACCAGACCAGAATTCAATGGGACCGAGAAGGTGCTGACCAATCAGGTCCCCTGGCAGGGCCCCACCTCCAATGCCTGCTGCCCAAGCCACACCACCACAGCTCTGGTGCCACCAGCTCTGTTAACCTCTGCTGGACTCAGATGGAAAGGCCCCACCTTGCCTCCTGGCTTCCAGACCACAAGGATCCAAAGGTCAAGAAAAAAAGTGCCAGATATGCCTGTCCAACTCCCCCCCCCCACCCCCCCAGGAGGTGTCAACTGTTCTGCTGGCCTGACTTGCAACATACAGTGCTCCAGGCGGGTGAGCAGGGACAAAAGAATCAGGTGAGGAACACACACAGGAAAATCAACAGGGAAGCGCCAACCCGGGTTCTGGAAAGGCCACAGAGGTGACAGGCAACTGTCCCTTAGCTTCCCACCCTGGTTCTCCCCATCTGGACAGGCAGGGCTATGAATGGGAGCGGTGGTCACCCCGAGCTGGGCCAGGGATGCACCGCACATGGGAGAGCAGAGGCCCTTGAGGATGGCCAACAGCTCCGGCTGGCTCCAGCCCCACAGCCGGCGCTGGCCGGACTCTCGCCGGCACATCTTGAGGGACTTGGCCCGCGCCTCTTCATCTCCCCAGCTGCACCAAAGTTGATCCCTCTCTTTATTCATGTTCCAGACCCAACACCCTTAGCCATGCCTTGCTCCATGATGGCTGGAAGGGCTGAGACGGGTCGAATTCCTTGAAGGAAGAGACACCCGACTCATCCACACAGCCCTGGATTCCTTTCTCAGGATCTCAGAGCCAGTTCACAGATGCCTCTCAGATGGGAAGAGAAATGAAACGGGGAGGCAGCACTGGCTTGCCTTCCCTGAGAGCCGTTGGAAGGGAGTGGGGTGGGGAAAAGAGAGTGGAGAGGCGGGACCCCACAGGGCCTCCAGGTGTTAGCCAAGGGTGTCATCAAATTACGCAGCAGCCTCCCTTTTCTCTTCAGACACCAGGCAAATCTGCTCTGGCTAATTCCAACCAGCACTACTGGCCCAGGACGGTGCCGGAATCTACTCGGTAGGGGAGAGGTTTCCCGGAGACGCGGCCAGGCTTTCTGAATTGTCTCTACAAGGCGACAGGCCTCCCCAGTTCTGCAGCCGTCATCGTTTTTAATCACCGTTGCTATTATCATCAAGTGAGGCAGAGAAAAACATTTCTACATCCACTGCCTACAGATGCTCTGCAATGGCTTACTGGGAGTGGAATTTTTTTTTTAAGGCCAAGGCAATAATAGCTTAGAAAAGTCACACACACACACACACACACACACACACACACACACACACACACACAAAGGTAGGCAGCCCAGGCAGTGTAGCTCAGTGGCTGAGCATCAACCTATGAACCAGGAGGTCACGGTTCAATTCCAGTCAAACCCAGGTTTCATGCTCAATCCCCAGTGTGGGGAGTGCAGGAGGCAGCCAACCAATGATTCTCTTTCTGAATTGTCTGATGTTTCTATCTCTCTCTCCCTCTCCCTTCCTCTCTGAATTCAATAAAAATATATATTTTTTTAAAAAAGGGTAGGGAAAGAGCCCCAAAATCTACTTGCCCAGATCATAGTCTTAAACCCAGACTGAGCTCTAGACAAAGGCCAGCAAGGCTAAAGGTGTCTAGAGTAAGAAAGGACATCCCAGAGATGACCCGGGAAGAGGATACCCGAGTCCCAGGCAGGTTCCCAGGGCCTTGAGGGGTTACACCCAGAATCTCAGGCGAGGTGATATATTGGGGGGCTAAGGAGAGTACCGGTCAGTGACATGGGAGACGCAACTGCTCTGCCAACAGCCACCCAGCAACCTCCCAGCCATCTCCCACACACCCTAGCAGCCGGGTCGCTTCGCTGGCCACCTTCCCCAAGTATCTGCTGGCTACTCACCCCATTCACAGAAAAAGCTGGGAGGAAGAGAATGGAAAGGAGGGAAAAATTGTTTGGGAGATTCTGAAATGAAGAAGTTGAAGGATTGCTCACCACATAAGGAAAATGGTCTCCCTGGCAAAAGAAGGGGTTGGGGAAAAACGAGAAGGGGACAGCCCACACCTGACTTACCTGGGAGGCAGGGAAGGGGTTAAATCATATTTTCCATGCTGCATCAGGTTTCCATTGAGCAGCCGGGTGATGAGCCACATCCATCAGCACTTTCGGTCCCGGAACCGAAAAGTGGCGGCTCAACAGCACCTACAACAGGGAGAAGGCAGAGATCCAGCCCACTCTGCCTGTACCACCCACCATGACACCCTCAGTCACCACCAACTCTCCCGAGGACGGCTGACACCTCTGCCTAGCAAAGGCAGATTTCCAGAAACTCCAGAGGGGGGTGAGGGCAGGGAGCAGGCGCAGTTCCCGGATGCCGGAGCGGAGCTTGCCCTCATGGATCCTAAAGAAAATCAAAGGGAGGAGAAGGAAGGGGTGGAGAAAGGCAGGGAAGACAAGAGGTCCTACAGAAGGAAGGGGGAGGTCAAAGCAAGGCAAACAGGAAACCCAGAAGACATACCGGAGCCTGGTCTTCGCCACGGGTCACGCTGTGCCTTCAGCTACGTCCAGGGCCCAGTCTCTCCTCGTCCAAAGCCCAAATCCATCGAGGCTGTCAGCCCCTCCTACATCAGAACCCTCATCCATGTGACCTTCGTATCTCTCCGCATCTGAATTAGGGGAAAGAGAGCGTGGCAGCCCTGAATCGGACACAGCGCGTGCACACTCACACACACACACACACACACACACACACACACACACGTACACACGCCCTTCCCAGAATGGAAGGCCCCTCAGAGATGCCTCACTCTCTAGGTTCTAGTTCTCTGATAGAACTACTCCTCTCCCACAGGGGAGGGCAGACACGTCCGATAAGAATTGCTTAGCAAAGGCTATATATAGTCTAGGTTCCAACCGGCCTAGAGATTTGGAGCTAGAACTTGGCAGAGAACCATGCTAGATGCTGGCAAGGACCAGCCTCCCTCAGCCAGCCAACTGAGAGCCTCACCTCCCTGCCGGGGGCAGTGAGGGCAACCAGGGTCCTTCCATTTGGCCCATTAACACTCTGCACTGAGGGACATGGGCTTTTGGCCCTATTTTAGGGAAAGTCGGCGTCTCCTAAATGAGAGGGGGAAGTGCGGGGGCTGAACATTGAGTTCTAGCGTCTCTACAGCTCTCCGCAGCACGAGAAAAGCAATCTAGTCCTCTCTTCCGGAGGACCAAGGGTGGGGTGTGCCAGAACAGAATGGAGAAGGCGCAGCATCTGGCTGGGGCAAAAAAAACATCTATCTGCTTCCGATGTCTGAAGGAATAAAAGAACGCAGACAAATACTTACGGCACGGAGCCAGGCTGCCACGCATCTCTCTTTTTTGGGGAGTTTCAAATAAATGTAAACGGGCGCACATGACCCCACGGTATGACGGCTGTCTTCTGCACACCAGCACCATCCTCAGCTGGGCTGAGTCTCCACAAGGTTGTCACTGACGGAGCTCAACTCCTCTTGAGTTCCCTGTGGGGAAGAAGCAAAAGGAAGACTCAGCCACAGGGCCAGCCACAAGCAATTCATTGTGCAGGCTCCAATGAGGCCCCATTAGGGTCACGCTGTGGCCCTGGGACCATGGCCCTTCGCTGCTGCTCAGCATCCAACGACAGAAGCAACACTTTGTCCTGGAGAAAGACCAGTGCCCCTGGGCACAGCGTCTGGTCAAGAAGGGCCCGTCCAGCAGCTCTTTCAAAAACAAACCTGAGGCTGGGATGGCTCGGTGGTTGAGCATTGACCAATGAACCAAGGGGGTCATGGTTGGATTCCCAATCAGGGCACATGCCCGGGTTGTGGGCTCGATCCCCAGTGGGGGGCGTGCAGGAGGCAGCTGATCAAGGAATCAATGATTCTCTCTCATCTTTGATGTTTCTATCTCTCTCTCCCTCTCCCTTCCTCTGTGAAAGAAATATAATTATTTTTTAAAAAAACACAACAAAACCTGAGGGGCCACGGAGCTCTCTGAAGTACAGAATCGGTGCTCTCTTCATACACACAGCTTCCGGACAAAGACACAGGAGAATCAAAGCATCCGGCACCCACTATGTATGAACTTTTGTAGGTCAAGTTGCTCTGCACTCAGGCTCAAAAAGATAGGACGCCAAGGGGCTGGTGCTGCCTGTGGGCTCGGGGTGGGGACGGCTGGCTCAGCCATTGCTCTGACCAACTGTCCGCTGTGACCTCGGTCAGGTCTCCCTGCTCCCTCAGCCTCCCAAGGCCCCAAAGCCACTCCTCCCAAGAGGTCCCCAGTGAGTCACGCCCGGAGGTCGCTGGGGAAGGGAGGAGGTGCCAGCATCAGCTATGGGAAAGCGGGAGACTCGGGAACGGGACCCAGGGAAAGGGGGCAGGGAGCCCCGGGCCGGCTGCCCCTCCACCCCACCCACAGGTTGTCTGCTCCTCTGCCCCGTGACACTGAAGGGAGAGGAGAGAAAGCGAAGCCAGAGGCTGGGGATGATGGCTTGGCCACAATTCAGCGGCGATGGAGCTCCATGTTCTCTCTGGCTCCCCAGCAGGCCTGGCGGGGCGGGGCGGCGGGCGGGCGGGGCCTGGGGGAAGGTCACATGCACCCAGCGCAATGCGGCAGATTCAAGAAAAGCCTAGAACCCTGAGCCGCCATGACACACACACACCCAGGTCAGGAACTCAAGGTCTACAATTTTGCCTGAGAAGGAAGAGAGGCAGATGAAGGGGTGGGGTGGTGGTGGTGGTGGTGGTAGTAAGCTTTGATTTGGGAAGGCAGGAAAGGGGAGGCCCAAGCAGGCTACCCAAGAGCTGAGCTTCAGCTAAAGGCCGGAGACGTGTCTCCACCATCTTCACACGATACCAGCTGCGAAAACCTAAGACGCCACATCCCCACGATGGGCACTTGTTCGTGGGGTCCCGGAGTGCTCCTGCTGGCCCCGCCCCCACCCCAAGCAGAGATCCCCACCTTCTGTCCAAGGCCACGAGCCACATGGAGGCATCCCCAAGGGCCCTGGTGAGATGTCTCCCATTTGGGACTCGTGAGAGGAGCTCCAGAAGCGACCCTGTTTGTCGAGTTCATCTAAAAATACAAACAGCTGCATTTTCTTTCCCGATTCTAAAATGCGAGGGCCCACAGAACCCCGGTGAGTCCCGGGGCTCTCCCCCACCCCGATCCGCAGCGGTCGGCTTCTTGCTGCCCGGCCCCTCTTGAAAACGACCCTAGCCGTGGGGTCAGCTCGGCGCCCCGACGAGCTGTTTCTGCTTTCATGCTGACAGAACGTCCTGGCCATTCAGCGGAGCGCTCCATCTTCCTGCTCCCAATGCACTGAGTCATCATCCAGAGAGGAAAAAAACAACGGAGCAGCCGTCACCAGGGTCCCCACTGCCGTCGGCTGGCGACTCATGGCTGTCGTCACTCTCCGCTCTGCAGCCCCAGAATGGGTGACGAGGGGCCTCAGGGTGCCCGGCTCCCCTCCCACGGATGCGTGGCAGGAAGCAGGCAGCCACTGCTGCGAGGAGGGGAGGGAGACTAACCTGGCATCCGAAGGGTCCCAGGAAGGCGCCCCGGTTAACCCTCCCTCTGCCACCACCAGTCCTCCGGCTCTGTTCCCACGGCCTCGCTCCCATGCGGACGGTGGAGGGGCAATTCCTCCGGGTGGGGAAGGACACGGCCTGGCAGGTTTCAGGTGCCTGCTGCCTGGTGACCTCCCCTCCCCCCCAACCCCCCCCACTCTGCTTCTGCTGTCACTGAAGGCACGCAAGCTCCCCTCTCCCCCATTTCTTCTCGAGCCCAGCCAACTCACGCTGTTCCTGCCTCACGTCCCTGGAAACCTCCTGGGTAGGGGCAAGGGAGCCACACTTTCGGTGGGGGACCTATTTGCTTGGCGAGATATCAGGCTTTTCTGTGGAGTCACCGTGGCTCCCTCTCCCTGACTGAGGACACGAAGACTTAGGAGGATTAAATAATTTGTCTAAAAGCGCCCGGGGAAGATGAGGCAGGGTCCAGACGCAAACCTCCGTCTGTCCAGGAATAATCAATGTCCCTGCTCCCTGCCGCCCACGCTCTCCACTCACGTCTGCGTTCTGGAGCTTATTTCTGCTCAGAAGATCCCATAACCCACCCAACCACCTCCTCCTCCTCCTCCTCCTCCTCTCCCAGGATCATTGAGGTTTGTCAATCCATCCATTTCAGCTACAAAAAAAAAAAAAAAAAAAAAAAGGAAGCTGGCCTAATGAGTGAGACTGGCCACAACGGAAGAGGAAAAAGTTAATGAGGGTGGAAAGGGCCAGCTAAGGGACCCAGGCCTTGGGTGCAAAGAGACCAGCCACCCAAAGTCCCACCATGCATCAGGAACGTACACAATCCCTTAAATAGTCACGTTTGGGGGACCTACCTCGTTAAAAGGCATTTTGCAGACACAGAGGATGGAGAGAGAAAAAACACACAAAGGCTTTGAGAGACCAGGGTTCTAACCATGATCAGAACACTTACCAGCCATGGATGCTCCCCGCAGGGTTGGGTGAGGAATAAATGAAATGACCACTGTGCGAGAGCTGGCTGGGGGGCCCAGCAGGCAGGAGGCACCCACTGGGCACGTGTGAGCTCACCATCTAATAGGTGACGTGAGATTTACAGACAAAAACCAACTAAAGGAGCAGAAAAGGGGGATGAAGCCCGTCGGAACTTGGCCCCAGGGGGCAGGGGTGGCTCTGAGGACCCCGCTGGCGAAGGGGAGGACAGGTCCCCGGGGGGCGGCGGGCACTGCGGCAGGTGGGTGGGTGCCACGGAAAATGCCCCCGGTGAAAACGGAGATGGGAAAAGCAAGCAAAAGGAAGTCACCTGGTTTTGCGAGAATCTGTGGCCACCTAGGGACAGGATCTAAGGCTGGCTGCAGACAGCCCCCGGCAGGCAGCCTGCGAGGGGAAGGCTTTCCTCTGGATCGAGGAGAAACCATTTCACGTTTCTGGGCAGGAAGACAAGATGGCCGCTGCACGCAGCCGGCCGGGGACGGCATGGGCATGGGGACGGGGACGGGGACGGCAGGGCGCCTGCCGGGCTCGGGGATCGAGGATCGGCTCTGGCAGGGGCCTGAGCACAAACAGAGGGGAAAAGGGCAAACAGGCAGGGCCATCGGAACAGATCCTCGAACTGCCAGGGACCCCACCCCTGCCCGTGGGGAGGCTGCCTGCCCGAGGCAGACCTATTTGGGGAACCCCAAGCACGGATCCCACATGTCTGAGATGAGCTGCCATGGCTCTGCCTCCTCTCCCCCCACCAAGATCCAGCCGTTTGCCCAACAGCCCTGAGGCTGAGGCATGGCGACCCAGGCCTTGGGTCAGCAGAGCCCATGCTCTGGTAACACCAGGGCCCCCGTGGCGACCCCCCACCAGGGCTGTGCTTGGGGTTGGGACTGAGCCACCTTTACTGCGGCAGCCACCGATGCCCGCCTCTGCCCCCGCCCCCCCATCACAGCCCCCGCCCCCCGCCCACTGCAGAACCGGCACAGCAGGACCAGAAAAACCAACGCCACCGTGTCAGAGACCAGCACACACACCTCCAACATGGCAGCCTTGCAAGAAAAGGCGTCCAAGAATACTATCAGCCCACCTAGGGGAGGGAGGGCCGGCGACAAGGGCAGTCAACCGTCACCCACTCCCACCGGGGCCCCCCGACCTTTCCTTACTCTCCCAACTGTCACATCGTTCCCATCAGAACTGCCATTTCAAAAGCCAGAAGCGTAAGAGGGAAGGAAGGGCATCAGCCCGTCCCCCGGGGACGTCCTGGGGGCCAGAGGTGGCCCCGGGCACTCAGAAGCACAGCCTACGTTCTACACCCCAACACGAGGACCAGCAGTCAGCCCCCTTCTGTCTGCAGACCTAGCTCCTACCTCTGACGGGACGAGAGCGAAACCTTCCATGGCTCCCCTGCGAGACCCTCCCCAGCTCCGTGGGCCCCGGGAGCCGGGAGGCAGGCTGGCGAGGAAGGGCCGAGAAGGCGCAGCCGTGCCCTCCGTTATGTAAGCGGCGGGGCGGTGCTGCCCTAGGCCAGAGACCCAGGGCGCATTGCGCTCCCAGATGCGCAGTCATGGGCGGGGGCCACTGCGCAGGGCCGGGCCAGGGCTCGGAAACCCCCTCCCCACAAATGTGAGACCTGCACCCAGATGGGTTGGGGAGCTGGAACCCTGAATTTCCCACGTCCCCTGCCCCCCAACCAGAGGAACAGCCTGCTGTCCTAGTTTTGCTCTCACTCTCGTCTCTCCCCAGAAGGACAAGCCTGTGTCACCTCTCGGGGCCCAGGGACTCTCCCCGAAACCCCACCTGATACGCAGCTTCTGAGCAACGTCCGGGGGTCGGTCCCATCCTCACCTTTGCAAGCACCAGAGAGCAGCAGCTTCCAGAAGGCAGGTCCTTCCCACACTGGGCTCAGCTCTGGGCAGCCCCAGACGTCAATGCAAATCTCTGGTCCCCCTGGGAGTAGCCCAGAGTCAGCAGGAAGCCCGGGGTGGTGGCAACAGCAGCAGCAGCAGCTCTGCCCTACCTTGCCCGGGCGTTTCCAGGGGAGCCAAGAATTATTTTGCCGCAACACTGAGGTGTGGCTGATTGGAAAATTCCCTTTCCTGACACCAAACTAAAGGACAGATATTTTCTTCCAGTTTGGCCAACCCTCTGGGCACCTGTCTATCTCCCCAACCCTT
This sequence comes from Ia io, assembly GCA_025583905.1. Taxonomy (NCBI): domain Eukaryota; kingdom Metazoa; phylum Chordata; class Mammalia; order Chiroptera; family Vespertilionidae; genus Ia; species Ia io. The sequence goes on from JAJQQW010000022.1 coordinate 10,940,749, forward strand.
CCCCCTTGACGAAGTTTGGGGTGCCCTAAGCTCCTCTTCCTTAAGAGTGCGTGAAATAAAAAAGGCAAGGGAGAGGCTTCCACTGGTCAGTCAAAAGCAGGCGCCCAGGAGCACATACGCACACCCCTAAACAGATTTTAGAAAGCTGCTGGGCTTCTCCCCCCTCCCCTTTAAGCAAGTGAAATGCAAATTCAGATTTGATACCTTGCCCTCAGCCAATGAAAAAAAGGTTTTCACCTGCCATGGGCCAACCCACCAATCAGAGGAAGTGTCTGGAGTGAGAGCCCTCCCCTGGCCAATGGAAGGCCAGCTCAGTCACTTAGTTAATGATGCAGCAGTACAAGGAAGGCCATCACATGTGAACTGGAAGGGTGCCAACATGGAGAGACACAGAGAGCGCAAGGTAAACAACTTTCCAACGCCAAAGGGATGACATTTAATCTCTAAATGCTAGCTTCCCTCCTCAGCTCATCTTTAAACCCTCTCAGCTGGCCCCACACACCCCGGGAACCTCACTACCTGTCCCCCTAGAGATCCTCACAAGATGCAACAGTGACTGCGTCACTATTCCCCACTTTTCCCAACTACGCAGTGACAAACCTACCAGCTTCACCCCACGGCTCCCAGCCCACACCCCATCCTGCCCACCTGCTCCTCACCAGCCAGATTTTCTCAGGGCTGACCGTTTCCATAAGGCAGCCCCTGGGAAACTGTGCCCTGGCCTTCCTCTGAGGACCTCTCCTCCTCACTGCCCCCCTTCCACCTGAGCCCTGCACGGACAGACAGACAAGTGCTGACACTTAACCTGGAAAACCAGTCCGTATGTCTGCCCAATAGAAGAAAAAGAGGATCAAGACTAGGAGGTCAGGTGGGACGCCTGAGACAGCTTGCTCCTCTCTCCTCTCCCCCGAACAGGTTTGAGCAGCTGACACGAAGGGAAAAGAAACTGAAGTGGGGGGAAAAAAGCCCTCCCTCCATGAAAAAAATAGCAAAAAGTGAGAAAGGAGGTGAGAAAGACAGAGCGCCCACATACGCAGAGACATCGCCCCCGATCCCAGCAAATACGTACGTGGGGGAAGAAGAGGGTTACGCCATCAAGTCCTGAAGCCCATCGGACCGCCCATCGCCGGCTGCGCAGACCTAAATCTTGGTCCGGCTGTAAGATGCCGCAGTCTCGAATGTTCCAGAAATCGGTCCGGTTAAGTCTTCCACTGTGGCCCCACAACCTCTTGCTCCCACCCCTGCCCCCCCATCCCCACCTCCTCCGCACGGGAACCGCCCGTGCCACCTTGCGTATCATCCTCTTAGCCTAGGCTACCCAGAGGCCTCCAGCCCCCAACAGATTTCTGAACGGCTTGGCAAGTGAGCTGGCAGAACCTGGTGCCCGGTGTTGCTATGACTTGTTTCTTGATTTCTCTCTCTCTGCTGCAGCACGGCTGTTGCTAGCAGACCTATCGACGGAGCGCTCTCTCTCTCTCCCTCTCCCCCTCTCTCTCTCTCTGAGCTCTGTGACGCAGATCTAAATTCTCCAGTCTGCTCCTTGTGTTGCAAGAGCAGAACTGCAGCTTTTCCCCTGGAGAGCCTGAGGGCAGTGCCAAGGCTGGTCAAACAAGGCAAAAAAAAAAAAAAAAAAAGAAAAGTTAGGCCTGCACTCGGCTCCCTGGCCACACTTTCCCCGTCCCATTTTTACCCCACACCTCACTGCTCTGGGGCATCGGGAGCCTGGTCCCTGCAGGCTCACACCTTCCCTGAGGGCTTCCCAGCCACAAGGCCAGCTTAACTCTTTGAGTGACAGCGCCCACAAGGCGGACAGGGCTGTCCCACACCAAACGTTGCGTCATCTTTTCTAGAGCCCTGTGAGCTTCTCCCAGCCACGAGAAAAAAATGGTCCTCACCCTGAGACCACTGTCCTGTTAACTCTTTCTGCCACAGACAAGTCCAGATTGACAGCGTAGCTGATCTTTGCTGCGTTTAGCTTTTTGGGCCACCAACCAGGACCTTTTTTCCTCCCTGGAATTTCCTAAAGACAAAAAGTGTAATTAAAACATTGCCTGGCTTATCCCATGAGTGAGATCCTCGGTATCGGGGCAGGAACTGGGGAGTCCAAATTGAATGGCAGCCTGACGAACCCAGAGTAAAACCGTCTGCGTCTCCGTTCCTCCTGAGCTCAGAATTTTAGAGACGAGGTGGATCCGTCCAATCGCTTCTCAAAAGGCACGTATGCCACACTCAGTCCCAGAGATCCAGGTTGCTGAGTCATTTGTTCCCAAGAAGATCCTCCGACAACATGAAAAGCAGCAAAACAGAGCGGCAGCCAAGCCTGGACCTGGAGTGGCCAATGACTGGGTTCTTCTCTCTGGGGGTGGGCAGCCACGTGAGATAAGGTGCCACCAGCCCACCCCCATTGCCCCTGCGATGGTAATGCCTGGGCATTCACATACCTGGACACGCTTTCGGGGGCTGGGCGGGGAGGGGCACCATGGCTCTGGAAAAGGCCTGAGACTGTTTTAGGATACTGACAGGTCTCCACTGCAGCAAAGCACAAACCCAGATATGTTTCCAGAACAATTCCGATGCTACCACTGGACCCTGTATACCTAGGCAGACCCAGGGGGTCTTGGGCCCCACACCACCACATCAAAAGAATCCAGACCCAAAAAGGTTCCTGACAACCAGTTGCACCAAACGAGGCTAGACCTGACTGGAAGTGAGAGAGATACTCAGTCCTGGGGCAGGTGACTCATAAAGTACTTCCCATCAAGAACCCTGCCCCTCCCAAGAAGATGGCTTGAGAAAGAGAAGCCAGGCAGCCACATTATCCCGTACCCTGCTTCCCCGGCAGACTTCCTCAAGCAACTACCCTGGGCCACGGTTTCACCAGCAAGAAGACCACTTGGAAGACAACCATGGCACTCCACGGTTTTCAAAGAAGCCCAGAGCATCGGTGCCAGGCTCCCAGCGGGGGGCAAAGTGCTTCAGATTCACACCTTCTGGGCTCCAGGGTAGAGCATGCCAATGAAGAAGTTACCTACTGGTCTGATGACCAAAGGAATGTGGCCTTGATGGCACTAGAGCCAGTCCCCCAGAATGGTCCTCTGCCTACTTAAATACCATTTGCCGGAGTTTCCTTTTCCATGGAAGAAAAACATGCCTAAGTTCATGTCAGGACATTCCTGATTTATCCAAGAGCCCAGGATCAAATAAACAAAGGGCTTTGAGCTCTGCCAGGGAGCCTCCTGCTCCGGGACAGAGAACCAGAGGGAAGTAGGGCTCCGCGCAAAGTTGGCCCATCACCCGGTGAACCTGGTGAATGACGTGGTTGCTCACTGCCATGGCGATGGGGATGTCACGGGTGGGTGGAAGTGAGAAAGAAGAGGCAAATAAGTCATGAGAGACGGAGCAAGAGCAAGTTCGGGTCAGAGGAGGGCCGCTCACAGCCACAGAGGTTGCAGGTAGAGGCCGGCCGTGGCCAGCTTGGGTAAATGCAAAGAAAGGTCCCCGTCTCAGGGGCTCAGCCGGAACCGACTCTGACTTGCAAAGCAGTATGACAAGCACTGTGTTTGGGAAGGTTTTGTTAGATTTCACTCTTCACCTAAGTCTTCTCCTCTTCTTCTTTCTTCCCACAACCCCATCACCGTTCTTACCATGTCACCAGGATTGAAACGGTCGTTTTAGGTGCCTCTGCCCAGTTCTAGCTCTTTCTTCTGTTAACCCGATTCTGCGTGGCACCGAGAACAGAAACACCCAAATGGGATGACCAGGAAGCAGAAACGAATTTGGTTCCAAAAAAACAGGGGAGGATGTTTACTTAGCAAGCACGCTCGCGCCTACCAGGAAGCGACTTTACAGGGTGCTGCGTGCTGTGTTTGACTTCGGGGGGTAGAGATAACTTGGGAGTGAGGAGAAGGGGCTGGCTCCTCCCGCCACACTCGGGGGCCTGCGGAGGCTGGGCCGGGGCAGACCTGCAAAGGCAGTGCTTCCACTCCAGCCCAGCAGGCCACGGGTGCTCCCGGGATTCTCTGCAGCTACAGGCCTCGGAAACCAGCCCCGCTCTCCCAACCCCGCGAGCTCCCCATGGCCTCTGACGGATCTGGGTCAAAACTTTGCCATGCCAAAGACGAAGAATTTTTTTTTCTTTAAAGGGAATGAGCTGAACTTTTACCCAGCCCTTGTCCGGGGTTTGGAATGCGAGCACCCTGTCCTTGCCACAGACTCCCGTTTGGCATCAGCCAGGAGAGCAGGCGTGGGGCAGCCTCTGCGTCCTCTCATTTCCTCATTGGGACCCACTCAACGGGGACAGGAGCTTTCATCCAGAGAGAAACTGTTTCCCTCCAGACAGGGGAGCTGGGCGGGGGACCGATCCCAAACGCCACACCAGTAGGAGGGCCAGAGTGGGTGTTGGAGAGAGATCAGGCCGATGTGGTCTCGGGAGGAACTGACAGGCCCAGGCCCACAGGGACGGGGTGTTTCTGGGCTCCGCCTGGGAGGGCAGACGGCGAGCACTCAGAACGTCATTTCTTAAGTTCCGACGAGGTGCTGAGCCACACACAGCAAGCACTGTAAGACAGAGGCCTTCATCGCAAGGCATACCATGCTAGTTGAGGACCCTATCAGCATCCCCAAATTTGCATTGTTGATATTTCTGCTCTTTAAAAGCTGATATTCGTTTTCCCATTGAAATATACTAAACAGTATTGTTTGCGTTCCCAGGACAGCCCACAAAAGCCTATTTCAGTCTCGTCAGAATGTCGCAAAAACGCAAATGCCTGTGGGCTGGCAGGCAGGTAAGAAAGGCGAAGCCGCTGGGGGGATGTGCCAAGTGGAAGGAGGGTCCTCTCCTCACCAGCAATCCCTTCCCCAGCCTGCCTGAGGGGGACCAGCGGGGGATGGGGACCCCAGGAACCCAGATCACCCCGTTTTTCAGGAGAATTCAGAAATCCAGATTTATTATATTAAACTCTTGATTTTTAAAAAATATATATTTTTACTGATTTCAGAGAGGAAGGGAAAGGGGGGAGAGAGAGAGAGAGAGAGAGAGAGAGAGAGAGAGAGAGAGAGAGAGAGAGAAACATCAATGATGAGAGAGAATCATCTATCATCTGCCTCCTGCACACCCCACACTGGGGATCGAGCCTGCAACCCGGGCACGTGCCCTGACCGGCAATCGAACCGTGACCTCCCTGTTCATAGGTCAACGCTCAACCACTGAGCCACACCGGCTGGGCTAAACTCTGGATTTTTTAAACACCGTCCAAAGTTTTAAACGCCAAAACATACCTGCACACCTCCCGGTCTGTCTGCTCCTGGTAATGGGTCCGAAAGACGATACGTTTGCAATGAAAAATAAGAGCGGTCACTGCCAGAGTGAGGATTTAAAGAAAATAAAGAAACAAAGAAGAGTATAACGGAATAGGAAACTGCCTCGCAGAGGCTGCTACTGGAGGAAAGAATGACACAGACCAAAACCAGGGACCCTTGACCTTCGGCTCAATGCTTGTCAACCGGTTCTGTGTTGAGGGCTGCGGCAGAGCGTGCCTCAGAATCTTTTAAATATTCACCACCCCATTAAAGGGCTGGTGTTTGTGCCCAGCCTGACCCAGCAGGAGCAGAAAAGAGACTCCCAATTGAGAGGTGCTGCTCTGAGCACCCCCAAAGGGTCCGTCCAGGGCTTTGTTGATAAAACCGGAAGGGCTTATCATAATCCAGCTGCCCGTCCACGGCACCCGGCCCTCCACAAACAACACCGTGACCTAGACGTGGTGTGGTCTAGCCTCTGCCTGACCCAGTGACTCCCATGCCACCTTTGGAGGTCCCACAACTGGGACAAAACTGAAGGGAACGGTCTCTCCGGGTCATATCTACCAGCCTCAGGTCTTCCACTCTGCCTCCGGGGCCCACAGGACAAGCCTACTCCCCCAAAGGCTTTCAGATATGTTAGGATAACTTTTACGACCACAAGTTTTTAGGCTAAACAAAGAGGTACAAAAAGGGAAATGAAAGAGGAGGTGGGGGGTTGGGGGGAAGCCGGGGAGAAATCTTAAAACAGCTGATCAAAAGTTAATAAGCCCAAGGAAAAGAGGAAGATATATATATATCTATCTACACTGAGTGGCCAGATTATTATGTATTCACAGATCATAATAATCTGGCCACTCAGTGTATGTATCTATATCTGTATATATATCTATATCTATATCTATATCTATATATCTATATCTATATCTATATACCTATATCTATATCTATATCTATATCTATATCTATAATGTATTCATGAGAAAGAGGCACCTTGGCCAAATAAACAGCTGAGTGAAGCAGGACTGGGAAAGGAAGGGCCTGGGGCCACACACATCGGAAGAGAACATAAACCACGGGACCAGACAGTTCCCAAGGCCAGCCACCAGGCTGTGCCATGATCAGGGCCAGCTGCTTAAAACCTGAGATTGGGAGACGAGCACCACATACAACCCACAATTTATAAGTATGGGGCATTCTTTTGACCCATTTTGAGGGAAGGGATTCTTTTCGTATGGATTTTATGGATTCTTTATATGTTCTGGAATCAGATCCACTTGCCAGTTATAGGTGCAGCCTGCATCTCCACTCTGCTTCGTTGCTCTCTTTTATTCATGACCTGTGATGATCAGAAGTTCCTCATTTTAATGTCAATCAACTTATCGGTCTTTCCCTTTACAGCTAGTGCTTTCGGTGTCTTCTTTAAGAAATGTATGGGCACTCAAAGTTATGAGGATATTCTATGTTATCTTGTAGATGAAGTTTCACTTTGTATTAACTTGGGCATTTAGATTGATGAGCTCTCTGGAATGTATTTTTGTGTGTGCTGCGAGGGAGTGGTCATTCATTTCTTTCCTTGTAGATATCCACTCTCCCAGCAGCACTGTTTATTAAAGTGACTGTCCATTCCGAACTGCTCAGCAGTGGCCCTTGCTCAGGTGTCCAGATGTGTGTGGGTCTGTTTCTGAGCTCCCTGTTCTGTTCCTTTGGTCAGAAATAAGATAATGCTCGGCTGGTGTGGCTCAGTGGTTGAGCATCGACCTATGAACCTGGAGGTCATGGTTCGATTCCCGGTAAGGGCACATGTCCAGGTTTCGGGCTCAATCCGGGGATATGCAGGAGGCATTCAATCGATGATTCTCTCTCATCATTGATATTTCTATCTTCCCCTCTCCCTTTCTCTCTAAAATCAATAGAAAAAATTTAAAAAATTAAAAAATGAAGTAAGATAAATAGGTGTATTATGGAGCACTAATCTTCAATCGGGTGATTTGACAAGTAAAGTTTAAGAAAATGTAAATCAAAGAGCCAGTTTTGCAAAAGAAGTTCATTGTGGACAGAAATAGTGGGAGAGGAGGGCTCCAGCCAAGGCCTCTCAGAAAGAATACAATGAGCAGGGATAAACAAAGAAGAAGCAAGCCAGCTGAGGAATGGGTAGCAAGGAGAATGGGGCAGAGGTAAAAATGAGTCTTGTTTTTGTAGGTAGTCAACACAGTGATCAAGAGGATAGACTCATACTGCATCCAAGTCCTAAATATATACTGTAGCTGTGAGACCTTGGACAAGTTAACTCAGCCTTCCTGAGCCTCAGTTTCCTAATCTGCAAAATGGGAAAACTCTTCCTCATTGAGCTGTGCAGGTTAAATAGGTTCATTGATGTCTGCCAACTAGCACAGAGCCTAGCACTGTAAGTATTCAAAAAGTGCTGGTGTTATCCACATCAGAATTAGTGTTACCATGGAGACCAGGCAGACTATTGGAGCAATCTTGCTGTTCAACAAACATTAAGTGAATAAATGCTACTGGACAAATATATACATGGCTTAAAAACGAAGACTCTACAATGAGACAGGCTTGAGTCTAAATTCTAATTCAGCCTCTTTACTAGTTATACAGACTCGAATAACTTATTTGATCTAAGTTTCTAGTTTCAGCTTCCTCCAAACTTCCTAGTTTTCTTGGTGAGGATGTTATGTGATACAGAAGCCTTTAGCACAATGCCCAATACAAAGTAAATGCTTAACTGATGCCAGCTATCACTATGACGACAACAGCGAGGGGCAATGATGATTTTGTACTAATTATCATGTCAGGCACTGGAAGGAAAGGCCTACCAACCCCTGGAAAAACCTACAGTACCTGGCATTCTCTCTCTTCTATCCAAGGACTAACCAGGCCCGACCACACCTGGCTTCGTATTGACAAGACTAAGGTGGTAGGCCCAAGACGAAGGAAGAGCTTGGAGAAAAAAAAGGTTAGAGACATCAACTAAAAGGCAAATGGCCGGGTCAGTTAAACACTTGGTAAGAAAGAAGAAACAAAAACACAGAATCTACAAATATATATAATCAGAAAAATTCTGAAAATGTACTGGGTCGAGGGGGTCAGAAATGTTACTCATAGATTAAAAGTCGGATGGTCTCCATGGGGAGAAGGCTCCTGAAGAACATGCCATCAACAGCTCCAATCAACACTAATGACCACGCTATGGTCAGCCTGAAAGGCCGCAGCTCGGCCGTCTCCTGGAGCAACGACCTCAGAGCCACTGAGTGGTTCCCAGCAAGTCCCCAACCCGAGGGACCACTGCACGTCCACCCGGGCTGCTGAGCTGAAGTGAAACAAGGCCCAACAGGGACAGCAAACACTCCAAGGACACAATACAGTGCCACGTGCCAAGTGAAAATCTGAGAGACAAGGGCTGGGGACAGCCTGTGCTGGAGGCGAGGTCCTGGCAGAGGTGAGATGCAGATGCTGACGCGAAACGCTGCCTCAGCCCGGGAGCTGGAGCCAGGCAGCAGACAGCAAGTGGCCTGGCAGCCGCCAGCCCTGAGCACACGGGCCTCCCATGACTGCAGGGGGAGGAAGAGGGGAGAAGGCCGTCAAGTCCTGAATTCTCAGCACAGGTGGAAGGGAACCCCAGCACCCACGGAGACTCCACGTGGAGTATGGGCCGTGTAGAGATGGGAGAGTGATGGGGCATGTTTGTCTGGGAGTAAGGTCAGATCTGGGATGGGATATTTGTAAGCAGGAGCTTTCTCTCGGGCAGACTGAGAGTCAGTCAGCCACGGAGGCCAAAAATCCAGACTCCAGCCCTAGCTGGTTGCTCAGTGGTTAGAGTGGTGGCCCTTGGACTGAAGGATCCCAGGTTTGATTCCATTCAAGGGCACATACCTCGGTTGCAGGCTCGATCCCTGGCCCCAGTCAGAGTGCATGCGGAAGACAACTAATCGATGTGTGTCTCTCACATCAATGTTTCTCTCCCCCCCACCTCCCTCCCACTTTCTCTAAAAAAAAAAAAAAAAAAAAAAATCAATAGAAGAAATATCCTTGAGTGAGGATTAACAACAAGAACAAAAAATATCCAGGCTCCAAAATGTCCTGCCCAAGCTGGCTCCTGTCACCTCCAGAGAAAGTGAAAGAGGCCGACACGTCTCTCTTGTCCCAGGTCACTGGTCATTAAATCCAAGTTCCTGCCCCAGCGGAAGGTACCCTCGAGCAAAATCCAGGCTGCAAGGGGACTGGCACCTGCTATTCTGACGATGGGCTGGGGCTGAGTGGACATGGTCATTCCACTGACCAAAGCCTCTGGACCAGCAGCTTCCAGGGCTGCCCACAGCACAGGGGGACCAAGTCTTCTTGGAACTCGGGGAGTGAGCCAGCATGCCTCTTGGCTGGCTGCTCTTGAAATCCTGGCCTTGTCAATGGGTGGAAATAATTTCCAGAGAGATGGAGTGTGGCTGGGCCATGTGAGCCCGACTGAAGAGAGCTCTACACCATTCCTGCGCGGGGAAAGCTGCGGCCTGTGCCAAAGGCTGGGAGCGGGGGACATGAGGGTCCTGCCATTCACCCCCAACCTCAGGCTGGAACCCTTAGATATTACGCTGGCTGCTCTTGGGGTTCTTGTTCTCGATCAGGGATCGAAGCTCTGGGAGGAGGAGCTGTCTCTAGGGTAGAGACCTTGGACAACTGATGACTCATGGGCTGCACTGACCTCTGCGTGACCACATGAGCTGCACCATGTGACTCAAAAATGGAGTTTCTTTCCTGCTCCGGAACAAACGCTTGCTTTGCTTAGCTGAGTCACATCTGGACAGCAAGAGTCTCCAACACAGGCAGGACAGGGGGTTCCCCAAACAACTCTGACTGGAGCTGTAATTTCCATATTGCCCTCTCCCCCACGCAGGGGCATGCCCTGCCCATTCCCACAGCTGAAAAGGGAAGACGCAAGACACCGGGGCCATCGGGCACACCAGGGCGCAAATCTGGGCTTCCCGCAAGGGCAGCCTCGTCAGGAGCTGGAGCAGGGACCAGGCCTCGAGGGATGAGACTTTCACCTGTTGGGTGGGAGGGGCTGGGAGCAGTCTAAAACATCGTATTTAATGTCAGGTTCTGGGGCAATATTTGTGATGCACTTCATATTGAAACCTTGACGAAAGTAAGGATCCACAAAAATCTTTGATGACATGAAAACATCCTGTACCTACAGAAAGCTGGAGTATGGGGAGGGGTTGTTTACCAAAACCGTGGTGGTGAGCGGCAGTCAGTCCCTGATTGGTTTTCAGAGGGAAGGTGTTGGACAAACATTCTAGAAGGTTCAGCCCTTTGAAGCCCTTTGGGACCAGCAGGCAGTCATTATTCTTAAGTTAGGGTCTGGCATAGGCCTCTGGGGCCACTGTTCTTTCCCCAAAACCAGAGCAGTGGTAACAGCTGTGCCTTAAAAAACAGAAAGATTTCCCCCCAATGCCATGTAGTTCGGGGTGAGAAGAGCACCCCGCCATTCTCCAACACTCTCCCTCTGAAAACTTCAGAATCTTCAGGGGTCAAGGTGAGCACTGAGAAAGCAGGTGAGTTCTACAAGAATGGGTATTTATTTACTCCAAAAACACGTGTTTGGGGCCCTGGCCGGTTTGGCTCAGTGGCACATACCTTGGTTGCAGGATCCACCCCAGTCCGGGCCCTGGTCAGGGCACAGGCAGGAGGCAACTAACTGATGTGTTTCTCTCACATTGATATTTCTCTCTGTCTTTCCCTCTCTCTTCCACTCTAAGAAATCAATGGAAAAATATCTTTGGATGAGGATTAAAAAAAAAAAAAGTGTTTGGGGACCAGCGTGTGTCCGTGGTCTTCTTAGAACCTGCCCTGGGCCAGCAGGGCTTTCCCCGTCACCAGAGGCTGGTGACCTGGGAATCCACAAGGAGGACAGGAGGCTCCTTAATCCCAGCCTGGCCCCCCTAAACAAGGCAGCTCAAGTCCTGCCACCTGCCCAGGTCATGGCAGCCAGACACCACTCTGTCCTTCTGGAGAGGCAGATCTGGGTGGGGACACCTGCAGGCTGAGTGTGCTGCCTGTCAAGATGCCTCTGGGGCCCTAACGGTTTGGCTCAGTGGATAGACCATCGGCCTGCCGACTGAAGGGTCCCAGGTTCGATTTCCGGTCAAGGGCATGTACCTTGGGTGTGGGCACATCCCCAGCAGGAGGTGTGCACAAGGCAGCTGATCGATGTTTCTAACTCTCTATGCCTCTCCCTTCCTGTCTGTAAAAAATGAATAAAATATATTTTAAAAAGTAAAAAAAGACGCCTCTGGGAAGGCTGACATGAAAGAAGCACCACTGGTGCTCCCGACAGCCTCAAGCCCCCAGGGGATCGGAGGCCACAGGAGAGGAGGAGCTGAGATGCTGAGATAAGCCCGGGAGTCCCCAGCCACTTCCCCAGAGAGGCCTTTCAGTGGCAGCCAGCAGACACCTTTGGGGCAGAGCCCCTCCCACTGACCCGGAGGCCAGGCAGAAGCACCCCCAGTGAAGTCACTGAGAGCAGGAACTCTCCCCACACCCAACAGCGCCGCCCAACCCCATCCAAATGGGCCAGGATGACCTGTCAGGCACGGGAGGAGGGGATGGGGGGTTTTCGAGCCCCTGTGGAGGTTAGCTGGCCTCATCTTCCTCAATATAAGACCGGCCTTGGGATCATGGCCAAGGTGTGGGACCCTGGGTGGGTGACTTCATCTTTCAGCCTAAATTTCCTCGTCTCTAAAGTAGGGCGAATACGCCCTCTGTACCCCTTGTATTGTAAGAATTCAATGTGTCCACACGAGTAAAGCTCTGCCTAGAACACAGTGTTCAGTGAGTGGTGGCTATTACTCTTGTTTTTATCATTAGCACCCCCGTGTGCTGGCCACTCAGCTTGCCTGTGCGCACTATGGCCCCACGGAAGGTGCTCCCTGCCTCACAGGGTCACCCATCCTCGCTCCCTCCCTCACATCCTCCCAGGCTCAAATGGTGGGAAAATTAGCCGGTTCCATGCATCCACCACTGGTCTCCCGGTCACTGTGACCCGCTGGCCCCAGGGCGGCCCTGTGGAGTGCCACAGAGGAAGAAGGACACCCACATCACGTGACAGTTCTTTAAATACACAGAACTGTGCCCATCAAACCCCCTCCACCGAAATCCTCCCTTCTCGGGAGTAAATATTCCCATGTTTTAACCATTCTACACAAGCCAGCAGTCCTACTCTGAACTTGTTCTAGAGTTTGATATTTCCTCCTCTTACTCCAGCTTCCGGGAAGGGTCCCCAAGCAAATATCCAAGGGACACGTGACCTGTGCTTTCACGAACACCAGCGATCCCCTCCCCCTCTGGTTGGAGGAAGCGAAGGGTTGCTGGCTGTGGCAGGAAAACAGTGCGATGTCAGCTCTGAACTTTGGGGATTGGTTGTGGGGATTCCTTTCCCATGTGGCCCCACTGAGGCTGAGGATGGAGGAGACAGAAATCACCTGTCCTCATCTCCCAGCTGGGAAGGCACTGCCAAACCCGCTCCCACCGGAGAATCCAGGGCCAGACACTCTCCTGGCTCCTGGTGGCTCCTAGGTCTGGGCTAAGGAAAGCATGGACCCCCGTCCTCACCTGATACCTGGCGGACGAAGGGGAGAAGGGAGCAAAGGAGCGCCATCCCTAGCCCTCGGGAGGCAGGTGGGGAGCTGGAGCCTGGCCTGCCTTCAGGTGCCTCCGGGGCTGGGCTGGAATCCTCACGGTTAGGACGAACAGGCCCCAACCAAGGAGAAGCCCTGTGCCTGGCTCCAGGCATTTCACAGGTACCATGGGCTCCCCACAGGGGCTCTGAGACACGAGTGGTGACACACAGAGAAGGCCCTTCATCCCGGGGAGGCTGTTCTAGGCACCGGCTCTTCCCAAGTCTGTCCCATTCGCCTAAGCACTTCCCACACCTCGGACAACGCCCGGCACACGGTGTTTGTTGATTCGGCTCCTGAATCCAGGACAGGAGGAGAAAGAGAATCAAAATTAAATATAAGATATGGTTCAGAACCAAAGCAGTTCCTAAAATAGCTTCCGGAGCTAACATGATTTGGGAACAGTTACAAAACAGCCCGGCTGCTAGGAAGCTGCCTGTGAGCCTGGGCTGCGTCGCACCGCCCTTCAGGCCCCCGCGATGGCCCTGCCCTTCCCTTCCCGGCGATCGGCTGTGGCTGAAAGGACAGATGAGCACAGGAACGGAGACACGGGGCAGCTTCTGTGGGGCCTGCTCCTAACCATCTGCAATCTCAAGGTTTGCCCCTCACTTTGGGAATCACACAATTCCCCGAGACTGGCTGACCACTACCGACCACGAGGCTATCTATCCCCGGAGGTATCGTGTCACCTTCGCGCAGGAAAGAGACCCAGGTGTCCCTGCAAGTGGCCCCCAAGCGGCTCCCCGGCTCATGTTTCTCTCTCACACACAGAACAAGGAACAAGTTAAAAAGTGGCCGGAACCCTGGGTGAGTAAACTTTGCTCCTTGGCCAAGACGTGGAAGCCCAGCGACACGGCGGAACGCACCCCTCCGCCTGCAGGTCTGCCACCTGCTCAGGCCCAAGCTGGACTCTGGCCAGGGGGCCTCTCGGACCCGGCCGTCTCCCTGGGGCTTAGAGGAGGATTTCAGACAGAGGCTACTGCCCTCCCCTGCAGCCCTGACCCCCGCTGACCCCCAGCTTTGGGAGATGAGGAATGAGAGAAATAGAGCCTTCATGTGGCTTAAAGCCCTAACAGGGGTCTGGCTGGCTTCCTCCCAAGGATGCCCTGTGACCTCAGCCCTCAGTTCCACTAGACATGGATGACCCCCTTGTCCCTCTTCTTGTCCCTCTTCTGAAACAGCCTTCGGATGCGGCCAAGCCCCCAAACTACAACACCCCTTGCCTTCTATCTGCCCACACAGCATCCTCATCATCATGAATGTGGACCTCAGCATCCATCAAGCGCTAAACACTCCTCAGGCCTGGTGCCCAGGGCCCTCCATGGACCACAGCTCACACCACCTTCACGGTGGTGCTATGAGGCCCGGGCTAGCTCCACCTCCACTCTACAGGCCAGGGACTGAGCAGCCTGCGAAACAATACACATCCAGTCACTAGACTTTCAACCACTGTGAGAGGCAACCTGGCAACATCATCCCTTTCAGAGACTTCCCCCAACTCCTGTCCCCATTTCACACTTGACAACCTCTGGTATGAAGGTGGGACCAAGCATGTTTCCTTAAAAAAAGGCAATCACACATGTGCTGTTGTTGTAAATAGATATTTTTAAAATGAGTTTTTTACTATTGACTCATTTAAATGAGGCTTAATAGATGGTGTTGGCAGAGGGCATAGAGGGGATAAATGGTGATGGAGAAAAATAAAAGAAAAAATAAAATAAATGAGCTGCGAGGTATGTATAACTCCTTCTAGTGTACAAAGTAGTTTTATGACAAATTGGCCTATGTCCTCCCCCTGGAAGTCCTATGAAAGATACACAATGATTCCTGTTTCACAGATGAGCAAATGAGAAGAGGGGGCGCTGGCCAAGATGGCCCAGCCAGTCATCACCAGAGCAACACACGGACCCCAGGACCTCCACCCGCTAAGTCCTGTGCTCTGGGTGCCCACGGGGTGCCAGGCAGCAGAGCTCGGGGACTGACGGCCGTGGCCTGGGACTCAGGAGCGCTCGCAGGGACTGGCTGTGTGACCCGCGCAAGGTCGCCCACCTCCTCTCGGCTCAGTTCTTCATCCATAAAACAGTGCTAATAACTGACATGTGGTGGCCATGAGGACGGAATGAGATGATGTATGCAAAGCGCTTAGCACACTGGCCAACACATAATAAACACTCGGCCAATGGCAGCTATTTTTATGAAGCGCCACTGCCCAGGCAGCAAGCACGGTGCCTCCTGGACTCTGTCTGCCTCTGCAGAGTGGGGACCAGAGAGAAGCCACGGCCTTTCTCCTGCCACCGTGGCTCCCAAACAGCTGCCCAGACGCACAGGCGGCAGACGGTGAGGAGCTCAGGGCCACAGGCAGGAATGAATCTCCACGGCTCACGAGGGCACCAGGGCCGGGACCTGTCCCTCCTGCCAGGGGGGGGGCTCCCCACCCCGGCGCCTCTGAAGCAGCAGGCTGTCCTGATGGCCGAGCTGCAGGCGTGGCCACCAGCAAGATGGCCGGGCGGGCCTGTGCCAGCCTGCGCACCCTGCCTTCCTTCCGGGGCGGCGGCCTCTCCTCCCCCGCCTGCCTGTCACCTCCCTCCTCTGGGGCTCCAGCCTCTGCTCCCAGGGCTTGGGAGCAAGCCTGTCCTCGGCCGAGGAGAGCAAATAAAAGCGCATGGCCTACTTCCAGCTGCCTCCCTGTTTCTCACTTTCAGATGAAAATAATAACGCGCAGACACACAGAGGCTGGAGGGATAGAGGTGGGGGGGATGAAGTGGCACCCGAGCACAAGGGCTCCTGCAGCAGGGGCCGCGGTAGCCTGGCAACCTGAGAAAGGTGTGTCAGAGCCAGTAGGATGCAAACAGACCAGGCAGGGCCTGGAGCCGGCAGGGCTAGCCAGGCAGGGTCGCACAGGAGGGAGGGGGGAGCAGCTAGCATGCTGCCTGCCACACGGCCCTGTGTCCCCGACACCACCTCCCTGGTCACCCTGCTAGCTCCAGGCTCTCTCTTCTCCAGTCCTGTCCAGATGCCTGTACAGGTATCTTCCCAGAAATGCTGGACAGGCATGGCCTTCCCCTGCTCTGAAGCCTCCCATGGCTCCCCAATGCCTCGCGTAGGCATTCTCCTAGCGTTCAAGACCCCCCAGCACCTGGTCCCAACCTACCCCTTCAACCTCACTTTCCTCTTCTCCCCCACTGCACCCTCTGATCCTGCGTATACATCCCTCCTATAGGCCTCCACATATGGCGAATCTTCCCCTCACCTTGGCCCAAACCCGGAGGTCACTATTCTCCTAAACACAGTGGTTCCCAACCTTTTTTTTTGGCCACGACCCCCCAAGCATCTCTAAAATCCTGATCTCCCCCCCCTCCCCGCCCAGATCATATGACATATAATTCTTATTATTCAAAAAGCAAACTCTTATTCACATGGAGGAAGCCTAAAAGGCCATGAACTTGGTCTAAACAAGCTTCCAAAGAACATGGCATCCATGAAAGAGAAAAATAAAAGAACGAAAGTTCAGTTGAAGTACTGAGGAAGAAATCAGGAAGAAATTGTTAAAAAAAAAATAATATGAAGTGATATGAAAAAATAGCAAATAAAGTTTCAAAACATATAACAGAGAATTGAAATGCATAAATATGTCACAATTTATATTTATACTAGTAGCCCGTTTGCACGAAGATTCGTGCAATAGACCTTCATTCACCTGGCTGCCTGCACCAGTTTTCTGCCGGCACCGGGGACCCAGGCCTTGGCTGTGGCCACCGCCTTCTGCCTTCTTTCAGGGTCGGGGCTTGGCCCCGGGCGGTGGCCTTGGGCTCGGCCGCACCCAACATCCCTGCTAAGTATCACAGGAGCCGACCCCCAGTGGTTTCCTGCGATCCGTGCAGGCTCCCCGCTGGTGCCCAAGGCACCGCCACACCCCAACGTCCCTGCAACGATTTCATGGTGGGCGTGGCTTGGTTGGTGGGCATGGCTTGGGCGTAGCGAAGGTGCGGTCAATTTACATATTTGTCTATTATAAGGTAAGATACCGCATATGAGGCCCCTAGAACCATAAGAAATGCAAAAAATTCACTGTTAATTCTTGAAAAGCCCCCCTTAAAAATCAAATCGCCCCCCTGTGGGGCATGTGCCCACATTGGGAACCACTGTCTTAGCACATACCGTATTTGCCGAACGCCTACCATGTACCAGGCATTGCTGGGCATGAGACCACAGGAATACCTAAGACATCTCCTGCCCACAGTGAGCTCCTGGCCACAAGGCCAATCAAACAGGCCCATCAACACGACACTAATGTGGCAGGTAATCTAGGCTTAACAGCGACAGGGCACTTACTAATTTAACCCTTTACAGGCTCATTTAATCCTCTCACAACCCCTATGACATAAGTGCAAGTATTACCAGCCAGTTCCATTTTATAGATGAGGAAACTGAGGTATGGCTGGGTGGGGAGGGGGGACGGAGACTCGCTGCCCCTTCAGTCCAACCCTTTGAGAGCCTTTCTCCTCCTCCTCTTCTTCTTCCTCCTCCTCCTCCAGTGTCTTCTTGAAACTGGCTGGAATGTAAGCTCCATGAGGACAGGGACTTCTGTCTGCCTTGTAAACTGCTGAGTCCGCAGGGCCTAGAACAATGCCTGGAATACAGCAGGCACTCATAAATACTTGTGCCCTAGATGGTTTGGCTCAGTGGACAGAGCATCGGCCTGCGGATTGAAGGGTCCCGGGTTCGATGCTGGTCAAGGGCATGCACCTCGGTTGCAGGCTCAATCCCTAGCCCTGGTCAGGGCATGTGTGGGAGGCAACCAATCAATGTGTCCTCTCTCTCATCGATGTTTCTCTCTGTCTCTCCCCCTCCCTTCCACTCTCTAAATACCCATGGAAAAATATCCTCGGGTGAGGATTAACAAAAAATAATAATAAATAAGTAAATAGTTGTAGAAGGCATGTGTTATCTTATGCACCTTACAGAGAGGAGAACATGGATGTTTCCCAAAGCTATACACATGGTATGGCAGAACTAAGGCTCACATCTGGCACTTGCCAGGTACAAAATACACCTTATCGTGCCATCATCTGACACTAGGATTTACTGAGTGCCTGACATGGACAAGATGCTCGGGAGTGATCCTCACCATGAAAACGTTACTGGGGGCCTATTATGTCCCAGGTGCTGGGGGACACAAAGACATGGCCTTCAAAAAAGTAAAATAAACACTGTCTATACACATACATATAAGTGCATATGGAAATAGGCGCCATTTGAATATATGTAAATATCATGCATATATGCAAATATCTTATATAAATTATTTTAAGCCACCACTAGACAGTCTGGGAGGGCCCAATGATTGCAACAGTTAACAGATGCAATAGAAACCGGGAGGGTGCAAGATTCACTGGAGGCAAAGAGGCTCCTCGAAGGAGACAGAAGCTGTGGGGGCCCTGAGGAATCCAGAACCTTCGATCCAAATGGAAGGAGCTAAGGCCATGTTGGGGGGCGGGGGCGGGGGGAGTGATGTGCAGAAAAGCATGAAAGCAGAGCTGTGTAGGCTTGGGGAACAATTCACAGAGAAGTCTGGCTGGCCGAAGGTTTTTCTTCCTTGTTTATTTTTTGAAAATGTACACCTCTGCTTTTAACCGTTTCCTCTTTGGCACCTATCAGCAACGTTTTCTTGGGAAAACAAATGGTTCACAGCAGCAAAAAGATACATTTTTTTGGAAACCTGGGCTCAAGTTCAATCTCATTATCCTACAGATGGGAAACTGGAATTGCCCCTGGTCCCAGAGCTGGCTCGTGGCAGGACTGGGGAGACAGCCGGGACCTCTCACATCTCACAGGGTGTACCGCAGCGGGCAGAGGAGGTGGGCCGCTGCAGAGACTGAGCACCTCGAGGGCCAGGCCGCTGTGTCCTGATGGCTAACGCTCTCAGGGTCTACGACTGGCACACGACCGGGGACCTTCGGGCCTCTGCAGAGTGGGTGTCCCTCCCACTGGAGAGGCTGCAGAGCTCTCTGTGCTGGATGGAAGTCATGAGTTATTTGTTGGTTTTCTTCCTGTTTGGCTTGTTTTGACACGAGGAAGAGGCTAATCCTCCTGGCAGGCTTGGGTAATGCCGAAGGGCAGCAGTCCCCTCCCTGAAGCCGCGGAGGCAGCCAGCTCCAGCAGGGAGAAACCGGATCCAGGACGCTGCCTGGTCAGCAGCTGACCTCTCTGCTGGCCCCTGGTGGCTCCTACACATCCCGCTGGGGCTGCCTTCCCCGAAGAGCATGGGCTCTGGAGGCAGATGGGTCCAACTGCGACTTCCACCTGCTCCTAGCTGAGTGATCTCAGGAAAGACACTCTGCCTCCCGGGGGCTCAGTTTCCTCACCTGTCAAACACAATCCCAGCGTTACTAGGAGGCCTACATGAGTTAATACATAGAAACTAGTCAGAACAGCACCTGGATCACAGTGAACGCTCGATGAGTGTGGCTGTCGCTAGGATGTTTTTGTTTGTACCTAAGGCGCCCTGAAACCTGGTCTCTGAGGTGCCGGGCCAGGCCAGGCTGGATGCTAACGCAACTGCTGTGGGGCTGGAGCAAACAGTGGTACCCAAGATGCTACCGGCACAAGCCTATAGAGATCCACAGCCTCTTTCAGCGCCTGGGCTTCCCTTTCAGCATCTCCGAGAGCTGGAGGCAGGTCAGTGATGCTACCTGCTTGGCGCTGCTGGTACTCAGACACAGGCAAGGCCTCTCCTGCCTCACACTCTCAGCCACGGTTCCTGCCCTGGGGGGTGGCATCTGACTGCTTCCCTGTACGGAGGATTCACGTTCCACACGCTTGGATCCTTCGTCAATATCCTGTGGGAACGCTCCAGGCATTTTCCTTGAAATAAATAATTCCAGACACTTATTCCTTGAGATAAATCCAGTCCCAGGATTTGGGGGAGTTGGCTGGATATTATCTTTCAAAGCCATTGCTGAATATTTCCTTGAGATCTGGGGTCCACCTGGTGTACACAAGAATTTACCCGACTGCTTCTTCAGAAGGGGGTATGTCTGAGAGTACACTTTTGCCTGGCCCCAGGGAATAGTGTCGGCAGCTTGGCGTTGACGTAGAAGCTGCCAAGAGTGAGATGGTGGCAGCCGTGGCATCCATGTTCTCAGTCTTCTCCCCAACCGCTCCCCAGGTTCTGCAGAAAGTCTTTAAGACTCAGGTAAGTAGAGGGACCATTCAGGCTCAACTCTTACTTTGTAGATCTCAACCTTTTCATCTTCATATCCTGGCATCCAGCACCTGAGAGGGTTCTCAGTGGGAGTTCAGGGAATGCCAGTTACACTGAATGGAGGCTCTCATTCTCTAGAATCACAAATCAGAAACAGCCAGGCATCTTAGAGCCAGCTCTGTCTGTCACGTGCAACCAGGTCATATTCTTTGACACTTACAGGACAACGGGTCACCCTGAGGATTCTTTGGTGTCCAGTAATTATAAATATGACTACTGAGTTATGTTAGATGTTGTGTTTACATGTAGATTACTCAAGCGACCCAATCACTCCCTCCTAACCAACTTTCGACAGGAAATAATAGAAGTGACAACCATATTTCCCACTCCCCCCACCTATCTCTGCCTCAGTGATCTGGTTTCCTTACTGTCCCCATGCACACCCCCATTCTTTCCACTAAGCCCATTTTCGCACTGCTTCCTCTGCCTGAGGTGCCCTTCTCTCTCTTCTTCATTAGCACAGAGCCCAACCATATGTCAAGGCCACACTCAAGGTCATGACTTCCATAAAGCCTTAGAACAGTGGTTCTCAACCTTTCTAATGCCGCGACCCTTTAATACAGTTCCTCATGTTGTGGTGACCCCCAGCCATAAAATTATTTTCATTGCTACTTCATAACTGTAATTTGGCTACTGTTATGAATCGTAATGTAAATATCTGTGTTTTCGTCACGACCCACAGGTTGAGAACCGCTAGCAGGGTCGCCTAAGACCATCGGAAAACACAGATATTTACATTACGATTCATAACAGTAGCCAAATTACAGTTATGAAGTAGCAACGAAAGTAATTTTATGGCTGGGGGTCACCACAACATGAGGAACTGTATTAAAGGGTCGCGGCATTAGAAAGGTTGAGAACCACTGCCTTAGAATGATCTGTGCTCCATGGTCTTTCTCTGCTGCTGCTTCACCTATTGCTACTCCTGGTGCCTAGCATTTCATAGCCCGCTGTTTCAGGCATGTTTTCCCTGACCCCATGTTCTGGCCCACACTTCCACCACCACTCTACAGAAATGTCTTTCCAAGGTCAACAATGACGTCAGACTCAGCCAAGTTTAAGTCTTGGCTCCATTACTATTTGCCAATCTCAGTGGTTCCTTCCTCAGACCTTACATCCTTATTGACTTGGATGCCCAGCACCCCCTTCTTAAATCCCGTCCTGTTTTTAAGTCCAGGACACTACCCCGAGATCACCTCTCCTACATCTTTCATGGCTGCTCCCACCTGTGCTAAGCCTAGGCCCCTGCTCCTATCTCCCGGCCCCATGTGTCCTGGGATACTCTGACACCTCTAACTTCATCCCTCACCTCTCCTTTAGTCCTCAGGCATCTTGGAACAGCTGTTGGACAGCCCACTTTGGTATCCTACTGTCACCTCATGCTCAACATGACTAAAATTCATTCAGCAGTTACTTGTTGAGAACCTACGAAGCCAGGGTTTGTTCTAGTCCTTGGTCAGCAAACCATGTAAAATTTCTCGCTCCAAGTGCCATCGATGGATGCATGGTAAATAAAATGGGGGACAGCCAAGTAATGGAGAATTATTTAGCCTTTAAATGGAAAGGAATTCTGACACATCCTACAACATGGATAAACCTAAACACATGCTAAGTGAAAGAAGCCACTCAGAAAAAGGCAAATACGGTATCATTCCACCTTTATGAGGTACCTATAGTAGTCAAATTCATAAAGACAGAAAGTAGAATGGTGGTTACCAGGGCTAGGGGGAAGGGGGAATGGGGAGCTATTGTGTAATGGCTACAAAGCTTACGTTTTACAAGATCTAAAGACTTCTGGAGTTGGATGGTGATGATGTAATTGATTGCTTCAATTACAGTGAAGAAGACACCGTCCTCATAGAGCTTACATACTGGAGGCGAGACTGTGATTGCTATCCCAGAAGTTCTGTCCCAAATGCCCATCCCTTGCATTGCCATTCTCCAGCTTGTCCTGTGGACACCTCATCCTCTTCTCCCCCCCATCCACGTCCTCTCCATCTTCCTCTTTAAAGCGTTTGTCTCAGTCCTTCCTCCTTCCCAGAATCACCATTTCCACCAGCTCTTAATGTTGGATGGGCAAACGCGAGGACGTGGGAAGACACTCAGCAGTGCCGGGCTCCAATGCCGGCTTCACCACTGGCTCTGAGTGACCGCGCACACGAGCTTTGAGAGCTTGTTTGGAGGTTCTAGCAGGGGAGCGCAGCTACTCGTATACCCTTGACCGAAGACCGGTCCTCTCCTCTGGGGGGAAGGTCGTCCTCTTCGACCGAGCGCGCAGCTTCGGGAGGGACGCACATGGATCGGTGAGGGAGGAGGGGGACACCCGCCTAGCCAGCCAGATCAGCCGAATCAACCCTGGCGATCAATGGGGTGACAGATGTCGCAGCCAGATCGCCCTCACATCCCGCGCACACGAGCTTTAATCCCCTCACCCGCTGTAGGAAGAGTTCGACGGGACCTTCATGAAGGCTCCTTCTGCCTCTAGCACAGGGTGAGTCTCTGCTTCGCCCTCCCCGGCCCGGCCTGCGGCTGGCGTGCTCCTCGCTGGTACTCAGCAGCCAGAGAAGCAAGGCCTCTTTCAGGAGGAGAACCAGCCAGGGCCACGGCTCCCTCCACGTGCTCCTTGGCTCTCTTTCCTGCCGGCCTGAACTTTCCCTGCTTGAAACCTTGTGACGCTGCATTACCTGCCCTTGGATTCTGCCAGCCCTGCACTGCTGCTGGGACCTCTTCTGACCTGACTGCCCATAACTGGGACAGCCTCGTCCGCTGACAGTGGACCTTGCTCTACTACCACCAACTGGGCTTCCTGGTGGCTGTGCAACAAGGACGCTACTGGCTGGACTCTGGCTTCTCCCTGGCTGTCACTACGGCCCCTACTGCCGTGCCAGTCCTGGCCCTGGTCCTTGCAGTGTCCTCTGAGTTCACCCTGCTGCAAGCTGGGTTTCCAATCTGCCTGTGATGGAGTCATTCACTCCACAAATGTCCAGTACGATGTCTAGTCCATGGCAGGCACTGTCTAGGCAAGAGATTCATCACGATGGGACATAACTGCTTCTCATATCAGCGGCCCTCGGCCACCAGAACAGGCTTCCCTACTCAAGGAAGACTTCATCCAAGTCAAAGTCGTTCACCCCACAGGTATTTATTGAGCACTTATTACGTGCCAGGCACTATTTCAGGCATTCTGATAAAATACCAATTTTCTATGTAGCACAATGATTACAGAGCATGAGCTCTGCGGCAAGAATCTGTTATGCAACCTTCAGTAATTACAAAACCCTCTGAGCCTCGGTCTCCTCACTTGAAAATGGGGAATAACAGTCACTAAATGATAAGGTTGTCTGAGGAATAAATGAGACAGTCCACGTAAAATGCTTAGAACAGTATATGGCACATAGCAAGCACTTGAATATCAATAATTTTTATTTTTATGTGACCTAACTATGCCAAGAACTTCAAGAGTCCTTGTCCCACCCTATACAACCAATATCTCAATAGTGCCTTTGTAAATAAGTACTGACAGAATGAAGCCGCAACACCAACATTGTTAATAAAGAATAAAGGTACCTGTGCGAGATCACATAGAATCCTAATGCTTTCACATGGGTTAACCTGGGGAATGTCATTAAAGTTATGGATACCAAAAGCTTTTGAGAGGTTAAATAGTTGCAATACATATATTTAACAATATATGAAGGGCTTCCTACAAATCAATAAGAAAAAGACAGGCAGCCTGATAGAAAAATGAGCAAAACATCAGAAGAGGCACTTCACAAATAGCCAATATCATGAAAATGCAAGTTCAGACCAAGTTCAATATTACTTCATGCCCACCAGGATGAGGACAATGAAAACAAACGGTAATACCAAATATCAGCAAGGACATGGAACAACCAGAACTTTTCTACGTTGCTAGTAGTAGTAGTAGTATAATTAGTACAGCTGCTTTGGCATTATCTACCTGTGCCAAGCATATCTACACTTATACATACGTGTGTATGTACAAAAATACAAATATGCATTCACTGAAAGATATATTCAAACATACTCATAGCAGCACTGTTTGTAATAGTCAAAAATCTGTACACAGCTCAAACACTCATCAACCATATAACGGATAATAAATTGTGGTCTATTAATAAAATGGAATACTACACAGCCACAAGAACGGGAAACTACAATGACACATATCATGGATGAATGTCACGAAATAATAAGTGAAAGAAGTCAGACACAAAAGAGAACACACTGTGTGATCCGTATTATACAAAGTTGAGAAGCAGGCAAAACATCTGTGACTCTAGCAGCTGAAATAGCTGTTACCATTGGAAGGGTGGTTAGCAACTAGAAAGAAGTGCAAGGCATTTTGGGGGAGGAGGGGGCCTGGTAATGTTCTATTTCTTTGCTTGACCTGGAAGCTGCTTGCAGATTGTGCACATTTTGTGCTCAACACTTAGGATTTGCTCACTTTTGTTCTGTATGTATTATATGTTAAGTAAAATATTCGGGGGGGGGTAATAAAAAAGATTTTTTTTTAAACTAGGAAAAATGGGTTTATCCAAATGGGTTGTTACCCATAGATTTTAATTTTAGTGCCTCCATGCCTCCATGAAATTGAAGACACATTTCTGATCACTTTCCTACTGCCTTTCCATAAATGGCAGAGATCTTACTCTCTAAAACTTCAAAACCATATAAAATAAACACGTTTTCAACACTCGAAATTAATTTATCAAGCTTTATGTTCTAGGAGGCTGAGTCTGAAAATGTATTTGGGTTTTATAGATGCATGTTGCAATATGGAGAAATTTTGAGAAACAACATATTTTAATGAGAAAAAAATATGGTGGGGCCAGGAGGGAAGGGAGTAAAAATCAAGAAGATGGAGGAGAAAACACAGCTCCAAACCAGCAGCCCAGGGCTTACGTTTCCAGTAGCTGCCAGAGCACTGAAGTGACTCTGGGCCTGGAAGCCAGTAAGTCCAAGCAGAAGCCAGGGACTCAAAGACAAAGTCAGGATCTGGAAGCAAGATGGTAACTAAGTTAAGGAGGCTCAGAGACCAAGGCCAAAGAACCCTGAACACTTGTAAATAACTATAAGCTACCGAGAGGTTAGGAGGGGCGTGATCTGACTTCCTGACCCAGTGCAGGAAATAGTGGCTGGGCGTGGGCAGCCCTGGGTACATAAGGAAGTGACTTCAGCCGATCATGGAGTAAGAGGATGTGACCCCGGGTGGGCTCAGACCTGCAGGCGGGATGAGCAAGCTGGTTCTTTCTCTATTGGGTGTGACTTGCTAAATATATACACATTCACCTGTACAATCCAATCCATTCAGATGTCTATCATCGCTGAACAGTACTTCGGAGGCTTCTGGTTTCGACTGCCCTAGTAGCCAACTCAAGAGAGCAGTAACGGAGAACCTGGCTCCTGAGCCCACAACCATCATCTTAGTCCATTACATCAGAATAAAGGAAGCAGTGAACATCAGGATTTGCCAATCTAATCAGCCCCCACTCCCGTGATGTCCACCAACAAAGGAAGACGGAAAACTCAAAATTTTAAATAAAAATTTAAAAAACAAAATAGGTAACCCCAACATCATTTGTATTTATCCTTGGACTCATCAAAAAAAGAGTACTGGTGTCACTCATGGAAACTGAGTGACTATCAGGGGCAGGGGGTGAGGATGTCAAATGCCCAGGCGGCCTGGCCTTACCTTGCCTTCTGCCCTGCAAGCTCCTCTGACGGCATGGCCACCACCTCTTCTTTCCCACATCACACAGGTCTGCTCACGCCTTCACGGTGACATCACAACCGAAGAGTCCAGGTAGTGAGGTCACATAGGGAGAACCTTGAAGCTGGTCCTGAAATGTAAAAAGCCAGTGCATTCTAGAATCCATACATAGCTACTCCCTCCCCCTAACCCCCATCTAGAACAGGGGTGGGGAACCTTTGTTCTGCCAAGGGCCATTTGCATATTTGTAACATCATTCTTGGGCCATACAAAATTATCAACTTAAAAATTAGCCTGCTATATTTGGTCAAACATTTAATGCCTCGCCCCTAATGCCTTGGCAGGGCCAGACAGAATGATTTCACAGTTCTTATATGGCCCACGGGCCGGACGTTCCCCACCCCTGATCTGGAGTAAGCTAAGCCCCGCACTTTGGAAGACTTCTCATTTCTGGCCTTAAAGAGCGTCACCAACTGCAGGCGGATGGTGTTGGCAGATGAGATGCCCTGGGCTGCTGAGGTATCTGGCAACAGGTCGGAAGCTTTGTCTGGGAAGCAACATCATGTTCTCCAGGGCAACGAGTATGTGTTTGTTTCCTACATTTCAGAGAACTTAGCAAGTGGAACTCGGTTCTGCAAGGCAGAGCAAACACCTCAGCGACAGGGAGAATGAAGGAAACCGCTGCAGGCTAGCCTCCTTTCATTTCCGCTTCCGCTTGAATGGCCTTTCTGTTGCCCTTAAAGTCCCTATCAGATGCATCAACATCTAAATACGCCAACCTCAGAGCATATTTAGGTGCTCCAGGGCCCCCATCGCATTGAGCATGACTGAACTGGGATGAGATGGGAAGCTGTACCAGGTGAGGTTAGGGAAAAAAACCCACCGAAACCCAGTTTCATAAGACACCGTAAATGCTGAGGACAGGGGAGGCAGGGGGACGAAGCAACGGAGCAGTGGCCAGACAGCTCTGAAGTCATTTCCAACGGAAGCAGGGATCTGGATGAAATGACCTCTCCGGGCCTTTTCTACAAGACTGGTTCCCTGTAGCAGGGTTTCTCGAGCTCAGCACTACTGACATTTTCAATGGGTTAGTTCTTCGTTGTGGGCAGAGCCGCCCTGTGAATTGTCTGATATTCAGCAGTATCCATGGCCTCTATCACTAGACACCAATAACACTCCTCCGTGTGACAACCGAAAATGTCCCCAGAGGTTGCCAAACGTCCCCTGGGGCAAAATTGCCCCTGGCTGAGAACCACTGCCTTAGACGAACAAATCGTGTCTCACAGAGGCAAGACCCCCAGCCCTGGCCAACGTGTGATCATCCACGTTGGAAAGGGCTAAGAAAGCAGAGCCTGGTCACTAGGTCCTCGGGCGTTAAAGCAACAGAACTCCCCAAGCAAACCATCACCATCAGATCCGAGAAGTGGGAGGAGGAGGTCCAGGAGGGAGGGACGTTCTGTCTCCAATTCTGCAAAATCCACCTCCTCCCAGATACGGCCCACATCAAAAGCCAGCTGACCAGAGAAACCCCCCACTGTCAAAAGTCAGTCTCACAGCCCCACCACAGCCATCCCACAGCCTAATTCATGTCGACTGCTGGGTAGACAAACACCATGTACGTGGCTGAATTTCTGGGAGGAGGCAACAGACATCTCAGAGACCCTCAAAACCTTGTTCCACTAACTATCCCAACTGTTCCCTTTGCTCCACGCATCGACCTTGACCAGAGGGTTTCCTAGGATACCAGACGCTCTAAGAAAAATCTACCAAAGCTCAGGTCTTGCTCCGCAGGGCCTTGGAAACCAAGGCGGCACCCTGGTCAAGAGGCAGGGAAGAATTTGGAGGCCAAGGCGAAGGAACTGAAGACAATTCCAGACCCGTGAAGGAGGGGCAGGTGGAAGACCGAACCCAATGGGCAGTGGGCGGAGCCAAGTCTGGAAGGGGCAGAGCCTGGGCGATCCCCAGGGACAGGCTGACAAGCTGCCCCAGGCTTTAGAACCCGTGTAACCGCAGACTTGCCCCAGCAGAGTCGAGGACGCTGGCTGCGTGGCCGGCTATAAATCTCGTCCACTGGGGGCTGGGTTTGGCTCCCTACAGGCCGGCCCCCCACCAGCTACAGTTTTGCTAAATTTAGTGCTGTTCCCAAGTCACCGAAATGACACTGCTCTTCGTGTCCATTTCAGGTTCAGCCAGGGACAGGCGGAGAGGAGCACGACTTGTCCAGAAGCGATCTGCCCTCCTGTGACCTCTCCCTTCCCCGCTGAAGCCAGGGGCCCCGGGGAGCAGAAGACGTGAGACCAGTCGGAGGTCTCTAGGCTCGGCCTGCAGACTCTGCCCCGAGGCGGCACCCAGAGAGGAAAGGGGGCACAGATCCCAGGAGCACACCCCACCCCACCCCACCCCACCCAGGCTCCACTCTTGAGGAGTGTCAGATGCTGTCTGTGGGGGTGGGCTTGCCTGCTCCCTCGATGAGAGGCTGGAGTGACTCCCTGTGGAATGGTGGGAGACCCGAAGACGCCCTCAGGAGGCCCCTCTGCCTTGGAGATAGAAATGTATTCGATCAAACATTCACAGGCGCTCAAATTCAGAGGTGACGGTGGTGGTTTCTAAACCGGGTTGCACACTGAAACCACCCCGGAAACTTCAAAAACAACTGCTATACTGCAATAACCATGTATGGTGCCAGGTGGGTACTGGGAATACACTTTGTAAAGTATCTGATTGTCTAACCACGATGCTGTACACCTACAACCAACACAAAATAATACTGGGAGTAAACTGTAATGAAAATTAAACACACACACACACACACACACACACACACACACACACACACACACACTAATGCCCAAGGCCCAACCCCCTAGAAACGGTGATGAAATTGGACTGGGGTGTAAAGCAGTTGGCCCAGGCTTTGGAAAAATTTTAAAAGCTCCTCTGTATTCCAACGTTGAGACAAGTTAGGGGAGCAGTAGGTGAAGACCATGGGCGTCTGCCTTCAGGCTGCCAGGGGTGGGGGTGGGGCAGGGGGAGGATTCCTGGCCCAAACAGGTCCTTGCTATGTGACCTGAGGCAAGTTATTTAACCTTCTCTGCCTCAGTGGCATCAACTGGAGAACGCACATGACCACAATACAGAACACCTGTGTGAGAGCGAGGCCTTCACCAGACAATAAGGCCCACAGAACAGTGATAGCAGTACGTGCTCCATAAAAGCCAGGAATCATGATCGCCATTGTTATAAGATAAAGAGGAGAAGAGAGAGGGCACCCCAGAGCTCTCTCTGTGCTGTCCAAGGACGGAGCTTCTCCAGGACTAAAAGTGGGGCTATTCCCAGAAGTGGGAGGGGACGAGGCTCCACAGCCCCTGGACTTACCAGGACCACCCGCTCTCCCTTCCTCTGTTTGCACTGTGCCTCCCCCTTCCATGTCCTCCTCTCTCCCCATCCTTTTAAACCCCACCATTCAGGGCCCAGCTCTGGGAACCCAGGGCCCGCCTCCTTCTCAGGTCTCCAATGATACTTCCCCGTGCCTGGACCTTAGGAACTGTGTCATTTGCTACCCGGAACAGCTACTAGCCAAATAAGTCTCTGTCTGTGGGATAAATGAAGCTTTGCTACATCTCCTCAAAGAGACCATGAGCCGTGTGAGGGAGGCCCTCATTCTCACGTTTCCATTTGTCCCCGATGGCCCCCAGCACTGTCCCAGACACCCAGCCCTTGATTAATAAAGACTATCTATGGAATGAAAACCCATGTGGAGCCAACAGAGCTAACTGCACATGAGCAAGGAGCCAGGCTCAGTGCCCGGGAGCAGCAGGACCAGCACTGAAGGTCATGGGCTTTTGGACTCTCCACCCCCTCATTCCCAGGACAGATCCCGCCTCTTTCCAGCCCTAGAGACAGACCCCACCCATCCCCTCCCAGGACCTGTAAGTGTGGGCAGCAAAATAAATGGTGGCCAAACAACTCTGCTCCCCGGGAACCTGCTATTCCCAGGCCTCAACAAGGGAGGCCATGTGTCTAGTGGCTTCTGACATGAAGCCACCGACCCCCAGGATTCCCTCAACCCAACCGCAGCAGCCAGCCAGGCAAAGCCGAGGTTGCCCACATGGATGTCCAGAGCAGCTGGGCCCGACAGGCTGTAAGCCTCTTACAGATTAAAGGTCCCAATTTAAACCTCCATTTGAGGTAGGACAAGTGGGTCAGAGCTTGCAGGCCGGCCGGCAGGCACAGTTGGTGGAAGGAGAAGCAGCGGAGATCCCAGAAAGACTCCTCCCTTTTGGGGGGAGGATGAGCCAGAGGACGAGAGATCCAGGTTGGATCACTCAGGGGGAGAAAGCTCATGCCAACTCACCAGGAACCTCCCCCAATGTCTGAACGCTAACCTCCCTCCCAGTGAACCTGAGAAATAGAACAATAGGATGAGACAGGAAGTCGGGATGGCCTTCCTCTCCCAGTCCTGACCTGGGGTGGAAATAGCTAAAAAAAAGTCAGGAAATGGCCCTAACCGGTTTGGCTCAGTGGATAGAGCGTCGGCCTGTGGATTGAAGGGTCCTAGGCTCAATTCCGGTCAAGGGCATGTACCTTGGGTGTGGGCACATCCCCAGTAGGGGCTGTGCAGGAGGCAACTGACCAATGTTTAGCTCTCATCGATGTTTCTAACTCTCTATTCCTCTCCCTTCTTGTCTGTAAAAAATCAATAAAATATATTTTTTTAAAAAGTCAGGAAGCAAGAGAGAGAGAGAGAGAGAGAAAGAAAGAGAGAGAGAGAGAGGCGGCGAGGGGCTGGGTATGCTGCAGCCCAGGACTCATACCTGGTGACAGAGGGGGAGGTGGCCTCTGCTCCCAGCCCTAGTGGGGTTCTCCTGGCATCCCCCCCGCCCTCCAAGCTCTCTGCAGTGGGAGTTCCCAGGCACGGAACAGGGAGTGAACAAGCAGGTGAGCAGCCGTGCAGGAGCCTGGGCCACGCAGTGAGAGCCTGACTCTGCTGCTGTTTCAAAAAAGCCCTCTCACCACATCTGTCACCACGGAAGGGCCTCCGGGGAAGTGGTTGGAATCTGCTGTCTGCGCCAAGTGCGAAGAAATCCCTCCAGGAGAGTTTCTCAAATTTCCTGGACCCTGACCCGCAGTAAGAAATAAAGTTTAGCCCAGTCGGCGTGGCTCGGTGGTTAAGTGTCGACCTATGAACCAGGAGGTCCCAGTTCGATTCCCGGTCAGGGCGCATGCCTGGGTTGCAGGCTTGCTCCCCAGTGTGGGGAGTATAGAAGGCAGCCGATAGATGATTCTCTCTCATCACTGAGTTTCTCTCTCTCTCTCCCTCTCCTTCCCTTTCTGAAATCAATAAAAATATATTAAAAAGAAAAAAAAAAGCAAGTTTACAAGGTAACCCGGTACACACACACAACAAGCACTTATGTTTGTGTAGATTATACATATGTAGCTGAAACAAAGTTTCCTGAAATCGGATTCATCTTTACTTCATACTATGCAAATCTAGTATTTTTATTATTTTTTTTAATGTTGGCCTCAACCCACTAAATTGATTTCACCATCCATTAAGGTGTCTGGACTAGCCGTCTACACCCCAGTCTGGGGGACACAGGAGGGGCTCTCTTCCTTGAAGGAACTTACAAACTCCCTCACAGACAAGCCTCCCCACAAAGCAAACCTCACTACGCACCCCAGTGGAGAGCCACAGTGCAGAGAGAAAAGTGGGTGTCTCTGCAGCAAGCAATGCCTGCCACCAGGAGTCCCCCCGCCCCGTGGCTGCCCCATACTGTGCTGGGGGGGACAGGAGCTCAGGAGCTCTGCCTTCTACCTCCAGGGGTGCCTGCAGGTGCTGGGCAGCATGGAGCACCACCGGGCGCAGGGCGGACTTCCAATCAACGTCCTTCACTGGGAAAAAGCATTGCCTCACCGCCCGCAACCTCGTCCCTCCGCTGAAGGAACTTGCCTATGACACACAAACGCAGAAATGTCAACACGGCGCGGCCCACACTGGGTTTTTCTAAGCTCCCAACAGCCTATCTGTATATCAGGCACTCTACACACTCCTCAAGGGCAGGAGGTTGGGTTTCTTTCTTGATTTTTTAACTGAAGGTACACAGAACCCTTTATAGACATTTTTATGAGAACAGGAA
The DNA here is from genome assembly GCA_025583905.1 of Ia io. NCBI lineage: Eukaryota > Metazoa > Chordata > Mammalia > Chiroptera > Vespertilionidae > Ia > Ia io. Next base: position 10,972,867 of record JAJQQW010000022.1, read on the forward strand.
CAAAAACAATCCAATTGTAAACTGTCCTCAACCTAGTCATTGTGCTTTTCCAAGCAGCCCATGAAATCTCGACACCTCCTCCTGCGGGCGGCCCTCCCTCCGGGGCCAGGACAGTGAAGGGGTCCTCGGAACCCTATACCACGGTGGTAGGGAGGCTCTAAGGAGCCCTTGCCACAGTCACTGCTCCCAGACGCGAAACACGCTGCTTCTCTACATCCGCCGTTACTGCTTGGCTGAGTATCTGAGCTGGAAACCACGTCACAGAAAAAAGCTAGCATTCCAGCCCGGCTGGCATGGCTCTGTGGTTGAGCGCCGACCTATGAACCAGGAGGTCATGGTTCGATTCCAGGTCAGGGCACATGCCCGGGTTGTGGGCTTGATCCCCAGTGTGGGGTGTGCAGGAGACTGCCGATCAATGATTCTCTCTCATCATTGATGTTTCTATCCCTCTTTCCCTCTCCCTTCCTCTCTGAAATCCATAAATATACTATATATACAGTATATATTTAAAAAGTTAGCATTCCATATTCTGAGTTAGTGAGTTTTAAGGATTCCTTTTTCTTATTCGTCTCCCAGGTAAACGTTTTTGTCTGCTAATAAACAGAGCAGACACTGGACCGCTCCATTCATGCCAGCGCACAGACACGCCCATGCTCCATCGCTTCCCCAAGCTCATCAGGGCCGCGCGAGTGCCTGCCCGACATCAGTGCCCTGGAAACCCAGAAAGCCTGCGCGGTGCACGCTCACCTGAGTCCATGCCAAAGGCTCCAGGGCCAACAAGTGTCTGATCCCGTTTTCAGAGCCCTGGAGCGCTGCCGGCTGCCCAGCCTATGGCGGGACCTGCGAGTCCGCTGATGGCAGATGTCAGATCGTGCTGCTGTGATTTTTTTTCCCCCTGGAGACAGAGACTATAGTTTCCTTGCAATCCCTAATGAGAACTGGCGTCAAAAGAGGTTAAGAAACACCAAAATCAAATTCTTAGAAAGTTGGTCAAGGCCCTCCTGAGACCACCCCTCCCTTTGCAATACACAGCCCCTTTCCGCCACGGGCACCCCTCAGAGAATGCGGCCCACCTTCTCCAACAAGCCATTTCCTCCTTCATCCCTGGGCCACTGCCCTGCACTTTTGAGGGGAGAAGTCCCACTTTCAACACCCAATTATTAACAAGGGCCATTTGGATATTTACAACACCACTCATGGGCCACACAAAATTATCAACTTAAAAATTAGCCTGCTATATTTGGTCAAACATTTAATCAACTCACCCCTAATGCCTTGGCAGGGCCAGAAGAAATGATTTTGTGGGCCTTACTAGTATAAAGGCCCGCGGGCTGGACGTTCCCCACCCCTGCTTTAAATTGTGCTTCTGGCCATGGCAGCTGGAAAATAACCCCGAGGGTACATATCCAGCTGGCACATGTCCTGGACTGCCAAGGTGGATGAAAAGCGTATTTGCACACGCATTTTCAGCAGATTGGCGAGCGGATGGAAGACATGCCACAAGACGTATCACCTCTCTCTTTTTAGAACAGAGCTGGCTCCTCTAGCGACCTGGGCCGACTCTCCCAGCAACCTCTGCCATCACACTCATCACCCATCACCTGAATCACAGTGTGGCGGGGCCTCAAGTAGCCGCCACCTTTGCTACCTGTCAGATCCAGAATGAGGCATTGAGCTTGCAATGCTATTTCCCCTAATAGTATCAATACATTCGATATTGCTAAAGAAATGGCTCTAGAAACTACCACAGAAATCTAGCTACTAGATTTGTTGTCTAGCCAATGGAATCTTAGGGTGCCAAGGTCAGAAAATGGAGTTACTCCCTATCACTATTCAGTCAACAAATATTAGTGAAAGGTGGTTGGAAGGCAAGACTAATATAGAAGAATCGATGAGAGCAAACCACCTTTGATGTGGCATGTACAAGATCCATGAGGGTGAAGAAGAATGAGAATGTCTATTTAGAATTACTTTTACTTGAAATTAAGGAACTAAGCTTTACTATTAATATATGAATTGACACTGGTGCACTCCTTCAATTCGTGTCGGGTGGTCTCCATCATTTAAGGTACAGGAGGCATCTTGTGTCTGAGTAGGAGATCCAAAACACACAGACGGACAGTGTGTTTAGTTTGCATGTGGCCAGTTAAGCTAACTTAAGGATGTCATCTCCAATACAATAAATAACGGTCGTCATAACGAGAGGGTGAGGCCAGCAAATCATCAGACCACACAGCCACTGCTAATCTCATGGCGAACTACCCAAGCTGCTCAACTCAAAGGTTGTTTTCATTAAATCAGAAAACAAGGTCCCAAAATCCGCTGACCTCTTCTGCAATGAGCACTTGTCAGTAGAAAGCTACTTACTGAACATTTTAAACAAATAAATATTTTATCTGTCCTTTTAAGATAAAGGTGACATTTTAAAAATGGGTAAGAAAACCTTTCTTTTTTGACAGAGACATGTCACAGAAGGAGCATGTTAGAAGCAGGTATTGGGAATTCATTTCCACCATTATGTGATCATGGTTCCAAATTCAATGTAAGGATGTCATCTGTACAATCCTGTATCTATGCACAAGTTTAAAACAGAATATCCACACTTTAAAAAAAGTCTCCATGAAATGAATAAAATACAGGGGTCCTGACTCCTTTATACTATAAACTGAACCCATAATATCCTCTTCATAAACAGGTCTCTTTCAAAATACCCTGACGTGAGCCAATCCACTATATTGCAAAATATGACACCAAGATACTGTGAAAAAATGAAATGTATTCTATTCGATTCTTACTAAAGATAACAATTCTTAACAATTCATTTCATTTCATTCTTCAACAACACCCACCTATCTTATATATGTCAGGCACTGAAAATACAGCAGGGAACAAAAGTGACAAAAATCCCTGCTCTCAAAGAACTCACATTCCAGTGTGTGTGTGTGTATTGGGGGAGGGGGAGTGGCATGGGGAATATACAAAATAACAGGAATATATAGTATGTTAAATGGTGACTGTGCCATGGAGAAAGAACACTGTAGGGAAGGGATGCAGGAAATGCTGCCAGCAAAGGTGTGGAGTTGGCTGAGAAGGAAATATCTGAGCACAGACCCAAAGGAAGTAAGAATCAGCTGCGGGCTCTCTGGGGGAAAGTGTTCTGAAACGGAGGGAACAGGAGGTGTGAAGGCCCTAAAACAGGAAACACCTAGCTTATTTGAGGAACAGCCAGGAGGCCAGTCTGACTGGAGCACAGTGAAAAAAGGGAAGAGAAGCAGGAGATAAAAACAGAAGTAAAGCAGGGCCAGACCACGTAAGCCTGCATTTCCAATATGGCAGCCAGGAGTCCCACAAAGGCTCCCGGGCACATGAAATGTATCTAGTCCAAGTTTTGGTGTGAGTTAGTATGGCAAAAACCATGTCCTATAGGTCAGAAATGAAAACACAGGGGTGGGCAAAAGTAGGTGCGAACTCTGTGCCAAAGTGTATAGCCAGTAGACTACAAGCTTGTGTCAATCATGAAGGCCAGCAATTTGAGCATGTATGATAAGTGCACTGTGCCATTCTTTTGAGATAATAAAGCTATTATAATTATCATAACCTGCATGCCTTTTTCCACACAAGCATCTGTAAACCTACTTTTGCCACCCCTGTATATTTCACATATTTTTTACACACTGGGTTAAATTATTATGTTTCTTTTCCCTTTTTTAAATTTGACTTCCAGAAAATGTTAAATTACATATGTGGCTCTCGTGTGTCACTCGTGTTATATTTCTATGGGATAGCGTTGATGAGCTACAGGGTCTCGTGGACCACTCTAAGGACCAGGGCTTTCACTGAGAGAGGAAAGATGCCCTTGCAGATTTCTGAGCATGGCAGGGCATGATGGGATATGTCGCATGGCTGCTGTGAGGACGACGGCCTGTCAGGGGCAAAGGAGAAGCAGGTGAGAGGTGATGCTGGCTTGGACCAGGGCGATGGCAGGGAAAGTAGTTCTGACTGGTCACACTCCAGGAATATTGCAGGTAGAGCCCCCAAGATTTGCTGCTGGATTGGATGGACATAAGAAAGAGAGAGAAGTCAAGAGCACAGGTATTTTGGATGATGGCATTCCCATAACTGAGATGGGAGATTGCCGGAAGAATATGTTTGTGTGGGAAAATCAGGAATTCCGTTTGGGGCATGTGAAGTGTGAAATGTCTATTAACATCCAAGTTGAAATGTTACACAGGCAGATGGAGGCATAGGTCAGGTCTGTAGTTCAGGGGAGAGGCTGGGCTTGGGACAAATAACTGAGGGTCATCAGCATGTGGATTTCTTTTCTAACTTTCCATTCTGGAAATTTTTAAATATAAATAAAATTGGAGATAGTATAGTAAAGGCAACCAGGTACCCATCACCTAGCTTCAACCATTATCTACTCATGGTCAAGCTTGTTTATCTCCCAGGATGACTTTGAAGCAAATTCTAGACATTGTTCATGATGGTATTTAAAGCCATGAGTGGGAGAGGATCACAAAGAGAAAGAGAGAAGTGAAGAGGAGGTGCCCCGGGCCTTTTAATGTTTAGAGGTCAGGGAGATGAGATACTGAGAAGGGAGAGCCAATATGATTAGCAGAAAACCAGAAATATATGTCCTGAAGCCTCGTGAAAAAAGAGCTTCGAAGAAAAGGGTATGGCCAGCTGGATCAAGTACTACTGAAGCTCCTACGATGAAGACTTAAGGGGTGACCTCCATGGTAGTAACACGGAGGTCACTACCAGTCCTGACAATAGCACTTTCATTTGAGTGGTAGGGATAAGACTGACTGGAGGGATTCTAAAGAGGAAGAGAGCAAGGAATGAAAACTCAGTAAGGGACAGGGACATGAGCAGTAGCTAGAGGCAATGAGAGCTTTTTGAAGATGAGAAAACAGTAGCATATGGAAACGATCCTGTAGAGAGGGGAAAACTGGTGACGCGAGAAGGCCAGGGAGTCCTGCTGGAGTGCCTCAGTGGTAGAGTGTTGACCTATGAACCAGGAGGTCAGGGTTCGATTCCTGGTCAAGCCACACACCCGGGTTGCAGGCTCGATCCCCAGTGTGGGGCGCGCAGGAGGTGCTGATCTATGTGATTCTCTCTTCTCATTGATGTTTCTCTCTCTTTCCCTCTCCCTTCCTCTCTGAAATCAATAAAAATATATAAAAAAAAAAAAAAAAAGGAGGTAAGGGAAGTCCTGGAGCAATTCCTGGATATAAGAGAGGGATGAAATTCAGTGCGAAGGACAGGGGTTATCCTCAGACCGGACCTCAATGTTTACCTGGGAAAAGGCTGAGAATACACCATATCACAACCTGTTTTTAAAACTTTGTGTTTCATGATGTAGATAACCTATCAGTACTGCAATGCTCTATGTAAATTATAAATACACACACGTAACAAGAGTTCTCAAAAGTTTTAACCAATATGGGTGCATAATCAAAATAATTAAAGACCACTTAATTGGAAGAAAAAAATAAGCATACTATCAAATTATAAACTAGGTAGCCTTCAGTGACCGGCATGCATATCACGGTATAATTTATATTAGTATGTTCTGTACTATTATGTTAAGTATACAATAAAATATCTAGCCCTAATCAGTTTGGCTCAGTGGATAGAGCGTCAGCCTGCGGACTGAAGGGTCCCAGGTTCGATTCCGGTCAAGGGCATGTACCTTGGTTGTGGGCACATCTCCAGTAGGGGGTATGCAGGAGGTAGCTGATGAATATTTCTCTCTCATCGATGTTTCTAACTCTCTATCCCTCTCCCTTCCTCTCTGTAAAAAAATCAATAAAATACATTAAAAAAATAAAAATAACAATCAATAAACTATTGGGGGGAAACAGATTTAAAAAAATAAAAAAATACCTAAAAGAGGTAAAAAGAATAATAGTCTTTGCATCTGAGAATAGATGTTTTTATTAACTAAGATTTTTTACAAAGGCTCAAACATTACAATCCAGAAACTGCAATATAGTTGCATCTGAACTGCAAGTAGAAAAATACAAGAATCACGAACCGTTATCAAAATCAGAGTGTCACCGGGACCAAATATAAGTCTGATTGTTTATTTACACAGAGAACTGCAAATCAGTTCATAGTTTTATTAGCCAGGCAGGCCTCAATTGCACCATCAGATTCTGTTCCTGAGGAAGGATGGTTACCCGATACCATACGGCTCGGCAAAGAACGGCAAATGGAGAAACTGGGCCTAATTAGGCAAGTAGCCTGATCAGAACAGGCAGAACCCCAAACCAACCTGGAGTGTCCACAGAGCCACAGAACATCCAGCTGCTCAGACAGCACAGCAGCACCGCTTGGCGTTGGCTGAGCCCTTTCACCATTCAGAGCACCTTTCAGATGTTTTCATTCAGCCTCCCTACACTCCGCCAGTGAAGTAAGCGTTCCATTTTAACTTGCTTGGCTATACAGACTCAACCCTACAGTGGCGTGAATAAATGGACAGACACAAAGGCGGTCAGCAACACTGCGAGGATCCCAGTCACACGGTGATGAAACAGAGGCTTGCCACAGAAGCCACCTTGAACAATCCTCGGGCCACCCCATATCAAATGACAGCAATGCCCGGCTGGTGTGGCTCAGTGGTTGAGAGTCGACCTATGAACCAGGAGGTCACAGTTCAATTTCTGGTCAAGGCAAATGCCTGGGTTGCAGGCTCGATCCCCAGTATGGGGCATGCAGGAGGGCAGCCGATCAATGATTCTCTCTCATCATTGATGTCTCTAGCTCTCTCTCCCTCTCCCTTCCTCTCTGAAATCAATAAAATATTAAACAAATAAATAAAATGACAGCAAGAGCATGTGAATACTAAGTCCTAGAATGTGGCAGATCATTCAGCACAGAAGTGAGGGTCCTGGCCCCCATCGTGGTGGAGACAGATGACAAGCAGTCCCCTAACAGCTCTGATGTGATCAGGCTGTAAGCTCCGTGAGAGCAGGGCCCTGCCTGTATTTTCACAGCTGTATGCCCAGTGCCTGGCACAGAGCAGGCTCTCAAAAAATATTTATGGAAGGAAGAAAAAAAAAATGACTCGTTATATTAAACCACAAAGATGAGGAAAAATGAACGCTCAAAAATCACAAAATGGTTCAATAAAACTCAGGGAAACTGGTGGTGGCAGCTGATTGGAGATAGAGGGACACAGCTAAATAAATCTAAAAGGCAGAATTGTTAAACATAAATTCTTTGAAGAATGACCATAATTTTCATTAACAGAGACTTTGAGATTAATCATCAACTAAAGGAAGCGCGTGAATCTTATTGAGAGCCTGATTCAAACAAAATCAACTATTAAAAAAATGGAGACAAACAGGAAAATGAAAATACTGGTGATATTTGGGAAACGGTGCTTTTGCAAGGGGTGATCCTATTACTGGAGTTAAGTTATTCAAAGGTATTGTGTTTTAGAGACACACAGTGGAGTATTTATGGTGTAATAAGACATTTGGGATTTGCTGTAAAAGAATCTAAGAAGGGAGTAAGGACTAAAGTAGGCGGGGCTATAAATGAAGCAAGAGGGGCCACGTGTTGATATGTTGAAAGTGAGTGATGGGAACACTGAAGTTTCTTATACTGACTCTACCTTCATATAGATAGTGTGTCCCAAAAAAGGTTTACACACACTTTGAATAATTATAAAGTCAGCGTTTATTAAAGTACATTTCATTTTCAAAATTGAGCTCTTAGCTCTTAAAGTGTGTATACATTTTTGGGGGTGGCCTGTATGTGAAATTCTCCATAGTAAGACTGTTAAAAAGAAAAATAACCCTAATCTCAAACTGCAGTTCATTTCCTTGCACCTGCCCCTGCCCCCCTCATACAGGGAAATGTGATGGTCAGGGTCATACCGGGACTCAGTCATTTCCAAGGAGACCTGCAGACAGAGCTGGGGGTCCTGTCTTTTCTTCATCACTGTCATCATCATCACCTGGGACTCACCTGCTTCAGCTCCACTTTCACTCCGGGCCTGGGGATGCCTTTATGGGTTCAAGGCTGTGCCACCATAAATATCTTAGCTGACTGACAGTTTGATTTACATTTGGCAGACTTCATGCAGTTAATTTATTTGTCACTTTGGTTTCAGTTCTCCATGGACAAAGGTCTCACAATTACTCCCATTTTTACATTATGTAAATCTCAGCCTCATCTACCTAATAAAAGAGTAACATGCTAATTGACCATACCTTTGCGATGCCCACCAGCCAATCAGGAGTGAGTATACAAATTAACCCAACAAAGATGGTGGGTTAATTTGCATATGCAGGTGCTGAGCAGCCGGGGGCAGGACGCTTGCCTCGCCATGGCGACAACACAGGCGAGACGCACCACCCCAGCAGCTCCGTGCCTCTGGGCAGCGTGGGAAGGCAGAAAGGCAGCTTGGGGCCGGAGCGGAAAGGCTGCTCTGGCCAGAGTGAAGGCAGTGCCAGCAGCCAGAAGAACGAAGGCCCAGTCTTGCATGAATCTTCATTCGTGCATCGGGCCACTAGTAATGATCTATAAATACAGTGACAAGTAGACATGGAGGTCTTAAAATTGTGGATGATAACAGCTACATATACAGCATATTGAAAAGCTCCATATATGTCCAGACCGCATCCTCTACTAGAAAATGATCGCAGGTCAGTTTGCAAATCCTTTGGTGAGCCCAGTGAGTCCTCCTATCCATCAAAACCAAAAGTTTACCAGGCTGTTCAAAATACAAAAGAGGCAGCTGCTAATTCTTCACAGTCTTTGAGAGCATTGGTTATTGATTCTTTAGTTGGAAACTGACACCTCTCTTAATGAAGGAAGAAGAAATTTTAGTGAAAAAGTGAAAAACTCTGAATGAGACGAATCAACAAGCAAAAAAGAAAATGTAAAATATTATGAATGGAAGACTTCGAAGACAACATATTTTCATTTTTCACAATAAAGCCTTTTAATTTTGTTACCGATTTGTTCCTGTTTCATTATATCCTTTTAAATGTCCCTCTTTTCTTTTTCCTTCTTTTATCTTTTATAATGCAATTGCCTTAAGGCCTATAGTTACCGGCAAACATGGTTGGGGCAAGATGTTGACCATGCAACTACCAGACACGGCCTCTGCTTCCTCTCTCACTGGTTTCCTCTCTCACATCCCAATCCTGCCTCCCCTGACATTGGCTGGCTTTTCTTTCTTCCCCAGCCCTCTGCTTTACCCAATGAGGTGAGTGCACCCCACCCACCTCTTTGTACCAGGTTATTCTCCTCCTTTCTCACCGTCCTAATGACAAAGGAGTCTCATTCCCACATGGCGTCCATCTTCCTATATCCTCTTCTCCTTACTCGCATCCCCAGCGTGTCCAGGTGCGTCCCATCCTCCCCCTAATGTGTCACATGCTGCCGTGAGCTCCTCTCTTCCTCCACCCACCCCCTCAGATCCCTCCTGCATGTTCCCAGGGCAGACCAAACAAGGACGGGTCGTCCCTGAACATCTGTGTGCCTCCCCAGTGCCACACTGGGTGACAGAAGTGAACAGGACAGACAGAGACATGGGTGCTGGAAGCGTATGTTCCAGTGCAGATCGTATTCAAACTGGATCAACTGTCCCTTTGCCTGCAGACCAGACTGTGAATCCTTTATTTACTCTGTATCCTCCCCACTTCACAGTCCCAGATCCGTAGTCAGTATCAGGTAAATGACTGATGCTCCAGGTCAGTGCCCCATCAGCGTAAGCCCATGTAGTAGGAGGTCCCCTGCAACGCTACAGAGGAAAGGTATTTAGAGAGGAGCTTTGATAAGGACCTTTCTATTTTATGGCCTCGGGGGAAAGTGTGTGTAGGGGAGGTTCACGTGAAGTAAGGCTCCGAGCGCCAGGCTCACCATTGCCAGCTAAAAGCAGCTCTGGGTGTGCTTAGCTGCTGTCTTCTCTGCTATTCTGGTCGTCGGCTCCCTCCTCCCACTGCCAGCCTCCTCCCTTCCAGCTGCAAGGGTAATAAACCTCAGGCACCCTCTGACAGCCGCTGCTCCGAGCACACAGTTCCCCCTTTGCCACCAAAGGGTCTCACTTCCCAGCCCAGCCCTGAGCAGCAATGACCAGACTGTTGTGCTGCTGTTTTGCAAAAGCGGGAACTTTATATTAGTCCTGTTCCTGCCAGGAGTTTCACCAAGACCAAGTCAAAAAAAAAAAAAAGGTGGAAACCAGGACACAAGGGGACTCCGTAAAGGCTGGCTGCAAGGATACCCAGTCGTGATCTGGGCCCAAGCCAACAGAGACACACACCCCACCAACTCCAAGCCGCAGGGCCTTGTTCCCAGAGTGGACGCGCGCCAGGTTCGGGCCGGTGAACAAGGCTGGGTTGCAAGCTCTCGCTGCAGCTGCATCTCCAGGGCCTTGGCACTAAAGGGACAGTGAGGCTGGAAGTGACAAAGCAAAGATAGCGAGAGAAACATGCTGTGGGACTCGGTGGGACCAAGGATCCTCTTTGCCAGAGACTGGCTTTGGCTGTAGGGTCCTGGGAAGTAAGAGGGAGGTGACCTTGTCACACCAAGGCCACACCCGACCCCTGCTGAGGAATTTCAGCCTCCAGGCTCCAAGAGGTGTGCGTGGGAGTGGGGCTGGAGACACCTCCAGGTTCCAGAGGTAGGACTGAAAAGGACAGGGGTTTTCCAGGTACAAGGTACTGGCTTAGGCAGACTCCGAGAGTCTACTATCCCAATGGCCACACCATCCTCTCTTGGGATCACAAAAGCAGGCCCAGGGCAGACTCTTCAAGAACCCAGGAACCTGAGCCAGCCATGTAAGCATCCCCAGTGGAGATCCAAGCACTCTTCCTGTGGTGGAGGGCTGGGTTGGCAAACTCTTTCTTATAGGGCGAGACAGTAAATATTTTAGGCTTATGGGTCCTATGGCCTCTGTTGCAACTACAGTAAGTTCTCACTAAAGATCATGGATAAGTTCTTGGAAACTGTGACTTTAACCAAAATGACATATAACAAAACCAATTTCACCATAGGCGAATTGATATTAAAAAAAAAAAGAGTTAATTCCTAGGGCATATTTCTGGTCACAAAATCATCACCAAAATTCTAAATAAAGACCCAAAACACTTCTAATATTAAACACTGAAATAAATGTGAGCTATATATACATTCAAGAAAGATGAATAAGAACAATTAAGATCATTATTTTCCAACCCGCTTATTCCAGTTCAGGGTCGTGGCTGACAAGAACCTTCCCAGCAGCCCAGGGCATAAGGCAGGCACCCACCCTACTCGGGGCGCCCTTCCATTGCAGGGCCACTCACACCCACACCCACTCAGAGGGGGACAATTTAGACACATTAGTTCATCTAAGAGTCACATCTTTGGGATGTGAGAGGAGACCAGAGTACCCCAGAAAACCCACACAGACATGGGGAGCACTTGGAAACTCCATACAGCCAGGAATCAATTTTTCTCCCTCATTAATATTACGATAAAACGACACTGAACAAAACAACATTATTAGAAGACCTGCTGTCCTCAACTACACCAATTAGCATGAAAGCGACCATAGACAATTAAACAATGGGCATGTCTGTGTTCCAATAAAACTTTATTTACAAAAGCAGGCGTCTGGCCCATGGGCTGTAGTTTGCCAACTCCTGCTCTTCCTGCTCTTCCAGCATTTCCAAATCCCAAGAGGAATAGAGGCCCTCCACCAGGAGGACTCCCACCCAGTCTGGAGACAGGGGCCTATTCTGGGGATCAGGTCTCCATTCCTGCTACTCCCTCCCACAAGACACTAAAGAAGTCTGGGTTGCCTGTTCGAGAAGAAAAGTCAGGCTTGCGTCAGAAACCTGGGCAAAGAGGTAAAAGCTTTGGACATCAAATCCAAAGGCTTTAGAGATGAAAAGAACTAGGGTCTGGGAAAGGAAGTGACCTGCCCAAGACCATGTAACTGGCAAAGGCTTCCTGACACTGTCCAGTGCTCTTAATCCTCCAGAGCAGCGATTTTCAGCCTTTTCCATCTCATGGCACACATAAACTAATTACTAAAATTCTGTGGCGCACCAAAAAAAAATATGTTTTGTCAACCTGACCAAAAAAAATAGGTATATTTTGATTGATTGACTTTTTAAAAAAGTAATTACCTACGCTTTTTGCTCCAAAGTGACTTTTTAAACAAATCAGGTGCCTATACCTGTATAGAAAGATTTCTGGTACCAAGAATGAACAAATCAGAAGCAATCTTATTCTGCGACGTGACCAATAAGATACAGCTCCATATTATGGTTCAAGACAGGGCATTCACACCAGACGGCTATTGTTGTGTTGGCTGTTGTCATTTTTTTTTTTTTTGACAATCTAAGGGAAAAGAGGTCAGTGACCCTGACTAAATAGTCGGGTACTGCATGTTTTAAAATTTCTTGTAGCACACCAGTTGAAAATTGCTGCTCTAGAGTGATGACTGTAAAGGAACCAGAATCAACAGTCTTGTTGGTGGAGACTAAGGGCCTATGACACATCTCTATACCACATCCTGGGGACTTTCAGTAACCGCTAAGAGCATAGGTCAAGGAGAGAGCTTGGAGAGGGTAAAAATGAAAAAAAAAAAAAATATATATATATGTATATATATGAAATATATATATATTAGAAGCCCAGTGCACGAAATTCATGCAAGAGTAGGCCTTCCTTCCCCCGGTTTCCCTCTGGCACCCAGGACCGGGGCTTACCTCGCAGAGGGAGGCTCCGCCCACCCACCGCAGCCTGCCGGCTGGTGGCCTGGGCCTCCCTCTGCCGGGCAATCATGGGGCAATGGCCAGGCCCCAACCAATCACATCACACCCGCCTTGGCTGGTCTGGCGCCAGTGAATGTCATAGCATGGTCCTGGATGTTGTCCAGATGGTCATCCAAATGGTTGTTCCGCCATTTGGTCGGTTTGCATATTATGCTTTTATTATATATATATATATATGTGTGTGTGTGTGTGTGTGTGTGTGTGTGTGTGTGTGTGTGTGTGTATATATGCATGAATTTTGTGCATCGGACCTCTAATATATATAATCTTTCCAGGACATATCCTCCTGCTCATAGTTATTAGAGAAAAGAAAACTTAAATAGAAACCTGAACTTCAAAAAAGGGTGTGGTTTGGTAGAAGACGTGGGTGTTCATTAGCAGAAACTGGTCCAGCAGTCTGGGCGGGCCCTGGGATAATAAACAAGAACAAGACATACAGCCTCACCCAATGCTGGGCCAAAGCCCCAGGCCCTGGGATCTCTGTCTACACACTTTCTCATCAACCTCGCACCTTCAAAACTTTACAACAATTTCCTCCAAATCTCTTTCCAGAACAGATTTCCCTTGCAAACTCTTATTTGCCTGACCATAAACATATCTATCCGGATGGGCACCCTGCCACCGTCTGGAACGCAACATGTCTAAACCCTAAACAAACATGACTCCCCTCAAAGAAGTCTGAACCCTAATTTTTCTATTTCTGTCAATCACTAAGGCTCAAAATGTCTGTACCTTCTCTTCCCCTGTCCTGTCCCCAAGCCAAAATGGCTCTCTGAATTACCTCTTCCTCTGCATTCCCACAGGCTCCACCCTCATCCATCACCTCCAGTCTGGAATACTGCCAGTCTTCTGCCTGGGGCCCAGATTCGAGGCTTGTAAAAAGGCCAGGCTGATCTTCCCCCATATCCCCATCCTTCTGCCATCCACCACAATCTCTTCAAGGTCAAGGCCCAGTCCTTGACCTGTCTTCCCAGTTCCCAGAACCTGATCTAACAAGGCAGGTACCCAATCAGTGCTGAATGAATGAATCCTAGGTTTCATCAGGAGCCATGACCACACAGGAAACCTCAGGGCCTTCCTATTCCTACCGTGAGCCCAGAATGCCAGGCTCTGCAGGCCTCCATCATCCCACCCACCCTTCTCACCCACCATCTCAGAAACAGGCTCCATCCTGCTGATCGATGCCTAACCCTCGTCATGTGCCAGTCATTCCTGCATCCACATCTCTGCCCACGCTCTGCTCGCCCTGTTCTGCAATGACGTCCATGCCCTTCCCCCTCCATCCACTCCAACTCCTACGTAACTGCCAAGCTCTGGGGGGGAGACAGGGGATGCAGGAAGGGGGGAGATCATTTTTAAAAATCGGGCATTGGGGGCATGACGAAGATATGCCAAGGTCTCTGATCCCTGGAGACATCACCCTCCCAATGGGTCGCAGGCGATTAGAGAAGGAAGAGGTGGGAGGAGGAGCCAAATTTTTCCACTGAAGGAAAGGCATGATTTTCATCACTGCTTCTGTTGCCCTGGTAACCAGGGACAGCCCAGTGGAGAGTACAGTAAAAGAACACCATGTTTATCTTTGCTTTCTGATCCACTTCCCTGTACACCCTTCCCTGACCATCCCCTAGCCCCCAGGCCCGCACCAATTTTTTATAATGCCACCACCATCTTTCTAGTTACCCTTGCTCAAAACCTCCAAGGCAGAGCTAATTTCTGCCTCTCTTTATCCAACACTATGGACCATATATTCTTCTACTGCACCGTGCCAGGGATCATCTCACCACACCCATCTGCCACGCCGGGGGGGGGGGGGGGGGGGGGGGGGGGGGGGGGGGGAAGGGGGCCCACGTACAAAAAGCTGATCTCAAAGCACAAGAGTGGCATCCACTCCACCACAGGCTCTTGGGCAACAGGGACTAGAGGGCAAGAAGGTGAGGAAGACTGCTTAGCCAACCCCCCTGCCGCTTCTCAGCTCCAGACAGGTGGTGTGGAGTGGGCCCCTGTTTTCCGTTCCCCCTCCTATGTCCGGGATCAGGAGAATGAACGAGCCAGGTTGAGACTGGCTGGGGGGGGGTGGGGGGGGAGTAAGTTCTACCCACAAGCTTCCACAGATCCTGCCTCCCCCACAGACACAGTGTCTGCGTGACCTGAGTGGAGACAGAGCGCTTGCCCTGGGAGATTATATAAGCGTTATATAACATGGCAGCACCAATAAGCACGCAGGGGTGGAACCAAACCCAAGGGGCTGGAAGTAACAGCCTTCTCACCACCCATGCCAAAGGATCACCAGGCCCTGGCTGCCCCAGCCCTGTCTGTACCTGCTCCTTCCACCCCAGAGGACACAGAGAGAGACTTGCCTGGCTCTGCATGCTTCTTCCCACGCTGGGCAACAGGGAGGGGCTGCGGCACCATCACCACCCTGGCCCATGCCAGCCTCTGCCCCTTCAGCCTCAGGAGGCCAGGCTGCCCTTCCCACAGGGGAGCCCGCAGCAAGGGGGCCACAGGCAGGGGAGGGGCGGGGAGCCAGCAGCCCCCTCCTCTGGGTCCTTGCACGGAATGGGTTTGTTGGGGGAAAGTGCTGCAGCAGCTCAGGATTGGCTGGGCGGGCGTCCCTCTGTCCCTCTGTTCTGTCATTCTCCGGTCCTCTAAAAAACAAACCAAACCAAAAGGGAAAGAAAAAAAAAAAAATTGTGCACGTTTGGCAAATGATGAATCCCAAATTTTGGTCTATGGCTGCAAATAAAGCTAGGGGGGGGGAGACACCCTAAGGACATTACCCAATTTCTCTAAGTCCCCCACCTCCCACCATATCCTGACCAACCAACCACCTATGGACTTGGGCTGTAGGCCTGGAGACCCCCTTGCCTCCCCACCCACCCCCCTCCTCCTCCCAGGCCCTATCTCCGGGGCTGCTTCAGTTGCTAAAGCTTCGATCTCTGACATTCCTGCCCCCGCCCCCGCCCCCCCTCCTGCCCAAGTCTCTGCAGAGTGCTCTGAGTCTGGGGCTCCCAGATACGCACGCAGGAGCCAGGTGGCTGGCCTGGGCAGTTTACGACAGTTCTGGGCCAGGTCTTCATCAAACTCCTCCATCCTCACCATCACATCCACTTTATTATTTGGGGGTGGGGGGAACTGAACAGAGACAGAGCCCAATAGCGTCCCCTCACAGCGCCTGCCCTCTCCTGAGCTATGCCACTGGCCTTCTCCCTCCTCCTCCACATGCACCTCCGATCCCCCTGAAGAAGGAGGTGGGGAGAATACGCATTAATATCAGGAGCCTTTGCGCACCATCTCTCGCCCCCTCAACCACCTGTCTCGGCGCTCTCCATCCCCCACAGCCTTCCACAACTCCGGGCGCCCCCGCTGCAGCAAAGGGCCACCACGCCCACTGCAGAGCGGAGAAATGCAAGGTGGGGAGTGGGCCGGAGCTCCCTGGACGCCCCAGGGGGCTGATCCTCCACCTCCCCCGCCCTGCAGGCCCTGGCCCCAGAGCCCGGGGACCGCCCGGGGCTGCTCCAGGCCGGGAACCGCTGCCACCCACGCTGCGAAGGCAGTTGCACCCGGAGGCCGCACCGCAGCGGGGGTGGGGCAGCGGGGGCCGGTGCATCGTCCTTAGGGGCCCACCCCTGCCCCGGGCTCTCCGAGATCGCCCGCAGGCCCGGCCCACGGTGCACCCTCCCTCCACCCCCCATCTGGCCGGAGCTCTGCTCTTACCTCCCGCGGCGGCTTTCCTCCTGGGGGGCTGCGCCACCCGCCCGGCCGTCCCGCGAGCGCCCCGCGGGAGGTGCGAGATGCGCAGCCGCTGCGGACGCCGGCCCCGCCGCCGCTCCCCGGGCGTGTGAGCTCAGCCTGCCCGCGCGCCCGCGCTTCCCACGCTCCGCGCCCCGCGCCGCGCCACCCAGCGACCGCGGCGGGCACCGCACGCTGGCGTCCGGGAAAATCTGACGCAGCGCTGCCAACTGCTTTGGAAATTCCCAGAATTTGACCTAGGTTTGCTGCGGGGTGGGAGGCTGACGGGTCATTCTGACCCCCTCCGGCCTTAGGGCAGGACGTCTCCCACCCACCCCGCTTCTGAAGGAGATGCCTAGCCTTTGCAGGACGCCCCGAGGCCCCCACCCCCTTCGTCTGACCTTGCTTCCATATTTCTCTCAGGGCAAATGGAGACTGTGGTGAGGGTGCTGACTCGCCTTGTAAAATGGGGGTGGGGATCAGGGGTGGGCAAAGGGCAGGAAACTCTGGAGGCTGGCATTCCAAGGCCTCCTTGGTCCTGTCTGGAACTATGAGGTGTGCACAGGTCACTTCCAGAGCTATCTTGTTGTTTAAAAACACACACACACACACTAGATAGATAGATAGATAGATAGATAGATAGATAGATAGATAGATAGATAGATAGATAGATAGATGATAGATAAATAAAGGCCTCAGTCCACCTGTATTCTAATTTGTTCTAATTTGGGAGATTTGGAGGACTGGTGTTTAACCTTTTCTCAGATGTAGACCCTTTTGAGATTTGGAAAAGAGCCGTGGGCCCTGTCTCCAGGAAAAGGCACACCCATACATAAATACAACTGTGCATAGTCAGAATTCTCAGACATCCCCAAACTCCATGGACCCCAGCTTAAGCACTCCTTCTGGGCAGATGCCCTGAGATAGCAGGAGATCGAGCTGGCGATGGCCTGAACCTGCTGCCATCATTGCTTAGGCTGTTTCCCTCCTCAGGGATGTCTCCTCCATGCCTCAGTCCTGCATTTCTGCCTACAGAAACCCCAACTCTCTTTTCAGACCAGCTCTCAGCCCTGTTCTCCCCAGTTTTCACATTCGGAAGTGCGGTCCATCCCCTGTGTTTTCTGGGCGCACGTTCTTTATGCCATTTATGTCTATTCATGCTATCCATGAGAATCCCTAGTTATTTTTGTGGTTGGTTGTCTTATGGCTTCTTGTAGATTATAAACACTTTTAAGGTCAGTTTCCCCCTCCTACAGCTACGAAGGTGCCTTACATGGTATGCCCTTGACAAACAGCTCTTAAGTAATCAAAGGAAGTTGAGAAAACCGGAGGCCCACAGGAATCCCCCACCCACTTCCTCTGACCTTGCTTCCATATCTGACCTTTCCCACCTTGAGATGAGACATCTCTTCCCCGAATTTTTATGAGGCTACATCCTACTCATCCTTCAGGTTTCCCCACTGTCTTCCCCTTAGACCACCCTGCCCATCCCTGCTACATAACACTCAGTGCACAGTATTGCCTCACGTAATGTCTGCTTTCCCTGTCAGACTCGGAGCTCTGCTAAGTGTCCTTAATCCCTAGCACAAGGCCAGGTGCCAGGTAGGAACACAACAAGTACTTATGGAATGAATGAAAGCGTTGAACCTGACACAGACTCCGATGAGAGACTCTGGGGCAAATGCAGGATCCCAGGGTCAGCCAGGGTGGGGCCAGCGCTACGGCTTTTGAATGAGGTAACCGCCCACTGTTTTCAAGTGAATTTCAGTTTTCCTGAGTCTTCCACGTCCTCAACTGGAAAATGGGGATAATAAGACTCGGGGTTTCTCAGAAGGTTGCCAGAGAGAGAGATGCGGAAGCCCTCGTAATTTTGAAGTGCTGGGAGTCGTGTTACATTACTTCACTTGATCTTCACAATAACATTTTGAGGTGGGCAACTGTCATTTCCCATTTTGCATATGAGGAAACTGAAGGAGGACAATGGAAATCCATTTGCATAAGGTCACCTCGCTGGTTGCCAGGGAACAGAGGCTTGTCACTGGGTCCTGAGCCCGGGCTCTCTCCACACATCACCACTGCCCCGCCCTTCATGCCAAAGTAGGAAGCAGTGTTGGGACACATGCATGTTGACATTTGGGGATCAGGCAACTTGCAAATGTCACTGCTTACCATTTCTGAAAGGGTTTTTTTTTTTTTTTTTTGCGGGTGGGTGTGTGTGATGGGTTGTTGGTATAAAGTAAAGTATATAACAACAGAAATCAGGGCAGAAAGGAGTAGGGTCCGGAGCAAATAACCTTTGAGTTGACCCTATATTCCCCATCTCTGCCCCTGCTCCCACCCTGGAGGGGTTACCTTGATTGACAGCCCCCTTTCACCGCACAGCTGGAGCTTTGCGGGCTCTGAGGTTCCCCGAAGCTGGAGATCTTTTACTGCCTCCGTGTTTCCAATGCTGCCTGTCAGCAGATATTTCCTGAGCTCTTGCTAAGTGCTTTGTCACTGCCTGTGGAAACCTGGCCAAATGACTTAACCCCTCTGAGCCACAGTTTTCCCTTCTGCGGAATGGGATCAATCATCATCAACCTCACCAGGCTGAAATGAGATAACCTAACGGCTGCTGCTGGGCCGTGGCTAGTGGAAACTCCCGCCTCCAACACCCCACCTGTGTGTTCTGGTTCTCATTCCCGAGTGCATGGGATGGTCTGTTTAGTGACCAGGGAGGGTGGAGAGGAGCTGAGGGGCCAGAAAAGAGAGGAAAGGACTAAGCAGGCCACCGTCCTGTCCCCCGAGCCCCTCCCAGGGACATGGGGAGCTGTGGGACTCAGAGCCTGTTTGCACCGTTCAAGAATGTCTTGTGAATTTGAGTTGGTATGTCTCCGTCAGCCCCAGTGATGAGAAGCTTTTCCAAGTCCTTGGTGGTCAGGGGGCTTGGACCACTGAGGGCCAGGAAGGAGCGCAGGAGCCACCTTTTGCGGACTCCAGCTGTGAGGGCTCGTATGAGGCTTCTTTGGGGGTGTCTCCCAGCAATAACTCCAGAGCATTCTAAGAATGTCGATGAAATCATCAAACAAGATGTCAGTAACTTCAAGAAAGAAGGTGGAGCCTGGCCGGCATGGCTCAGTGGTTGAACATCAGCATATGGTCACAGTTCGATTCACAGTCAGGGCACATGCTCTGGTTTCGGGCTCAGTCCCCAGTGTGGGGTGTGCAAGAGGCAGCCGATCAATGATTCTCTCTCATCATTGATGTTTCTACCTCTCTCTCCTTCTCCCTTCCTCTCTGAAATCAATTAAAAAAAATTTTTTTAAAGAAAGAAGGTGGTGGCCCTAACCGGTTTGGCTCAGTGGATAGATCGTCGGCCTGCGGACTCAAGGGTCCCAGGTTCGATTCCTGCCAAAGGCATGTGACTTGGTTGCGGGCACATCCCCAGTAGGGGGTGTGACGGAGGCAGCTGATCGATGTTTCTCTCTCATTGATGTTTCTAACTCTCTATCCATCTCCCTTCCTCTCTGTAAAAAATCAATAAAATATATTTTAAAAAAAAGGAAAGAAAGAAAGTGGTACCTGGCACATAGTAGGAACTCAATGTGTGTGAATTCTCTAAGATGTGCACGCTTGGGCGTCAGGGCGCAGAGTCCCTGTGCTCCTGGGTCTTCTGGCAACGCTGCCTTTACACAAAGCATGTTTGTTTCTCACCATGGCCAGTGCCCCAGGGAACACGAGTGGAAGTGCCCTTCAGAGATCCCCCTGTGTGTGGTTATGGTGGTTTTTCTCTTTAAAGATTAAATCACTTTTTCCCTTTTCCGTTCAACAAAGACAACAGCCCTTTGGTTTTTTGATAAAAATGTTCCTTTCCTACTAGCAGGTGGATATGCCCCGGGCACTAAGAGCTGTGCTTTTAAAACACACACATGCCCGGCTGTTTGAATCGGCTCCTTCTTATTTCTCTTATCTTCTGCCCTGGGGGCTGAGTCTTCTCTGCCTTGGCAGGCTGATAACATGTGGAAGGATGAGAACAGTTCTAATTAATAGACTAATTAGTGGTACAAGCCTTTAATAGCTGATTATAGGAAAGCCATTCCCCACCCCCCACCCCAAGTGACTTATTTATTTATTGCTGTTGTGCTGCAGTATGGCACAGAGTCAGCTTCTAATGATCTATTGGTTGGTTCTGTGGGACTTTTCCTCTCTTCCTTCTCCTTCCCCTGGCTAATGGTCAGCACAGGCAGAACGGGAGAATTCAACCAGCTGACCAACAGCTCTGCACAGACATGTGTTGGGATTTCTCTCCCCCCCCCCCCCCCCCCCCCCGCCCAATATATTTTTATTGATTTCAGAGAGGAAGGGAGAGGGAGAGAGAGAAACATCAATGATGAGAGAGAATCATTGATTGGCTGCTTCCTGCATGCCCCCTACAGGGGATCAAGCCTGCATCCCAGGCATGTGCCCTTGACCAGAATTGAACCGGGGACACTTTAGTCTGCAGGCCGATGCTCTATCCACTGAGCCAAACCAGCCAGGGCAAGTGTTGAGATTCTGATGCCACCCCATCTTGAGAGCTCAGAGCTAGAAAGGGGAGGGAGATATTGGACAAAAGAAGGCAAGAAAATCCTACCCGTTGTGTTGGCTTACCTCCTGTGACCCTCCTCTCTTGAGTCCTCCCTCTTGGTGTGCCATAACTCACATGTGTGCCAGTTACATTCAAACACAGCCTGGTATGGAGCTTAAAAGCCAGCACTGAAATTGACTACCTAGGTTCAAACCTTGGCTCTCTCACTGGCCAGCTGTGTGGTCTGAGCAAGTCACCTAACCCAGTGGTCAGCAAACTGCGGCTCTCGAGCCACATGCGGCTCTTTGGCCCCTTGAGTGTGGCTCTTCCACAAAATACCACGTGTGGACGCGCACGTACAGTGCGATTGAAACTTCGTGGCCCATGCGCAGAAGTCGGTTTTCAGCTCTCAAAAGAAATTTCAATCGTTGTACTGTTGATATTTGGCTCTGTTGACTAATGAGTTTGCCGACCACTGACCTAACCTCACCTGGCCTGTTTCCTCATTGGTAATGTGGGAATATAATTGTTCCTTCCTAGGATTGCTGTGAGGATTAAATAAAACAGGTAAAGTACTTAGCACAGTGCCTAGCACATACTAAATCCTCCATAATGTTAACTATGATAATCACTACTGCCTGAAATTATGTAACTCATCAAATGCATGGAAGGAACTTGGTAAATGTTAGTAGACTAAATGAATGACTATATCATAATTTTCAGGTAGATGGTGTGCCCTTAAACTTCAAATAGGAGAAGAAGAGAGGAAATTGCTCCCTAAATCATAATAAGAAGCTACCTTTAGTTGAGTGCTTATCCTGGTCGAGGCTCTGAGCTAATTGCTTTATTCTCTCATTTAATCCTTATATAACCTGATTTTTACCAGGCATCTTAGATCATGTTTTCCTTAAATAGCACCAGTCCCCACACCAAATTTTGAGGGATGTCTGTCTCCCCACCCCGACCCCCCAAGACTTTCAATGACTCTGGGGAAGGGCTGACATTGGCATGATCGCTTTCCCTTATGAATTCCTGCTCTGGCTGAGTTCCAGCTCTTTCACCTGCCTCCTGACAAGGCCACCATCCCGTCCCCTCACTGTCACACACAGCAAGCTGAGTCCCTTCCTCTGCCTTTCCTTCCGACCCTGAAGCCCAAAGAACATGGGGCCATGTTGTGTGGAAGACTTTTACCGAAGGTCTGAGGCTATAAAGAACGGTCATGGCATCACGGAGGAGTCACCAACGGTAGCTCCCACCTCCCTTGCCCCTTGTCCTCTCTCCTGGCTGTGCTCCTCCTTAGAGCCCTGCCTACAGCTATTTCCCCTGCCAACGTTCTCCTCCATCTCTCTCCTGCCCCCCACCTCTCCCTGAAAACATCAGGTTGCTATTACTCTATGGCATGAATAAATGTAGCTCTAACATCTCTCTTCTGGGCTCTTCTCAATCTAGGGGTAGAGAAGGTGCTACGGAGCTGGATGAGTGTGGGGGTGCTCGCTGCTTTTCTTAGCCTCAAAAGTTTACCCATGTGTTTTCCTCCACGAAGGAGCCACACACCTCCAAGATGAGCCCTGTCCCACCCTAGAATGAGGGAATGTGGCAGTCATATGTTTACACAATGTTTTTCGCCCTGTGGGACTTGTGGTAACACTATGAGGTATATGTTACTATCCCCATCTTTTCCAGATGTGGAGACTAAGAATTGAAAAGGATTTAAAAAAATAAGCTGCTCAGAGTCACATAGCTCATCTCAGAGCTGGATTCTCAGTACAGGCCTCTGATCCCAAAGCCAGAGAGCTTGACCACCACACCACGTGGTCACTCAACGCAGCTCAAGCCACTCTGAGGTAGGTGCCACTCACAGGGCAAACCTTTCCCAGGAAATCTTCCTGGCAGGGGGGGGAGGGGGGGCGGGGGGAGGCGGTGGTGTGGGCCATGGGAAGGTGAATTGATTGACTGAAGGCCAAAGACATTAAGGTGGAGTTAGAGCTAGAAATTGGCACGTATCTACAGCTTCATGAACGAGACTCCAGAGGAGCTGTTGCTATTAATCAGCACTGATGGACTGCTCTGATTGGCTCCTTTGTTGGTGCTGCAGCTGCTGATGTCTGCTGTCCTTTATTCAACCTTGGGCAGGGGTTCCCTCTCTAGAAGGATAAGGCCAATTTTCTTGTGCTTGTAGAGGGCCGACTTCATATGTGAAACATCTCGTTGTTTGCCCACCCGTGTTTCATTAAAAAGTCTGGCCTGGTAGCTGAGGCTCTTACAAAGAGCTCAGTCAATAGCCGTGGAATGAATGAAAGAATGGTCCTGCCCTCTCTTTGTCAGTTTTCTTCCCAGACCCTAAAGCGGGAGGAGTGAGTTAGGCAGAACCAGATGACGGCGAATCCATCCCAGCTGGGCAGCCGGCAGAGGCACCAAAATGATAAGGCATGCGAGAACCTCACAGAGGTCACCAAAATAGAGGGTGGGGGGCATTTGACCACAAAGTAGCAGTGTGACCTCGGTTTCCTCATCTCTAAAATGGGGATTATGATACTTATCACATGACTTGTTTCCTCCCAGGGAGGGTGGTAATGGGAAAACTATAGCTTTTGTTATTACTTCTTCAGTCTACTGTAATCCTGTTTCTGCCCTCTCACACGCCACTGGTTGTTCTCATCCAGGTTACCAGCCACCCCTTTTTTTGAAAATGCCTTCCCTCTACTGCTTGGCAGTTTTTCACAATGTGTACCAGGCCTTCCTCTGTGACACACTCTCTTCCCAGGTTTCTCATGACCCCAGTCTCTCAATGTTTTCGTGTCTCCTTGACCCCCCTTCTAAGTCTCCACGGAGGCATCTTTATTAGTTATCTGCTGCTGCGTAACAAGTTACCCCCAACTTTAGCAGCTTGAACCAGTATTGACTACCTCACATTGTTTCTTAGGGTCAGGTATTTGGGAGCAGTTGAGCTGGGTGGAACACTTGAGCTGGGTTGTTCTGCTCTGAATCTCTAATGAGACTGCAGTCTTATATTAATTAATTAATTAATTAATTAATTCATTCATTCATTTATTCATTCACAAAGGGCTCGGTCCAAGCTCTTTTGAGCTCCCTCACAGGGCTGTTGGCAGGCGATTTCAGATCGTCCCCACGTGGACCTCTCCACAGGGCTGCTTAGGACATGACAGATGGTTTCCCCCGAAAGAGTGACCCAGGAGAAGTGAGTGTATGTGGCTGTGATGGAAGCCTTCGTGTCTTTTAATGACCTAATCTCAGCAGTGACATAGTATCACTTCTGCCCTGGTCACACAGACCAACACTGGTACCATGGGGAGAGGGTTGCACCCGGGTGCGAACACAAGGGGGGCAGTACTGGGGCCATCCTGGAGGCTGTCCGCCACGGCTCTCCGCGGTTCCCTGGGCTCCATCCTCACACCGCCGCTCTCCTCCTTTGCCACACACCCTCGATGCCACAGTACTAGTAAAAGACCGTCGATGACTATTCCTAGATTCTAAAGACACCCAGTGCATCTCCAGCACAGTTCCCTTCTGGAAACTTCAGCGTGCACACTGCCTATTGTACCCCAAAGGCCCCTCGAAGCCCACCCATTCCATACTGAGCGTATCCTCCCCTCCATGAGCCCATTCCTCCTCCTGTGATTCCATCTCAGGAAAAACAACACTGTCCACTCTGTTACCAAGCAAGAGCCAACAGTCCATTCCTCGCTGCCCTTCCTGCTTTCTCTCAGACCCAGTCAGTGTGCTAAGGTTCTTTGTTCATTATTTTCCCCATCTTTTTCTTTTGAAAAATTTCAAACCTACAGAAAAGGTAAAAGAAGAGTGAAATGGTCCCCTGTTTACTAGATCACTTCATCTAGATCCACAGGTGCTGATTTTTTGTGTCACATTTGCTTTCTCTCCCCTCCCCCTCTCTCTAAATACATTTTTTTTTCATGCTAATACTAAGCTGCTACCTGCCTTTTTACTCTCTTTCTCACGGATGTGCAATGTGTGTGTATAAAGTTTCTATGTGAACATGCTGTATTTAAAAGGAAGTTGTGGCCCTAGCCACTTTGGCTCAGTGGATCGAGTGTTGGCCTGCAGACCAAAGGGTCCCAGGTTCAATTCCAGTCAAGGGCACGTACTTCAATGTAGGCTCCTCCCCAGCCCAGGCTCTGACCAAGGCGCATGCAGGAGACAACCAATCGATGTCTTTTTCTTGCATCGATATTTCTCTCTGTCTTTCCCAGTCTCTCTAAAAATCAATGGAAAAATATCCTCAGTGAAGATTAAAAAAATAATAATAATAAAAGGTAGTTGTGGATTTTATGACACTTCATTCCTGAATATTTCCACATGCATCTCGTGAGAATGACATTCCTCTATAGAACCACACTGCCATTATTACACCTACTTGATTACAAAGCCAGTTGATTATATCTTCCCACTGTGCCTCCAATTAGCCACGTTTCTCCCAACCACAAGTTTCCCTTTCCTTCCACAGTGCAGTCACCTTCTACTAGTAACTGGCTGCTCCTGCAATCCCTGCTCCACACTCTGCCACAGCGAACACTCTGCATATCTGACTATGTCACTCCCCTACATCAGACTGTTCAGTGGCTCCACATTATAATTTATTACCTTCAAAATAAAAAACAGAATTCAGCCCAGCCAGTGTGGCTCAGTGGTTGAGCATGGAGCCATGAACCAGGAGGTCACAGTTCAATTCCCTGTCAGGGCTCATGCCCCAGTTGTGGGCTCGATCCCCAGTTAGGGTCATGTGGGAGGAAGCTGATTGTTGATTCTCTCTCATCATTGATGTTTCTCTGTCTCTCCCTCTCCTTTCTTTTCTGAAATCAACAGAAATATATTTGAAACAAAACAAAAGCAAACAAACAAATACCATACTTCATGTGGTCTATAGAGGTGGTCTCATCTAGATCCATCCAGAACAGCACTGCCCAGTAAAACTATATTATGAGCTGTACACGTAACTTTAAATTGATAGTAGCCACATTTTAAAAAGTAGAAAAAAATATATAGGTGAAATTAATTTTAAAAATACGTCTTATTTAACCCAATATATTTTAAACAGTATCATAGCAACATAAGCCAAATGTAAAAAATTATTGGTTACATTTTCCTTTCTAAGTCCTCAAAATCTGATCTATAGTTAACATGTACAGCACATATGAATTCAGATGCTACATTTTCAAGGGCTCCAGTGAAATGTATGTTTACCAAAACAACAAGGTTGTATTTAACAATCAAAAATTTTCTATACTGCTCAATTTTAAATTTTGAATTAATTAAAAATGAAACCAAATGGAAAGTTCGGTTTCTCATGCACACCAGCCACGTTTCAAATGCTCAGTGGTCACATGTGACTCGTGGCTCCTGCAAGTGGCCAACTCCAGAGGGGCACTTCTCAACGTGTGACCTGGGGTCGTCCGGGGTTCCCCAAGGTGTTTCCAAGGGGTCTGTAAGGTCAAAATGATCCCCATAAAAATACTAGAACATTATTTGCTTTTTTCACTGTCACTCTCTACATGACATGTAATATGACAACAACCGAACACAGAAACATGTGAGAGAATCAGCAGTCTACTACTGAGCCAGATATCGTAGAGATTTGCCAAAATGTTCAACAATGCCACTCTTCTCCCGAATCGATTTTGCTTTGGAAAAGACCATCTCGAATTTAAATATGTGTTACTTATACACTCACATAATGAGATAATATTCTTTTTAATGAATATTAGTTTTCATGAATCATTTACATTTTTCTTCATTTTAATTTATTTTTTTAATGTATTTTATTGATTTTTTACAGAGAGGAAGGGAGAGGAATAGAGAGTTAGAAACATCGATGAGAGAGAAACATCCATCAGCTGCCTCCTGCACACTCCCCACTGGGGATGTGCCCGCAACCAAGGTACATGCCCTTGACCAGAATTGAACCTGGGACCCTTGAGTCTGCAGGCCGACGATCTATCCACTGAGCCAAACCAGTTAGGGCTTCATTTTAATTTCTGAGAGTAATTATTAATAGCTAGAACTCTCAAAACCAAAAGCTCTCTGAAGTCTTTTAATGGTGTGAGAGGGCTTCAAGAACAGCTGCCTAACTCTCCAGCCTCATAGCTAATAATTCCTCCCCGACCTCATTTTTTAAAAACATATTTTTATTGATTTCAGAGAGGAAGGGAAAGGAAGAAAGAGATAGAAACATCATTGATAAGAGAGAGTCACTGATCAGCTGCCTCCTGCATGCTCCCCACTGGGGATCAAGCCCGCAACCCGGGCATGTGCCCTTGACTGGAATCGAACCTGGGACCCTTCAGTCCACAGGCCGACACTCTATCCACTGAGCCAAACCAGCCAGGGCTCCAACCTCATATTTTTTGCATGAACTCCCAGTTTCAGACAAGATGAAGTAGATGCATTTCTCCCTATTTGTCTGCCTAAATACCTCTAAAACCGCTGAATATTACACATAAAACAAAATATACTAGGGCAGTGGTCGGCAAACTCGTTAGTCAACAGAACCAAATATCAACAGTACAATGATTGAAATTTCTTTTGAGAGCCAAATCTTTTAAACTTCTTCTAACGCCACTTCTTCAAAATAGACTCGCTCAGGCCGTGGTATTTTGTGGAAGAGCCACACTCAAGGGGCCAAAGAGCCGCATGCGACTCGTGAGCCGTAGTTTGCCGACCACAGTACTAGGGTAAGTAGACACTAAAAAGTCAAGAGAAGGCAGTTCGGGACCTCAGGACTCAAGGAATGACACGTCACCAGGGTGGCATTATCAGAAACCTGGTGGGAACCTGAATTCCCACTCTAGCCCAGAAATTATGATGCGCCCCTCCCCCCACAGGTATACCAGCTGAATGGGAGCCTGGACTTCTACCCCAACCTGGTGGTACCCACCCAGGAGGCGCCCTCCAATGCAGTCTCCACGAGGGACTGCTAAAGCAGGAGCTTGACATGAGCTCCAGTCTCATAGCATCACAGCCCAAATGACCGAGATACAATTTGAAATTGCCCGTAATACCAAGACCCAGAAACATCTTCACTTGGATGAGGAAACATAATTAACTGAGATGACATATATTTTGAAATCACCTGACAAGGACTTTAAAACAGCGATCATAAAAATGCTTCAGTGAGCAATTATAGCATACCTGAAATAAAAGAACAAACAGAAACCCTCAGCACAAAAATAGAAGATATAAAGAAAAAAACATGTTCTTTGCTTGGGCCTTAAAAGAATCACTCACATTTCTGGAATGACCACCCTCACTTTGCACCTGGGCCAAGGCTCCTTTCTCCCCTTGGAAGACCCATCTCTGTCCTCTTCTCCCTTTTAAATCCTGCTTGACCCTTAGATGTCAGCCAAGATGTCACCTCTTCCGGGAAGCCTTCCATGGTTTTCATGCCCCTTCCTACTTAAAGCTCCTGAAACCATAGCACTTACACTCAATGCTAACTGTTCTGTCATCAGCCCCTCCCACCACCAGTGTGAAGACTTGACAGAGAGGACTGTGTCTGATCCCAGGCACCTGGCTTATAATAAGCACTCAAAAAAAAAAATATTTGTGGAATAAGTGAATAAACCAATGAATAATTGGAAACTCTTCAGTGGCTCTTTCTTCCCTGTTGAATAAAATTAAACTCTGTGGTCTGCCATGAAATGCCCTGCACAAACGGGCACACATATTTTTGGTACTCAGCTGTCCTTCACACATCCTCCTCTGCCATACTGGAAACACATTGTTTTTATCAAGTACCTTATACCTCACATCTCAACATATACCATGCATGCTCTTCTCTCAGCCTAAGTGTCCTCACCCATTTTTTAAAAATGTATACTTGTATTGATTTCAGAGAGGAAGGGAGAGGGAGAGAAAAATAGAAACATCAATGACGAGAGAGAATCATTGATGGGCTGCCTCCTGCATGCCCCCGACTGGTGATTGAGCCTGCAACCCGGGCATGTGCCCTGACCTGGAATCGAACCGTGAC
This sequence comes from Ia io, assembly GCA_025583905.1. Taxonomy (NCBI): domain Eukaryota; kingdom Metazoa; phylum Chordata; class Mammalia; order Chiroptera; family Vespertilionidae; genus Ia; species Ia io. The sequence goes on from JAJQQW010000022.1 coordinate 11,001,932, forward strand.
CTCCAGGTTCATAGGTTGATTCTCAACCACGGAGCCACTGTGATCAGACTCTCACCCATTTTCATCATCCAAATCTTACCCATTTTGACAGCCCCACTCAGATACTTCACCATGACCCAGCCCCGATCTTCCCAGCTAGAAGGAGTCCTGCCCGCCTCTGGATACACAGCACATTTAGTCTCTTCTTGTGTTATTTCTCACTTTCTGCCTCGCGTTTGTTTTTGTGGTTGGTTTTGTTTGTTTGTATTAATGTGCTTGTAGTATTCTGGGTCCAAATAAATGTATATCTTACTCACTTTTGCCTCTGCTACTGAGCCTCTAGCACAGCCCCGTGTTACTGAGTTGGTTTCTTATTCTGAGATAACAGTACCTACTGCAGAAGGTTTCAATGAATATTAACTAAAACACACTATTTCAATCTTGGTATAGCATCTCCATTTGGATACAGAAAGTACTCAATAACTATGAGCTATTTCTATTGTGATGATGATGATTATCTGGAGAGATAAATGGACAGAGCAAGTCCCTTTAAGCTCTACCTTCAAAACATCCTTTAAACCCTGCTTCATCTCACCACTTCCATTATCATCACTCTGCCCCCAGCCATGAACATTGCTCTCGATATTATCACTGCAGTCCACCTGCTTGCTTCCTTTCATGCTCTCGCCTCCCAACCTCTATTCTCCACCCAACAGCCAGCATGATCTTTTAAAACAATAAAGCAGATCATATTACTTCCCTGATCAAAACCCTCCAATGGTTTCCCGGTCTACGAAGAAAACCCAATCTCCTTACCGAGGCCTGAAAGGCCTAATGGTTCTGGCCTGTGTCATTGTCGCCCTCAGCACGCTGGTGCAGCCGCAATGGCCTTCTTGTCCACCTTCATCAGCGGTGCTTCCTGCACTTGCCAGGCTTTGCATCACAGGGCTTGGAACTTGCCATGTTCTTTGCGTCTCGTACTCTCCTCCCCACTTCATTCACGTGAGCTATGCTCTCGGTTCTTACCTCCTTGAGAATAACCACATGTGTAAAATACCAACCATTACTCTCAACCTATTTCATACTTTTCAAAGCTCTTAATCAGACCCGAAAACATATGTGTATATTTACTTAGAGAAATGGGTTGGTTTACTATCTTTCTCTTCACTGGAATTGTAAGCTCCAGGAGGATCTGTCCACGATTCTGTCCCCAGCATCTAGAACAGTGTCTGGCACATAGTAGGTGTTCTCTAAGACTGTCTGAATGCTGGCTGTGAACTCCTCGGAGGGGGACTTTGGGGCCAGAAGCAGCATCCTGTGCACACAGTTGCTTACCTGCTCTGGGCCTCTGTGAAGAAGAATAGTGGGTTGATCTTCCTAAAGGGGATGGGAGATGGGGAAGACCCATTGATCCAGACTTAGAGGACATTCCTCTTTATCCACTTAGATGAAAATCTGGCAGAAGATACTTCCAGGTCTGCATTCCATAATGGACTGTGTGGCCCTCCAGTGCTCATTGTCCGGGGCTGGCTACGCGTGCAGCAGTGGCAGCCGAGAGGCCCAGCCTCCCAGCATCTTCAGGTTCTCCCTGGACCCAGGGCCTCGGCCCTGCTAGGCTGGCCAGGCCTGCGAGAGCACTTGACGACCTATTCCAGAGGCGAAGCCTCCCAAGTTCCCTGACACTGCCCTCACCGGCTTCATGACATCCACCTGGAGGAACCCCGAGACCCCGGCAGAAGGGTGGGGTAAAGGATGAAGGGGAGAGCTCTGGGTCTGGGACACCTGAACTCTGGGTGAGCTGGGGAAGCCACACGTCCTCTCTGGGCCTTACTTTGTCTTTGCCATAAGGGAGTTGAGTTGAATGTATCTTTGAAGGCCTCACCAGCAGTGACTTGCTGTAGGTCCACTAGAATGAGCTTCACGTAGCAGATCAATTGGACTAGGCGTGTTGAAGGGTGAGGCCGCAGGGGAGAGAAACCCAACATGGAGGCGATGGAGCAGAGGCTGAGCGGTAAGATCCCAACCTGGCCAGCAGGTGGAGCCATTGCTGCACCAGGAGGCTTAGGCCAAAGGGGAAAGTTTGTCCAGAAAGCTGAGACCCTTCAGCGCAAGTAGTCCAGCCATCAGGAGAACTAGCCGCCACCCCTTAAATACACACACGCACCCCTTCCTCCTAAAGCTGCACACCCTGACAAACTCGGGTAAAATACTACTTAGGTGGCTGGGCCTGAGGCTGGAGGCCTTTCCAAGGCTCAGTTGCCTTTCCCCCTCTTCCCATGTTTCCTGGGAGCCTGTACCCTGCACCCACCCCTGCACCCCTGCTCCTGCCACTCTAACTGGCCAGACCCTCATCTGGTCACTCTCCTGGGAGGACGTGTGACCAGACCGATGAAGGCCAACCTGACTTCTTTTTTCAGATGACCACCTCCTCTCCTTTCTCCAACCCCCACAACCAGCTGTCACCTTCTGGCTCTTGACCTCCCCCTCTCATCTCCTGGGGAGGAACCTCTGGTTAGAGCAGTTGGAGAAAGCAAGGAGGAAGTGGGGTGGGGCCGCGCTGAAGGGAAAGGACTGGCTCTGGTCAGATAAGAATGGAAGGATCCTTTGTTTGGGCGCAACGGCCTCCGCAACTGTTGGCACACTTGGGGAGCATTTCCTGAAGCTCCTCAGTGGTGTCCGGTGCTCCCCCTCCTCCACTTCCTATGGTCTGAGGGAGCGTGTGTGTGTGTGTGTGGGGGGGGGGGGGGTCTGGGCAGGAGGCGGTGGTGTGCTTACAGAAGGTGTTACAGTTAGGCTGCTGTCTCAACGCTGAGGGTGGAGACCACCCCTCCGGGACCTGGCAGCCAGATCTCCCCGTTCTGCTCCCAGCCAGGGGTGGGGGATGGCGTGTTAACAGAGGGTGCACAGGACATGGCTCCTTCCCTGTGTTTTGCATACAGTCACCCAAATGCGCCTCTTCTCAGAAAGATATTCATGAAAGGCATGGCCCCTCAGATGTCAGCACACCAGCCCCCATCTTGAAGGCCTCTGCATTCCCGTCAGTCTTTCTTTCCATGCCTAGAGATGCCCAGCGTCCCTGTAAGCCTTCCCTGTCTCCCCCTGAGAGAGGGGAGTAGTTGGTAGACTTATCCCAAGAGGCCGCATCCTGGTGGGTACCTGTGTCCCCTGAGACGGTCCTCCCTACGCATCACGGCACAGTCCAGGGATCTGATGGAGAGACGGGCCGCTCCGGCACTCAGACACACCCAGCTGGGTCAGAGCCACAGAAAAATGTGTTCCACTATTACTTTAATCACAGTATTTACACACCATTCTTTATTCAGAAAAAAAAAAAATCTACCCAATCTTCCTATCTCTGGAAAGTTCTATTTCCAACCGTCATTGAAATCAGGATCCCTGCTCACCCCTCTGGAAAAAAAAAAAAAACAACACCCACAAAAATGAGGACCTGGGTCACCCACAGAGGAGGTAACTGGTGAGGGTCCTCTAGAAATGTCGTGGGGCCCTGACCCCAAGGGGATGCAGAGCAGTGAAAGGTGGGGGTCAAGGTGGGGGAGACAGGGACAGAGGGAGTCTGCTGGGGGCCTGAGGACACAGCTCACCCCAGGAATCAGGGAGGGGGGGCGAGGAGGAAGCCATCGAGATTGGAGGATAAGGCCAGGGCCTCGCCTAAGAGCAAGAGGCTTCCTGAGATGCGCACAGGTCAAGGGGTTTGGCTCAACGATGTGGTCCCGTGCTCCTGCCCACTCTGACCACTGGGAGGAGAGGAGCCCAGACAGAGGCTCTGGGAGGTTCCAGGACCAGGACTGAGCTCTTTGCTCTCCTCCATTTGCCCCCACGGGTGGGAACACATGTCCATGCACCTCCATCCTGTCTCCCAAACAGAGACATTGTTCTACAACTCGGAGCCCAGGTCCAGGCTCAGCCAGAAAGCTGTGCAGGCCTCTGCACACAGAGGCAGGGTGGGGGTGGGGTGTGTGTGTGAGGGGGGACCGCGGAACTCGCGGGAGCCTTGGAAAGCAAGAGGGAAGCAGGTGACTGGATCCACAGTGACTTGGAGGGGGCGTAAGGTACATGGTGTAAGACGACAAGGTGTCTGGCTATATCATAACAAGGAACAGATGTAGTGAGCTGCTTTAGTTTCTCTAAAGCAAAGAAAGAAAATATAAGGAAGAAACAGTAAAAGGCAAAGCCTCCTGGGAGGAAAGTGTAGGCCAGAAAAGCTCACGCTTTCTCCCGGGAGTTCCAGTAATGAGGCAGAGATGCGGGAGAGGGAAGGGGCCGCGTGTGAAGGCTGCAGGATCATCCACCCCGACCCGAAGCTTCTCTGAGCTTTGGCTTTTCCCTATCATACCCTTCCTCGAGGGAGACCAGAGTCTGGGTTCAGGGAGCTGAATGCATAAAGGGTTACCTGCCTCTCCCCGAGGTGGAGAGAGCCCCTCTCTGGTGCAGGGCAGGGCCCCAGGAATGGCTTTGAAAGGCGTGTGCAGTGGCAAAGGGTCGAAGGCGAGGGACGGCACCTCCGGCGGGGAGGCAGCACGCGGCCAGGCGCAGGGCGGGCCCCCTTCCCCAGGCATCGCCCAGCCTCGCCCCACCCCGCCGCCGAGTCACAATTCGGTATCAGCCACCGTGTGTTGTCTCGACGAATGGCCGTTTCTGGACGTGGCCTGGCCGGTCCCGTTCTCCTGAGCCCCTCGGTTCACACTGGCCTTTCCCTGAGCCTCAGGGGAGGGCCCCGGGCCTGAGCTATAGCCCTGGCCGCCACCGTTCTCCGTGTAATAAGGGTCTTCCCCCTAGACGGTGCATAAATAAAGGAGCATTATCTGAAAGCAGGGGAGGCGGACCCGGCGGGGGAAGGAGGGGGGGGCGGCTGCATGTGCAGACTCCTTTCTTCCGGGAGAGCCATCAGGGTTCCAGCTCCTAGAGGAGAAAGGACAGAGGAGAGCACCACAGGCTCCCCAGACACCCGGCTCCCCGGCGTGTACAACCCCCGGCCAGAGGCCACCCGTCAAACCCCAGCCTTCCCTTCCTCATCCAGGACACGTCAACAACAGGTTTTTCCCCCCAAAAAGGAATTCTTTGTAAGTATGTTTTCCCGCCACATGCCCCCTCGTGAGGCAAGTAGCACCCGTGGCCACGTAATACGTCTGCAAGCGGCTGACTCAGCAGCCTGCTCCGGTCATGCCCAGGTGAACGGTCCCAGTGAAAAGAGTAAGTCGGTGGCAGGGACCATCTGCGACCACAGGGAGGTGGGCTGGTCCCAGTTATTCCCCCTCCCCAATTGGCAAAAGTAGGTTTAAAGTTGTGAGTACACGAAACACAGAGCTCATTCTTGTGTTATTATTATTTCTTAATGACTGTATTACTTAACATACAAACAACTGGAAGCCTACCTTTGGCCCACCCTGCATGTTGTTTGGACTCGTCCAAGGACACGGTATGTGTAGGCCTGGCCATCCCTGTGTTAAGGGCACAAAAAGTGCCTTTGCCGGTATTTCTCCTCCCCTGACATGACATGCATGGACTGCCCCAGAAGACCACGATCTTCCTCATTTCCTGTGGCCCGAACCCCAGAACTAACCAGCCTTTCTCCTGTGGGGCTCCAACTGCGGCGGTTCATCAGGAAGTAGCCAGTGATCCCCAAGACAGCCAGCAGGATCCCCGAGGTGACCAGCGCAATCAGGGTCTTGCGGGAAAAGCTCTGGTGGCTTCCAACACTCTGTTCTTTGAAGTCTTGGATCCCCAGCTTGGAGAGAAGGCACAGAAAAGACGGCCTAGTCACTTGTGGGATATGGCTTCTAGAAAGGAGTCCAACCCATACTAGACCCATGTGTGTGACCCAGCAGTGAGTAAACACAAGAAGACATTGACCTCAGGAACTTTCTAAATAGGATTTCAGACGGACATTTCTTAATCAAGCTGCATAGGAAGGTGAAGATGGTTGGAGAAGGATGGAGAGGGAAAGGGAAGTCTAGAGAAGGTCATTATTCTCTCCCCTACTACAAGCAAACACCCCAAACCCATCATCTTAGAGAACTTACCTTTCTCAGGTCAGACCGGTGATTTTTCAGAAGTTCGATCTTGCTGGAAAGTTCTAGAATTAGAAACAGGGGTTGCTGAATCTAGAAGCTGAGCCAGCTCATGCTGCTCTGTCCTCCTAAGCTGTTTTAGAAGATGCTCTGATGGCCAAGGTGGTTCATCTCAGGACGGCCTCTCCCCAAAGTCAGCCCGGCCCTGCTCCCCAGCCCCTGCACTCTCTGAGTTACGATGCCTGATTTCTACCCAGCATCCTCTAACCTCAGCCCCACTCCCTCCCTTGCCCCCAAGACAGATGTGCCCCTTACCTGTTCTGTTGGGCAAGACCAGAAGCAGACAATGAGGCTTCACCTCAGACTGGGCCAGGAGCAAGGAGCACACACTGGCCCCAGCCTCAGCCGGATCCTTCTTACACAGGACTTGGGTCAGTTCCTCTCCATTGTCCTTCTTAAAGTCCTCCTGGAAGACCAAGAAAAATGACGAGCAAGAGATGAAATTACTCTTATTCCCTGAACTGCATCCAGAATTTTGATAATAATTCTGGTTAAATCCTCCACAGGAAGGATCCCTTTTTTCTAAAATTCCAACTGGAAAAAAAAAAAAAAAGAAAGAAAAAAAACACCTCGAACTATGTGTGTATAAGAACACAATAAGAAAAAACCCTAAACAAACTTCTCAGTACCAAAACATATATCTATTAGTGTCTTAGGGGTAAGATGCCAGAGAACAAATTTATTCAAGGGCTGCCCCTGCCCACATGTACTATTCAAAGTAAATTCAAAAGCAATTGCCAGTAACAAAGAATATTAATAGTGCAATACTGAGGAGAAAATCGTTTGTTTCAAGCCTAGAAAAAAGCTAAAAGGGGTGAGGAGGGGAGACAAAATCTATGACTATAGGCTCCGCAGGATCCTGGGTCCCTTCCCTCTTACTCTCCAAGAGGTCTCACAAAGGTCATGGTGCAAAGGGAAACGGTCTTTCTGTCAAGTCTTCTATCCCCCTTTCCCATTAACAGTATGGAATCCTTGCCCAGTCAGTGTGGCTCAGTGGTTGAGCATCAACCTATGAACCTGGAGGTCATGGCTTGATTCCCAGTCAGGGCACATGCCTGCTTTGGGGGCTCAATCCCCAGTGTGGGACATGCAGGAGGCAGCCGATCAATGATTCACTCTCTCTCTCTCTCCCCCTCTCCCTCTCCCTTCCTCTCTGAAATCAATGAAAATATCTATTAAAACATGAGTATGGGGCTTGTGCTTTCGAGGTTCAGAGGTCTTCCTCCAGGCTATTGACTGGCCCGTACTGAGGAACTGAGTCCTACTCAGGAACTCAGGCTCAGCAGATAAACTCGGATAATTCTTCAACAGTGAGCCCAGGACCGGGCCCTGGCTGTGCCTTCCAACGCCCTGTTCTCGAGTGTCCCAGGGTTATGCCGGCAGCCTCCAATCAGAGTGGCCTCCCCTGCACAGGAAAGGAGTGGAAACCAAGACTCTGCTCTGTCCGGATGGCAGATGGCGGAGGAGGAAACGCCTGAACAGCTCTGACCGCCTTCCTGTTAGGGGAAAACTGCTGGGGCGTGTGAGGGCCATCAGATCTGAGCCTCCGTGGAGGAGAAAGCTTCCTGTTTGTAGGCAGGACTGCTTCTGTGGCAAGGCCAGAGGGCCCTCCCAGCTTGGAAGGCGGCCTGGGTATTTTCCTACTGCCGTGGCCCAAGGCAGAAAAACCCAGGCTCCTTTGCTCTCGCAGGAGGCAAGGTCAAGATTGGCCTCAGGCCCCAGCTTGCTTCCATCAGCTGGAGCTTTAGGTGGCTGAGTGAAACTCACTGGGCTTGGATGATGCCAGGAGAGCAGGCCGAGCTGACCCCCAAGCCACAGAGAGATGAGGCCATCGGCGGCCTTGAAAGGCCCCTGGGAGCTGAGGTCTCAGAGAAATGGATTCTCAGGCCAGGGCTGCTTCACCCCTCAGGAAAAGGCTCAATTCTTAAGGTCTGCCTTGTGAAGTCCTGGGTAGAGGCTCTGCTTCTGGAAAAATCTGGTTCTTTGCTATAGGTAGCCCGGACACCACATTGGACATACTCAGCAGTCTCCTTCCTCTTGAGGCCCATTTCCCTTCTGAGAGCCGCACATGGCTTCCCTGAGCACCACACCCTCCCTAGCGCCATGCCTTCTGAATGAAAAGCAGAGAAGTACTGCTGGATGGCTGGGTTGCTGATGTGTCTCTGGTTGGAATATGTCTCCTTCCTGAGAGGGGCAGAGGGACAGGCTCTTGCTCGGTTAAAACAAGCCAAGCGAGGTGGCACCATCATCAGGCAGCTGAGTCCAAGAAGCTGCACCTCAATCAGATCCTGACGTTTATCAAACCTGAATATTCGATACTGTGTGAAAACCTGTGTCACGTGGTGCGTGGGTCATGTGGTGCATGGGTCACGTGGCATGTATGTGCATGGGGGTGGGGTAGCATGAATTCTACATGTCCAAGCTCCAGGTTTGTGTGCATGGCAATGAACACAAATGAAGTTTACTATGTCCCAGGCACTGTTTCAAGTGTTTTACACATATTGATTAATTTAGCCTCACATCACCCCATGAAGTGGGTACTATCATTCTCCCCATTTTAGAGATGAAGAAACTGAAGTAAAAAGAGACCAAGAGGTTACAGGCCCAGTTTACCAAAGAAAGGTACAATTAAGATGCTGTGGACATTCAGAGGAGGGTGAGCACACATCTGGCGTGGGGCTATCAGAGCATCTAAATGTAGGCCTTGAAGAATAGGTAGAAAGTGTACGGGAAAAGCTGGTGGGGGGAGGCCTTTGACTGGGGGCACCACCATGAGGAAGCTCAGGGGCATGAGAGCCTGTGACTGTCACAACCCTAGTTGCAGGAGAATGAAGAACACTATCTTCTCCCTTGGATTCCCCATCCTTCCAAATCCCACTTCCTCCCTCAAGCCGGTCCTACCTCCCATCACAATGGACATCAACTTTTGCTCTGCTAGTGACTAGATTCTTTCATGTCATGCAGTTTGCCTGAGTGTCAGGGTCCTTAGCTGAAGACTGAGTTGCTGAGGTGAGTAAGGAGGTGTATGAAGAGTGCCCAGCAGGCTTTTTCCAACGGGCACTGGAAAAATGGCAGCCATTACCATTACTATTAATAATAGCAATACCTTACGTACTCTGCCATCTAGAATCCACATTTGGATGTTTAGTCATACTCTGCCTTATCGTTTTTGCCATTTCTCTCTGACTAGACTGTAAGACTCCTGAGTGTGGGAGCAGGTGTATATTACATAATGTGTAACCCAGACTGAACTAAGCATAGCACCAAATAAACAAAAGTGCATTGTTGTTCAACACAGCATCCCAACTGATTTGGCCTTCACACGGAGTCCCTCCACCCCTTGCTTGGTTTCTTGGACTAAATTCAAGGGAATAACAGCGGCCAGCCTCCCACTCGGCATCAGGGAATTGTGTTTGAACCTGGAGACGAGCAGGTGGATCCTGAACAAAGCACAATGCTTCTCCGGATGCTTGAAATAAACATCCTTCCCCAAGAGAGGCTGTGGGCAGGCATCATGGGAGAGTGGGCAGGAGGAAGCCACAGCCTCGCCATTACGCTCATGAGAATCCGATTTGTGAGCCCCCGACTACATCGGCTTGCACAAGTATTTTTGCAAAAATAATAACCACAATAATAAAACCATCCAACCTTTCTAGAGTAGCACCCTCAAACATTGCAAGGACTCTTAGCTTGTCAAGGAAGCATGCTAAGCATTAAAGTAGAGAGAGAAGGACATGGATTTTTATAAATGACCTTTAAGATATTTCCCAGTGCTGTCTCTCTCTCTCTCTCTCTCTCTCTCTCTCTCTCTCTCTCTCTCTCTCTCTCTCTCTCTCTCTCTCTCTCAATAATTTTATGTACTTTGGTGTGAGTTTGACAATGCAGGCAAAACCTCTATGTTCATATGGGTTCTGGACTAATTAAAGGACCTGCTACAAGTCACACAACAGGTGGGCAGCTGACCACGGGCACGAAGTTAGGCTGTCTCATGATTCCAGGCTCTTTCCAAGAAACACACTGTCTTCATCAGCCCTCCATCTGTACGCTGTTTCTCTGCATGGAAACTGACCTTTAGTGTTTGGGCAGAGGGCAAGGAAGGCGTGGGCTGGGGATATGATGTGCAGGCGGGAGGCAGTCTGCCTCAGATGAAGTCAATGGGACAGAATAAGGGTGATGTGAGCTAGCTGAATAAATAAAACCTCTGTACAAACAGATCTGATTCTAAAGAAAGGTAGTTCTAAAAACCAAATTGGCAGGTAAAGGACTTAAATAGAGATTTCTCCAATAAGATGTACAAATGGCCAATAAACATATTAAAAGATGATCAACATCATTAATTATTAAGAAATGCCAGCTCAGCCCTAACCAGTTTGGCTCAGTGGATAGAGCATCGGCCTGCGGACTCAAGGGTCCCAGGTTCAATTCCGGTCAAGGGCATGTACCTTGGTTGCGGGCACATCCCCAGTAGGGGATGTGCAGGAGGCAGCTGATTGATGTTTCTCTCTCATTGATGTTTCTAACTCTCTATCCCTCTCCCTTCCTCTCTTTAAAAAATCAATAAAAATATATTTTAAAAAAAGAAATGCCAACCCAAACCACAATGAGATAGTAACCACATTTGGATATTTGTGGCTACTATCTCATAATGCCCATTAGTATGGCTATTATTTAAAAAACAAACAAACAAACAAAACACAGGAAATAACATGTGTTGGCAATGATGTGGAGAAATTGGAACCCTTTTGCACTGTTGATGGGGTTGTAAAATGGTGTAGCTGTTATGGAAAACATAAATTCTATTTAAAAATATAATTACCATATGAACTGCCATTTCACTTCTGGCTATATAACCAAAAGAAATGAAATCAGGGCATTGAAGAGATACTTGTATACCCATGCTCATAGCAGCATTATTCACAATAGCCAAAAATATGAAAGCAACCTAAGTGTCCGTCAGTGGATGAATGGGTAAACAAAATGTAGTATGTACATGCAATGGAAAAAGATATCCCGTCTTAAAAAGTAAGGAAGTTCTGACACGGGCTCCAGGATGGATGAAACTTGAGGGCATTATGCTAAGTGTTTATAAGCCAGTCATAAAAAGACAAATACTGTATAATTCCACTCATATGACATACCTAGAGGAATCAAATTCAGAGCAATAGAAAGTAGAATAGTGGTTGCCAGGCTAGGAGGAGGGGAGAATGGGACATTGTTTAATGGGTGTAGAGTTTTAGTTCTGGAAGATGAAAAGAGTTCTGAAGATTGGCTTCCCAACAAGGTGATTCTACTTAACACTACTGAACTGCACACTTAAATATGGTTACGTCATGTGTATTTTACTGCCGTTAAAAAATATTTTTGGTGGATTCTCCTAGAAAAAAATGGGTATGGTATAAGAGAATAAAGTAACCTCACATTTTGGAAACAATTTGAGAAACCACAACCACGAACACTTAATTAACCTGATGTTGCAGCAGAGAAAATGAAAGTCAGACTTGGAGCGACACGTTCTGCTAATGAGGGTTCTGAGCTGTGGTACCAGGTGCTTGAGAAGAGCGTGGGATCACCCTTCCTCTCCCTGGATGATACATGTGATGTGTTGCATAGAGATGAAGGATGGGGGGTGAAAGAAGAGTGGCTGGGATACAAATGTCTACAGAATGCATCTATGGAAGACAAGTCAAAAGAATCCACATAGCGAGAGCTAACACGCTGGATACTCAGTAAGTACTGGTACAGAATGAGAATCTGAATGGCTGAGAACAATGCTTGTTCATTTCTCTCCTGGGAATACAGATGCAGGAGCATGCCAACATTACCCAAGTATTCAAGGACGTGATGTTAGGGGAATCCAAACTCTCATGCTTCTCATTAGGCTGTGAGTAGGGCCTACGTTTCCCATGGTTAGAACCAGCACCTTAAGGCCTTCTGACACCAAAAGTACAAAGCATCCTAAGGAAGATTACACCGCACCACTCAGCATTGGGAACCGACTGATGATCAGACAATCATGTAGGACTCAAGGAAAAGGAATCTGGGACACAATCAGGAGCTGTGGCTAAAAATCCCGAACAAGGATGGCTGACTGAGGAAAATGACCTTGGGGAATCATAGGAGGCATTGCTGCTTGAGGTCTGGGGAAGAGGGGACCTCAGCAAGGAAGGGGGATCGATAGTGGTAGATCCACCAAGGAAATGATAGCACTCCACTGTTGCTACCGTAGAGTTGATTCACGGCAAGCAGAGCAGAAGCCTTCTTTAGAAAATTGGGGGAGCCGCTCTCTTTCCACATTGGTATGCACGGATCCTCCCCAAATCTCAGAGGAGAGTGCAGATCTTCTCGGCTGTGCCACAAAATAGACTAGACAGACAAGACCACAGGTTGAAAGAGGTCATAGCAACGTAAGAGGAATTATTTCTGGAGTAGCAGTAAGTTCCTGGCACTTGTCTTATTTGATGATCCTAGTTAAATGTGAACTTTGAAGAGCAATGGACAGACATGTAGAAGGTTATGGAATCAGCTCTAAATTGTTGGTACAAAGAAAGCATTCTGGCACAGACCCGTGATACACAGGAAAACAAGCGCTCAACCAAGATGATAAGGAAAGAGGGGGGTCGGGGGGAGGGGAGAGAAGTTGGTTATTTTCCTGAGCTAGAATTAGCAAAGGATTTGGCACTTTTTTAATGAGTAGAGTTGAAAGTCAGCACCAGGAACACACAGAGCATTTTACATTTGTGTCTAAGTTAGCTTTTTTACAAATTGCACTTAGTTATTCCATTGTGTGAACTTATGTCTTCACCATGTATTTTGTTTTTAAAAGTCCTAAGGTAATTCTCTAAGGTATAATTTTAAAAGACCTGTGAGTCAGAACCACCCACCTAATAAGCACAGGTAGATGTCAGTAGTTAGAATAGACAAAATAAGTAATTTAATGTGCTCGACAGCACAGTCTTTTCCTAGCCCATTTTCAGGTCATGTATGCCTCATATCACATATATGGTTCCTTTAAATGAATTCTTAACTTGTAAGGAAACATTTTGTGGGTGTTTTGTTTTTTTTTGTAAGTGAATACCACTCTTCCTGTCATCCCATCCTTCACCCAGAGCCTTGTTACTGTCAGGAAACTAGGTTTATTGAAACAAAGTAAGGAGGTCTACTATTATCATTAAAAGTGAACACCACACTGTACAATCTCACCAATGCACTAAGACATGAAAATCAAACAAGAGGCATAACTACTAAAAATGAGGAGAAAAACAACAGATTGTGGAAGGTAACATAATAACTTACCTTAAAAACAGAAAAGAATAAACTAAAAAGCTCCTGGAATTAATAAGCAAGTTAACCAGAATGGCTAAACTCAAGATAAATATTCCAAACTCAATTAACTCTAATATCTCAACAATAACCAATTGTAATACATAATAAGTCTATATTATAGATAAATTTAAGAAATCTATAAAACCTATAGAAAAAAATTTAAAAACTAAAAAAAGCAAGATGCTGAATAGTATAAAAGAACAGAAAAAATATGGATGAATTTTAGAGCAGTTCCAATTAAAATTTTAATTAAAAAAAATCTTGACAAGATGTTCCTAAAGTTTTTCTAATAGAATAAAAATACTTTTCATTTTTTATAGAGCAAGGACCTTCCTGGCTAAATAGTAAAAATCCTGTAATGTCAAAGTATAATAATTAAAAATTTTTTATAACAGGCCAAAAAAAAAGACAAACTGAACAAATAAAATGTCTATCAAGAATATGCCCTGCGACATATAAAACCTTAATATAAGCTAAAAGAAGCATTCTGATCAACAAAGAAAGAAATAATGTTGGGAAAATGGTTATATGAAAAACAGCATTATAGAAAAAGAAATTCTATATAGACTAAAGTTATATGTAAATAAATATAATAAAAAATTAATATTTTAGGTGACTATTTTATATTTCATGAAGGACTTTCTTAATATAAAACCAAACTTAAATCTGACAATATATATTAAATGTACTACAGAGACTATACCAGAGGAGGTAAAAAGTAACAACTACATTTAAATAGAATCATCTTTGCCTTCTTTGTCCACCAGATGGGGCCTCTTACTCCCTAACGCAAAGCTCATTTTGCAAGTAGCCTGACCTTGCTTAGACCCCACCAACGTCCATCTAGAACAAATGGTTTAAGGGGGTTGAGAAGGAACTGTGGGAAGAGAGGAGGGGGAAGGCATAGGGGTGGGGAGTTTGACTTACACAGCTGGAGGTCTCATTTAGCTCCAGGCAGATAGCGTCGGTCAATTTCACTTCTTTGACTCCGGAACATTTGATTTCTCCCTGTATTAAAACAAAGTAAATAAGCCAGCATCTTTGCTGCTCATTTCTTCCCCACCTCTTTTCCAGTTTGATTCTGTGAAGTACATTCTTAAGAGATTTTCAGAGAAAAGAATTGTAAAAAGTCGTTAGGGGAGGGAAGAGGTGGGGGGTGAGTAGAGGGTCCTAATATAAGGTGACAGGAGAATATTTGACTTTGGGTGGTGAGCACATGGTACAATATACAGATCCTGCAACATAGAAACCCATACCTGAAACCTATATGTTTATGTTGACCAATGTCACCCCAATAAATTTAATTTAAAAAAAATGTTAGAGGACTAGAGCTTTATAAGTCTTACTCTCTTCCTCCATCTCACCAACGGTCCCAGCAGACACCAGCTATTGGCAAACTTGGTAAACACTGGCACGCACGGCACAGAGATAGAAGAGGGCAGGGCAGGCTCTTCTTCCCCCAGTGTATTATTTACTCGCAGTCAGGCCACACAGGGTTGGGCAAAAATAGGTTTACAGTTGTTATATGAAAAATGCAATAAATCATAATACAAGAATAAATTATATGTTTTGCGTACTCACAAGTGTAAACCTACTTTTGCCTCACCTTGTATAGGCAAACAGATAATGGGGGGCCGGGCAGAACCTGGCGAGGCTCAGTTTCCTCCTGGCCCCTAGGACTGTCCAGATTTTTTTCTAGCACCTTTAAAAAAGAAACCAGGCAGGTCCCCCAGAGCCCGCTCCCAGGCCCCCCGGCCTCATATCTTCTATCCTCTGAGCTGAAAGCTGTAGCCAGTCACTAGCCCCAGGGCTGAGAAGGGCCAGTGATCTCACCATCCCCGGTTGCTCCATTCCTCACTGCCTCTCTATGCCTGGCATTTCTGCCAAACCCTCTCACACAGAGGAAATGATACTTGCCCTAAGCATTTTGGAAAAAACAGCCCCATTAAATGAAAGATGGTTTCTAAATGTGTACAAAGAAGAATGGGGCCCTAATTAAAGCCCAGACCAAGAGGTACTAGAAAAAACCAATGAGGATTGGATGGATCGCAGAGAATCCCCTTTAATCTCTACTCCTTAGAAATGCAATTCCCATGGCCCAGATCAGCCTTGCCACCTGACTCCACCCCTCTCCCCCTTTCTACCCATTCCAGCAATATTTAGGCTGCATATTTTTCATGTTAATTCTTTTTATTGATTTTAAAGTAGAGGGAGGGAAGGTGGGAAAGAGAAAGAGAGAGAGAGAGAAACATTGATGTGAGAAACATCGGTTGCCTCCCATACACACCCTGATCAGGGATCAAACCCACAAACTGGGTATGTGCCCTGACTGGAAATCAAACTGTCAACCTGTCAGTGCATGGGATTCAACCACTAAGCAACACTGGCCAGGGTCCATGCCAATTCTTAATGACCCAGATCTTATTGGTTGGGATGAGGAGAAGTTAAGGGGAGTATAGAGCTTGTATACATATGAAATGAGGGGGAAATCTGCCATTTTTGGCCTAATTCACCCACCTTGATGGTACTGGGGGTAGAAGAAAAGGATGTATTGGGTTCAACGGTAAATGCCACTGGACTGGTGCTATTGAATGTTGGGTCTGAAATATTTCCAGGTGACGTGCTGGGCTCCAAGGTCATCTCTGAAGCTGAAAAGTTGGTTAGGGTGGAAGACACTATGGTGGCTAAAGAGGTCTGTGTCTGGGCAGAAGAGTTCATGGTTCCAGGAACTGGGGTGATCCCAGAGGTAGATGCAAACTTGACTGTAGTCTCTGGAAAAGACCAAAACACAGGTGTGCATTTGAGCACATTTGCATAAACATAAACAAACACACACACACACACACACACACACACACACACACACACACACCCCTCTCAGTTCACTCTCATGAGTGAAGACCTTATAGATAATGACACTGGCATGGTCTTCAACCCAGAAGAGGGAATTTGGGGATTTAAGAGTTACTTTATGGCCTAACCCTTACCAAACGCATTGCAAGCCAGCTGTTGGAACCATAGCTATAGTCTAGATGTATTAGAATTCCCTCAGGATTCTGAAACTTAACTGGATTCTGGTCCACCCTAGTGAAGTCAAAGACCCCCAATTTGAACCCGTAAACAACTTCCTTCACTTAGGAGAGATCAGAGATCTCTAGGGAGTTCTCATCTAGCCCTGTTTTATCACTAAACCAGACTCAGCATGAGAGAAGAGGTACAAGGAGCATTATTGATCAGGATCAGCTGCCAAGGCATTGGCCTGAGGATGCTGTCACTGGAGGAAGAATGACCTAGAACTTACTTCAGGGTACCCTAAACAAGATGTCCACGCCATTGTTATAGGAGCGTGTATTTCCCTCTATGGGGGTCAGCAGGGGCAGGAAGGGTGGTCTGCAAATGTCCTAATGCTTTACCCAAGCACCAGCAGCATCCTTCTGGGACCCAAGACAAACACTTTTTTTACCTGAGATGGCTGCTGTGGTCCCACTGCTGTTCTGAGAGATGGTGTAGAGGGTGGTACTTTCATGAGTACTTTGTGTTATGGGTTCCTGGTTGGATACATTTGTAGGAACAGCTGAAAACATTCCTTTGGTAGATGGCTCTGTGGCAACAGTAGTCAAGTTATCTGTATTTGTGAATGCAGAGGCTGTAGGGAAACAAGGAGGAAAAGTGAGAACCTAAATTGTCTTGGAGCCTCAGGATATCACCTGATTTAATTTCTATTTCTCCTCCTCCTCTTCCTCCTTCATATATATATTTTGTTAATCGTCACTCAAGGATATTTTTCTCATTGATTTTTAGAGGGAGTTTCGGGGGGAAGAGGGAGGAGGGAGTAGGAAAGAGAATGAGAGAGAAACGTTGATGTGACAGAGACACATTGATTGGTTGCCTCCCAAACATGCCCAACCCGGGGATCAAACCAGCAACCCTTTGGTCCTTCAACCAATGCTCTAACCACTAAGAAAACTGGCCAGGCTTCGATTCAATTTCCATCCAGAATATCTTGTGCTCGCTTCAGCAGCACATATACCAAATTGGAATGATACCTAGAAGATTAGCATGAGCCCTGCGCGTAAGGATGACATGCAAATTCGTGAAGCGTTAGAATATCTCCTGCCACCCCTGGCAAGGCAACAGCAACAAGAACATCCTCCTGGACAGGCAACTAATTTCCCACCACTAGATTTTTTCCTAAAGAAATAGGAAAGGAAAAGCTTGTATGCACCAAGTGGCTAGTAGAGTATTATCTATAGGAGGATTACCTACAGGAGGGAAAAGTTGCAAGCAACTAAAATGAATTACAATAGGATAAATAGCTTATGCACCTAAGATACCATAAATGGATATGGAAAAACTATAGCAACATGAGTATGTGAGGCTATGTTCATAACATATTAAGTAAAATATTAAAATATCAAAGTATACCTGAATAAATATTACAGAGATCTAAAATGTGGGGAGGATATATCTCTATTCCTTTCTTAACGTATCCTCTCTTTTTCTCACCCTCCATCCACCACCATATTAATTCTTGGAACAATCATTACGTTCACACCATCCTCTATGCAGTCCCTTTACATTTCTTCTCTTCTTCCTAGACTTTCCCATTCCCAAACTCCCCTAGTTCTCTCCCTCGTGGCCTTTAAACCGATTCTGCTTTCCTTTGGTTGAAGAACTGCAGCAAGCAACCCTAAGGTTTCCTTCAGGAATCTCTGCCCTGGAAATCTAGCTGATGAACTGGAGAATATCAGGCCTGATTTCTCATCAGACCCTTCCAGTAACTGTGCAATTTAATGTGTGTGTGTGTGTGTGTGTGTGTGTGTGTGTCAGTTTACAAATCTCTAAAGGGAGGGTTTTTCCTTACATGGATTCTTGGGAGAATCAATGAGATGAATGTTAACTCGCTACAGTATAATATTCCTGGATCTAGTTATTCTCTGAAGATCTTCACGAGGGTCCTTGCCTTCCATGTTTCCTAGTTCCCAGCCAGCAGTGCCATCTTTAGACCCAGGGAGGAGAAGCTTCTTGCCTGGACCCTGAGCTTTAAAGCCCACACTCCGTTCCTCCTCCTGCGCTGCCCTCAAACCATGGTGCCAACAGAGATGGAGCCTCCCTTCCAGAATATACCTTGGGGACCAGAAGTCCTAGGACGTGTTCCTCACTGGAGGACCCGCACAGGCCTTTTCTCCCAGCCCACCCTTCGGAGGGGGAGCTGCAGCACCAGAGTGTGCGCCTGCAAGGCCCAGAGGCAGCGGAGGGGTGGCTCTTTGCAGGGAGAAGGCTTAGAACATAAGCGTGTAGGTGGAGTGTCCCTTACATGCATATAAGAGCCACTACAGTGTGGGCCAGCGTCATGGTTAAGAAGAAGAAAAGAGGGGTGGGCTAGGACCAAGGGCCATCTCCTCTTGCTCAGCCATATTGTGGGACTGAATTCCAGGACTGTGAGAGTCTCACATTCAAACCTGGCCTTTCAGGTGGCCACGAAGGTCTGTTTCGCAAGGTAGGAGAACAGACGATATTTTATTTATCAGTCAGTTGGCTTGGTTTATAACCTCCAAGTATTTAGACATGTAGTATGTGGGCCTCCCCTGTACTCTTGGCTTGGACCCTGTACATGTTGGCGGTGGACTGGAGATGCAGAGCGCACACCCAGCAGTACCATCCTCAAGGAAAGGCTCCTGAGGGTCCCCAAAGCTTGTCTCTACATGTTCCCGATTGAGACCGAGGTGAGCCTTTTTCTGAGGTTTCCAGGAAAAAGCAACGCAGAATGACACCTTTTCCTTCCCTCAGCAACAGGAGGGAAGTTCGTCTTCAGTTTTAAGGCAATTAACCTGGGGCCAAGAATGTGTCCCTAGAGATGGTGACAAGTCTCTCTTGCCCCATATCTGCCTCCCTCCCCAAT
Organism: Ia io; assembly: GCA_025583905.1. Lineage (NCBI taxonomy): Eukaryota > Metazoa > Chordata > Mammalia > Chiroptera > Vespertilionidae > Ia > Ia io. Next base: position 11,021,225 of record JAJQQW010000022.1, read on the forward strand.
CTGCCACCAAGATGACTGCCATTAAGGGCAAGGACAACAATCATCTTAATATTACGTGGCAGGTGAGCAGGTGGACAATGTAATACCGCTCTCTCCGCTTTAGAGATGAGAACCCGCATCACCAGGGTTTGGGCAGAGAAGAAAGGCATAGTTCACCTGGGGCCATGGAGGTTTAGCTGACCTAGGGGGCCAAACTTCTCAGGACCAGCAGGCACCCTCCATTCTCTGGAATGAAAAGGAGGGACTCCTGTCTGGCTTAGGTAGGGAGTGAGTTTAACAAAATAAAATAGACGGGGAAGCAGATTCCGTCTTCTTCTGCCCTTAAGTAGGGCCCTCTCAGCAACCTGCCCCTAAGGTTTGGAGTCACTGTAGGGGGCAGGTGATAAGAACTGAAGTCATCCTCTCAAGGTACATTGCAAGGCACCACTGGAATCCCCCTTGACGTCACTCTTCCTGCCCACCCTTTCCTCTTCGTCCCCTCCAATACATCAATTCCTGGGAATCCCATCTGGCCCAGCCTGGCCCAGCCCTTTTTTCTTCCCAAAGGAAGCTGGGCCTGGCTGAGGTGATGTCATGCTTTTGAACCCCCTCCCCCAGGGCCTCCTTCACCCAGACAAACAGTTTTGAACTTTTCCAGATGTGTCGAGAGACCTGCTGCGAGTTCTGAGGACAGAGGTGCCTGTGCCAGATGAGTGAAGCAACCCTTGGCCCAGGCCAGCTACCAATCCACTAGGGTCGGGCTCCCGGCTGCCGCAGCCTCCTCCCACCCACCCCTCAGCCTCAGCCGAGCACTGAGGAACTCTAGCAGGATCCATCTGCAAATGGCAATGGGACCCCAACCTCACATTCATGTCTCTGAGCCTAGGGTGAGCAGGGAAGCCTCAGAGATGCTGGGGAAAACTGAACAGAGATGGAGAACAGGAAGGCAAGGCTGAACGTGGGGTACGCATAAGCTGGTGTAGGGCCAGGGGACACCTCGGCAGGGCCATGGGAGACAATCCTGGCCTGGTGCTGCAATACAGGGACATCAGTGAGGGAGTCTCTTGGTTTCACCGTCTCTAGGGACCCTTTTATAGAGTTCGTTCCCATGAAGAGACTGGGATCTTGAAGAAGTGACATTTATAAGAATCAAGACGGGCTACGGACCTCTTTGAGTCCTACTTCCCCTACACACCCATCGCATTAAGCCTTCGAATCTGACCTTTCTTTATCTGAACTTCTGTTCCCTTACTCTGCAGGGAGGAACAGCAGGCTACCAGTCAGATTCTTAAAAGTGATGGGTAAAACCTGCACTCCATCCATTCCACTCTAGACTGGAGGCATAGCCCTCCACCAGACCATATGAGAGTACAACTTAAAATAGAAGAAAACGCTATCTCCTCTTGTTTACTTCTCAGTCCATCTTTATTAACTGGCACTCAAGAAATTTATAATGGAACTAACATGGTAAGACCTCTACTCAGGAAACAGTATACATGATTTGTCCTCTGTAAGTGATGGAGACGCAAGTCCTAAGACCTTAGAGAAGCAGAAGGAAAGGGGCCTACACTGCTATTTGATCTCAACTCTTGAACATGGAGCAAGAGAAGAAGACAAGGTCTCAGGGAGTTGGCAATATGAGGATTCTCAGAAGCCAAGTTAGATGTCACAAAATTGATGTAGTAAAAGTCACCCATTTAATTTACAGGCACTTATTCAGAGGCAACTATTCTTGTTTTACACACAATACTATCAAATTGGTTGATATACTAGCTAAAGCTAAAAATTAAAAAGAGACTCTTAGAAACAAAGAAGAAATAAGGATAAGCAGCAGCTAAAAATGAAGAAACAGAAATAAATGAAAAACAGACATGAGTATCAAAACCCAGACTAGCCTGGAGTCGTTTATGGGAGGAGTAAATAAACATGTGCACCTCAATAAGCATTAGAATGTCACTGAGTTGTACCTTGACCAAATTGTTTTCATGATATATCTGAAGCATGAAGGTTAAAGTCCTCTTATTTGGTACACTTAAGGAAGCTGAGGAGTCTGAAATACATTTTTATAAGATTTCTACCTATAACTTAGTAAATTGAAGATATTGTTACTCTTTAAAGGGGGGTCGGGGTGGGGTTATAAATCCTCAGCAGTTCAGAAAGGTCTGCTACCTAAATAACTCAATTTCTACACCTTAGGAGACTGGGTTTTCCTGTCCTTGGTCTTACTTTTCTTAGAGCCTTGGTTTTATTTTTTTTGCTGGTGTTGTTTTTGGACCTCCTAGCCCAGTGGTCAGCAAACTCATTAGTCAATAGAGCCAAATATCAACAGTACAACGATTGAAATTTCTTTTGAGAGCCAAATTTTTTAAACTTAAACTATATAGGTAGGTACATTGTTATTAACTTAATTAGGGTACTCCTAAGCTGGCCTTTGCTAAAAACTCAAGGGGCCAAAGAGCCGCATGTGGCTTGCGAGCCGCAGTTTGCCAACCACTGTCCTAGCCAGTCAGCCCCACTCTGCCCATCCTTTCAAATTCTAGCACCCGGCCCACCAGTAGTTTCTTGGAGGAGTTCCTGGGTGTCTCAGCTCAGAGAGATGCTGTCCTAGGAAGAAGGAGGACAGGGCCTCTTCTGGGAGCCCACTCCTGTGCTGATGAGAAGACGGCAGAGCCTGGAAGCAAAGAGCTCAGGCTCCGCTCTCAGGCCCTGATGGAAGCAGGCAGGCTTCTGCACCATGCTCGGCAGTGGGGCCTTGGGAAGCCTCTTTCCCTCTTTATGTTTTTATTTTTTAATATGTTTTTATTGATTTCAGAGAGAGGAAGGGAGAGGGAGAGAAAGGTAGTCACATCAATGATGAGAGAGAATCATCAATCGGCTGCCTCCTCCACGCCCCCGACTGGGGATGGAGCCCACAACCCGGGCATGTGCCCTGACCAGGAGTCGAACCATGACCCCCTAGTTCCTGGGTCAACACTCAACCACTGAACCACACCAGCCCGGCCTTTTCCCCTCTTTAAACCTGACCTGTAAAATGAGGATAAAAATAGTCCCTACTTCCTAGTTGTTTTGTGGAGCCAAGGAGGAAAGGGGTGTAAAGCAGTTAGTCTATCTGGTAAACATCAAGAAATCGTGGTTATCACCAGTGTAGGCCCCTTTCCTTCTGCTTCTCCAAGACTTTAGGACATGCATCTCCATCACTGAGCACAAATCATGTACGATGTTTCCTGAGTAGAGGTCTTGCCACTTCCATTATACATTTCTCAAGTGCCAGACTATCTCTTCTACTCATTTGTTTTACTCCGAGTGCTTAGCACAGTCCTGAGTTCAGAATAAACACTTGGACTGAATGGCGACTGTGTCAGGCGCAGTCACACCAACCACCACTAGATAGAGGGGTCTCATTTGAGACTATATTTTAAGGGGAAGTTTATTAATTTAGGGAGTGTCCATGGGAGGTTAACCAGAATTAGGAGAGTTCTAGAAACCAAGTCCTATGGTTGAAGGCCTACTGTTATTTCATCTAGATCAGTGGTTGGCAACTTCAGATGGTGGACCAAATCCCGCCCATGGGCTGTTTATACCATGGCCAGTAAACTAAAAATGGCTTTCCTGTGTTTAAAGTGTTGTAAAATAAAATAAATACAATATGCAGCAGAGAGCACCAGGCCTTGAGAGTCTAAAATATTTACTATCTGGCCCTTTACTATAACCTCTGATGTAGAAAAGAAGAATTTGGGAGGGAGAGTAAATAACTTTCTTCAAGGTACATTTTACTTATGTATTCATTCTTGTTTTTCATAAGCACAGTGATGTACAAGGGACCATGCTCAGTGCTATGGGAAGCACAAAATAAGAGAAGATTCCTTACACTATTAGGTGTGAGTGTCATTAGAATTTAAATATATCCTTGTCCTCACGGAGTTTATAATCTAGTGGGGTGATTTAGAAAGGTCGGTAAGCGTTGTCATGAAGAAAGATCAGAATGATTCTGTGAATTATTAGAAAAAATAGAATGGGAATTAATGACTAGAAGTTGCAGGAAGGCTAATTTCACTGCAATACAAAGAAAAACTTAAAATAAGGAGGTTAGTTTTAAAAAGATGGAATGAACTGCAAGACAGTGAGCCTCCTGCCTTTCCTGGAAGCACTCAGGAAGCATCCTTGTTATGGTCTCCACGAGTTTGGGCCTCGTTGGATCAGAACCAAGAGCTGGGCTGATGCTTTCCTATCCATCAGAGGCCAAGCTAACGTTTGAATTTAAACCAAGTGTCTGTGGCCTGAGTGTGCCCTGTGTACTGAGACTTCCCTATACTGTTTAAATGATGTGTGTAGGACCCCATCCTCTTACTGTGGAACCCCAATATCCTGAGCTTCCTCTGGGGCCTACATTTCTCCCAGTCACCTCTTCCTGCCTTTTCCTAGGTGCCATTGACTCCTGGATGGAAGATCTGCGCCTCCCCATGCTCAGGCCGCAGCAGTTCTTGGTTTACACTACTTCACACTGGGCTAGCCAAGCACCCACTCCTTATTCTCCCCAGAAGACTGCTAATACAGACTAGCCTGTGCTTACTGAAGTCCTGAGAGCCTGGAGCCAGATTACAGCACCGCGCAAAAGGGATGATGACATAACTGAAATTCTAGACACGACTGTGCTAAACATCCATATCGTACCCTAAGGTCTCTTAGCCAGGTCTTTTCCACCCTCCACTGTCCCTCCACTGTTCCAGGCACTCACCTCCTCTCTCTCTTTCTCTCTCTCTCTCTGCTTGGACTCTGGAGTATTTCAGCCTTTTGTCTCAGGCTCATCAAATACCAAGTCCCACTTTCTTTTATCGTGCTCAGCGAGTCCACCTCTTGTGGAATTGCACATCCTAAATTTGTCCAGGGGGTCTAGGTTGTCTCATCCAAAGGCTATTTAAGGAATTTTCTTGAACAATGGAACTGGCTACCTAGAGATGCTGCTCCCCTGTAGGTGTCAGCAATAGGTTCTCTGTCCACCCCCAACACGCCCCAATCAACAAATAGCAGGCTTTCCAGGTAAGCCAAAGGGCCTTTTCCTTTGACACCTGAAGGGGAGTGACCCATTCCCAGGTGGGCTCTGGCATGTAGGTCCCAGGATGCACCCCCCCAAGATGCACGCATCTTTCCCTTTAGCAAAGTCGGGGGCTTTGGGACTAAAAGCCATAGATAACGTGCTTTTATTTCTTCGCTGCAGAGGCAAGAAAATGTTCTCCTTAGAGAAGTCGAAGCCCAGGAAAAATATGGAAATTCTGTCCTAGCGACGCTGAACTTTTTCTTCTGGAGGGTGGTGTTTTTGTTCTGTTCCCCTACCTTCACATTTTCAGTTCTCCACACTCTTTAGTTAGGTCCGTGGTTGGCAAACTGCGGCTCGCGAGCCACATGCGGCTCTTTGGCCCCCTGAGTGTGGCTCTTCCACAAAATACCATGGCCTGGGCGAGTCTATTTTGAAGAAGTGGCGTTAGAAGAAGTTTAAGTTTAAAAAAATTTGGCTCGCAAAAGAAATTTCAATCGTTGTACTGTTGATATTTGGCTCTGTTGACTAATGAGTCTGCCGACCACTGAGTTAGGTCAAGCAAACTCAATGAGAGAGGGAGGCCCAGGCACCCTCAGGGTGGAGCTGGGTAACCATCCAGCCCTGAACGTCAGCCCAGGCTTGCCTGCCCAGGATCTAAAGGAAATCAGGCCGTGAGACCATAAGAAGTGGAATTTGTTCCTCCTTCTTATTTGTTTTTGTAAGACTGGCAGGAGTTTATCAGCTGCAGTTTGGCACCCTTTGCCCTGAGCTTTTGAAGACAAAGAGAGAATGAGGCTCCCAGGAGGTGGAGCCAAAGGGATAAGAAAAAGAGGCCCCGGTGGCCTGTTTTTATCTGTCAAACAGGACTGCTGCAGAGGACTTGCGTTTGCATAGGTCGTGGCAGCAGGGTTTGGCCCTACAAGGAAGAGTACTGGGGGCCACTGCATTAGTCACAGGTCCCCCAGGCTGCTCCTCCTCAGTCACCATGTGGCAGAGACTCAAAGGGTGGAGTCCTCTCTCCTCTGGAAAATATCTGATAAAATTCCTTTCCCTTTTCTTTTTTTTTTCTCCCCCCCTCTTACATGTGGCCCCAGACAGGATATGGGTGTGGGGTCTGCAGGCACAGAAGGACCCAAAGGAAGAAGAGGAATGTGAAGGGGTGGGACTGGCCGCGGAGGGCTTGAGGGAAACCCTGAGTCTGACAAACGGGGCTCCTCTTCCCAGGCAATGCTTCCTGGTGGCCTCTCACCGCCACCCAGAGCCACTCCATTTCCAACAAAGAAAGTCTACTTCAGGTTGGCTACTATGCCCATCCCCATGCCTACCTACTTCTTACAGGGACAGGAAAAAGAACTCAGAACAAAGCTCTGTGTCCGGGTGATGAGAAATCCACAGCACCCCTTTCTGCTCTAAATTTCACAGTAATAATAGCACAGATTTTCTGCAACGTCCCTTTGTTAGCATTTCGAGGTACAGTCACTCATGTCATGGACTCCACAATATACCCCAGGACAGAAAATGACTCCTACTCTTACAACAACAACACACCCTAGAAAGTTCTCAAGAAAGGCATAGAGGTGCCAAACTGGCCCACGCAATCTGGCAAGATTGAGGACCGGGACCCATGCCGCAACCCTCACCCCCAGACTGAAATTCTCGACAGGCCACCCTGAGGTTTTGAAGAGGTTAAGTTGCTCCCCCCACCTCCACTGCTGCAGGCGAGACTGAGACCGGCCAGCTGAGGAAATAAGCAAAGGGTGGACCCAGGACCAGGTCATCAGCACAAGCTGTGGAGTCAAAGCAGAGGAGCATCTGATCTGAATCAGAGCCTCTGATCCGCTCACCCAGGGGGATCCCCTCGCTAGGGCTTGCTCACCTCAGTGACAGCTTTTTCCCTGCCCCAAAGGGCAAGTCTGGGGCTGGTCAACCCAGAGCCTAACAGGTCAACCCAGAGCCTAACTTAGAGCTTTCTCCAGCCCAGGAGTCGCTCTCCAACGGGGTGGACCCAAAGAGGGACAGCAAAGGAGGCTGAGAGTGGGGCCCTACTGGCTGGCCCAGACTGCTCTGTGGGGCCCCAGCTGGCTGGCCTTTAAGAAGAGTAGGGAATTGGGAGCCCTGGAAGCAGAATCCTGAGCAAAAGGGAGAACACGTTACAATGCTTAAAACCTTCTAAGTGAAATGAAATGAGATAATGTTATCCCCAGATGAAAGGAATATTTATTGAGTGCCCTATTGTGTGTGTGTGTGTGTGTGTGTGTGTGTGTGTGTGTGTGTGTGTGCTTTAAGGAAATTGAGAGCAAGAACTTAAGAAATAAGAGCATTATGGACGAGGAGAAGCATCCACTAGTCTTCTGACCTGTCCACTAGTTTTAGAAGTTGGAGAGGAGGGCAGGGAAGGAAAATCCCCAAACCTAACACTCCTGAGAGAGGAGTTGAGGTGGGAGAGGGAGGCAGCGTGGAGAACAAACTCCATCCACCACCACCTTCTCTTCAGTGGAATGGGAGTGGGTGTCGGAAGAGCGAGTTGTAACTTAACTTTGCGATCCAATGCAAGGATTTTTGCACGGACTGTTCTCCATTCCAAACTCCTCTCCTCACCTAACTCCGCCTGCCTCCTGCGCTGCGCCGGCGGCCTCGTGCCAGGTGGCTTTGCTCCCTTTCCTTAAATGTCTAATTCTGGCTCCCCCCGACCCAGTGCTGCGTGGGCGCCGGGTCCCCTTTCCCGCGACACGCTCAGGCCCCGTTTTCCGAATCACTCATCAGCCGCAAAACTCGGCTGCTTCTCTCCTCCCCTCCTCCCGTCTCTCCAACTTTGCGCTCCGCACCTTTGGTAACATGGAGAGACACCAGCACCTTCAAGGGGCTTTATATCAGAGGCAACTCCAGCGAGTGGCGCTGTCCCACGCGGGGACGCCTAGGGCTCGCCGCGGGTTGACACCTGGGCGAGTTCACACTCGCGGCGTGGTCGCCTTTCCTCCCCGCCCCAGCCCCGCCGATTCCCAGGTGAGGGTCTGGGCCCGGTTCACACGGCCCTCGCTCCCCAAAGCCGGGAGCGGCCACGGGCGTGGGAGCTTGGATGGAGGCAAGGGTCCCTTCCCTCCGTGCAGCTGGCCGAGCGCGCTCGGCCCTCCCCGTCCAGCCTGGCGGGCCGCGCGCGGCGGGTACTCACGCAGCAGACTCAGCAGGCAGAGCGCGGTCCAGCCCCGCGGCATCCCGCGCTCCGCGCGCGCGCCCCTGCGGCCCAGCATCCTTCCCGCGCGGCTCCCGAGAGATGCACAGAGCCCGAGACACTGCTCTCTCGCTCGGACGCCCGCCCCTCCTCCCGGGAGCGGGGTGGGCGATTCTTGCTTTTCCCTTCCCCTCCCTCTTTAGTCCTGCCAGGGCCGGCCCCTCTCCTTGGCTGCCACTAACGTGAGCTTCCCTGCACAGTCCCAAAGGCGGAGGACGCTGGGAGGGAGGCTGGGGTTGCCGCCTTCGAGGCCAAAAAAGGTGGAGGTTTGTGCGGGCCCCAGATGCCTTGTTCAAGTTTATGTAGAGGCCCCATCTTCAAGCTCACTTCCACTTAACTTTTAACCCCTTTGTGTCAGCCTTGCCGGTGGCCCAGGCAGGAGTAAATGTCCTTTTTTTTTTTTTTTTTTTTTTTTTTTTTTTTGGCTTTCTATTCCTTTTTGCTTTTCTTTATTTTAAAGTTTTAAGACAAGAACAATCTTGCAGAAGGAAATCTTCTGTGAGGACCTGAGCTTACAAGTGTGAACGTTTTGCTAATCAGGTAAAACTTTCCACGTGTCGGCGGGGGCATTTAACGATAGTCGGCTGGAGATGGTGCTGCATGTTAATGAAGCATAATGAGTGAGAAGGGCACACAAATGGCTGCCGTTACGCATTTTACCCGTCCAAACCACCCTTGTCCATTTTTCTTTTTCTTTTCATTTTTCCCCCCTGCAAGATCTGTCTATTGTGTTCATTTAAAGGTGTTTTTTTTTCTGGGACCAGCCCTATTTCCCCACATGGTTAGATCCTGTCACCATCATCACTAAGACAAAGGACTCCCTTAGGGACATGGATGCCTCCTCCAGGCATCCCCTGTCCGGCCCTGGGTCCCAGACTCAGGGGCTTCATCCGGATCTCCCGTCAGAAATAGGACTTTCCTGGACTCCCTCCCCTATTATCTGGTTGATCCTGGAGCTCCCTATTCCGCACTAGTCGTCCAGGATGTTGGTAAACTGAACTGCAGAAACTGAGCTGGGCAGGCAGCCTAGTCACAGATTGGACTGGGAGGTGGAGGCTGGAGCAGAGAGGTGCCAGGAGGAGCAGATGACGCCAGCAGGGAGGGGACAAGATAAGGCGCAGTCTGGGAGAACATGCTCTGAGATCCTGCGTGGAATCACAGGATTAGAAACACCCAGGCTAGTCTCTTTCATGTTGTCTGCACCACGGAGCCTGAAGTGGGGGAAAGGAAGCCAGGCCAGCACCCTCTGATCCTTTCTGATTTACTTCTCTGCAGACCCCCTCGCAGTATGAAAGTCGGTTTATCTTTATGGTCCTTCTCTGGCCTACGATAAATTGGTGTTTGCACAGGAGAAGGGTGTCCAGGTCCAAAAACAAACCCCAAGCTCCCTCTTCTGCTCTGATTCCTCAATTTTTCTTTAAATAGGAAACAGAGACTTTAATCACACAATAAAACCAACAGCTTACGATGCAAATTGGAGAGAACACAATGGTATGGTCTGAATCTGTTTCAGAGTGCAAATGGTGATTCCAATCTGACCACTTTGTGATCTCAAGGGCCTGCAGCTGGGGGGGCAGAAAGAGCTACAAAATACATTTTTTAATCAGGCCTTTGTAATTGGGGACTCCCATTTAGCCCCCCCCCCCCCACAACACACACACACACACACACACACACACACTCTCAGCTCCAGGAGCTGAGCCTGCTTCACAATGAAAACCAGTTCAGCCCACTTAGCTTTTCCTTCATTCTCAGTCATTTCTTACGCTTACTTCAAATGCCAATTGTCTCCCTAGCTGGACCAAGGGAAGCAGGAACGAACGTGTCTCTAGCTCCCGAATTTCCGAACTAGCTTTGGGAGCAAAGGGCAGAGAGAATGATCCTACTGAGCAGAACTTCTCAGAGCATGGCAGGCACAGAATCAAGGGGACATTCCAGAATTTGCACTTTTAATAGGCACGCTCTGTGATGCCTAGGCACACTGACGTTTCAGAAGTCCCAGCCCAGAAAGAAGACATGCTAGGTAGGAAGTGGAGATCAGACATCAGGGAGGGAAAATAGCAGTGGGGGATGGAAGGCTGACAAATCCCTTCCTCTAGGAACTAGAGCTGTTCTTCTCTGGCCTGCCAGGCTATGGGTGACACCAGAACGATGACCCTGGGTGATAGCTGGCTACTCTGCCTACTTTCTAGGGTCCCTGCGACTCCTCACTCCCAGCACATACAACCTATCAGCAGCTGAGTCAGGATAGTAAGAAGCCAGGAAAATTCCTTGGCCACTGGAATGGGGAAACTGAGATAGATGGCTCATTCAAACTGACCTTATCCAGCACCCTCACTCACCTGCCTCCTTCTCCCTTGCACAGCCACTCCCCTAAGCATTAAGCCCTCAGGACAATGAGGTTCTGATCAGCATCAGATAATCTGAGGAACAAAGCCTTGATTCTGTTGACCACAGAGACAGAGTTTTGGTCAAACTAGAGATAACATCTAGTCCTCAGTTGTGTTTCAGCTCCAGGCCCAGAAAAGCAGCGAAATCAGACAAAGTGATGCCATGGCTGACATCAGGACCAGATACAATGACCAATGACCCCCTACCCTAGCACCGACCAATTAGTAGAGACCAAGACCCTAAAAGGACATATCTGGAAAGCTGATGAATATTCTATTGAGAACCACACCCCCCTTCCCAGACCTCCTAAAATTCCTGCCTTTAGAAAACAGGTTAAAAACTTTTTAGACAAAGGACCAGTGGGTACTCTCTCTCTTGCTTTCTTTCTTCTAATCTCTAACGGTCCTTCTTTTGACTCTGTAAAGTTGTTTTCTGGGTCCACGCAGCCCAGCTGGCTCACTTCTTCTGCCTCTGTGACTCTCTCTAAAAGGCCAAGGCAGCTCTCTGAGCAGCCCACTCGACTCTTTTCTTTTGAGTGTACTTTTGTTTTGCATGCTAAATAAACTTCCTCTAGTGCTAGAATTCCTGGCTCTGAATTCTTTCCTTACTGAACTCAAGAACTGAGAGCCAACATTGCTGGTAACACAACCACCCACGAACTCAGGTTTTGGCCACTGGACATAAGTCCACCCTGGGACTCCAGCCTTATGTTTCCTCATAGGCCATATAGAGTTGAATTAGCAAGTCTCTTCAAAGCTCTAGCCTTTCTTGGCTGATCCTCAAAGTCTCTGCTTTCCTACTTCGTTACATAAGCTGTTGCCAGAATAAGATGTTAACTACACTGCACATAGTGAATGGTACAACGGGAACATACCGAGTAAGAGGCTCTTTGGGCTCCTTGGAGACCTCCAGGTCATGACCACCCTCACCATTGAACATCCCTCGACCCCAACTTCAACATACGCACACGTCATATGGATCAATTTCAAATAGACCCCACCCCATGTGAATATAACTTCTTTGATGTAAAACACATTAAGGGAAAGGATTTTAAAATTTTTTGAGCTTTAAAATATATTTTTTCATTTTGTTCTTATAATTCAGACTTTATTGCATTTATATAAAACTGTTAAAGAGTTGAATTGCAGTTTACAAGTTGGCTAAGTTTACCTTTTGTAAGCATTTAATAAAACTTTTGTTCATTCTGGCTTTTCAAGTTCATGTTTTGGAACCAACACCTTTTTCCCAGGTTGCAAACTTGTTTTGGGTCTTTGAAAGCTCTCAGGACTTGGATCCCACTTTGGCAGGGAGGGGTCTTTGGCGGCAGAGATGTTCATATGCTAGGGGGAGTCAAGCAGATCTTGAAGTTAGAAGTGAGTCCCTTCTTTCCTCTTCCTGCCTTCCAACTTCTCTCCAGTGCCTCCTCTTGCCAGATCCAGCTGAAGAAAGAATCTGGGAAATATGGCATGTAGGTTTCTAGTACCAGTGTCCTGTGGGAAATTAGCTCCATGCAGTGGTAGTCTCCAAGTACACTTTAGGCAGGCTATAGAGGCCACAGACCAAGAAGGCTCAGACAAAAACACTCTGATCAGGTCACAAAGGTTATTGCTTATTTTTATTTTTTTAAAATATCTTTTTATTGATTTCAGAGAGGAAGGGAGTGGGAAAGAGAGAGAGAAACATCAGTGATGAGAGAGAATCATTGATTGGCTGCTTCCTGCACACCTGGCCCTAGGGGATTAAGCTCACAACCTGGGCATGTGCCCCCACCGGGAATTGAAGTGTGACCTCCTTGTTCATAGGTCCCCGCTCAACCACTGAGCCACGCCAGCTGGGCTCTCGCGTCTTTGTAAAACACAGAGTCAGAACCAAGAGCAAATAGTTGCAGTAGGTTAACCTACTTGGAAAAGGTGCAAGCAAGGTGAAAGGACCACACTATATGAATCATGCTATGCTCCGACAGTGTAGTCATGAGGACAGAACTGAGGTTAAATAAGGATCAATAGATGGAAGATGCTTGGAACCAACATATACTTGCTCTATTGCAGTGGTCACCAACCAGTGGTCCGCGGACCACTGGTGGTCCCTGAGGTCCGAAAGATTGGCAACTGCTGGTTTAAGGAAACCTTTGGAGCAGCCGTTGCCAACCTTTCTGTTTGGCGACCGCTGCTCTATTGGGAGGCCTGAGGGCAAGCGGCCTGGCCACAGGTCAGCTCACACAGCTCATCAGTGTTCTGGGCAGCCATCCCTTTTGATCAGCATTGCTGGGACAGAGCATACAAAGGCCAGAACGGCGTTACCACAACGTAGAAAACTTAGAAATGATCTGGCTGTCAGCCCTGAGGTGGCATGCACTGTTCCTTATGACTTGATTTTCCCATTCTTTTCTATCTGTAAGGAATACTCTTGTTTGCTCCATTCTTTTTATAATACTAGTATACTAGAGGCCCGATGCACGGAATTCTGCAAGAGTAGGCCTTCCGTCCCCCAGCTGCTGGCACCAGCTTCCCTCCAGCCACCGGCACCCGGGACCAGGCATCCCTCACAGAGAGAGGCCCCGTCATCTGCTGCAGCCCGCTGGCCAGTGTCCTGGGCCTCCCACTGCAGGGCCATCATGGGGCGATGGCCAGCTCCCAACCAATCGCATCACACCCACCTTGGCTGGCCTGGCACCAGTGGGCGTCATAGTGTGGTCCCGGATGGTCGTTCACCTGTTTGGCGTTTGGTCGATTTGCATATTATGCTTTTATTATATAGGATCCCACTTACTCTATTCTGACATGTCTCACAGATTACAAACTTACTGCTTATTTTCAGCACATCTGAATTCTGCCTGTGTCTCACAAACGACTTGCTTACTTACTATTTACAGTTAGTACACCTGATGAATTTCACCCATCCTGTTTGCTTTTCTTGTCCCCTGTAGCAGAATTGAATATTCTTACACAACAGAGCAAATACACATTATACTCAGCATTTAGTGAAGAGTGTAGAAATGTGGGGCAGGAACTGAGAGACGCTCCTTACTTATAACTAGACCTGATCCAGTTTCATATCTTTTTCATACAGATATAACCACTTCCCCAGCTCTGTTTACTCAGTAGTCTCTCTTCCCTGCTGACCTGAAATGCTATTTTTGTCATATGCCAACCTTTTGTACCTATGTGTGACATTTCTGGGCTCTCTATCCATTGCTCACCATGTGTACCCCAGTGCCTTTGGCATTGCCTTATTTACTGCAGCTTCAAATAATCCTGATATGGGTAGGGCACATGAGGACTCTCACTTCCTTCAGGAAAGTGGCTTGGCTATTCTTGGCTCTACTCATCCACATGTTAGAATCTGCTTATCAGGTTCTTCCCAAAAATATCCTTTTAGATTTTGATAAAATTTCCTCTGTAGATTAATTTGGAGATAACTGGCTCTTTCATTCAGTCAACTTAGCACAGGTCTCCACTATTTGGGTCTCATGATTTTCCCTGTAAGTGGTTTTAATTCATTTTTTGTTAGCCTCATTTCTAGGTAATTGATGTCCTCTAATGCTATTGTAAATAATATCTTCTTTATAATGATTTTTGTTGCTGGTGTATGAAAATGCAGTTTATTGATTTACTTAATCGTATTGAACTATCTTGTTAAATTCTATTATTTTTAAGCATTTATAGATTCTTTGGGTTTTTCTATGAAAATGATCATAGCAACTGCAAATAGTGGTAATTTTAATTTTTCTTTCCAATCCTTCTCCCTCTGAATTTTTTTTTAAGTTAATGTACTGGCAAGAACATCCACTACAAGGATAAAAATGTGATGACCCTATATGTCCTTGCCTCATTCCACATTTTAAAAGTTAATATTCTAATGTTTGTTTACTTAGGACTACATTTGCTTAATTTTTATATGTGCTTTTTATCATCCTAAAGAAATTCACCTCTACTCCTAATTTACTGAAATATTTCTTTCCTTAGTAATAAACATGATTTTAAAGGTCGTTTTATAACTGTTGAAATAACATACAGCTTTTCTCTTTTAATATGGTAGTGTGGTGAATTGCATTTATAGTTTTGCTAACATTAAAGCAACTTTGCATTAAACCCAACTCTGTCATGATTTATTATCATTTTATACACTGTAGAATTTAATTTTCTAATATAATCGTCTATCTATGTTCATTGCTTTTATATTCATAAAAGAAATGGGTCTGTATTTTTCCCTTCATTATTGTGCCATTGCCTGATTTGGTTATTGGGTTATAAAGTTCTTGTAAAATGACTTGGAGAGTATTTCCTTTTTGTTTATATTCTTAGGAAGAGTTTTTATAAGATTGAGATTATCACTTCCTTAAAGTTTTTTTTCTCTGTGTGTGTGTGTTTTTTAATCCTCACCCAATGATATTTTCTGATCGATTTTTAGAGAGAGTGAAAGGGAGACCGAGAGAGAGCAATAGCATTGATTGGTTGCTCCTGCACACACCCTGACTAAGGCCAGGGATAATGCCTACAACCAAGGTACATGCCCTTGACTGGGATAGAACCCTGGACCCTTCATTCCAAGGGCTGATGCTCTATCCACTAACTCAAACCTACTAGGGCTAAGATATTTCAGTTTTAAAAAATTTCCTCTTGAGTAAATTTTGTTATTTTCCTAGGAAGTGATATGTTTATAAAATTGTTGATAAAACTCCTTTGATCTCATTAATCTATGCTTTCTCTAATCTGTCCCCTTTTCCATTCATATCATTACTAGTTTGTGAAAAATGTTACAAATATTTAAGTTACAAAAGTTTTCAAGTTACAGATGTACACATATGTATATGTTAAAATATGCATGTATATAACTTCCAGTGGGTTGAGATTATTTTGATGTTGGGGTAACATTCCTCTCTTGTCCTGGGGCAGGTGGGGCTATTTCTTAGAAGGGAGTGAGCTTGGGCTGATCATCAGGGCAGCATATGAGGGAGTCTGCTGGCATGTTTCATAGGCCCCTTGGGATGTCATTAAAGACAAAAGCGTCATGATGTTCAGAAAGGAGGCAGAACACTCAATGCCTCACTTCCCCTCCCCTCAAGCATTGGCCCAGATCTACCATCCCGGTTTTGCCTCCTAAGGGACAGGCTTCTGAGTAGGAGAGAAAGATGTGGCATTCCAGCTCGTCTTACACATCATCCACAGCTTCTCTGTGCATTGCTACAGTTCGTTAGAATTGGTTGGCATCTGAATGAGAAAAAGCGAATCGTAGTATGATGCTGTTTTGTTGTGAGAAGGGGGAAAAGGTGTGATGTGATAATAAGCATCGAATACGCTCACAATGATCATCTCCGGGTGGTGGAGTTATGGGTAGATTTCCTTTCCTTCTTCACTTCTGTAATCGTCATGTCCTTTTCTTCTCTTTTCTTTTCTTTTCTTTTTTCTCTTCTCTTCTCTTCTCTTCTCTTCCTTCCTTCCTTCCTTCCTTCCTTCCTTCCTTCCTTCCTTCCTTCCTTCCTTCCTTCCTTCCTTCCTTCCTTTCTTTCTTTCTTTTTACAATATCTATGTATTACTTTTACAAACAAAAAAAGTAAAAAATGCTATTTTCATTTTGAAAAGAGGTGTGGAGATGATTAAGTCATTGTAGTTCTTTAGATTTGTCAGGACCTGGGTTGTCTGTGGGAGCAGCGATAGCTGACGCCACTTGGCTAATGGATGAAGCAGTCAGCCCTGAGGGCCCCTTGAGTACAGAACCCTTAGGCCTCGGGAAACAGCTCTGAGAATGGGTCAGCAGTTCATTGCTTGTGACCGTGAGGGTGTCTATACTTCTGGGTTTGTCCCTGCTCTTTTCCCTTGTGTCCGTTCTAGGCTTTCAGTGCATTTTCCTGATGGTGCAGGCCTTTCTCACCACTGCCCATGATGCTACCAGACAGCGTTTCTATTGCCATGAGAGCCAGAGTATCAAAGAGGGTCCAGGCCGCCCAGGGGAGGGAGGGAGGAATAATTAATTCCAGAAAATTCCAAGATGAAGGATTTCTTCAGAGAAGCAAAAGTGGATCTACTTGACAAACTGTCCTTCCTCACTTCAAAACTCTCTTTCTGGTGCTACCTGAAGGAAGGTAGGCGTAGGGAAGCAATCTCCCTCACTAGAGGGTCCAGGAATCCACCTCAAGGATCATCTTGTACCTGATCCTGCTTCTAACTCATGGGCCAAGAGGCTGTAAAATCCAGGGACCTATCAGTCTTTGTCTCTGGAAACCCAAGTGCAGAGCTTTGTGACATATATTTTATGGAAGTCAAAGCAAAGAGGGTGGCTATTTTTAACTTAGGGCAGGAAAACGTGTCTGGAAAGGAAACATCTGTCCCAAACTATTGACTCTTGTGCTTGATGGAGAGGTTTTCTCTGTCTTGAAACGATCAAAACTAAACTAAGGAGGCTGGTCCGGGCCTGGTTCTGAAAGAAAAAGGCACAGTGTTCCTTGATTTTTGTTTCTCCCATTTCTTATCTTCTGAGTTGGGCCTGCAGCCTGGGAGAGACCACCTAGGAGGCCCAGGGTGGGGAATGGCTCAAGGACAGCCAATTCCTGTGAAGTGTTTGAACCCCTCCTAGTTTAGCGTCTTCATCCAAGATGGCACCACCCTTTAGGGTTTAAATTTTGCAGACTCCCCAGTTGCAGGTCACCAGAGGCCTCGTGCGGGGACAAAAGGAACCTCCTCCAGATGCTCCCCTGGGCAGTTCTGGCTGCTGGTCTCTGAGCAGTCGCGCCTTCTTCAGGGGCAGAAGAAAGTGTCCTTTCCTCCAAGACATGCCAGCCTCCTGTGTGTGTGGGAGCCTGCAATGTTTCTGAGACATCTTTCGGCCTCAGCAGAAGCATTTCCCGTCATTTCTGAGGCACAGAGCAAGGCTCACTTTGCCCATCGAGGCTCAGGATGGATTAGCTGAAGGAGGAGGCAGGGTTGCAGCAGACGGCCCTCAGGCTGGGCACTGCTCAGATCCAGCAACAGATCACAGATCACACAGACCTTGGGCTTGTGAATGGCTCTCGTTCCAGTGGTTGGAAGTGGAGAAGAGGAGGAGGAGGAGGAGCAGGATGGAGTGTGTAGTTGCTTGAGGGACTCCTGTCTTTGTCTTGGAAAACTGATCAGAATAGTTCTGTTCTTTCTTACTCCTCTCTCTCTCTCTCTCTCTCTCTCTCTCTCCCCCCTCCCTCCCTCCCTCCCTCTCTCCCTCCCTCCCTCCCTCCCTCCCTCCCTCCCTCCCTCCCTGTTTTCAGTCAAAGACTGAGCCAGGAGAGAAATGATTTTTTTTTTTTTTTTTTTTTTTTTTTGGCCAGATTGAGTGAGAGTTGCCAGGAGAAATGACAAGGGAAGAGAAGAAGAAAAGAGCCCACGCGGACCCACTCCTTCCCCCTCCTGGTGCACTCCCAGCAAAGCAGTGTCGGAGCAGCAGGATTTGGAGGGTGTGAAACAGGGCTGCCAAATTGCATGAGTCTCTAAAAAGATCCATATGTCTGGGCTGCACCAAACTTCTGAGCTCAGGGAGGTGGCCGATAACATCATCTGTTGGATGGGAGCGCAGCTCTGTTCCTTTGGGGAAGATTAGATGTCCACTTGACTAGATGCTGTCAGACTCTCGATGACCCAGGTTGGGAACTCAGGGTGCGAGTGTGTAGGGTGTGGAGGAAAGGAGAGGAGCAGGGAGCGGAGTAAATAGGAAAGATGACGTTTCTTAGCTAGAATCTGTGAGACATTTAGTAGGGAAGGGACTTTGGAAGCTTCAGAATACTGAGTTTTCTTTGAAAATTCTTTCCATGCCAGGAGAGTTTGGGGGAGCCACTCACTATGCAGATAGATGCCAGGCCATTGGCCTACTTCATGGGAAGTCTAGACTCCTTATACCCACACCTCGCCCTCCAGAGCCAAGGAAGAGTCTCCCCCTGCTCACTTCTTTAACCCCCAGACTGTAGCTTCCTCTGGGGTGGAGGGTAGCAGATGGCACACAGCTGTGGGCACATCTGCAGGGATCAGAAGCACAAAGGCCAGCTGAAATCCCAATGGCCACCCTGGAGGCATGTCTCCAAAGATTTGGGTGTTGCCCTGACACTCTACCCAGATCCCATCTTGGACAGGGTTCATGTTTCCCCTTAGTTTTCCACGCCTCCTCTCCATTCCAGCTTCGACTGGATTAGACGGGGATGATTTTGTGAGAGTGGCCAGGCAGCTGCTTCCCAGATGTGTGTTTTCTCCAGAGATGGTCCTATCCAAACTGAGGGACTTCGGTAGGACTGGCTGGGGCCAGTGGGGACAGGACCTGGAAGACTCCTCGGAGCATGTATTGACCTAGGGGAGCAGGCACAGGAGCCAGCTGAAGACCCCACAGGAGAGCCCGATGGTTAGAACGGGAGAGGGAGTGGGAGGGTCCTGGAGTGTTCTCAGCTCTTCTCTCCAAAAATCTGTGTCCATACATCTGACTTGACAACATTTTCCAGATAACCTGATTCATCCAGTGTGTGTGCATCTGTGTATGGATGTATATGTGTATGAGCACACACGTGCATGTATGTGTGCACATGTATATATGTGCACACGTGTGTGCATGTATGTGCGCATGTGTGTGTCTTGTGTGTATGTGTGTTTGCTTGACAAGTAGAACACCATCTTCCTTGGGGAAGTCTTGAGTCTAACACTTCTCTATATCTCCATTGCTTCTGCATTTCTCACCTGTGAACATTCTTGAGTTTCTCTTTTGCATTCTTCATGCAGCAGGCAGAGATGATGATGTGTTCAAAATTAAAATTGGGCCATTTCATTCCCTTGCTGAAACCCCTTCAATGACTTCTCTTTGCTCTTAAATAAAATCCAAACTCTTCACCATGGCCAATAAGACCTGAAGGCACTGGACTCCAACTTGACTCTCAACTCCCTCTTCTAGACTCACGTCCTTACCCAGTCTTTCTACGAGGCTGGTAGTTTTCGGTTCCGCAGACTTGCCCAAATCTTTGCCGATCTCAACTCTTCACCAAGCTGTCTGTCCCTTTGCATGACTCCCCCTCTTCCCTGTTTACTTTCTGTAAACTAGCATCCTCATCCTGTGGTCTTCCCTGACCCCTGATTGAAAATAAGTCCCCAGCCCAAGCTGGTTTGGCTCAGTGGATAGAGCATCGGCCTGCAGACAGAAGGGTCCCAGGTTCAATTCCAGTCAAGGGCACATGCCCGGGTTGCAGTCTTGATCCCCAGTAGGGGGTGTGCAGGAGGCAACCAATCAATGATTTTCTCTTGTCATTGATGTTTCTGTCTCTCTTTCTCCCTTCCTCTCTGAATTCAATAAAAATATATTAAAAAAAAATAAGTCCCCACACCAGTCCCCTGTCTCACAGGCCCCCTTTCCCCCCTGGTAAAGCTCACTCACGGGGCCACTCACATTTCACAGTCATATGTTTACTTGTTTGTTACTTGTCATTCCCATGTGACTGTGAGCAACACCACAGCAGGAGTCATGTGTATTCTGTGCCCCGTGATGACAGACACTGCATATTTACCGAATGACTGAATGAACCATATCTTCATTTCCTTTGGAGTATTCTCCATGCTATTGGTTCCATTTTTTTCACACATCAGTAGAAGCAAGTGTTTTAATGTTAGCGACTTACATAGGGTTATCACATTCCATTAGAGTCATTTAATAAGAACCAGGTCATTTTTACTCCCTCAAGGGAAGAAGAGCAGAAACTCAAGAGAAAGTCCTTTCCACAAAAGCAAATTGGTGAACTTCTCCTAATTTTTCTCACTTTACTGAGGACTTACGAAAACGTTGTCACAGGGAGCCCATGTGCTCTGAGGCCAATCTCGTGGCTCCTACAACCTTTATTCCCACGTGGCAGTGGCTAGAGTTCTGAATCTGACCATGAACGTCCAGGTGACCTGCGCAGGTCCCTGCCCCTCTCTGGGGCTCAGTCCTGGCATCTGGAGAGTGCGTTCTATGAAGGAACTGAGATGGTTGCTAAGGCGCCTCCCAGCCCCAACTGTACCCACAAACTGGACTCTAAGAGGGAGGCTGTGCCCTGTCTGCTGCTGAAGGGCTGGGAGGGGTGGTCTGAGCCCTTGTGTGAGCGGCAGCCGAGGGAGACAGGGGAAGCAGCCGGAGTGGGTGGCCAGTTCCTGTCTCTGACCCTTGGGGCAGCGCCTGCGGCTCCTGCCAGGCTCCCACACCTTGGCTAAGAATAGCTCAGCTCCTTCCTGCTGGCCTGCAGTACCCCCTGAGCCGGAGGAAAGCGAGCTGGACTGTAACCTCAGGCTGGGCTGTCCCTTCCGGCGATTCACTCCTCCGCGGGGATCAAAGGGCCGCCGGGGAATGCTGTGCTAGTGTCTGATGCTGCCACCTAGGAACAGCGTGGGGTGTACGCTCGGGCCACCGCTGGAGGGTGGTGGGAAGCTGGGGGCCTTGAAACTGCAGACGACCCATTCTCAGTGCCAAGAGTTGGGAGGATGTGTGTTTGGGGGAAGAGAGGGTCATCAGGGGTCTTCCAGGTGAGCTAAGTAACAGCAGAGCGTGTCCAGCTAAGGCTCCGAGGGGACAGAAGCTCCTGGTTTGGACAGAGTGGACCAAGGTGGCGCCTGGACATGCAGGACACCCAGCTCCACAGCCTGAGAAACTACCCACCACGCTGGCCACCAGTCCAGAAAGCAGATTGCTGTGTGAGGGCCTGGCTCCCGAGGTGACTTTAGGACCATTACTAGGCCCCAGTGACCAAGTGAACATATAATTTATCATCCCAGCAGGGACATTTGTGACAGCGAAAGAGGACATTGTTAATAACTGCACCGGGGCAGCGAGCATAAACAGACTGTCCGGGAAAATCAGGATGTCTGCTTGCTCCAACTGCTTGGACGCCCATATTTCCCTCTCCCTAGATTTCTCCACAGGAAGAGATGAGATGTAACAGATAAAAAAGAAGCTTTAGACATTGAGGGACCACAGAAATCAGGGGATCAAGCCTCCTGCTTTTCATAAACTGAGGGGAGGGTAATAACCTCCAAGGAGCTGGGCTCCAGAGCTGGGAGAGCAAGGTCGCCCTTGCTCAGGAGGTTCCATTGCTGGCTGAGTGCGGGCTGCCCGATGGAGAGATAAGCAGCACTGATGAGCCAAGAGCAGCCTTGTTCGCTGGTTTTCTGCAACTGGAATCCTAAGCTTGCAGCAAACCTTAGAAAGAATTCCTGCACCTTCTTCTATTCCAACATAAGGCCAGCTCCCAGAGAACTGTCCACTGCCCATCGGAACAGACAGGTCGTTGTTGATTCATTAATGAGCATGTCAGTGAAACAGGAATTTTGGGGGGTGAAAAATACAGGTTTTAGGAAATTTCAGAAATTAAGGAGAACATGGAGGAAGCACAGGGCTACAGAGCAGCAGAAGGTATATTTCCATAGGATAGGGAAGCTGAAAAGCTGCAACAGGTACATTTCCATAGAATGAGGGAGCTGGGAACAGCAAAAGGTCTATATTTACAAAATAAGGGAAGGAAGCCCCTCATCCAGAAGGAGAAGAAGAAAGCCCAAAGGGAATAGGAAAACGATAAGGAAGGGGTGGGGGAGGGGACTTCTCATGTCCCATGTGAGGTTCGACCTTTGAGCCTATGAGTTACTGTAGTAACCAGTCTGGGGGAATAGTGACCATTCAGGGGGGATATCAAGGCACCAGGATCTGCAGCCTTTATGAGCCATAGGGAAAAGGAACTCAGTGGGACCTTTTCCCCCTCCCCACGTGGGAGTCCATTCTGGGGGACTCTTTCCCTCTCCCCATGTGGGAGTCTGTACTTGTTCTTCAATAAATCTCCACCTTTGCTATACCACTTTCTGTCCGTGGATTCATTCTTCGATTCCGGTGGACAAAGGATCCGGGTTCCAATCCAAAAATTCCATTTCATCAGGAACAGATACCATGTTATATGCCAGCTTCTGTGTTAATTTTGGAGGGGCAAAAACACACAAGGCAATAGTCTCACCTCTTAAGGGACTCTCAGGGTGGCAGGGGAAACAGGGCTAAGTCATGGCCAGAGCTATGCCCAATGCTGCTGCACTAGAGAAACCTGTTCCGGAGCCTCTTTTTTTTTTTTTTTTTTTTTTTTAATTATCTTTTTTGTTGAAAGTATTACAGATATTCCCTTCTCCCCTCCTCTCCCCCATTGACCCTCTCCACCCTGCACCTGCCTCAGGCCTTCACCTCACTATTGTCTGTGTCCATGGGTTATGCATATCTACACTAATAAAAGAGAATTATGCAAATTGACCATATCTCCACGACACCTCACCAACCAATCAGGAATGAGCATGCAAATTAACCCAACAAAGATGGCGGGTTAATTTGCATATGCAGGCACAGAGCATCCAGGTGGGGCAGGACACCTGCTATGAGGGGGAGGGCAGGGGGTGTAGGGAGCTACAGGAGCGGTGCTCTGGCCGGAGTGGAGAAGACTGAAGGCTCTGGCCGGAGTAAAGATGGAAGGCGGCGGCCAGAGCCAAGGCCTGGGTCCTGGAGGAAAACCAGTGCCAGCAGCCAGGGGAAGGCAGGCCTATTGCAGGAATCTTCGTGCAACGGGCCTCTAGTGTGCATATAAATTCTTTGGTTAATCTCCCCCCCCCCCCCCCCCGGCTTCCTCTGAGATTCATCAGTCTGTTCCATGATTCTATTTCAGAGTCACTGAAGACTTGCACAACCTCCCTTTAAGCAGACAACAGTTGTCCATATAGCAAAAGCCTTGCTAATATGATGATGAATTTACTAAGGCATTTTGGAGTCTTCGTTAGGAAAGTAGGTTTTTGGAGTCAGTCAGACCTGGATTCAGATTCTGGTTCTGCTAACACACAAACTGTGTACTCTCCAGCAAGTTTCTTTAGACAGAGAGTAATAGTGCCAACTGCATATCACAGGATATCTAAACTTTAATATGCGCACAAATCTTCTGGGGACCTTGTTAAAATGCAGATTCTGATTCAAGAGGTCTGGACTGGGGCCCAAAGTTCTGCGTTTTTAATAGGCTCCCAGGTGGTATCAATGCTGCTGATCTGAGGATCACAGTCTGAGTAGCAAGGGCAGAGAAAGCCCAATATAAGTGCTGAGCACAAGGCTGACAAATGTAAGTCAAGTGCTCAATAAAGGCACTGTTACTATTCAAAGGAAATGTGAAAATGTTCACTCATCCTCATTTAAATATCTCCCTGTAAATTACTCATTACCATAACTTAACATTCCATCCGCTGGGGAGCCACTCACTCCCTGTTACATCTCTTGGCAACCCCCAGGGGCCACGGTGATGAGAGAAAGTCACATGACAATGCAAACATGCAGAAATAGAAGGTTTAGAATCTGTGTCTAAAGAACCCCCAAATTTTCCTGAGGTGAGGGGTGATGGGGACTCTTGTTGAGATGTGACATCTCTCCTGCAGAATAGGGATACTGTGAAGGCGTAGCTCTGTGCTCTATTTCTCTCTTTACAAGAGAAACAAGGGTGAAGACATCAAACACAATTCAAGTCTAGATGTTTTTTGTTATCAACACAATTCAAGTCTAGATATTTTTTGTTATCAACACAATTCAAGTCTAGATGGTTTTTGTTATCCTTAGTGGTTTTGGGTATGGCCCCAAATTCATTGACACCCCTATCGTTGACTCCATGTTCCCTCCCCATAAATCTGAGCTGGCTTGTGACTGCCTTGACCAATCGGATATGATGGCAGTGCCTTTGGGTGACCTCTGAGACTGGCTCTGAACACGCCCTGCAACATTTTCCTTTTTCTCTTGGGATGTCTGCTCTTCGGACTTGCTCTTCCCATGGACACAGGTGCCACATGGAGGCCCCAGTTAGGCTCTGTGGTGGACAGCCTCAGCTGAGCCCGGATTTCTAGCCATTCCGACCAGGCACCAGGCCTACCAATGAAGGGGCCTCTAGCCATTCCCATCCCCAGCTGAGGCCCCAGACATGGTGGATGGAGCAGAGATGAGGCCTTCCTGCTGTGCCCTGACCCACAGAGTTCACCAAAATCATAAAATGCTCGTCATTTTAAGCTAATTCGTTCTGGGCTGATTTGTTATTCAGCCATAAAGAACTCAAACATATGCCACATTTTTTTAATTTAGAATAAGAAAGTATAGATGTGGTATTTAAAAATTAAAGTTTAGCTCAGGTCCTTATTTACAGATGTTAAATGTTATTTGCTGTAAAGTTAAGAATCTATTAGATTTTTTAAAAGTAAACATCAATTCTCCAACACATTGCATTTAAATTCTGTGATTAAGTATTATGTCATTAGAAGAGGAGTGAATACTGAAAATATATCAGGTTTTGGAATCAGACAGACCTGGATTTGAATTCTAAACTTGAAACTTACCAGTTGTGTGAAAGGCAGGTGGCTTACTTTGCTATATCTTAGTTGTCTAATCTATTAAATGGGATAATAAGATCTACTGATGAGGAGTTGTGGAAGATACCGAATAACAATAATTGTAGCACATAAATAATAGTTATTATCCCCAAAGAGACCTCTGGAGAAAAATGTGCCCTAGGAATTATAAGTGCATATAAAATGGGAACCTAAGCAACTTGCTTGTGGTGGGTTTCTGAACAAGCTGCCCCCTCAGTTAACCCTTAAAATGAGTAGAATAACTAGGTTAGATTTTCTCAAATTTCTGAATTTCAAAAGTTTAAAAAAAAGCAATTTTCTAAAATGTATATGCAAGTTCAAAGAGTCAATAATAGGGAAGACAATCTTAAAGAAAAAGGGAGCTGGAGATCTTATTTTATATATTACCAGAGGCCCAGTACACAAATTTGTGCACCAGTGGGGTCCCTCAGCTTGGCCTGTGGGATTGGGCTGAAACTGGCTCTCTGACATCCCCTGAGGGGTCCCGGATTGGGAGAGGGTGCAGGCCAGGCCGAGGGGCCCCACCAGTGCATGATCAGGGCCCGAGAGGGACACAGGAGGTTGGCCAGCTGGGGAGGGATGCAGGAGGTTGGCCAGCTGGGGAGGGACCGTGAGAGAGCTCCAGGGCGTGTCCGGCCCATCTCGCTCAGTCCCGATTGGCTGGACCCCAGCAGCAAGCTCATCTACCAGTCAGTGCACGTCATAGCGAGTGATTGAGTGGCCTTAGCATATCATTAACATATTACGCTTTGATTGGTTGAATGGCCGACTGGACGACCGGGCACTTAGCATATTAGGCTTTTATTATATAGGATTTTATATTGAAATAAATTATAAAGAAAGAGTATTTAAGATCCCATGGGTTTTGGAACAAGGAGAGGCAAAGTAATGAATGAAACAGAAGAGAGAGTTCAGAAATGCACCCACATGCATTTGGTCACCCGATATGTAACAAAGGTGACAACTTGGAGATTATGAAGAATACAGAGGCAGAATTGAGAGGTGTGAGGAGTACAGGAAAGGAGTATCACAGAACCAAGGGACGGGAAAGCTTCCGGGAGGAGGAGGAGATAGTGTCAAGTACAGCAGATGTCCATTGAACTGAAAAGTGACTTTGAACTTGACTTTCAAGTGATTGTTGCAATTCAAGTGTGAGCTCTTCCAGCCATATGGACATGAACCAGATTGTAGTGGTTTACAGAACAAGTGGAAATGATGGATTAGAGATAGGAAGTATTAGGCTGCTCATCTGAGAACTCTGGGTGGGAGGGAAGGCAAGAATTCACAGCAGGTATTCCCTATTTATTCATTAAGGATAGCAGAGACTCATGCATGTCTGAAAGCTGAGGACACTGTGAAAGTTGATAGGAAAAAGTAGAACACACATGCCATGAAGATATATTGTATTGCGAGTCCAGAGGAAATTCATTGGATTCCAGGGGAGAAAGGAAGATTAAGTGTCAAGAATAACATGAGGTTGAACTGTATTTTATGAATCTTTAAATGTCTCCAGAAACTATTAACATTTCAGTTAAAATACCCCAATTATTAGATCTCCTCAGTTATATCTCAAAGGCCTTTTATCTGCTTAAAATACATTTTTTTTCGGGCCTAAATGGGCTATAAAGAGTAATGTAAGGGATGTGTGAGTCTTCTACTCACCTTAAGAAATAGAACACTATTGATATAATTGAAGACCCCTTTGGACCCCATTTCTGATCTTAACTCCTCTTCTCCCCACTTCCTTCAAAGGAAATCACCACCCTGAGTTTGGTGTTTATAATTCCTGAGCATTTCTTTGTATTAATGCATTCGTATCAACAGTTATTGTTTTACACATTTGTATATTTAATTTAATTTATTTTTTTAAAGATTTTTTCAATTACAGTTGAAATTTAATATTATTTTATATTAGTTTCAGGAGCATAGCATAGTGGTTAGACAATTATATAATTTACAAGGTGATTCCCCCCAATAGTCTGATACCAATCTGACACCATACATAGTTATTACGATATATTTTTTCTTTTTTTTTAAATTTTATTTTATTGTTTAAAGTATTACATATAGTAGTACATATATCTCTTTTTTCCCCCCATAGACCTTCAGTATATTTTTTACTATATTCCCTATGCTGTACTTTACATCCCCATGACTATTTTGTAACCACCAATCTGAACTTCTTAATCCCTTCATCTTTTTTTTAACACAGCAACACCCCCTCGCCCCTAATCTGGCAACCTTCAGTTTGTATATTTTAAATAAATGGCATTTTACTATGTGTATTCTGTAACTTGGTTTTATCCCTCAATATTTTTGTGACATTTTTTTGTGTTGATACATGTACCTCTAGTTTATTAAATTTATAGTATTCCATTACATGGTTATATCCTAATTTATTTATCTTTTCTCCTACTGAATATTTCTAGTATTTTCCAATTACAAACCCTGACATAATGAACATTGTATTATGATTACTGTTTCACCAGAAATTTCTGAGGACTTTGTGCTGACCACTGGCACAGGAAAGGATCGGGTTGACAGAGATAGAGAAACTGGCTGAGAACAACCACAACAGTCCAGTGACTTCCACACAATATATTTTTCTTTTTTGGGGAAAGAGGAGTTTATAAAGATGTCAAAGTTTTCAAATGTATTTTTTTAAATTGTGGTCTAGGATTCCAACTTAATTTCAACATCACAGGACTGCTTTGAAGTTCTGTTATTGAACATTATCTAGAGTCATTTCTCTGCCAAATATCTCTAGGTAACATAAAAATATTTAGTTCTTTGTAGTTTGAAGGGTTTTTCTAGATATGGAAATTCTAAAACAGATTTGCTCGTAACACCATCTAATTCTGCTTTCACTCTGTGACTTCAGGTTTCCTGTATTGTACACATCCAATATATTTCTAAAAATATTTTTTTATTTTAAAATTTCAAATAGCCTGAGCCCATATTTTGTTATTTTAAGTGAAAAAAAGTATTTCTCAAAATCCCAGCCAACCTCCCCATATAGTACTAAAACACTCTTAGAAACCTCCGTAATAAAAGGTATAAAGAATTTAAAACATCAGTTACATTTAATGAACTCAGTGAGTATAGATAAAGGCTCTGTGCAACCCTGTTGTTCAACATCCAATACAAATTATATTGTCCTCTCTAACTCCTTATGCTTTAAAAAATATACATATTTTATTGATTTTTTACAGAGAGGAAGGGAGAGGGATAGAGAGTTAGAAACATTGATGAGAGAGAAACATCAATCAGCTGCCTCCTGCACACCTCCTACTGGGGATGTGCCCGCAACCAAGGTATATGCCCTTGACTGGAATCGAACCTGGGACCCTTCATAGGCCGACGCTCTATCCACTGAGCCAAACCGGTTAGGGCTCTTTATGCTTTTTATTCCTTCTCCTCTCACAAAATGCTTTTCCCTCTTGACTCACTTTTAAGTGACTGAATTTTTCTAGGCCTCCTTGGTTCATGTAGTTTTTTTTCATAGACTTTTCCGCTTTCTTAGAAGGCATTTTCTCTGAACAATGTGGGGAAGATGACAGCGATAACACACAAGTTTCAACAACGCAAGCAAGAGAGGAGCCATCTTGCATGGGAAACAGCTAAGACAGACAGCGGGGGCCCCCCAGGTGCGCTTGCCCAGACTTGTGGTCAAGTGATGAGTTTCCACTGGCCCTGGCATGCAAATACTTTATACCAGGATTTCAATTAGGGTGATGCATGTGGGGCAAACAGGGTTTCAAGTCATTCCAGGGAATGTTTGGAGAGTGAGGTACAGGCAGTAAATTCAATGTCTGTAATGTGTCCTGTACCCACTGTCTTTTCTAAAACAAACAAAAACAAAAAACTAGGGAAGATTTTTATAATTAACAAAATAAACACAAATAAAGTGCTAAAAATAAAACCAATTATCCTGTCTTCTGATTAGACAACAAAGTTTTGAGTGGGAATGACCTGATTTTACAACTCAATCCCACAAATGATGCCGGCTGCCTACCTTGTGGCAGGCACTGTGCTGGGCAAATTGCTGCTTATGACACAGATAAGTTGGTATGCTTGTTCCAGAAAGTCTTTGTTTTCTCCCAGTTTCCATGTCAGGATTCCATGTATTCCATGTAGGAAAATGGTTATTTCCCCATAGCCCCGCCTCCTTAAACAAACCAAATCTTTCCCCAACCAGGGCCAGCCCATGTAGAAAGCAATCTGATCATTTATACTGATATTCCTCTAAACTGTGATTATGAAAAAAGAGCACCAATGATTAGGTCATGACTAATCATTCATCGTTGTGTGTGATTTATGTGTATTTTAGAGAAAAACAGCAAGATATGAAAAGTACACAGGATGGATTACATATCCTTCTCCCATTAAATTTCAACTTTCAGCCTGAATTACTTCTTCACTTAACCCTTCTTTTCTTTTCTTTTTTTAAAAAAATATATATTTTATTGATTTCTTACAGAGAGGAAGGGAGAGGGACAGTGAGCCAGAAACATCGATGAGAGAGAAACATCGACCAGCTGCCTCCTGCACACCCCCTACCGGGGATGTGCCCACAACCAATGTACATGCCCCTGACCGGAATCGAACCTGAGACCTTTCAGTCCGCAGGCCAACGCTCTATCCACTGAGCCAAACCGGTTTCGGCTTAACCCTTCTTTTCTTATTTTGCAAAAGCTACCTTTACTTTCTTAGATGAAGTTTCCAGGCCCTTTCCAGTCCCTATCTCCGCCTCAGGGCTTCTGATAGTTCAGGGGTCACGAGCTTGTGACTGTTTACTTATGCTTACTAGAAAAAAGGTAATTATTCTATTTCATTCCTTGGTTCTCTGAATAGACTCTGACGTATTTCAACTGGCCAGCACACTTCCAGAGGAAGTCTGGCTTTATGCTTCCAGAAATGACCTTCCCTTTCTTTTCTTCTTGTGTTCAGAAGAGGAAAGAGCAAGAAGACAATGGCAAGCCCTGACAAGCACTTGGGTACTCAACAGACCCAGGGCACCTGTCACTCATCCAGGCTGACTTCCTCCCCTCCCCACCCCTTAGAGCACCCAAGGGCAGTATTTATTGGGGAGGCAGCTTGGACAGACTTCCCCAGGCCAGCACTATCTGACAGAAATATAGTGTAAGTCACATATGTTATGTGAAACCTTCTTGTAGACACATTAAAAAAGTAAAAATCAACAGGTAATTTTAATACTATCCTATCTAATAAAAGGCTAATATGCAAATTGACCCTCATGCCCTCTCACAAGATAGTCAAAGATGGCTGCCACAGATGGCCTGCAGGGGAGGGCAGTTGTGGGCAACCAGGTGGCAGGGGAGGGCAGTTGTGGGTGACTGGGCCTGCAGGGGATTGGAAAGGGTGCAGGTTGGGCTAAGGGGTCCCCCCCCCCCCCCGTCCCCTCCCAGTGCATGAAGCACCGGGCTTCTAGTCTATCTATATATACATAAAAAGCCAGTGACCAGAACATCATAATGACTGGAACAACCAGTTGCTATGACACCCACTGTGGCTAGCAAACTGGCTGATCAGGGGATGGGGCCAGCCAGCAAACCCCACCATGGCACTTCCCTCAATCGGCTCCCACCACCCCAATTGGCCCACAGCCCCTCCCCCAGCCAGCTCCATCCCCAATCAGCCCCCCAACTCCTATCAGGGGCAGGGCTGGCCAGCCAACCACCCATGGCCCCTTCCCCAGGCTGCTGACCCCTGATCGGCCCCCCCACCCCATTTGGGGGTGGGGCCAGCTGGCCTACCACCCACAGCCCCTCCCTATGTCTATCCCTGCCCCAAATCAGCACCCCCCAATCAGGGGTGGGCCTGCTGGCCAATCGCCTGCGGCCCCTCCCCACCGCTGGCCCAGCCCTTATTGGGCTCCAATCGGGCAGTTAGGGTGGCCAACCTCCCACTGTCTCCTCCTCCTGACAGGCGTGGCCCCAGTCCATCAATTGGGGTCAGGCCGGCTGTACCCCACCCCTGCACAAATTTGTGCACTGGGCCTCTAGTACTTTATAAAACACAATACACTTACAATATTATCTTTCAACATATAATCAATATAAAAATATTAATGAGCTACTTTAGATTCTTTTCTTCTTACTAAGTGTATTTTACATTTACATCAAATTTAGATTCTCGGTTTTAAGGGGAGTTGTTCAATTGTATGATTTTTATAGTTTCCCGATGGAACATTATATGTACATACCAAAGGTGTTCCAAACTTCCTTAAAAGTTCTCATCACTGAAAAATCATTCTCCTTTCATGTTTGCATCCACATTGATAAAACTGGTTCATCTTTTTAAATAATTGCTTTGACTTTAAAGCAAAAGATACCAGTTTCACCTCAATGTCTGTCTAGGTAAATTTATTAAGTCTTATGTTAATTCAGTATTATGAACATCAAACTCAAAGTGGTATTTCCTAGTTGAAAAGTAACTCTATCAGCATTGAGTTCTTCACATTTTTTTTGTAGTTTTGCAGCCAGTTTACATGATGCAATCAATTACAATGAAAATCTTCTACATATTGACTCAAGTAAGAAATGTGTGAAAATCATTATTACTGGTTATATTATGAGAAGTTTCCATTTCAACGTAACCATCTTGCCTCTGTAGCTAAGTCACAGATATGTTTTTCCTTTCCTAGGACCTTCAAATTTAGCTTATTGATATGCAGAGTGATAGTGACGTAAAAAGGAAATCACACTGTGATTTTTTGCCTTTGATTACTGGATATTTGGCAAATATTCCTTTATTTTCAAGAAAATCTTGAAAACAGTATAATTGACAGTATAGTAAACCTTTGTAAAACTCTTCCATGATTCAACCAAAGAGCTTTGGTGAAGAAGTCATGAAGCCATTACATTCAACTGCCTTTGATTGCTTTCAATACTTATAATGATTCATTACATTTTTATGTATACACTGCGTGATTTCAACAACTGAATCCAGGACAAATTTCATGGAGTCTGCCTCAGGAAACTGAGCATAAATATTTGTAAGATGTATCACACAGTGAAACAAAGACATAAAGGAAACATTAGTTTCTTTTTAAAAATTCCAATAAATCTGGATTTTTGAACTAGCATAGCTATGCTGTTAGAAATTAATTTTTAAAATATCTAGCCAAAAATTTTCTATGACAGATGTAAAATATTGAAAAATATCTATGCCATGAGTTTGGTATTTTAGGGCATGAATGGATAATATTTCTTTGTAATTTAAAATGTCCTTGGAGACAAAACATACCCAAAGGACTAATTGGGCAGTGTCTTTTCTATCTTGTGACTCATTTAAAGCTAAAAGCAAAAAACAAAACAAAAAACCTTGCAATTTTTTACAGTTTGAATCAATTAACCTTTGGTATTGTTTAAAAGGTCTTGTGTTCTATAAGCAATTGTTTGGTGCTTAATTGAATTTCTCTTTTTGTGAAGTATCTGTCTTTAGTATTTTCCTTATAATTTACAACAAAATTTTTGTAACTGAAATAATGCTCTACTTCAGCAAATTGCAATTGCCATTTATTGTGAAATGTATGACATATTTTTTCCAATGTCGCTTTTTCTCTCTTTTATTTATTTACTTATTTTTGGTATTTCCATCATAATACTAGTTTTTGCACCTCTATGCAATTCTGCCTCAGTAGAATGTGAAATTCATTTTGAATTTAAAAATTTGCCCATATATACTTTATAAACTAGACAGATAATTTAATTGTGTTAGAGCTAACATATTTTTATTTAATTGTTAATTATGATTTATATAAGTATCACTGTAACTTGTGTTGTCTGCTTAAAATATTCAAATAAACACATGTTGCATTGTGTATAGGAAAAAGAAAAGAAAAAAGGGGGACATCTCTAATCCTCTCAACAATAAAGATTTAAAAAGAAACACAAACAAGCAAAACAAAAAAAAACTATTCAAACTGAACCACTATGTGGGCATGAACTAGATCAGTGAGGTGTTCACACGTATGAGGTACAATGCATGCACTGGGCATGCGCACCATAATATAATATCTTTTGTAAGAAACAGTGAAAATGAAATGGAGTCCTAACTAAATGATCAGGTTGTTGGAAAGATATTTTACATTGCTGATTTTTAATATAAATTATTAAAATTAAGTAAAATAAAAAATATAGTACCTCAGTAGCACTAGCCACAGAGTTCTAAATACCTCTGCGGGGGCTCTATTGCTGTGATCTACATTTTTCAGGTGTGGAAATGGAAGCTCAGAGAACTCAAAAGTCATATATAAGCGTGGACCACAGAAGCCCTGCTCTGATTAGAGTGAAAACTGATCCCAAAGACTTCAGAACCCGAGTCCGTACTACTTGGGGAAAGAAGCCTTCAGCTTGACAAGTGGTTGGGCTGGGGGTTGCCACCAGCCTGCACCTTGTCAAAGCAAATGTCCGTATTACTCGGTACTTTCTTCTGAAGAAGCTGTCTGTTGGGCGCCGCATATAAGTAACAGCGTGAAAAAGCAACTTAAACGGCAGCATGATTCATGTTGACCAGCTGGAGAAGTCTGTATAAAAGTGCCCTTTTACATTTTGATGAATGCTTCCTCAGGTCTATGATTTAATTGTGGTGTCATTAATATTAATTAATGTTCCTTCTGGCAATAGCTAAGCTGCAAATTCAATTGCTTCTTAAGACCTCTCCTAGTCAAAGACAATAAAACAATGCCGCTGGTTCCAAGGAGTAAGGCTAGCCTTCCTGTTGCATGGGCAGAGGGACATGCCCCTACTTTTCCTCGTATTATAAAGATTTCAAAAGGAGCAGTACTAACTCACTGGCCATTGGATACCCTTTACAGTTGGTACTGTCTCTGCCATGAGAATCCAAGTGCTCGCTCCTCTGCTGCTGTCTTCCTGGGGCACTACAGGAACAGAGGCGGGCCGAAGTGTGAGTTATGTACGAAGTGACTTCAAGTTGCCCGGGTGTCCTTAATGATGTCACAAGGCGGAGGAAAACTTGTTCTTTAATAGAGCTTTGTTCTTACACAAAGCACTTTTAACCAGTAATACTAGAAATAGAAAAGTGGGTGTAAATGGGAAGCCAGCTCAGTGGACTGAGGGGCTGTAGAGATTTGCGGGATGAGTAAGAGATGACAGGGATTTTACATCTTCATGGCTCAGAAGTAGGAAAGTTAAGAACGAGATACGTTTTCATGGTAGAGGATCAGGGACCATGTGTAGAAATCTATTTGAAGATGGATGGTTGGGGCCAGTGAACATTCTAAAAAATTAATGGTTACCCTAACCGGTTTGGCTCAGTGGATAGAACGTCGGCCTGCGAACTGAAAAGTCCCAGGTTCAATTCCGGTCAAGGGCATGTACCTTGGTTGCGGGCACATCCCCAGTAGGGGGTGTGCAGGAGGCAGCTGATTGATGTTTCTCTCTCATCAATGTTTGTAACTCTATCCCTCTCCCTTCCTCTCTGTAAAAAATCAATAAAATATATTTTAAAAAAAATTAATGGTCATCTTACCTCCCTTGTTTGGGACCTGTGCTATCACTTACTGAACCCCATTCATATTGGCACAATGTCAAGGGTTTGTTCCACAACAGGCTGATAAAGGTCTGAAAGAGGCGAAAGATTTATAGGAGCTGGTGTTGCCATCTTACAACCTGATGTGATTTATAAAACCAATGCCAGGCCATCTATTCTTCCAGCCACTCAAGTTCGTTCATCTAGTCAACTAGCATGTGTTTCTATGAGTCAGGCACTGCAGGCACTGTGCAGGTCCTGGGAATGAAATGGTTCATAGCCCAAGGAGCTTTAGTCTTATTGGAGAGATGATAAGAAAACAGGCAGCAACATCAGAATGAGTATGCAATGGTAGGAGTGGAATTGCTGGGTTGTATGATGATTCTGTGTTCGGCTTTTTGAGGACCTGCCCAACTATTTTCCACAATGACTGCACCATTTTACACCCCACCAACAATGTGCAAGGGTAGAACCTAAAGACTTTCAAGGCAGAAAGGACCCCGGAGTGCACTTAGCGCCCTTACATTACAGCTGGGAGACCTCAGTAGTTTAAAAGCTCATTACCATTTTTTTATCATTGCCTATATGCCAGCCATTGTACATTCATTATTCCACTTGGTCCTCTCCTAAACCCTATAACGAGTTTATCATCTCAGTTTACAGGTCAAGAAACTGATGCGCAGAGAGGCTAATTAACATGCTGAGCATCTCCCAAAAGGTTAAGTGTTAGAGCTGAGCTTTGAACCCAAGCCTGTTTCTAGTCTCTGGATTTACTTTGTGTGTGTGTGTGTGTGTGTGTGTGTGTGTGTGTGTGTGTGTGTGTTTTAATATTACTTGGGTACAGTTTTTAAAATGCGGCTTCATTGTCAATGAACAATGGAACAGGCAGGAAACAAAACACGTTGTTGCTATTGTTGGGTAAATATAGCAACGTGCTGAGTTTTTTCTCTCCTGAATCTTCTCCAATGTATTTGTCTGTATAGTGACTGTAATCGGATCCTTAATAAACATTCTGCTCATGTGGATGCTGTTAGCAGTTGGAGAACTCATCTGATTTTTCACGTCTGTCTTTCTGTCCTTCTTGGCTGTGCTTATCACCCATCTCTTGTGGGGCTTTCTTTGTTATTGATCGCATTTCCATATGCAGTGCCTGCAGCCTTTCTTTCCAAGCCCCTCTTTCCTGTCTAAGACCGTAGGTTCACACACCATTGTTAAACACAGGCGGGCTCTGTCTGTAGCCAATGATAACATTTCCTCCAAGAAATTTCCTTCTGCTTCTCTGCTTTAGAGGTGTTTGATTTCATTCATTGGTTCTGTTTAATATCCTCATTACACAATGTGGCTTCCTCTTTTTCTTTAGCCCTCTAAGCAATTTAGTTGGCCATTTTGGGGGGTCATGTTACCTTTTTTTTCCCACATAGGATTTCAAACGCTGTTTTTGGTGATACGGAGAATTCTTCTAGCATGTTCCCCAATCTGCTCTGTTGACAAGCAGAATGAAAGCACACTAAAGAGAAGAAATAACTCCTGCTACTATTCCCCAATGCCTTATTCAAGGGGCTCTCTTTATTAATTTTCTCCTCTCTAGTAGCTTTCTAGATTTTCAGAGAGTTCCACTGCCTCTGGTTCAGCTGGCTACCCCAGGCATCCTGCTGGTTGTCTGGCTTCATAAAAATAGTAATTCACATTTGTGTACAGCTTTATGGTTTATAAAGCTCAGCGGAACACGTTGCGTGACTTGGGCCTGACTTAAATGCAGTAAGTAAGCAAGCACAGTAATCCCTAATTTACAGATGAGAAACTAGGATGTCAGGAGGTTAAGAAATTTTCCCAAAGCCACACTAATTAAATGGCAGAAGCAGAATGCAGGCATTATATTTTTCTTATATTTTATCGGCACTCAAGTACAGACCAATTCTTTCTGGCTTCTAGTAATCAGCTTGTGAATTTTCAAAGTAATTACCAAGAAGCTAATGGAAAACAAAGAGAAGCCTGGCCAGTGTGGTTCAGTGGTTTAGTGTTGATCTATGAACCAGGAGGTCACGGTTTGATTCCTAGTAAGGGCACATGACCGAGTTGTGGGCTCAATCGGCATTAGGGAGGATTCTGTTTCTAAGCACATTCTTGTTGTTGTCAGAATTCAGTTCCTTGTGGGTGTAGGACTGAGATCTCTGTTTCTTTGCTGGTCATCAGTCTAGGCTGCTCTTGGCCCATCTAGACCACCCACATTTCTTGACAGGTGTCCCCCTTCATCTTTAATCCAGCAATGGTGCCTCAAATCCCTCTACTTCAGAGCACTGACTTCCTCTTCTGCCACCAGCTACAGGAAACTCTCCGCTTTCAAAGGGCTTGATTGGTTAGGTCTGGCTCATCTGGATAATCTTCCTATCTTAAGGCCAATTGTGCCATTTACCATAACCTAATGACAGGACTAAAATCTATCCTCTTCACAGTTCTAAGGATTTTGCAGAACCTGTAGACCAGGAGGATAAAAAACTTAGAATCCTGCCTTCTGGAGAAAATACTGTTTTTCAGGCACACAGGAACGGTTTCTCCCCACTACCTAAATAACACCAGAGTCTGTGGTGATGCCTGTGAGGGATCCCTAAAACCTCTCCAGCACTGATCATTGATTTCCTCTCTGAGTGTGGCCTCAGGCAGCCATACTAGACTTCTGAGTGCTCTCAGATATCTGATAGACCTTTCCTTACTTTAGTCCCAAGAATTCCTAAATATCTTCACCATGCCACTAAAGATCCTTTGGCTCCCAAATCCTCAACATCCCATTCTCATTCCTGACCCATCTCTAAGTGCCCGGGACGGCTTGCCTCAGCTTCACTCACTGACTGATAACAGTGGCCTCTGCCCTGTGGTGAACCTGACCTTCCTCCCTTAAGGGCTAGCTGGTATCAGGCCTGGTCCTTCCACTCCCCATTTAACATCCAATGATGAATTACACCTGGGCTCAGCTCTGGACACTGCTTTTGCCTCCTCTCCGTTACTTGGTCAGATAAACATTAATGAATGTCTCCTTCCCAATATCCCACCTCCCACTTGGCACCTTCTAGTCTAGTGATGGCGAACCTATGACACGCGTGTCAGCACTGACACGTGTAGCCATTTCTGATGACACGCGGCCACTGAGGCGGCCGCATGCCGAGGATGAAACATTTACTGCTCCTGAGGATGAAACATTTGCGAAATAATGTTTTTTCCTCAAAGTGACACACTACCCGAGTTATGCTCAGTTTTTTGGCGAAGTTTGACACACCAAGCTCAAAAGGTTGCCCATCACTGTTCTAGTCATTTCTCATTTCTGATCTGATGACCACACTGAACTGCAAGCTCATTTGCTGAGCTGGTGACAGACCTCCCAGGACCCAATCAATACCACAGACTGGAGCTTCAGACTAGGATTCTCTCAAAGTAATTTGATTCCCTTTTTGTCCCAAGAAAGGGGTATTTTAGAAGTACAGCTTTGAAGTGTTATAATATTATAACATTTTCCCAGGTGCCTCACTCTGTATAAGATAACGGCATTCCTCCAAGAGAGGGATTTTACCAATGAAGACATATTTTACCAATGGAGACAGGGGGCTCAGAAAGTTCAAACAATTGGCCTAAAGGCACGGAACTACTAAGTGACAGAAACACCTCGGATTGCGCCTCTTCCACCCCTGTGATTGCGTGTTCCTAAGGAAAGGATAAAACACACGCTGCCCTCCCAGAGCGCCGTGAGCCGTGGGAGCATGGCGCCTCTTGCATCCCATCTGCCTCCTCAGGCTTTGATTGAGGAAACATTCCGCAGCGTCGGTGCTGTCACTTCTGTTCCCAGTTCCATCTGCTGCAGCTCTCAGATCCCAACACCATGCGATGCCGTGAACGGTTTCACAACCACCAGAACAACAAGCAACTCCTAGCACAGTCGCCGCAAAGTGCCAGATGGATAAATCATGTGCAGAGCATGCAGTGCGGACAGCAGCGGGGGGTCTGCCTCCTGCATGGGTGGCTGTGCCAGGGGCGGCGGGGGTAGTTCTGAGCAGTAGAGATGGTGTGTTTGGGGCAGGTCTAGGCGGCAGGCAAACCCTGTGGCCAGGCACCCCTGACTCCGGGCAGACAGGGGACGTGGTGAGAGTGGATTCCTTTGCTCTGACCCTGGCTGGCTCAGCACTGCCATTTCAGCGTTGCTCACAAAGGCCGTGCTGGCAAGGCAGGCCCAGTACCTGCCAAGAGCATTGTCTCCCAAAGGAACTTTCTCAGCTCAGATCCTGTGCCTCCGCTGAGTGGGGCTGGCCATGCTCTGTACTCACGCTCTGTATCCACCCTCCGTATCGCACCCTCCACACTGCGCACCCTCTGTACCCCACCCCCAGGACCTCAGCTGATTAGACAGGAACGGGACCCTGGTTCAAGGACAGCCAATCTATAGGCTGACCAGCCTCCATGAGGTGGCCTGGCAGGAGGCAGTTCTTCCCTCTCAGATGTGGTCAATCAGGTTCTCACTCTTAAAAAAAAAATATATATATATAGATAGATAGATAGATAGATAGATAGATAGATTGATTTCAGAGAAGAAGGGAGAGGGAGAGAGAGAGAAACATCAATGATGAGAGAGAATCATTGATCGACCACCTCCTGCATGCCCCCTGGGCACTGCGGGCATGCGCCCTGACCGGGAATTGAACAGTGACCTCCTGGTTCATAGGTCGACACTCAACCACTGAGCCACGCGGGCCGGGCCAGGTTCTCACTCTTGAAAATATGAACTGGAAATTATTGAGAATGCCAGCCAGGTGACAGAAAGAGAAACAGTGGACACAAAAAAGGGGGCAAACAGCAAGAGTGACAGAGCCCATTAGTGGTGGAATTGGGAACACCTGAGACAGAGTGGCCGTCAAATGAATCCAACGCTCAGAGTTCGCTCAGAGTTGCCGGGGGTCCCGAAGGTCCTCCCGGTGACTCCCTCTGATTGGACTGTTTCTGCTGGGGTGTTTCAGAGAGATTCTAGTTGCAGTCATTATATTAGGAGAGTTCTGGATGCAATAGAAAACCCAACTTAAAGTGGTTGAAATAAGAAAAACAACCCATCGCATTTAACAAAAATCCCCGAAGCTCCCACCCCACCCAGGTTGATAAATTTAGTGGCTCAGTAACCTCATGAGTTTCCTGACTTCCTCCCCTGTCGCCCTCGAGATGCCGCTTGTCCTTTTAGCCCATTTCTTTCATTGTCCAGACAACTGGTGCAATTCCAGGAAACTACATCAGAGACAAAGAAGGGAAAATTCTTTTCCTGTGTCCCCTTTAAAGAGGGAGGCACATTCTCCATCAACTCCCCAGATCTCATTGGTCAGAATCACACCTGATGCCCATTCCTAAATCAATCACTGGGGCCAGCATGGAGGAAGCAACCCCCCCCTTCCCACCCCCATGCACAGCCTCGCTCTATACTTTAACCCAGTCCGTGACAGCTTCCTGTTGGCCAGGGAGAAGTTCACAGTGGTATCTGTTCCCCATATTACCTCAGACCTGACAATTAAGTTCTATTTCATGAGATGACCTGGTTGCATTTGTTTCTTTAACTCCAAGAGGCAGCTACCATCAGATCGTCCTTAGCAAGTGAAAGGACTGGCCCATAGCAGGTACACACGTAGAGAGTGTTTGAGAGTCAAGTGGGTAAGGAAACACAGTATTCCATGGGGGCCCTAAAAGCCTCCTTTACTTTCCAGTATTTCATGGGGTCCCACAGGTTTACACACCCACACCCACAGGCACCCACACTTAACAGAGGCTGAGAATGGCCCTATCACACTGCCGCTAACCACTGGACTCCCAGTTTATATCTCGCCTTCTTGGGCAGCTTAAGGAGTGTGGCCGTCCACCTTTTGGACGCAGGCCCGCCTCTGGCCCCCACAGAGGCTGTTCTGTTGCAGTGGCTCTCGGAACAACAGTGTGCTGCTGCCCAGAACCAGCTGGAGGGCTCCTAGAGCAAAGCTGGCTGGGCTCCACTCCCAGAGGGGCTGACTCAGAAGGTCTGGGGCGAGTGGATCATGTGCGTTTTTCAGGTGATGTTCCTCTGTCCCCGACAAGACTGAGACTCACTGCTCTGGGGAAACTGGAAGGGAAGCACTGGAGGCCATAGTTTCTCCTGCAATAAGGACTTGCTTCCTGGTTGCTATTACTATCTCTCTGGGTAGCAGTGGCTGGATGGCCAAACTTGAAGAAAAAGAGAGGAAGGTCGGAGGGTGGAATCTGCCCTCCTGTGGAGAGAGAGAAAGCAGAAGGGACTTATTCCGGGGAGGGGGCAGGGTTTAGCGAGGCAGAGGAGCGCAGAGCCTCAGGCCCTTCCTGCCCCTGTGCTCTCTCACCTGTAAAATGAGCAGGTACCAGCCCGTCCCCGGCCACGGGTTGCTGCGGGGATAGGAGAGATGGGGTGAGAGCCTGTAAAATGCACAGCTTTGGGACTGGCAGTCTAACTGATCACTGTGAGGGCACTAAGTCCGGGCTGTGCAAAGGCCCCTTTGGGGGTTCTGCACAGGGAGTGTCTGGGTTCCCTGTGCTTGCTATCTTCTTCACTCTCCGGAAGTTCCGCTCCTCCATCCTGCGCCCCGCGTGTGGGTCGTT
Organism: Ia io; assembly: GCA_025583905.1. Classification (NCBI taxonomy): domain Eukaryota; kingdom Metazoa; phylum Chordata; class Mammalia; order Chiroptera; family Vespertilionidae; genus Ia; species Ia io. The sequence goes on from JAJQQW010000022.1 coordinate 11,062,377, forward strand.
TTGGAGGGCAGGGTTTTGTTCCACCGTCCACTCGGGATCGCGGAACCCGAGGTGTAAGTCGGGGAGGAAGCCCGTGATTCCCGCCCTCAAGCCCGCTCCGCGGTGGCCAGGCCCCCAGACCCTTTGCAGGCCGCTTGGCACAATGGCCCGGGGGAGCCCCCTCGCCCCTCCGGCGCGTCTTCCCGGGACCCTGGGGGCCCCGCCGAGTCGTCCCAGCATGATTCAGCACCCCGCGTCAGCCTTGGCCCCGGCCCCTGGCACCAGCCTCCGGGTTTGGCCGCCTCGGCCCCGTCTGAACCCTGCGGGCCGCGGGCCAGAGCCGCGCGCCAGGCCCCGCTCCGAAGCCTCTGTGTCCGCACCGGCTCCTCGGGCCCGGCGCTCGCGCCCGTCTTCAGCGCTGGCGAAGCGCGGGCTTTGCTGAAGGCTTTGCAGACGCGTGTGCGCCCGGGCCCCCCGCCGCCCCGAGCTGCCTCCGCTGGAAATGCCTGCGCCCCACGTGGGTGCGCACAGGGAGCTCCCCGGCCACACGGTGCCTGGCGCCGCCAGGGGTGCGCCCTGACCGCCGCTGAGTGCCGCTCCGCGCCGGGCGGGTGCGAGCAGTGGCTGCAGGGAGGAGCCGCTCAGAGCCGCCGGGAAGTCCCCGTGCAGAGGTTTTGTTTTGGGTAGGGGCGCGCCCCTCCGGGCTCCAGCCGGGCGGGTTCCAGATGCGGGTAGCTGTGCCGCACGCGGCTGCCAGCGGGTTCTGGGCGGGGGCCTCTGGATGAGAAACGGAGGACTTGGGTGGGGGATGGGGTCTTGGTCCCACCGGTGACCAGCCGTCCAGCCCTGGGAAGTCCACTCCAGCTGTTTTCCTGACTATAAATGCAGCTCTCGTGTGAGTGTGGATTTCCCATGCGCTTACAGATATTGGTCTTATCTTCCCAGCGATTCGCTGGGTGCGTGTTATCCACATTCTGCAGATGAAGGGAGGTCTCGTCCCCGCAGCGGGACCTGCTAAGGTGACACCGCGTGTAAGGGGGGGGGGGGGGCCCTCTGACTTGAAACTGTCTCTGACTCCAAGACTGTGCTGCATCAGTGAGAGTGTAAATGGACAGACAGGATTTAAAAAATGTAAAACCCTGACAGATGCCGTTCTCTTCTGACCAGCCCTCAGGTCAGTCCAGGTGAGAGCATGGCCATCCTTCCCCCCTATCTCCATGGCAACACTGTGTTCGGACAGTCGAGGTTCCAGAGGAAGGGGCTCAGGACTGGGCCCTTCTGGCCTCCCTCCCTCCCTCCCCCAGAACCAGCAGGGACTTTCATTCTTCCGGTGCATAGGGATCAATGGCCTTGAGAAGCAGAACGGGTTTCCCTGTTGTGGAGTTTTCCCTCTCCCACCAGTTGGGCTAAAGGATTTTCTCTTGTGCCCAGAGCCGGAGAAGCAGCCTGGGAGGGCCACACAGTAACTCTGGACCACCAGAGCCGGTCTCAGGACCTTTGGGAGGCTGGCAGTGTCTTGAGGTCCTCATCTGTGGTCTGACATTCACTCCGCAGGTAAAATTGGTGGAATACGAGAGAGAGAAGAGAAAGGCTTGGGTGTCAGAGAACTTTGGGTGCTAGTCTTTGGGAAATGAAATATGTTCATACTACTACTACTACTGGTCTTGCCTGACCCCACAAGAGTTGTGCCAAGGCTCAGAATGGACAATGGCTACACAGGGCTTTGGGAAGTATGACATGCCCTAGAAATGCAAGGTGGTGTTATGCATACAGACCACTGGGAAGAATAGGAATATACAGATGAATGCCAGCATGGGATCTGTCAGGGGAAATAAAATAACTATACAAACAGTTAAAGTACAAGACACAGTGCATGCAGGTGCTCCACAAATATATCCCCTCTGGTGCCAATTATACTCTTTGGAATAACGAAGAACCTGAATAAAGCTATCTATCTGGGCAGCCTCTAACGTTCCTACGCCTACTGCAGGAGCTCCTTCTCTTCATAATAGCTCTAGCCTAATTATCTCCCCTCTCCAATGTATCCCTTTTTTTCCATTAATGTGCATCTGCAGCAGGAATTTTTCCCCCTGGGGTGGCAGTGGTGTATTAGTTTCCTAGCACTGCTGTAACAAATGACCACAAATGTGTGTTATATGCTATTGAGTCAGTTCCGACTCCTGGAGATCTTATGAATGAGTGATCTCCCCAATGTCCTGTCAGCAGGCCTGCACAGCTCCTGTGGACTCCTGCCTATGGCTTCTTTTGTGGAGTCAATTATCTCATAGCTGGTCTTCCGCTTTTCCTACTGCCTTCTGTTGTTCTCAGCATTCCTGTCTTTTTCAAAGAAGGCAGACATTCTCATGACGTGCCTGAAATAGGACACATTGGTTTTGTCATCTTTGCCTCCGGTGATGTTTCAGGCTTAATTTGCTCCAGGACCCACTTGGTGATCTTTCCAGTGGTCCAGGGAATCCGGAGAGCACTCCTTCAGCACTGTTTTTCAAATGAATCGATTTCCCCATCAGTCTTCTTCACAGTTCAACTTTTACATCTGTACATAGTAATTTGGGAACATCACAAACTTAGTGTTTTAATATAACACAAATTTATTATCTTACAGTTCTGGAGGCCAGGAGTCCAAAATGTGTCTCTTTGGCCTAATATCAAGGAATCAGCAGAATTGTATTCCTCCTGGAGGCTCTAGGGGTGAATGTTTCCTTCTACCTTTAGGAGGACATCTGCATTCCTTGGCTTGTGGCCCCTTCCGTTTTCAAAGCTATCAGAGTTCTGCTGATTATTTCTCATACTGCATCATTCCAATCTGCTTCCATGGACACATCTCCTTCTCCGATTCTGACCCTCGTGCCTTCCACTTATAGGGACCTTTCTGGTTACATTGGGCCCACATGGATAATCCAGGATAATTTCTTCACCTTAGAATTCTTAACTGATCACATCTGTAAAGTTCCTCTTGCCAGGTAAGGTGACATAGCTATAGGTTCCAGGAAATAGGAACCTAAACAGATCTGGAGGGGTGGGGGGGGGGGGCGGGGGGTCACTTAAGGAAAATAAAATCTAGAGCCTCAATCAAAAATAAATTTTTAAGGAGAAATATATAAGTCCAACTCTCCCTCTCCTTAAGAAGTAACATTGCAACTTTTTCTAGAAATGTAACAAATTCTGCAAAGATCCTCTGAGTTTCTTACTATATCCATTAAACACCGAACTCCCTACTCTCAGGGAAAAGGAAGCAATGGGTAACAACAGAATCACATAAAAGGAAGGGAGAAGGCTCAGTATGTTGGCAGGTTGCAATATGTGCTTCGGTGGGAACTCGCCTGTAGCCCTTTGAAATGATTAGCTGCTAACCATTGTTCACAGTTCTTCAGCTGTGCTGCTCTACAATCCTTTGGCGCTGTAGACTTCAAAACATTCTTAAAGCATTAGTAGAACTTTGGCTCCTTTTCCACAAGAAATAACCTAAATAAAAAGAAAAATGGTGCTGCTCTGATTGAAGTGGGCATATGGAGCCCCTCAAGCTCTTCTGTTAAATTCTAGGGACATAATTTGAAACCTGTTTTTGTGAGGTTCTTTCTCTGAGTAAAAATAGTAAGAATAAAGTTAGAAATTAGCATTCAGACTACAGAAATAGGGAGAGGATACCATGTTGTAAATTATTCTCCTGCTGCAGAAACAAGGATCATAATATTCTCCAAGAACTAGCTTTCATTCTGAGACTTGATCTCCCCACCGCTGCCCATATAGCTTTAGGCTCGTCTCTGCCACAAATCTGCTTATTTTAATTAGAAAAGGGGTAGTGGGCAATATGGTGAAAAGTACCAGAAAGTGGAGCCTAGATGGATTAAGCTCTGACTCATTTGTTCATTCATGCATCATTCATCATATATTTATGGAGTCCTTATGTGGGCCCAGGACTGGTTTAGATGCTGGGGACATAATATTAACCAGGACCCCGAGTGCCCTTTCACAGTCTGGGGGAAGAGAGGGCCAGGCAGTGAACGAGCAGGGAGGTTCTGCCTGGACTACCTGGAACTCCGGGTTGGGTAGGGCCCTATGTCAGGGGCACGGGGAGGAGGGCCTGGCAAGCCTTCCAGAGGAAATGGTGTGTGAGCCAAGACCTAAAAGACTGCAGGAGTTACTGGCAGAGGTTGAGACTGGAGCTGGCTGGGATCATGGAGCCAAACGTGCAAAGCCAAGAGATGGAGAGGAGCCAGCGCGGAGAGGTGGGCGCGCTGGACGGTCCGCAGGGGCAGGGGCTGCTGGCGGGCCGCTGAGCGCATCACGGATCTGACTTTCTCTCCGGGGCTGGGAAGGAAGCCATGCGGGGTCCTGGGTGGACGTGACACGGCATGACGTGCTCCTGGCTGGCAAGCTGTGACCTTGGACAACGTGCTTTCCTTGTTTTCTCCTGAGCGCCTGGCTGATCCCTCAAGTCGTTTCCTGCTGCGACCTTGACACCGCGTGGGCAGTGAGCGCCCGTGGCCCGGCCTTGAGTGGGGCTCTGCAAACTGGACCTGCCAGGGCTGCCTAGGCCCCAGCCTCAGGTCCGTGCGATTTCTGAAAATAAGAGGTCGGGGAGACCCTGATCAAAGAGGCGCCACAAGGACGGGGGTGGCCCAGGATTCACGGAGAGGGGCGCGCGGCCTGCCAGCGACCGGGAATCCCTCCCCAAACCCCGGCCAAACCGCAGCTCCTGCTTCTTATCGCGTCTTTGGGGCCTCAGAGGAAGGCTGCCTGGCCCGGGCGGCTGAAATCCGCCCATTGTTCCCTCCGGGGACGCTGCACCACCGCTCGGAGGAGGCCCACAGCAGCCCCCGCCGCCGCCCGGGCCACCGGAAGCGCGGGCCGGGCTCGGGGCCAGGGGCCGCCTGGCGTCTGCGCAGGCGCAGGCCGAGCCGGCGCGGGAAGCCGGGCGCGGCTGGGGATCTGCGTCCCGCTGCTGCCCTCTGGTGGAAGTTGGGCGCCATGGCACGGCCGCTTCCACCCAGCAGCCGGCGGGTACAGGGCGGGAGGGGACTGGCAACCCCAAGCCGGGAGCCCAGCCAAGCGCTGTGTTTTTCCAGGTCCGCGCAGGCCAGGGAAACCCTGCGTGTTTGCTCGATGGGAATGGATTCCTGGAAAACTAGACGGAAGGTACCCTGGACATCGGCATGTACTGTATTGTTTAGGAGTCAACAGACCGTTCAAGTAAATGTCAGGTGATAGCGGTGCCGGGAACCCCCGCCCCCTCCTCCTGGCCTTGGCTGTTCCCTGACCTTGAGCGAGGAAGGCACTGCAGGCCAAACAACTTAGCTGCTCAGGGTAGGGGAGGAGGAGGCGGGGGAGTCAAGACTTTGAAGTAAGAGCTGGCCTGCCCGGCCCACAAATTCCACCCCCAGGGTCTCTAAAGGGGGCATCACCTCCCCCTTGTGCCCACCCCACAGAGGCAGAATGCCTGTGGACTAGTATCCCTTGCAGAGAGGAGAGCTCTCTGCAAGGCAGGGGTGAGGGCGGAAGGGTCGTGGGGGACCCACCCAGTCATAACCGTATCTGAAGGGCAACCCCAACAAGGAAAGATTTAGAGAAAAGAAGAGTGGACCCCACAGTGGAATTCAAAGTATGTGCCCTAGACCGATTAGGGAACCACACCAGGAACAGGTCCCTACGTTCCTCCTCACCAGCTGGGTGTGCCCCAAGTCCTGGCTCTGAGGAGCTTTGGTCTCCTTGGGTCCCACCCCGTTCTTATCTCAAGAAGTCACTTTGGAATGTTTCCTCGTCTCTGATGGGAAGATGAGTCATGAAAGTCATCCTCCGCCTCTTCCCTGCGTAATTCCACCCTGTTTCTAGGACTGCTGCTGGGGAATGGCTTCCATTATTATTATTATTATTATTATTATTGATTTTAGAGAGGAAGGGAGAGGGAGAGACAGAAACATCAGTGATGTTTCATGCCACCCCAGCTCCCACTCCAGCCCACCGATGGGCATCATCCGGTGCCACCAGAGTTGCTTTTCGAGCCTGTGCCTGGATTTTTGGTGGGAAGAGAGCAACTTCAGGGATGCAGGGATGAACTGGTAAAGGTCTCCCCACTTTTGCAGCAGTCATACCTTCCATTCGGGGGCTATTTCCTTTCTCTGGCCTCTGACCCGTCTCCCTGGCTGCAGATCCTGGGGGTGTAACCCCAGCACACGTGCACTGCACAGTTTATGGAAGCGCTTCATGGTGGAGGTTACCACAAGGCTTTCCTGTGGAGGAAGACGTCAGAACATGGGTCCTGACGGTTCACAGTGTGGGTTCCGTTTGGTGACACCGATGTTCCATGTTCCTCAAGAAAGGTGCAGACTGGGTGACCTCGTTGGAGAACTGGCACAAAGCCCTCGCTACACAGAGGGCAATCTGAGACCCAGAGAGGGGAATGATGGGCCCAGGTAACTCAGCAAGCTGGTGGCCGAGCTGGAATTGGATCCCAGATCTCCTGACGCCCAATTCATTCATTTCTTGCGCACATCTGTTGAGGACCTACTATGTGTGAGGTGCAATGCTAGGTGCTGGGAACACAGCTGTGAATAAAATGAAGTGTCTGCCTGGAGCTTATATCCTCTGGTGTATTTGGGGAGATTGTGGGTAAGCAAATGAGCACAGGTATCCCACCATACCATGGAGCCAGATGTGCTATGAAACTCTGGGCGCCGGTTCCTCTGTCCTTGGAGGGAAAGGTGTGAGGGGTTGGGAGGAGATGCTAACTCGCACCTTCAGTCATTAAATAAATATTCCCGATGCCTCCATGTTTGTTGGGTGCTAGAGGGGATACACACATACAAGAGCAGGTCCCGCCTTCCAAAGCTTGCCACTCAACCTGGTGGACAAAGACCTGCTTCTTGGCATGATCTTTGCATGTTTACGTCTGTCATTTCAGTACTCATTGTTTTCTTCCTCAAGGAGGCTTTAGAAATTCCGATTGGTGAGAGTCTGCTTGTGTCTCCTGCCCCTGGGAAGTGACTCTTTTCTTGGGGTTCCATCAGGGACTGTGTTCTAAAGCCTGGACTGAGCCCCTGCTTTGTGGGCCCTGGGCTGTGAGGTCCAAAGCTAGACTCTGATCTAAAGGCCTCCTCCCCACCTGGGTCTGTTGGACCTGCTTGAAGAAGGAAGAGCAGAAGGGGGCAACCTGGGCTCAGAGCTTGCATCACCTTCCTCCCCGATTCCTTGTGTTGATGGAGGAACATTTCATTTATTGAAGAATAGTTTACCTACCATCATATGCACACATCGGAAGTGTACAGTTTGATGAGATGTGACAAGTATATCTAGACACAAACCATGACTCTACAAAACGACAATTTCTATCACACAGAAATCTCCCTATGCTCCTTTAGAGTCAACCCCCTGCCCCCATCCCTACTCCAGGCGACCCTTGGTCCAATTTCTAGCACCATAGATTAATTTTGCCTGTTGTCTACCTTCATATGCATGGAAATATGTAACATGTACTTCTTTTAAACATATCTAGCTCCATTTACTCAGCATATGTCTTTGAGATTGATGCATACAGTTGTACATGCCAATACTTCACTCTTCTCTTTATCGCTGAGTAGCATTCATTGTATGAATGCACTACAGTTTGTTCATCCAGTCACCTGTTGATAGATATTTAAGTTGTTTACAATTTGGGGCTATTACAAATAAAGTTGCTGTGAACATTTGTATATCAGTCTTGAGCATCGACCTATGAATATGAACCAAGAGGTCATGGTTTGATTCCCGGTCAGGGCACATGTCCGGATTGCAGCTTGGTCCCCAGTGGAGGCCATGCAGGAGACAGTGGATCGATGATTCTCTCTCATCTTTGATAGTTCTATCTCTTTTTCGTCCTTTCCTCTATGAAATATATCTATAATAATAAAAGCATAATATGCTGATTAGAACAGATGTCCTTCCGGACAAAGCCGTGGCTGCGAGGGCTGAGCCCCTGCATGAATTTCGTGCATCAGGCCTCTGGTATATATATACTTTATTTATTTTTTCTTTTAAAATATATTTTATTGATTTTTACAGAGAAGAAGGGAGGGGGATAGAGAGTCAGAAACATTGATCAGCTGCCTCCTGCACACCCCCCACTGGGGATGTGCCCGCAACCAAGGTACATGCCCTTGACTGGAATCGAACCTGGGACCCTTCAGTCTGCAGGCTGACGCTCTATCCACTGAGCCAAATCGGTTAGGGTTGGTATATATATATATTAAAAAAAGAATGCAGTCAGAGCTCTGGGGAGTGTGCGATTCAGTGGTCACCCATGCTACAGACGTTGTCTTTGTGGGAAACCATGGAAAAGTTACTCCACTCCCTGAGCCTCATTATCTTGGTAACCAACTGAGGTAGCAGAGAGCTGTCCTTCGAAAACAAAGGCCCAGAGATGGCCAGATAGAGCAGGCGAGAAGGACTGCAGTCGCACCCCTCCTTCCTCCCTGTGTGGGGCCCCAGGAACACAAGGCCAGCATCTGTAGGTGGGCCTTGAGGACACACAGTGTGACCTTCCTTCCCCCACCCACTCCCACCCCAGCACAAGATGAAATAAGGTTATAGCGGCCAGGGGAAGCAGCGTTTGGAAACGTGAATGATAAACGTGCCTGGTGTAATTGAATAGCGTTCTGCTGAAAAACGAGCTCTCAGAGCTCATCATCAAGACGATGCTTTACCAGGGGGGCGCTACCTGCCTCCCTGTGAGAACCCCGAAGCTTTAACGCTCGGAGGCTCCGCTAGGGGGATGCAGGCTTTGGCTTTCCACGAGGACTCTCCTTGGAAGCGTCCAATGCTGGAATGAGCTGCCAGGTGGTAGGTAGTGAGCTCCTTGTCCCCGGCAGTGTTCAAGCAGGGGTGGAGGGGAGGGTGTACCCCGTGATCACTCAAGGGGCCTGTTAGCTCTCAGGTTCTGATTCTAACATTCTGATTCTTCAGACTCAGCCATCAGGTATCTCTCGAGAGCGTTCTGTATCCTCAGCTCTGGGCTCAGTGCTTCGGGACAAAAACACACATACATTACAAAAAGGCAGCAAACTGCAGTTTAGATGGCACTTCGTATGCACCAAACAGTATTCTAAGTGCTTTCAGGGATGTGCTGACGGGATCTGCCCAGCTGGTGTAGCTCAGGGGTTGAGTGTCCACCTATGAACCAGGAGGTCACGGCTCAATTCCCAGCCAGGGCACATGCCCAGGTTGCCCACTTGATCCCCAGTTTGGGACGTGCAGGAGGCAGCCGATCAATGATTCTCTCTCATCATTGATGTTTCTCTCTCTCTCCTCCCTCTCTGAAATCAATAAAAATATACTTTAAAAAATTATGGGAAGGAACTCGATTCTGGCAACAACCATAGTAGGCAAGTACTCTGCTGTCCACAATTACAGGGGAAGAGAGAGGCACAGAGAGTCCCAGTAACTTCCTCACGTTCACATGGCTTGTAAGGAGAGGAAGGATTCAGACCCAGGTGATGGGAGAAAGAATACAACAGAATATACTCATGTGATTGGGAATTGGTAACACAGTCTCCAATCATGTGAATTCTCCATCTGGAAGGCGGAGTCGAAGGTTTGCAAATGGGGGATGATGGACGAGACCTGGAGTTGAATGCCTCTCGGCCCTTTTTGTCACTCCTTCGCCTCTAAGGCCCAGCCTTGCTGCAGCCGCCCTTGGAGGGCGCTGAGGGTGCATGCTGTGCCCTGGAACAACTGCACCCCCCTCTCCCCACAAACCCACCTCCCTCGCTGCTTTTTGCCTCTTTCTCTGGTTATCGTAATTATTTGGGAATTTACAGAATAATCTGTCACCAAGTCCTCCTGAACAAATCGAATGTCAGGTTATAAAACAACCTAATAAAACAGATGGCATTACCCACTGGTAAATCTCTTCCCCGCTTCCTGCCCCCCCCACCCCCAACTCCGAGTCTCTGAAAGCTGACAGATTATCCATTTATAGGCAGATTAATCCTGAACAGTATAAACATGGGGAGAAAATTACACTTTCTTGTCTCCATAATTGATAAGAAGGAGACATTAATCTAGAAAGCCGGAGGAAAGGCCCATCTGTCTGCCCGGGCAGACGTGGGGGTGTCTGAGAAGGAAGGAGACCCGTCCATCTTCCTGTCTGCCTGTCTGTCTGTCTGTCTGCGTTCTTATCAGAAACCTCTTTCCTGGGGGCTGCCCTTCGTCTCCCTGGCCCTGGGCGCTGGGCACCTGCAACCCGAGACAGCCCCTTCCCTGTCCACGAGGCAGGCGGGTTCAAGGTCCAACATTTCAGCATCCGAGGCCAGCAGCCCAGGCTCTGCCTTCTCTCCAGGGGCTCCCACGATTGAGATGTGATTCCATGAGTTCCCCGCAGGTGCCCACTGACTTGCCCTGGAGGGGACCCCAAGAGAAATTTGTACAATCAGGTGTTGCTTCCGGGTCATCCCGACTCTCCACTATTGCTTTAAAACTTTTTGTAAATGTGCACACTCCCCCTCCCTTCCTCCTCTGGAGGCACCTTCCTGAGGAGGCAGCTGGAGGCATTAATTGTCTCCTTGAGGCCTGTCAGAGCCATCAGGAGATGTCACGCTGGCCCAGTCCTCTCTCAGGAGGAGGCATGGCAGTGGAGGGGGGCTTTCTGAGGAGACTCTGCTTTGGAACAACCATCCCCCTCCCAACTCAGACACAATGGACAGCAAACACCCTCCCCCCACCCCCCACACACTGCCACCCTCCTCCCATTCCATTTGAGGAATTTAGGGCTGGGCCCCTTCTGTCACTGAGCCTGCAATGGCTGGTGGTGGGGATGAGGGAGCGTGTGGGGGAATAGATTTATTAGAGTGGAGACAGGGTCCAGAGGAAATCCTGGCAGATCCCAGTTTGACCAGAAGGAACCTGTTGGCCAGCAGGACCACGAATAAGAGAAGGAGGAGATAAAAATGGGGATGGGGAGGGAGAGAGGCAGAGAAGACAACCAGAAAACACCAAGGGACCTGGAGAAAGGGAAGATGGAGATGGGATGAAGGAGAAATAGAGAAGTCCAGGGCAAGGCTAGTCATTCCTGCCTTCAGGATGGTGGGCATCTCTTAGGGCCTGGGAATCTCTGTTCCTACACTGCCTCCCCCAGACCACAGCGAGGTTGCTGGCCACCAGACAAGTGGGCATGTTCCCAGTGACACCCCCTGACTCTGTGTGGAGATGCATGGGGTCCCCCGAGTCTGAATGAACACTTCACCGCCTCCCCCAGACGGTAGACTGGCTTTGACCAGGCTTCTCCCAAGAGTGGACTGTGGGAGCGAGTGCCGGTTGTGGTCGCCCAGGGCCACCTTTCTATGCAGGGGATTGGCGGACACAGAAGTGCTTCCAAAAAAGTGTTCCAGTCTTCACTTTGGACTCCAAGCTCTTTGCACCAATGGCACCTCTGTTCCTGGCTGGAATTTGAGGATGGCTGAAGCCAGGGTTTCCCAGACTGAGTCCCTGGGACACTGATGGTGCTTGAGCTGCTCTTTGGGTCCCATGATGAAATACATTTGGAAGATGTTGGGTTAACCAAGTTCAACAATGTCGTTTCCTCTGTTTTACTTTGGAGATTTTTTGCTTTCCTTCTCTTCTCTACTCTGGCTGATAGTTTGTGCTCCTCTTTCTTTGTTTTCTTCTAGCCCTCTATATTTTAAAGTATTACGGCGGGTTTGACACAATCCCAGTGAAATTGTACATGCTAACTCATTTGGGTTTCATGATTTCCCTTTTAAAAGATATCATTCAGTTCTGGTTTTTAAATTGACAATTATAATTTTAAAGGAGAAAGAAATAGTGACTCTAACCCTATGGTCCTGAAAGCTTGGAGGTAATGCCATTCCATTTTCATTTACCAATTTTAATAATTGCAACATGAATTGTAAAGTAATGATATGTAAATGATCTAGAGAAGCCATCAGAGCACTTAATTTTAGCCCCTTAACTGTAGAAATTAATGCTGAACATCTAAGGGTTGAAGGGTTAGTTTTAATAAAGATAAGTTTGGGTGATAAAATAAATTTTTGTTCTTATTCTGTTTCTAACAGTTTCAAACTTCTCCAACCAATTAAGTTGTTACTGTCTAAAGAGGCACCTTTTGTGCCTTTTTGATAAGGAAAACTGAGTTTCTTTGTATCTTCATAAAGTGACAAACCAGATTCAGTCCCCCACGCGCTGTTAAGAGGAGGGATCTTTTTTTTTTTTATATTTGCAAAGCCCTGTGCTAGACATCATCAGAAGATCCAGAGAAAGGCATAAATACTGTTTCTGCCCTTAAGATAATACAAAGTGAGATTTTCTTTTTAAGCCACTCTGCCAATCTCTGCCTTTGAATTGAAGGATTTAAACCATTAGCATTTAATGTAATTATTGATATTCTTGAACTTAGTTGTGTCCTTTTACTATTTGTTTTCTATCCCCCACCCTTTTTTTTTGCACCACTATTCCCCCATTCCAGCCTTCTTGGGGATTATTTAAATTTAGTTTTTAAATTAGCATTTAAATAATATTTATTTAAACAATTATTAGCTTTTGAAAGCATCTAGAGAAAAAACTACATATACAGGGGAACAAAAGTGTTAATAACTAGAGATTTTTCATCCTCTCAGGCCATCAACAGGCAGTGCAGGGAGCCAAAGGCGTGGCCTCAAGCTCATTGATATAGCAAGCACCCTCCACATAACCGCTCTGATTCTGTCCCATGTTGGCTGCCTGAGTGCTGGGCTTTTCTTAGACTGAGGTTCCCTAACAGGGAGGGGGTACTGCTGCCTTTCCATCTAGATGTTTCCCTTGACCAGAACTTAGAGAATTTCGTATAAACTTCTGTTGCAACCTTTTTCTCTTTGCATCATAAGAATTTATGTTTCTGTCTCCCCAGATGAAGCTGAGCTCCCCGAGGGCAGGCACAGTCTGATAGTTTTCCTTGCACTGCTCAGTGTCTGGCTCGGTTGTAGGTTGGCAGAAGATAAATACTGGATAAATGTGTGTGGAATCAAATGGAATAATACAAGTGAAAAGGAGCTAAGTGCTTTAAGAGAGGTGTTTGGGGGAGAAAGACAGTGTTTATGGTTGGGGATGTGGAGAGTTTTCTTAAGAAGCCACCATCTGAGGGTTTTGGGTGATGGAAAGGGAAGAACACGCAGGTCCAGAGGCAACATCAGGACAAAGGCATAAAAGATGGGAAAGTGCAGGGTGTTTGTTTCTTTTCTGGAGCTTCTTTGCAAGCCCCTTGTGCTTTGGACATAAGGGGTGTTGAGACTAAACTGCATTGAGTGGAATATGGAAGCAGCCCAAGTGCCCATAAATACACGAGTGAATAAGAAACGTGGTAATATATATAATGAATATTACTTGGCCATAAAAAAAGAACGAAATCTTACCATTTGCTACAGCATGGATGGACCTAGAGGGTATTATGCTCAGTGAAATAAGTCAGTCAGAGAAAGACAAATACCATATGATTTCACTTATATGTGGAATCTAATGAACAAAACAAATGAACAAGCAAATGAAAACAGACAGAGAGAGGACTGGAGTTGCCAGAAAGGAGGAGGGTTGAGGGACCGAGAGAAATAGGGGAAGAGATTAAGAAGTACACATTGGGCCTGGCCAGAGTGCTCAATGGTTGCGGGTTGACCTATGAACCAGGAGGTCACAGCTCGATTCCCTCTCAGGGCACATGCCCAGGTTGCGGGCTCGATCCCCAGTGTGGGGTGTGCAGGAGGCAGCTGATCAATGATTCTCTCTCATCATTGATGTTTCTATCTCTCTCTCTCCCTGTCCGTTCCTCTCTGAAATCAATTAAAATGTATTTTAACAAAAAGAAGTACATACTGGTAATTACAAAATAAGTCATGGGGATGTTAAGTATAGTGTAGGGAATATAGTCAATAATACTGCAGTAACTACCATATGTATGGTGCTATTGGGTGCTGGAAATATGAGGGAGATGGTACTATGTAAAAGTGTATGATTATCTGACCACTATGTTGTACACCTGAAACTAATATTGAAAGTAAACTGTAATTTAAAAATTAAAACTAAACTTCTAAAAAAACCCCTGTCTCCTCCTGCTTCTTATGAAAAAGGGTCAGGATCTGGGGATGCCCAGTCGTCACAGAAGACTTTATTTACTATTATTATTATTATTATTATTATTATTATTATTATTCTCACCCGACATCTTCATTGATTTTTAGAGAGAGAGAGAGAGAGAGATCAATGTGAGAGAGAAACATCGATCAGCTGCCTCCCGCAGGAGGCCTGACCGGGGATGGAACCCATCACCTTTTTGATGTGTGAAAAGACATTCCAAGCAACTGAGCCACCTGGCATCTGGCCAGGGCAATCATAGAAGACTTTAGATCTGAAAGGAAAAGATCTTTCTTTGTTCCCAACACGCCCACAGTGTTTCACACACTGCATCAATCAGTCGAGGTCCTTGTAGAAATAAATGCACACCCAGACAACGGGACTGAGGGAAATAGAAGGGAGGAGCTGATCACAGAGGTGTTAAAGGAAACCCACAGGGGTGTTCTGGTGTCTTGGGGCCAACAAAGTCCCATCCCAAGGTCTGAAGGACAAGGGATGACATGCCTTGTGTGTGGGGCTGTCTAACAGGAGCACTGGCAACTCTGAGTGTGTACACATGTGTCCATGTGTGTGTACATGCAGGATGGAGACAAGCCCTCCATCCTCTTTCTCCTCCTACCCTCTGGAATCTCTCATCAGTGCCTCCCATTGGCCAAACCCAACTGGAAGCCTCCAGGGGCACAGAGCAGGGAGCAGGAAGGTGGAGAGTGGGCCTTCAGATGCAGGAATCTCCAACAAACCCCCATTGTCCCATTTATCCTCACAATAACCTGATGAGGATGGCTTTGACTATGAACATCTGTGTGTTACTTTTTTAAATGTTTTTATTGATTTCAGAGAGGAAGGGATAGGGAGAGAGAGATAAAACATCAATGATAAGAGAGAATCATTGATAGGCTGCCTTCTGCACACCCCACACTGGGGATTGAGCCCACAACCTGGACATGTGCCCTGACCGGGACTCGAACCGTGACATCCTGGTTCATAGGTCGACTGACGCTCAACCACTGAGCCACGTTGGCCGGGCTCTTGTGTTACTGTGGAAGGAAATAAGGCCTGAGAGATTGATTTTTCCAGGATTAAAAGCTAACCCAAGAAAGACTTGGGTCTTTATTGTTTGTAGGAGCAATTGTCTTGTGTGTGTGTGTGTGTGTTCGGTGGGATAGGTGGTGAGGACAGAAACACATAGGAAGCTGGAACCCTCACAAGCCACTCTGGAATGGGATCCTGGAAGGGGCCAGGGGAGTCTGGGGCTGGCATTATGGGTTAGGAACTGGACCCGGGGGCTTGGATGCAGGAGAAACACTGGGGTCCCAGGCCCAAGGAGAGGAGACAGTGGTGACAGGGAACAGCGAGCTATAGAGGGATTCTAAAAAGGTTTCTGTTCAGGAATCCTTTACATTCACAAAAATTTAGAGGACTCCAGCCCTGGCCAGTGTGGCTCAGTTGGTTGGGTGTTGTCCTGTATACCAAAAGGTTGCAGGTTTCCGGTTCCTGGTCAGGGCATGTGCCTGGTTTGTAGGGGGTGTGCAGGAGGACATTGATGTTTCTCTCTCTCCCGCTCCCTCTCTCTCTAAAAATCAATCAACTATTCTTCTAAAAAAATTTTTTTGAGGACTCCGAAGAGCATTGTTTATGTGGGTTGTATTTCTAATACAATATTTTCTGTATTAGAAATTAAAATGAGAATTTAAAAATATTTATTTTCAATTTATTTAAAAATAACAGCAATAGAGGTACTTCATGTTAATATAAATAACATATTTTTGTAAAAAAATGTTTTCCAAAACAAAAAGACTTCTGAGAAAAGTGGCGTTGTTTTACATTTTTGCAAATCTCTTTAAGCCTGACTGGATCCCATCTGTTTCTGCAAACAATCTGTTGGGATATGTTGTTTTGGTTGAAATATGTGAAGAAAATTCGGCCTCATTCGAATATGTAGTATTGGAAAAGGTGAGGATTTTTAATACTTTCTTCAGATAATTGTGGATATTCATCTTTGATACTACATGAAAACTCAATAAATGGTAGTTTCTTTTTCTTTTCTGTTTTTTTCTAAAGATTTTTAATTGATTTTTAGAGGGAGGAAGAGAGAGGGAGAGAGTGAGAGAGAAACATTAATGTGGGAGCAAAACATTGATCAGCTGCCTCCTGCACACCCGCTACTAGGGGTGGAGCCAGAAATCCAGACGTGTGTCCTGACTAGGAATCGAACCCGTAACCTTTTAGTGCATGGGAGGACACCCAACCAACTGAGTCACTCCAGCCAGGGCTAAACGGTAGTTTCTTAAAGGTTATTTGCAATATGAAATTTAAAATCAATAAGCCTCTATTTCATACTCTATTGCATATGCGTATGAAAATACATGGGTGATTCTTCTACTTCTGATGGCTCTTTCATCCATGCATGATCTTGTCGAATCATGCATTGGACATGAAAAAACATGATTTCACTGAGTTATGTAGATCTTCCAAATGCTGACACATTTCATTACATAAGATTAAACTATCCCAGCTTTGTTACTGACCTCATCAGGAAAGATTTTAAGTACTGGGGAGCTATCAAGTTCATGGTGGTGAGTACAAATTTTCCATAATTTTAATTTCCAACAAGAAAGTCAACTTTTATCATTGGCCACAACTCTGACCATTGTTTTCCTTAAAGTGACAGGCTCGCTTTGTTCATTTTTGAGAAAATTTGTACCCAAAACGTAAGTCTGAATGATCATAGCTGGTTAGTTGTTCTTTAAAATAATAGTGGTGTCCCCTGAAGGAGTAACTAGTTGAGCTCACAGCTCAGACTCACACGTGCTTCTACTTGAGAGGAGGATCGTGGTTCCACAGGCAGCAGAAATGCGTTGTGTGTGCTTCTTGGTCTCACAGAATATTAAAGAGACATGTGCTCAGGGTTGAGCTTTAATAAAGTCGATTATTTCTACTGCGTCATAAAGGATATTCAGAAGCAAGAGCGGTTTTAAAAACAACAACTGTGAGTGTATGGTGAGGAAAAATAAAAATAGTTCAATCTGGTGCCATTACTTTGGTTCCTGTGGTGTCAGCAGTTTGTCCACCATGGTGAGAGCACATCTGTACAAATGACAACCCAGTGAAAAAGACAAAAAGTGCCATAAGAGTATTACAAACATATTTTGACCTTGTGGACCCCAGAGAGTGTCTCGGGGAGCCTAGGGGTCTGTGGACACCCCTTGAGTAGTGCTGAGCTGGAGAATCAGGAATAGATGGTCATGAGGACTGGCCTGCGTGGCTCCATCTGCCCGAGGAACTGCCCAGCCCCTGTCCTACTCTCTTCAGAGGCGCTGGGCCTTTGCTGCCCACACAGACCATCTAGGGAACATGAAATGGTCTCTGCTCAATATTAACTTTTGAATGAATTAATGAATGAATGAATGGAAGGAGTAAATAAATGAAGAAATGAGAGACATTTCTATTCCACCGAGATGGAGGCCCAGACATGGTGGAAGGGGCGTTTCATCCTGGCCTCAGTGCAAAGGAGAACCACCGTCCTTTATGCTGGAAAGCCTCGTTGGTTCTACCCCTGGAACACATCTAGGTTCCACTCGCTTCCCTCCAAGTCCATTGCTGCCACCACAGCTCAAGGCATAGTCCTCTGCCTTCCTGTGGCTTCGCTGAATGATACATAAGTACATTATCATCCCAATATATTGATTTAGGAAACAAAGTCCTGCCCTGCCCGCCAAGCCCACAGCCATCTTTCTTCCTTCTCCACTTCCTTGATGTGGTTAACAACATAAATTGTTTTGTTTTCGTAATTG